>CM064566.1:48057637-48597637 GCA_032716605.1 Paralithodes platypus
ACAAACCTCAACACAATCCACTATTAATATAACGAGTACAGTATAAAGTGATCATTTACAACCTACCTTATACAATATTTGTGCAATTTAAATGACCTCTAGTCTATAACGTCCTAAAGACCATTCACAGGTGACCTCCATAGAAGTTCTTAGATGTGCTCCTAAAAACAACCATAATACCTTACCCCCGTGTAATTAGATTGGTCCATAGTGAAGTATACTACAGCCTATGAATGCTGAGAACACTAATTAATCCCTCTTAACCCTGGGAAAGCCGGTAGATGTAATTCTTTGACCTCATATGGTGCATAGCAAGGTATATGGTACTATGAACCCTCACATATCTAATATAACACCAATTAACCATACCAAACCTGGAATGTAAGTGTACTATGGATTATGACCTCAAATGACCTCATATAAAGCAATATTTTGTACTTAACATATACACAACCTAGTACTCATATACCCCTCAGTCTCTGTACCATAAGCACCTATAATAGCTCATAGGTATCACATGTATATTTACAACCCAGAAACACTCCAAACACATGACAATTTATCTAGATTGTGTCATATCGTCAACTTGTCAGAGTACGGTCATGTAGCAAGCAAATGAATTGTGGCTGAGACCTCATCTATCTACTAAATTAAACAATCCTAGTACCATCCCTTGTACCCCTATTACATTGGTCATATTGCCATACCGGTCAGTATTTAGCTTTCTGTTTGTACCAACTATCTACAACCCTCAATCCACGCTATATAATGTGTACTTTGTCAAACCTTCAGGTATATAATATCTACAGCACCTCATCGTATTAGAAATCAGCAAGCTAAGATTTGTTTCAGACCTACAAACTAGTACTTTAAATGTACCTCGGATTTACACTGTCTCGTATGACCTCTACAAATCATATTAATAATACATAGTACTGGTGCTGCCGAATATCGGTGTTTGGCTTCAATGACACATACCATCAAGGATTATTAATATAATCAGTGTAGACACAGCTTCCTTTAATCTACAGATTGTACATCCCTCTATGTATATATATAAACAATTCATACCTCCTCAACTATCTAGACATCTAATTATCAACAAATCCATTAACACTATCTGTTGTACTATGCAAAATATTACTATTGTACCGTGGTGACTCCATACTACGGTAACATAACTATCTCAATAACTATAGAACTACATTCGCCTATGTACTCTAAATGTACTGCTTAATTAATGGCTTGCGTGACCTCCAAATTTCAAGCTTGTCATGTGACAATCTACAACACACTACAACACATATAAAATATGGTCATAGTACCCCTATCAATATTGTGACTCATAGTGGTCAATACTAATATATGTGGGAATTACAATCCTCAAAACAACTATTTATAATCTCTATTGAAATAGGGACCATGTACGGTGACTATACAATAATTATTCCTGTGGCTACATCACAACTCAAATGCTATAATTCTTTTGTTGCAAGTACTGTCAGAACTCATTACACTATCAACAATATACGACCTTGCAGACGTATACAAGTACTGTGTACAATATCCCCATGTCACTAAATAACGCCAAAAATTACGGTATTGAGTTACACATCTGCAAGTGTAAACCGTCCACATACTATGTATATAACGCAGTATTGTGTACCATACATTAGCACAAAAGATGTGTCGACTCACAATATACACATCAAGACCATATAAATGACCCTATATTGGCTACTCCATTACATACCTCAGACCTCAAAAGCATAGTATAGCCAAGATTGTCCCGACACATCATAACTAAACAATCCACTAAATTAAAATATTGTGTATAGCTACAGTGTACCTTTAAATTCTGAACTCCAGATCTATGAATATTGGTTTGTTAAATACATTCACCCTCCCTCAACACAATCCACTATATATATAACGAGTACCTGGTGTACCATAGCCGGTACAGTGTACCCTATGTCAATATTGTGACCTCCATACCGGTCAGACATCATATAGCAAGCTAATGATATTGTGGCTTCAGACACTATCTACAACCTTCAACACAATCCACTATTAATATAACGAGTACCTGGTGTACCATAGCCGGAACAGTGTACCCCTATGTCAATATTATGACCTCCATACGGTCAGACCTCATATAGCAAACTAATGATATTGTGGCTCCAGACACTATCTACAACCCTCAACACAATCCACTATTAATATACCGAGTATCTGGTGTACCATAGCCGGTACAGTGTATCCCTATGTCAATATTGTGACCTCCATACCGGTCAGACCTCCTATTAAGCTCATGATATTGTGGCTCCAGACACTATCTACAACCCTCAACACAATCCCCTATTAATATAACGAGTACCTGGTGTACCATAACCGGTACAGTGTACCCCTATGTCAATATTGTGACCTCCATACTGGTCAGACCTCATATAGCAAGCTAATGATATTGTGGCTCCAGACACTATCTACAACCCTCAACACAATCCACTATTATTATAACGAGTACCTGGTGTACCATAGCCGGTACAGTGTACCCCTATTTCAATATTGTAACCTCCATACTGGTCAGACCTCATATAGCAAGCTAATGATATTGTGGCTCCAGACACTATCTACAACCCTTAACATAATCCACTATTAATATAACGAGTACCTGATGTACCATAGCCGGTATAGTGTACCACTATGTCAATATTGTGACCTGCATACCGCTCAGACATCATAAAGCAAGCTAATGATATTGTGGCTCCAGACACTATCTACAAACCTCAACACAATCCACTATTAATATAATGAGTAGCTGGTGTACCATAGCCGGTACAGTGTACCCCTATGTCAATATTGTGACTTCCATACCAGTCAGAACTCATATAACAAGCTAATGATATTGTGGCTCCAGACACTATCTACAACCCTCAACACAATCCATTATTAATATAACGAGTAGCTGGTGTACCATAGCCGGTACAGTGTACCCCTATGTCAATATTGTCACCTCCATACCGGTCAGACCTCATATAGCAAGCTAATGATATTGTGGCTCCAGACACTATCTACAACCCTCAACTCAATCCACTATTAATATAACGAGTACCTGGTGTACCATAGCCGGTACAGTGTACCCCTATGTCAATATTGTGACCTCCATACCGGTCAGACCTCATATAGCAAGCTAATGATATTGTGAGTCCAGACACTATCTACAACCCTCAACACAATCCACTATTAATTTAACGAGTACCTGGTGTACCATAGCCGGTACAGTGTACCCCTATGTCAATATTGTGACCTCCATGCCGGTCAGACCTCATATAGCAAGCTAATGATATTGTGGCTCCAGACACTATCTACAACCCTCAACACAATCCACTATTAATATAACAAGTACCTGGTGTACAATAGCCGGTACAGTGTACCCCTATTTCAATATTGTGATCTCCATACCTGTCAGACCTCATATCGCAAGTTAATGATATTGTGTCTCCAGACACTATCTACAACCCTCAACACAATCCACTATAAATATACCGAGTACCTGGTGTACCATAGCCGGTACAGTGTACCCTATGTCAATATTGTGACCTCCATACCGGTCAGACTTCATATAGCAAGCTAATGATATTGTGGCTTCAGACACTATCTACATCCTTCAAAACAATCCACTATTAATATAACGAGTACCTGGTGTACCATAGCCGGTACAGTGTACCCCTATGTCAATATTATGACCTCCATACCAGTCAGACCTCCTATTAAGCTCATGATATTGTGGCTCCAGCCACTATCTACAACCCTCAACACAATCCCCTTTTAATATAATGAGTACCTGGTGTACCATAACCGGTACAGTGTACCCCATGTCAATATTGTGACCTCCATACTGGTCAGACCTCATATAGCAAGCTAATGATATTGTGGCTCCAGACACTATCTACAACCCTCAAGACAATCCACTATTAATATAACAAGTACCTGGTGTACCATAGCTGGTACAGTGTACCCCTATGTCAATATTGTGACCTCCACACCGGTCAGACCTCATTATAGCAAGCTAATGATATTGTGGCTCCAGACACTATCTACAACCCTCAACTCAATCCACTATTAATATAACGAATACCTGGTGTACCATAACCAGTATAGTGTACCCCTATGTCAATATTGTGACCTCCATACCGGTCAGACCTCATATAGCAAGCTAATGATATTGTGGCTGCAGACACTATCTACAACCCTCAATAAAATCCAAAATTAATATAACGAGTACCTGGTGTACCATAGCTGGTACAGTGTAACCCTATGTCAATATTGTGACCTTCATACCGGTCAGACCTCATCCTGCAAGCTAATGATATTGTGGCTCCAGACACTATCTACAACCCTCAACACAATCCACTATTAATATAATGAGTACCTGGTGTACCATAGCCGGTACAGTGTACCCCTATGTCAATATTGTGACCTCCATACCGGTCAGACCTCATATAGCAAGCAAATTATATTGTGGCTCCAGACACTATCTACAAACCTCAACACAATCCACTATTAATATAATGAGTACCTTGTGTACCATAGCCGGTACAGTGAACCCCTAATTCAATATTGTGACCTCCATACCGGTCAGACCTCATATAGCAAGCTACTGATATTGTGGCTCCAAACACTACCTACAACCCTCAACACAATCCACTATTAATGTACCGAGAACCAAGTGTACCATAGCAGGTACAGTGTACCCTTATGTCAATATTGTGACCTCCATACTGGTCAGACCTCATATAGCAAGCTAATGATATTGTGGCTCCAGACACTATCTACAACCCTCAACACAATCCACTATTAATATAACGAGTACCTGGTGTACCATAGCCGGTACAGTGTAACCCTATGTCAATATTGTGACCTCCATACCGGTCAGACCTCCTATAGCAAACTAATTATATTGTGGCTCCAGACACTATCTACAACCCTCAACACAATCCACTATTAATATAACGAGTACCTGGTGTACCATAGCCGGTACAGTGTACCCCTATGTCAATATTGTGACCTCCATACTGGTCAGACATTATAAAGCAAGCTAATGATATTGTGGCTCCAGACAATATCTACTAACCTCAACACAATCCACTATTAATATAATGAGTACCTGGTGTACCATAGCCGGTACAGTGTACCCCTATGTCAATATTGTGACTTCCATACCAGTCAGAACTCATATAGCAAGCTAATGATATTGTGGCTCCAGACACTATCTACAACCCTCAACACAATCCACTATTAGTATACCGAGTACCTGGTGTACCATAGCCGGTACAGTGTACCTCCTTGTCAATATTGTGACCTCCATACCGGTCAAACCTCATATAGCAAGCTAATTATATTGTGGCCCCAGACACTATCTACAACCCTCAACTCAATCCACTATTAATATAACGAGTACCTGGTGTACCATAACCAGTACAGTGTACCCGTATGTCAATATTGTGACCTCCCCTCCATACGGTCAGACCTCATATAGCAAACTAATGATATTGTGGCTCCAGACACTATCTACAACCCTCAACACAATCCACTATTAATATACCGAGTATCTGGTGTACCATAGCCGGTACAGTGTATCCCTATGTCAATATTGTGACCTCCATACCGGTCAGACCTCCTATTAAGCTCATGATATTGTGGCTCCTGACACTATCTACAACCCTCAACACAATCCCCTATTAATATAACGAGTACCTGGTGTACCATAACCGGTACAGTGTACCCCTATGTCAATATTGTGACCTCCATACTGGTCAGACCTCATATAGCAAGCTAATGATATTGTGGCTCCAGACACTATCTACAACCCTCAAGACAATCCACTATTAATATAACGAGTACCTGGTGTACCATAGCTGGTACAGTGTACCCCTATGTCAATATTGTGACCTCCACACCGGTCAGACCTCATTATAGCAAGCTAATGATATTGTGGCTCCAGACACTATCTACAACCCTCAACTCAATCCACTATTAATATAACGAATACCTGGTGTACCATAACCAGTATAGTGTACCCCTATGTCAATATTGTGACCTCCATACCGGTCAGACCTCATATAGCAAGCTAATGATATTGTGGCTGCAGACACTATCTACAACCCTCAATAAAATCCAAAATTAATATAACGAGTACCTGGTGTACCATAGCTGGTACAGTGTAACCCTATGTCAATATTGTGACCTTCATACCGGTCAGACCTCATCCTGCAAGCTAATGATATTGTGGCTCCAGACACTGTCTACAACCCTCAACACAATCCACTATTAATATAATGAGTACCTGGTGTACCATAGCCGGTACAGTGTACCCCTATGTCAATATTGTGACCTCCATACTGGTCAGACCTCATATAGCAAGCTAATGATATTGTGGCTCCAGACACTATCTACAACCCTCAACACAATCCACTATTAATATAATGAGTACCTGGTGTACCATTGCCGGTACAGTGAACCCCTAACTCAATATTGTGACCTCCATACCGGTCAGACCTCATATAACAAGCTACTGATATTGTGGCTCCAAACACTACCTACAACCCTCAACACAATCCACTATTAATGTACCGAGAACCAAGTGTACCATAGCCGGTACAGTGTACCCCTATGTCAATATTGTGACCTCCATACTGGTCAGACCTCATATAGCAAGCTAATGATATTGTGGCTCCAGACACTATCTACAACCCTCAACGCAATCCACTATTAATATAACGAGTATCTGGTGTACCATAGCCGGTACAGTGTAACCCTATGTCAATATTGTGACCTCCATACCGGTCAGACCTCCTATAGCAAGCTAATTATATTGTGGCTCCAGACACTATCTACAAACCTCAACACAATCCACTATTAATATAACGAGTACCTGGTGTACCATAGCCGGTACAGTGTACCCCTATGTCAATATTGTGACCTCCATACTGGTCAGACATTATAAAGCAAGCTAATGATATTGTGGCTCCAGACACTATCTACTAACCTCAACACAATCCACTATTAATATAATGAGTACCTGGTGTACCATAGCCGGTACAGTGTACCCCTATGTCAATATTGTGACTTCCATACCAGTCAGAACTCATATAGCAAGCTAATGATATTTTGGCTCCAGACACTATCTACAACCCTCAACACAATCCACTATTAGTATACCGAGTACCTGGTGTACCATAGCCGGTACAGTGTACCCCTTTGTCAATATTGTGACCTCCATACCGGTCAGACCTCATATAGCAAGCTAATTATATTGTGGCCCCAGACACTATCTACAACCCTCAACACAATCCACTATTAATATAACGAGTACCTGGTGTACCATAACCAGTACAGTGTACCCGTATGTCAATATTGTGACCTCCCCTCCATACCGGTCAGACCTCATATAGCAAGCTAATGATAATGTGGCTCCAGACACTATCTACAACCCTCAAGACAATCCACTATTAATATAACGAGTACCTGGTGTACCATAGCCGGTACAGTGTACCCCTATGTCAATATTGTGACCTCCATACCGGTCAGACCTCATATAGCAAGCTAATGATATTGTGGCTCCAAACACTATCTACAACCCTCAACACAATCCACTATTGATATAACGAGTACCTGGTGTACCACAGCAGGTACAGTGTACCCCTATGTCAATATTGTGACCTCCATACCGGTCAGACCTCATATAGCAAGCTAATGATATTGTGGCTCCAGACACTAACTACAAACCTCAACACAATCCACTATTAATATAACGAGTACCTGGTGTACCATAGCCGATACAGTGTACCCCTATGTCAATATTTTGACCTCCATACTGGTCAGACCTCACATAGCAAGCTAATTAAATTGTGGCTCCATACACTATCTACAACCCTCAACACAATCCACTATTAATATAACGAGTACCAGGTGTACCATAGCCGGTACAGTGTACCCATATGTCAATATTGTGACCTCCATACCGGTCAGACCTCATATAGCAAGCTACTGATATTGTGGCTCCAAACACTACCTACAACCCTCAACACAATCCACTATTAATGTACTGAGAACCAAGTGTATCATAGCCGGTACAGTGTACCCCTATGTCAATATTTTGACTTCCATACTGGTCAGACCTCATATAGCAAGCTAATGACATTGTGGCTCCAGACACTATCTACAACCCTCAACACAATCTACTATTAATATAACGAGTACCTGGTGTACCATAGCCGGTACAGTGTACCTCTTTGTCAATATTGTGACCTCCATACCGGTCAGACATCATAAAGCAAGCTAATGATATTGTGGCTCCAGACACTATCTACAAACCTCAACACAATCCACTATTAATATAATGAGTACCTGGTTTACCATAGCCGGTACAGTGTACCCCTACGTCAATATTGTGACTTCCATACCAGTCAGAACTGATATAGCAAGCTAATGATATTGTGGCTCCAGACACTATCTACAACCCTCAACACAATCCACTATTAATATAACTAGTACCTGGTGTACCATAGCCGGTACAGTGTACCCCTATGTCAATATTGTGACCTCCATACCGGTCAGACCTCCTATAGCAAGCTAATGATATTGTTGCTCCAGACACTATCTACTAACCTCAACACAATCCACTATTAATATAATGAGTACCTGGTGTACCATAGCCGGTACAGTGTGTTCTTACGTCAATATTGTGACTTCCATACCAGTCAGAACTCATATAGCAAGCTAATGATATTGTGGCTCCAGACACTATCTACAACCCTCAACACAATCCACTATTAATATACCGAGTACCTGGTGTACCATAGCCGGTACAGTGTACCCCTTTGTTAATATTGTGACCTCCATACCGGTCAGACCTCATATAGCAAGCTAATTATATTCTGGCTCCAGACACTCTCAACTCTCAACTCAATCCACTATTAATATAACGAGTACCTGGTGTACCATAACCAGTACAGTGTATCCCTATGTCAATATTTTGACCTCCATACCGGTCAGACCTCATATAGCAAGCTAATGATATTGTGGCTCCAGACACTATCTACAACCCTCAACACAATCCACTATTAATATAACGACTACCTGGTGTACCATAACCAGTACAGTGTATCCCTATGTCAATATTGTGACCTCCATACCGGTCAGACCTCATATAGCAAGCTAATGATATTGTGGCTCCAGACACTATCTACAACCCTCAACACAATCCACTATTAATATACCGAGTACCTGGTGTACCATAGCCGGTACAGTGTACCCCTTTGTCAATATTGTGACCTCCATACCGGTCAGACCTCATATAGCAAGCTAATTATATTTTGGCCCCAGACACTCTCTACAACCCTCAACTCAATCCACTATTAATATAACGAGTACCTGGTGTACCATAACCAGTACAGTGTACGCCTATGTCAATATTGTGACCTCCATACCGGTCAGACCTCATATAGCAAGCTAATGATATTGTGGCTCCAAACACTATCTACAACCCTCAACACAATCCACTATTGATATAACGAGTACCTGGTGTACCATAGCCGGTACAGTGTACCCCTATGTCAATATTGTGACCTCCATACCAGTCAGACCTCATTTAGCAAGCTAATGATATTGTGGCTCCAGACACTATCTACAACCCTCAACACAATCCACTATTAATATAACCAGTGCCTGGTGTACCATAGCCGGTACAGTGTACCCCTATGTCAATAGTGTGACCTCCATACCGGTCAGACCTCATATAGCAAGCTAATGATATTGTGGCTCCAGACACTATCTACAACCCTCAACACAATCCACTATTAATATAACGAGTACCTGGTGTACCATAGCCGGTACAGTGTACCCCTATGTCAATATTGTGACCTCCATACCGGTCAGACCTCATATAGCAAGCTAACGATCGATATTGTGGCTCTAGAAACTATCTACAACCCTCAACACAATCTACTATTAATATAACGAGTACCTGGTGTACCATAGCCGGTACAGTGTACCCCTATGTCAATATTGTGACCTCCATACCAGTCAGATCTCATATAGCAAGCTTGTGGCTCCAAACCCTATCTACAACCCTCAACACATTCCACTATTAATATAACGAGTACATGGTGTACCAAAGCCGGTACAGTGTACCCCAATGTCATTATTGTGACCTCCATATCGGTCAGACCTCATATAGCAAGCTAATGATATTGTGGCTCCAGACACTATCTACAACTCTCAACACAATCCACTATTAATATAACGAGTACCTGGTGAACCATAGCCGGTACAGTGTACCCCTATGTCAATATTGTGACCTCCATACCGGTCAGACCACATATAGCAAGCTAATGATATTGTGGCTCAAGACACTATCTGCAACCCTCAACACAATCCACTATTAATATAACGAGTACCTGGTGTACCATAGCCGGTACAGTATACCCCTATGCCAATATTGTGACCTCCATACCGGTCAGACCTCATATAGCAAGCTAATGATATTGTGGCTCCAGACACTATCTACAACCCTCAACACAATCCCCTATTAATATAACGAGTACCTGGTGTACCATAGCCGGTACATTGTACCCCTATGTCAATATTGTGACCTCTATACCGGTCAAATCTCATATAGCAAGCTAATGATATTGTGACTCCGGACACTATCCACAGCCCTCAACACAATCCACTATTAATATAACGAATACCTGATGTACCATAGCCGGTACAGTGTACCCCTATGTCAATATTGTGACCTCCATACCGGTCAGACCTCACATAGCAAGCTAATGATATTGTGGCTCGGGACACTATCCACAACCCTCAAGACAATCCACTAATAATATAACGAGTACCTGGTGTACCATAGCCGGTATAGTGTACCACTATGTCAATATTGTGACCTCCAAACCGGTCAGATCTCATATAGTAGGCTAATGATATTGTGGCTCCAGACAATATCTACATCCCTCAACACAATCCACTAATAATATAACGAGTACCTGGTGTACCATAGCCGGTACAGTGTACCCATGTGTCAATATTGTGACATCCATACCGGTCAGACCTCATATAGCAAGCTAATGATATTGTGGCTCCAGACACTATCGACAGCCCTCAACACAATCCACTATTAATATAACGAGTACCTGGTGTACCATAGCCGGTACAGTGTACTCCTATATCAATATTGTGACCTCCATACCGATCAGACCTCACATAGCAAGTTAATGATATTGTGGCTCCAGATATTATCTACAACCTTCAACACAATCCACTATTAATATAACGAGTGCCTGGTGTACCATAGCCGGTACAGTGTACCTGTGTGTCAATATTTTGACCTCCATACCGGTCAGACCTCATATAGCAAGCTAATGATATTGTGGCCCCAGACACTATCTACAACCTCAACACAATCCACTATTAATATAACGAGTACCTGGTGTACCATAGCCGGTACAGTGTACCCCTATGTCAATATTGTGACCTCCATACCGGTCAGACCTCATATAGCAAGCTAATGATATTGTGGCTCTAGACACTATCTACAACCCTCAACACAATCTACTATTAATATAACGAGTACCTGGTGTACCTAAGCCGTTACAGTGTAACCCTATGTCAATATTGTGACCGCCATAACGGTCAGACCTTATATAGGAAGCTGATATTGGCTCCAAACCCTATCTACAACCCTCAACACATTCCACTATTAATATAACGAGTACATGGTGTACCAAAGCCGGTACAGTGTACCCCAATGTCATTAATGTGACCTCCATATCGGTCAGACCTCATATAGCAAGCTAATGATATTGTGGCTCCAGACACTATCTACAACTCTCAACACAATCCACTGTTAATATAACGAGTACCTGGTGAACCATAGCCGGTACAGTGTACCCCTATGTCAATATTGTGACCTCCATACCGGTCAGACCACATATAGCAAGCTAATGATATTGTGGCTCAAGACACTATCTGCAACCCTCAACACAATCCACTATTAATATAACGAGTACCTGGTGTACCATAGCCGGTACAGTGTACCCCTATGTCAATATTGTGACCTCCATACCGGTCAGACCTCATATAGCAAGCTAATTATATTGTGGCTCCAGACACTATCTACAACCCTCAACACAATCCCCTATTAATATAACGAGTACCTGGTGTACCATAGCCGGTACATTGTACCCCTATGTCAATATTGTGACCTCTATACCGGTCAAATCTCATATAGCAAGCTAATGTTATTGTGGCTCCAGACACTATCTACAACCCTCAACACAATCCACTTATAATCTAATGAGTACCTGGTGTACCATAGCAGGTACAGTGTAACCCTATGTCAATATTGTGACCTCCAAACCGGTCAGACCTCATATAACAAGCTAATGATATTGTAGCTCCAGACACTATCTACAACCCTCAACACAATCCACTATTAATATAACGAGTACCTGGTGTACCATAGCCGGTACATTGTACCCCTATGTCAATATTGTGACCTCTATACCGGTCAAATCTCATATAGCAAGCTAATGATATTGTGACTCCAGACACTATCCACAGCCCTCAACACAATCCACTATTAATATAACGAATACCTGATGTACCATAGCCGATACAGTGTACCCCTATGTCAATATTGTGACCTCCACACCGGTCAGACCTCACATAGCAAGCTAATGATATTGTGGCTCCAGACACTATCCACAACCCTCAACACAATCCACTAATAATATAACGAGTACCTGGTGTACCATAGCCGGTACAGTGTACCACTATGTCAATATTGTGACCTCCAAACCGGTCAGATCTCATATAGTAGGCTAATGATATTGTGGCTCCAGACACTATCTACATCCCTCAACACAATCCACTAATAATATAACGAGTACCTGGTGTACCATAGCCGGTACAGTGTACCCATATGTCAATATTGTGACATCCATACCGGTCAGACCTCATATAGCAAGCTAATGATATTGTGGCTCCAGACACTATCGACAGCCCTCAACACAATCCACAATTAATATAACGAATACCTGGTGCACCATATCCGGTACAGTGTACCCCTATGTCAATATTGTGACCTCCATACCGGTCAGACCTCACATAGCAAGCTAATGATATTGTGGCTCCAGACACTATCTACAACCCTCAACACAATCCACTAATAATATAACGAGTACCTGGTGTACCATAGCCGGTACAGTGTACCCATATGTCAATATTGTGACCTCCATACTGGTCAGACCTCATATAGCAAGCTATTGACATTGTGGCTCCAGACACTATCTACAACCCTCAACACAATCCACTAATAATATAACGAGTACCTGGTGTACCATAGCCGGTACAGTGTACTCCTATATCAATATTGTGACCTCCATACCGATCAGACCTCACATAGCAAGCTAATGATATTGTGGCTCCAGACACTATCTACAACCCTCAACACAATCTACTATTATTATAACGAGTACCTGGTGTACCATAGCCGGTACAGTGTACCCCTATGTCAATATTGTGACCTCCATACCGGTCAGACCTCATAAAGCAAGCTAATGATATTGTGGCTCCAGACACTATCTACAACCCTCAACACAATCCACTATTAATATAACGAGTACCTGGTGTACCATAGCCGGTACAGTGTACCCCTATGTCAATATTGTGACCTCCATACCGGTCAGAACTCATATTGCAAGCCAATGATATTGTGGCTCCAGACACTAGCTACAACCCTCAACACAGGCCACTATTAATATAACGAGTACCTGGTGTACCATAGCCGGTACAGTGTACCCCAATGTCAATATTGTGACCTCCATACCGGTCAGACGTCATATAGCAAGCTAATGATATTGTGGCTCCAGACACTATCTACAACCCTCAACACAATCCACTATTAATATAACGAGTACCTGGTGTACCATAGCCGGTACAGTGTACCCCTATGTCAATATTGTGACCTCCATACCGGTCAGAACTCATATTGCAAGCCAATGATATTGTGGCTCCAGACACTAGCTACAACCCTCAACACAGGCCACTATTAATATAACGAGTACCTGGTGTTCCATAGCCGGTACAGTGTACCCCAATGTCAATATTGTGACCTCCATACCGGTCAGACCTCATATAGCAAGCTAATGATATTGTGGCTCCAGACACTATCTACAACCCTCAACACAATCCACTATTAATATAACGAGTACCTGGTGTACCATAGCCGGTACAGTGTACCCCTATGTCAATATTATGACCTCCATACCTGTCAGACCTCATATAGCAAGCTAATGATATTGTGGCTCCAGACACTATCTACAACCCTCAACACAATCCACTAATACTATAAGGAGTACCTGGTGTACCATAGCTGGTACAGTGTACCCCTATGTTAATATTGTGACCTCCATACCGGTCAGACCTCATATAGCAAGCTAATGATATTGTGGGTCCAGACACTATCTACAACCCTCAACACAATCCACTGTGATGCCTCCCGGCGCTAGCAGAATGGTTGCGCGGGGCATTGCAGCTCGCTAGCGCTCACCAGGATGGGAGGATGGGCTACAGTTGTCCTAGAATGATCTGCTTTATTTCGTTAGTGTCGTGTTGCCACAGACAGTCTAGAAGTGATCTTTGTTTTGGTCTGTGACCGCGCCTTATATTTTATATTCGCTATAATATAAATGTTGCTTGTGTGGGAGGCGAGCGAGAGCGGGTGAGGGAGTACACCTGGCAGCGGGGGGGTGGGCTGTGACGCGGCTCGCTTGAGCGCTGACGGCGTTGGCGGCCGGGTGGTCAACTAGTCCCTTCCCGTCGCGGCCTCATGGTTTTTTACCATCTCAGAGCTGGCCTGACACGCGTATCGTCTACATCCTTTGCAATTCTGTCCCCCATACTCGCCACTTTGCATACTATTTCTCTCTCTCGACTTCTCCTTTCTCATTCTCTAATCTTTATTAAACTCAACATTCCTTCTGGTTTCAGCATAGACGTTCACCGTCGGCCAGTCATATTGTACGCGAAGCTCTCAGATATTTCTATGTATTAGGCTTTAATGAGGTTTGGAGAGACGGACTTTTCCGTGTGTGTCCTCTCTCGGGAAGGTTGTAGACCGGTATGTCTCTCCCTGGCAGGGTGTTGAGTGATTCTGCTTAGTTATTTAAAGCTAGACTAGGGGTAAGGTTACTGTGTCGTTGTCTCCGATGTGTGCAGTGTTAGCTAAGCCCTGCACGACATCGACAGGTACTGTGGGAGCCTAGGTTGTCTTTGGGTCGGTTTACTTTGCGAGCACAGCACTGTGGTGTGAGAGGGCCATAGCCTATCCCTCACAACATAGTGCTGCCTCTTTGTGTTGACTTCTGAGGGATCGCCAGGATAGAATTAGGTACTAAAGACCTAGATTTATCAAGAGAGCATCCCCGTCATATAACGTAATCTTCATTATACCACCTTCGGACAACGTTAGGCTACGAGCCGCATGCTCGCCCATTGTTGCCCTGCCTTGATACCCCAGCTAGACTTTATTAACCGAGCAGACACTGGTTAGAGATAAGCTCCATTATTATATGTATGCCACATTATTATTCACTGCACTTTTGAGCCGAGGTTGTTGTTGAGTTGCACAACCCTAGTAGGCTGTTGCGTTGTGTCACGAAGCATTTCTTTAGTTGTCGAGCATTACTACCTTTGCGCAGTCTTTATGATTCGCCTGCCTATTATTACTATATGTCCTAGTATTTATTGTGACCCGTATTCTGCATTATAATTGTTTAAGATTCTGTACGAACATCTTCCCAGCATCAGATTTATTTCAGAAGTTTCCAGTTGATGTTGCAGGACTAGCATTGCACTTTCTTTAATACAGGAGTGCCAGTTATTTGAGTATCTACCGTAACGTTAAATAATCACGTTACTTATCTTTTCTTTGTGTAACCTAAACGAGTAATCTTTTACTGTTTGGGAATAGGCTGTTTCATCGAGCGTCAGCCTAGTGTGTGTGCACCAGTTACCGAGTCATAGGATACCTCGTGGTCCAGGCACGACTCAGGGCGGTAATGGTGTTTTGTTTTCCAGTGTTTAAGGCAGGGGTTGGATCTAGTGTTACCGTTGTTGCATTTTGCAATTATCTAGTCCAATGTTGAAGAGGCCTGTGTCTTTGAGAACCTGGATCGTAACAAATGGCGACCTAGCTCAGGATCTTGTGAACTAAGAGATAATTGCAGGATTGTTGTGGTCATTTGTTTTATTGAGGAATATAGTGGGCACGTTAATTTTTTTTGGCAAAGTAGTATAGCACTTGAGAGTCTTCAGACATTTTTGGCAAGTGAATAGTGCTACATAAGAGTTTGGGGTACTTCTTTTCTGAATATTGTGGTGAGAAATTTTTGTGAGCATCATGTCTTATACCGGGTCAGAGGAGAATGGAGACACAGTACGTAATGTTGAAACTGAGGAACAGCAGCATGATGAAAGGGTTAATCGGGTGAACTGTGAGGAGGATGCTAGGATATTTTTGCAATGGCCTGTTACTGCCGAGCGGTTGGAGGGTATGGATCGGTACGGTCTTCAATGCCTGGCCACAGCTATCGGTCATGCGGTTACTAGCAGCATGACCAGGGATAACTTGATAACGTGTGTACTGGGCAGGGTGACTGGTGAGCGAGAGGGGTTGAGTGCTCAGAGCCCTTCGGCCATGCTTCCCCTACACTCGACTCCCAGCCGTCCCAGTAGGTTGCCGACCCCAGGTACGCTTCCGCAGTTGGGTGGTGACTGGCAGGGTGGGTTGCCCCTGGGGGGACCACCGGTAATTTCAAACTTGGATCTTCTGATCACTGTCTGATACAGGCCACCTGTCTATCACCTACCACACCTTCCCACTCTGAACCTGTTTTGGTGACTAAATGGCATTACGATAGGGCAGACTGGGAGGGTCTTCAAGGTTTCTTTATTGATATTCCCTGGACCTCTTTCTTTTCTAATGATGCACACTCCACCTTGAGCCACATACAAGATTTTGTAAAAATTGGAATGGAAACTTTTATTCCTCATCAAAAGTACAGTAAAAGATCTAATTCACCTAAATGGTTTGACCATAATTGTGCTAGAGTAACTGAACAAAAAGCAATAGCCTACAATGCATACACAAGATCAAAAACACATGAAGCCTTAATTACTTTAGAAACATCAGAAATCATGCCAAAACTGTATTAAACCTACCTAAATCAAACTTTCTCCACAAGCAGGCAAATAAACTTCTAAATAATCCAAATGATAACAAAATATTTTGGTCTACTCTTAACTCATTTAAATCCAACTTCACTACTACTTCATCCATTCCACCATTAAAATCTCCGACTGGCAATCTTGTAAGTGACCCACGAGGTAAAGCTAACCTTCTTGCGGATATTTTCTCCACCAACTCAACCTTAGATGAAATAAATCAAGATGTCCCTGTACTTAATTTGAATTCGCCTGAAATTCCCTTACTTAAGATCCACACCAGACATGTCAAAACTATTTTGCAGAATCTCTCGGTAGATAAGGCTCCTGGTCCAGATGAAATTCCTCCAATAGTACTCAAGAATTGCTCCTTGGTGCTCGCTCCTGTATTGGCAAAAATGTTCCGTCTGTGTACTCATACCTCATGCTTCCCAGTACCCTGGAAAGAAGCAAACATCCATCCAGTTCCTAAAAAAGGTGCCTCTTCAGATCCATCAAACTACAGACCAATAGCTATAACTTCCACTCTTGGTAAAGTCTTTGAAATTATATTAATAATCACATAATTAAGCATCTTGAGAATAATAAATTAATCAGTGATGGGCAATATGGTTTTAGACGATGTCGATCAACTGCAGACATGCTTTGCCTTCTTACGCATCAAATCAACCAAGCTACAGACCAACATGGTGAAACACATACAATAGCACTGGATATATCAAAGGCATTTGATAGAGTCTGGCATCAATCCTTATTGTCGAAGATGTCACACTACGGCCTTGCATCATTAGTTCCACTAATTTCTTCTTATCTTCATAACAGAAAAATACGTGTAATGGTAGATGGCCTTTATTCTCAATTTCACTCAATAAATGCTGGTGTTCCCCAGGGATCAGTTTTGGCCCCAATTCTTTTCCTCATTCATATCAATGATCTCATATCTACCACTCATAATCCAATACATTCCTACGCAGATGACTCACCACTCCACAGTTCCGTCACATTTACCAATTCTTTCACCCAACCCGATCTTATAAATTCAAAAATAAACACTGCAATTTCTCTGAACCAGGACCTTTCTAGAATTAATGGATGGGGACAAAAGAATCTAGTTTCCTTTAATGCACAGAAAACCAAGTACATTCAATTTTCTAACCGACAGAATCTCACTGACTCCCATATATTTTTTAATGATGTAAATATTCCCACTTCCCCTAGTATTGACATTCTCGGTGTAACATTAACTACTAACTTGAGCTGGACACATTATGTTAGAAGCATTGCTAAGAATGCCTCTAAAAAACTGGGACTCCTGTACAGAGTTCGAGAATTCTTCACTGACGAGCAGTTGGCCGTGATATATAAAAGTCATGTGCGTTCTCAGATGGATTACTGTTCACCTCTGTGGGGTGGAAGTGGAGTGGTTGCATTGAGGCAGTTGGACAAAATTCAAAATAAAGCTATTAGATTAATCAATAACCCTGCAATCACACAGGACCTTCCTACATTATCCATACGAAGAAACGTTGCATCCCTTGCATTATTCTACAGATATTTTCACAGCAATTGTTCCGAGGAACTTGCTTCAATTGTGCCGCCTCTCCACATCTTTCCCCGTAGAACTAGGGCAGCTGAGAGCGCCCATGAATTTATACTTTCTCCTCCACAATGCAGAACTTCTGCTTATCAGAATTCATTTATCCCCAGAGCTACTACTCTTTGGAATTCACTTCCCTCGAATTGCTTTCCACAAACTTACAATCTACAAATGTTTAAATCCAGTTGTTACAAACATTTTATGAATGGAGGATGTCTTTAGGCACATGGACCTTTTTGTTTTATCTGTGTTTTTCCTTCCTCCGTTCATTGTCTCTTAAAAAAAAAAAAAAAAAAAAAAAAAACATTGTAGCACCTTCACCTCCTCCAGGGTTATCTCCAGAATTATTGTTTAAGCTCGAATTAGCTAAGCTTCAGCATCAGCAGCAAATAGAATCAGCTAAGATCGAAGAGAGAAAGGCTATCAGGGCATCTGAGATTCAACAGCAGCAAAGGGCATGTGAGCTTCAGCAGCAAACAGAGCTAGCAAAAATCCAAGCTGATTTAGAGTCGACTAGGTACTGTGCCGACATGGACGTAGAGAAGTCGCGAGTAGAGACAACGGGACAGCGACTTGGGGCTGGTAACCGTATTCATGAGCAGTCTCTCTCGCACTTATTGAATCTGGTTCCGGTGTTTAATGAGAGTGGTGTAACAGAATTTTTCACACGCTTTGAGAAGAAGTGCCAGGAACACCAGTGGCCAGAGAGTAAATGGGCAGCACTTGTATCCTCTAGATTAATAGGCAAGGGTCTTAAAGCCTACGATGCGTTGCCTATAGAGTCGTGTATTATCTATGAGAAACTCAAGGAGGCTGTCCTGAGACAATACGAACTACAACCAGAGACGTACAGGTTGAAGTTCCGGGGTGTTACCAAGGGTCGGGAGAGCACCTTTTTGGAGCATACCCGGGAGCTGTCCTATGCTTTTGGGAATTGGCTGAGGTCGGAGAAAGCTACTACGTTTGACGACATTAAACAGTTGGTGCTTTTAGAGCAGTTTTTCAAATGGACGGGCGGCGACCTGACGTTAAACCTTAAAGAAAAGCAACCAAAAACTCTACAGGAGGCAGCTGAGATGGCTGACCTCCGGCTATCACTAATTCGTGGGTGCGGGTTTGCCCAGTGTAGTGAGGCAGGTAACAAGGGGCGTGACGCCCCACCCCCCCGAGTTAGTGATATACCTTATGCAAACAAGTACAAGAGCCATGATACCAAGACTGACCACAAGACTAGCACCGTCCCATTTAAGAAGGGGCCGGGCCCTTCCCAGTACCAAGGGAAGCCCAAAGGGGAGTTGGAGTGTTATCATTGTCATGAAAAGGGGCACTTTGCAAGAGTCTGTCCTAGCAAACCACCTACAGCAGCTGTGTCTTTGGCCTGCAACATTGGTGTGTCTCCGAAGTCATCTGAGTTTGCCCGGGGCAGTTCGTCAGAGGCTGAGGCACAGCCAATGCAGAAGCACCTGGGAGGCTCGAACCCTGCTCAGGATGTTTTTTGCGACCATAGAGGGCGGGGTTGCGTGATGTGGGCGGGGCGCAAGCATGGAGTAGAGGTCTTGCGTGATACAGGTGCTTCCCAGACTCTGATGAAAAACTTGACTGGCTACCCTATAAACGCGACTCGGGTGGTGGTGGTGCAGGGTATTAATGCAACTCGGTCATACACGCTGGTGCGGTTGGAGTTGGAGGTGGATGGTGTGGCACGTGAATTGGATGTCGGGATTGTGGAGAAACTGCCAGTGGAGGGCGTCGACCTTCTTCTCGGCAACAACTTTGCAATGCCCGCTTCTGAGGTTCTACCCTTTGTCGTTGCCGAGAGGTCGGCCGACGTGAGTAGGGAAGGGCAAGAGTGGGTCGAGCGGTGCCAGACACAACCCCTGGCTTGTGTTGTCACCCGAGCTCGGGCAGCTAAAGTGTCACAGCCTAGTCCTCCGTCTTCAGACCAGCGGAGGAGCGATCAACAGGAGGAGGCTAAAGCTGGAGTTGGTTTTAAGAGTTTTAAGACTCGGCGGCTCTCCTGGGTGATTCAGTATTGGCACCATTACTTAATTCTGGAGTAGCCCCTCGGCCTGTCATCGAGAGTGACGAGGCTGGGCATGACGAGTCTCCACGACAGCAACGTTATGTAAATCGAGAGAGACAGAGGGAGCAGCCCAGTATCGGGGAAAGTCATGCATTGCTCCGGGAGCAGTTAGATCGCTTGGCACCCTCAGATATACGTCGGTTGCAACTAGAGGACCCTGAGCTCCAAACGTGTGCTAATGGAGCTGTAGAGCTCGACGAGGACGGTGATGCACAGCCAGGAGATTTTTTTTATTTAGAAGGCATCCTCTATAGGCGTTTTCAAGACCCTAAACGTAGTTGGCAAGAGGGGTCCGGAGTAGTGGACCAGTTGGTGGTGCCACGGGAGTGCAGGGATAGCCTACTGAGGTTGGCGCATGACATACCACTGGCAGGAGATCTAGGGGTGAGAAAAACGGTGGCGGCTTTCGAATATTTTTTTTGGTGGCTGGGGTTGAAGGGGCAGGTGGTAACCTGGATAGCAAGGTGTCATACGTGCCAGAGGGTTGGAAAACCTAACCAAACAATTCCGAGAGCCCCGTTGCACCCCCTTCCTGTCAGTGGACCGCCCTTCAGTAAGGTCATCATTGATATGGTCGGACCCCTACCCCCTACTAGTGCCGGTAATAAATTTCTATTAACTATCATGGATGTGGCCACTCGTTATCCTGATGCATATCCAATGAGAAATGGCACAGCAAAAACTGTTGTCTGGAACCTGCTCTTGTATTGCTCGCGGTATGGTTACCCGCAAGAGGTGCAATCGGACCAAGGTTCTAGTGTTACATCTAATCTGTTCAAACAAACTATGATTCAGCATGGCATCAGCACTGTCGTCTCTTCTGCGTATCACCCGGAGAGTCAAGGGGTGTTGGAGAGGTGGCACGCCGCGCTGGAAAGCATGCTTCGACGTTGTTGCGCAGAGAACGGAAAGGATTGGGACCTTGGTCTGCCGTATGTTTTGTTCGCGGCAAGAGAAGTACCTGGAGAGAGTCTCGGTTTCAGTCCGAATGAGCTTGTTTTCGGGCATCAGGTGAGGGGTCCTCTCCACATGGTGAAGGAGATGTGGGAGGGCACTAGGCATGTTGTTCTGCGAGATGAGTTGCAGCCTCTTGTTCATGAGCGACGGGAGGAGTTGTTTGCTAGGCTGTGGCAGTCCGTCCGCATGTTTGGTGCTTCTCCAGGCCTGATGTACGGGGTAGAATCCGACATGGAGGCTGGAGACAGTGCAAAGCTCGAGTTGGTTCCTTACCGTGTGAATCCTGCTCGACAGCCTGTTGTGAAGGCGGAGCTGGACAGCGTGTGGAGAGGGGGTCTGAGGGATGAGGAATGTCGTGAGTGGTCGTTGCCAGTGGCTTTGCAACCTGAGTTTGGTGGCAGAGTCTGTGTGTATGTTGATTGCAAGAGTGTGGAAGCATTATCCCTGACGGACGCCTATCCATTACCCAGAGTTGACGACACCATAGACCACTTCGGGGCTGCCTCGCTCATCATGAAGGTAGAACTAGTGAAGGGATATTGGCAGGCCCCGTTGCCGGGAAGAGCGAAGAGAAATGCCAGTTTTGCGATGAGCTGGGCAGTTTGTCAGTGCCAGGTGTTGTTGTGCTGCCGGAACACAAGTTGGATGTGTGGCATGCTAAGGGCACTGATAATGTTTTGGCTTTGTTTGCAGGAGAACCCTCGCTGTTCAGTCAGTGTCTGTCGTGGGTGGAGGATCCGGGGTAGGCTACCACAGTATGTTGGTATAGCCTCCTGTCTTGGCTCGCGGTGTATTTTTGCGCTGGTGCTTGTTGGCTCGCGTGTGTAGCATCAGCGTAGGGTCGCAGGGCAGGAGTTGTTGGCTTTGATTAGACGAAAATTAGGCTACATCTATAGTAGCCGCCAAAAACAACATTAAAATAAAATATGAAAAATTAAATAAAATTCTTTCTTTTTAATAATTAATTTTAAGATAATATTGTAGCTGAGTACTGAGTGCAGATGATTTTCTCTCAGTAGGCTGTGCTTCTTAAAGCTCGCTCTGGGAGCACAATGTTATGAATTAATGTATTATGTTTGGGAAGGGTGATAAGATTTGTTTTATATATAAAATGTTGTTGTATTTTTTTTTTGAGGAGACTGAGCTTGCATTCCATGAGTGGCAGAGTGGCTGGAAGTGGCAGATTCTAGCGACATTCTGCCTGTTCAGATATGGGCTCATGGTTGAGTGTCCCATATCTTGGGGAGGGTGTGACGCCTCCCGGCGCTAGCAGAATGGTTGCGTGGGGCATTGCAGCTCGCTAGCGCTCGCCAGGATGGGGGGATGGGCTACAGTTGTCCTAGAATGATCTGCTTTATTTCGTTAGTGTCGTGTTGCCACAGACAGTCTAGAAGTGATCTTTGTTTTGGTCTGTGACCGCGCCTTATATTTTATATTCGCTATAATATAAATGTTGCTTGTGTGGGAGGCGAGCGAGAGCGGGTGAGGGTGAGGGAGTACACCTGGCAGCGGGGGGTGGGCTGTGACGCGGCTCGCTTGAGCGCTGACGGCGTTGGCGGCCGGGTGGTCAACTAGTCCCTTCCCGTCGCGGCCTCATGGTTTTTTACCAGCTCAGAGCTGGCCTGACACGCGTATCGTCTACATCCTTTGCAATTCTGTCCCCAATACTCGCCACTTTGCATACTATTTCTCTCTCTCGACTTCTCCTTTCTCATTCTCTAATCTTTATTAAACTCAACATCCCTTCTGGTTTCAGCATAGACGTTCACCGTCGGCCAGTCGTATTGTACGCGAAGCTCTCAGATATTTCTATGTATTAGGCTTTAATGAGGTTTGGAGAGACAGACTTTTCCGTGTGTGTCCTCTCTCGGGAAGGTTGTAGACCGGTATATGTCTCCCTGGCAGGGTGTTGAGTGATTCTGCTTAGTTATTTAAAGCTAGACTAGGGGTAAGGTTACTGTGTCGTTGTCTCCGATGTGTGCAGTTTTTGCTAAGCCCTGCACGACATCGACAGGTACTGTGGGAGCCTAGGTTGTCTTCGGGTGGGTTTACTTTGCGAGCACAGCACTGTGGTGTGAGAGGGCCATAGCCTATCCCTCACAACATAGTGCTGCCTCTTTGTGTTGACTTCTGAGGGATCGCCAGGATAGAACTAGGTACTAGAGACCTAGATTTATCAAGAAAGCATCCCCGTCATATAACGTAATCTTCATTATACCACCTTCGGACAACGTTAGGCTACGAGCCGCATGCTCGCCCATTGTTGCCCTGCCTTGATACCCCAGCTAGACTTTATTAACCGAGCAGACACTGGTTAGAGATAAGCTCCATTATTATATGTATGCCACATTATTATTTACTGCACTTTTGAGCCGAGGTTGTTGTTGAGTTGCACAACCCTAGTAGGCTGTTGCGTTGTGTCACGAAGCATTTCTTTAGTTGTCGAGCATTACTACCTTTGCGCAGTCTTTATGATTCGCCTGCCTATTATTACTATATGTCCTAGTATTTATTGTGACCCGTATTCTGCATTATAATTGTTCAAGATTCTTTACGAACATCTTCCCAGCATCAGACTTATTTCAGAAGTTTCCAGTTGATGTTGCAGGACTAGCATTGCACTTTCTTTAATACAAGGAGTGCCAGTTATTTGAGTATCTACCGTAACGTTAAATAATCACGTTACTTATCTTTTCTTTGTGTAACCTAAACGAGTAATCTTTTACTGTTTGAGAATAGGCTGTTTCATCGAGCGTCAGCCTAGTGTGTGTGCACCAGTTACCGAGTCATAGGATACCTCGTGGTCCAGGCACGACTCAGGGCGGTAATGGTGTTTTGTTTTCCAGTGTTTAAGGCAGGGGTTGGATCTAGTGTTACCGTTGTTGCATTTTGCCATTATCTAGTCCAATGTTGAAGAGCCCTGTGTCTTTGAGAACCTGGATCGTAACACCACTAATAATATAACGAGTACCTGGTGTACCATAGACGGTACAGTGTACCCCTAGGTCAATATTGTGACCTCCATACCGGTCAGACCTCATATAGCAAGCTAATGATATTGTGGCTCCAGACACTATCTACAACCCTCAACACAATCCCCTATTAATATAACGAGTACCTGGTGTACCATAGCCGGTACATTGTACCCCTATGTCAATATTGTGACCTCTATACCTGTCAAATCTCATATAGCAAGCTAATGATATTGTGACTCCAGACACTATCCACAGCCCTCAACACAATCCACTATTAATATAACGAATACCTGATGTACCATAGCCGGTACAGTGTACCCCTATGTCAATATTGTGACCTCCATACCGGTCAGACCTCACATAGCAAGCTAATGATATTGTGGCTCCAGACACTATCCACAACCCTCAACACAATCCACTAATAATATAACGAGTACCTGGTGTACCATAGCCGGTACAGTGTACCACTATGTCAATATTGTGACCTCCAAACCGGTCAGATCTCAAATAGTAAGCTAATGATATTGTGGCTCCAGACACTATCTACAACCCTCAACACAATCCACTAATAATATAACGAGTACCTGGTGTACCCTAACCGGTACAGTGTACCCATATGTCAATATTGTGACATCCATACCGGTCAGACCTCATATAGCAAGCTAATGATATTGTGGCTCCAGACACTATCTACAATCATCAACACAATCCACTAATAATATAACGAGTACCTGGTGTACCATAGCCGGTACAGTGTACTCCTATATCAATATTGTGACCTCCATACCGGTCAGACCTCACATAGCAAGCTAATGATATTGTGGCTCCAGGCACAATCTACAACCCTCAATACAATCCACTATTAATATAACGAGTACCTGGTGTACCATAGCCGGTACAGTGTACCCCTATGTCAATATTGTGACCTCCATACCGGTCAGACCTCATATAGCAAGCTAATGATATTGTGGCTCCAGACACTATCTACAACCCTCAACACAATCCACTATTAATATAACGAGTACCTGGTGTACCATTGCCGGTACAGTGTACCCCTATGTCAATATTGTGACCTCCATACCGGTCAGACCTCATATAGCAAGCTAATGATATTGTGGCTCCAGACACTATCTACAACCCTCAACACAATCCACTAATAATCTAACGAGTACCTGGTGTACCATAGCCGGTACAGTGTACCCCTAGGTCAATATTGTGACCTCCATACCGATCAGACCTCATATAGCAAGCTAATGATATTGTGGCTCCAGACACTATCTACAACCCTCAACACAATCCACTATTAATATAACGAGAACCTGGTGTACCATAGCCGGTACAGTGTACCCCTATGTCAATATTATGACCTCCATACCTGTCAGACCTCATATAGCAAGCTAATGATATTGTGGCTCCAGATACTATCTACAACCCTCAACACAATCCACTATTATTATAACGAGTACCTGGTGTACCATAGCTGGTACAGTGTATCCCTATGTCAATATTGTGACCTCCATACCGGTCAGACCTCATATAGCAAGCTAACGATATTGTGGCTGCAGACACTATCTACAACCCTCAACACAATCCACTAATAATATAACGAGTACCTGGTGTACCATAGCCGGTACAGTGTACCCCTATGTCAATATTGTGACCTCCATACCGGTCAGACCTCATATAGCAAGCTAATGATATTGTGGCTCCAGACACTATCTACAGCCCTCAACACAATCCACTATTAATATAACGAATACCTGGTGCACCATATCCGGTACAGCGTACCCCTATGTCAAAATTGTGACCTTCATACCGGTCAGACCTCACATAGCAAGCTAATGATATTGTGGCTCCAGACACTATCCACAACCCTCAACACAATCCACTATTAATATAACGAGTACCTGGTGTACCATAGCCGGTACAGTGTACCACTATGTCAATATTGCGACCTCCAAATCTGTCAGGCCTCATATAGAAAGCTAATGATATTGTGGCTCCAGACACTATCTACAACCCTCTACACAATCCACTATTAATATATCGAGTACCTGGTGTACCATAGCCGGTACAGTGTACCCCTATGTCAATATTGTGACCTCCATACCGGTCAGACCACATATAGCAAGCTAATTATATTGTGGCTCAAGACACTATCTGCAACCCTCAACACAATCCACTATTAATATAACGAGTACTTGGTGTACCATAGCAGGTACAGTATACCCGTATGCCAATATTGTGACCTCCATACCGGTCAGACCTCATATAGCAAGAACATAAGAACATAAGAAAATGGGAGTCTGCAGAAAGATCCCTGTCCCACACAACCCCAAATCAATTACAAAGCCCAATTATAGGCTCAACACTCTAATACCCTGAGGATCATCTTACCAAAACGGTTAGAGATTACGCAGGATTATGGGGGTCTGCATAGCGCTGATTGGCCCAACCCGGCTGATCCCCCTTCACCCCAACCCTTCTCGTCCATATGCTTATCCAATTTTATCTTAAAGCTCCCTACAGTTTCAGATCCCACTATAGCACTTGGTAGTCCATTCCACCCATCTACAACTCTGTTACCAAACCAATATTTGCCTATATCTTTTCTGAAACGAAATTTATCTAATTTGAAACCATTGGTACAAGTTCTTTCGCTATCACTGAGCTTTAGTACATTTGTCATGTCCCCTTTGTTAATCCCACTAACCGACTTGAACACCTCTATCATATCCTCTCTAACTCTGCGTGTCTCTCTAACGAATGTAAACCTAATTTCTAATGATAAGCTAATGATATTGTGGCTCCAGACACTTTCTACAACCCTCAACGCAATCCACTATTAATATAACGAGTACGTGATGTACCATAGCCGGTACAGTGTACCCCTATGTCAATATTGTGACCTCCATACCGGTCAGACCTCATATAGCAAGCTAATGATATTGTGGCTCCAGACACTATCTACAACCCTCAACACAATCCACTATTAATATAACGAGAACCTGGTGTACCATAGCCGGTACAGTGTACCCCTATGTCAATATTGTGACCTCCATACCGGTCAGACCTCATATAGCAAGCTAATGATATTGTGTTTCCAGACACTATCTACAACCCTCAACACAATCCACTATTAATAAAACGAGTACCTGGTGTACCATAGCCGGTACAGTGTTCCCCTATGTCAGTAAATTGTGACCTCCATACCCATCAGACCTCATATAGCAAGCTAATGATAATGTGGGTCCAGACACTGTCTACAACCCTCAACACAATCCACTTATAATCTAATGAGTACCTGGTGTACCATAGCAGGTACAGTGTACCCCTATGTCAATATTGTGACCTCCAAACCGGTCAGACCTCATATAGCAAGCTAATGATATTGTGGCTCCAGACACTATCTACAACCCTCAACATAATCCACTATTAATATAACGAGTACCTGGTGTACCATAGCCGGTACAGTGTACCCCTAGGTCAATATTGTGACCTCCATACCGGTCAGACCTCATATAGCAAGCTAATGATATTGTGGCTCCAGACACTATCTACAACCCTCAACACAATCCACAATCACACATCAGGGGTATCAGGAAAACCTTCTTTATATAACATACACATCCAACTTCACGACATTGCCCTACATCGCTATCCTCTATCCATAAAACACTACTCTTCCCACTACATATCATACATGTAACACCATACAGCTTACCCAATAAATATGGCAGTACAATTGTTAAGAGCAAACCTGGTGGTCCCTCGGATATCCACCCCCGGCAGGGTTGGGTCATTGACACAGGGCCCTCCCGGTCGTCATCATGCGACTGTGTCAAGAGCATTGCAACGTCCCAAAGATGCTCGTCGGTGCAGTTTTTTCTTTAGCAATATAAGGGGACTTCACTCTAACATCAATTCTGTACACCAATTTCTTCAAGCAGAATCCCCTACTCTCCTTTTTTTGACAGAGACTCAAGTAACATCCACATCTGACACGTCTAGATTTAATTTTCCAGGTTATCAACTGCTCCAAAATTTCAGACCTAAAGGAGGTGTATGTTGCTTAGCAAAATCTGAAATTGCCCTGGAGGAGGTTACTAGTTTCAATTGTCCCTATTTTGATTATTCTATATACAAATTAATTTCTGCTGGTAAATTTAAATACATATGTTGCATCTACCGTTCCCTAAATACTCCTCCAGAGCAAAGTCTTTTTGATTCTCTGTCCTCACAACTCAGTGTCCTCAACTTAAATGCTTCTTCTGAAATCACTGTGTTGGGTGATTTTAATGTCCATAATGTTGAATGGCTCACTCATTCAGCCAGGACTGATGATGCTGGTCTTGAATGTGAGCTATTTGCAGACTCATTTAATCTCACTCAACTAGTCAACCAACCCACCGTGTACCAGATAATCCTAATCATAATTCCCACCTACTGGACTTATTTTAACAACCAATTCAGAAAATTATGATGTTACAGTGAGGTCCCCGCTTGGATCTTCTGATCACTGTCTGATACAGGCCACCTGTCTATCACCTACCACACCTTCCCACTCTGAACCTGTTTTGGTGACTAAATGGCATTACGATAGGGCAGACTGGGAGGGTCTTCAAAGGTTTCTTTATTGATATTCCCTGGACCTCTTTCTTTTCTAATGATGCACACTCCACCTTGAGCCACATACAAGATTTTGTAAAAATTGGAATGGAAACTTTTTTTACTCATCAAAAGTACATTAAAAGATCTAATTCACCTTAATGGTTTGACCATAATTGTGCTAGAGTAACTGAACAAAAAGCAATAGCCTACAATGCATACACAAGATCAAAAACACATGAAGCCTTTAATTACTTTAGAAACATCAGAAATCATGCCAAAACTGTATTAAACCTAACTAAATCAAACTTTCTCCACAAGCAGGCAAATAAACTTCTAAATAATCCAAATGATAACAAAATATTTTGGTCTACTCTTAACTCATTCAAATCCAACTTCACAACTGCTTCATCCATTCCACCATTAAAATCTCCGACTGGCAATCTTGTAAGTGACCCACGAGGTAAAGCTAACCTTCTTGCGGATATTTTCTCCACCAACTCAACCTTAGATGAAATAAATCAAGATGTCCCTGTACTTAATTTTAATTCGCCTGAAATTCCCTAACTTAAGATCCATACCAGACATGTCAAAACTATTTTGCAGAATCTCTCAGTAGATAAGGCTCCTGGTCCAGATGAAATTCCTCCAATAGTGCTTAAGAATTGCTCCTTGGTGCTTGCTCCTGTATTGGCAAACATTTTCCGTCTATGTACTCATATCTCATGCTTCCCAGTACCCTGGAAAGAAGCAAACATCCATCCAGTTCCTAAAAAAGGTGCCTCTTCAGATCCATCAAACTACAGACCAATAGCTGTAACTTCCACTATTGGTAAAATCTTTGAAATTATATTAAATAATCACATAATTAAGCATCTTGAGAATAATAAATTAATCAGTGATAGGCAATATGGTTTTAGACGATGTCGATCAGCTACAGACATTCTTTGCCTTCTTACGCAGCAAATCAACCAAGCCACAGACCAACATGGTGAAACACATACAATAGCACTGGATATATCAAAAGCATTTGATAGAGTCTGGCATCAATCCTTATTGTCGAAGATGTCACACTACGGCCTTGCATCATTAGTTCCACTAATTTCTTCTTATCTTCATAACAGAAAAATACGTGTAATGGTAGATGGCCTTTATTCTCAATTTCACTCAATAAATGCTGGTGTTCCCAGGGATCAGTTTTGGCCCCAACTCTGTTCCTCATTCATATCAATGATCTCATATCTACCACTCATAATCCAATACATTCCTACGCAGATGACTCAACACTCCACAGTTCCTTCACATTTACCAATTCTTTCACCCAACCCGATCTTATAAATTCAAAAATAAGCACTGCAATTTCTCTGAACCAGGACCTTTCTAGAATTGAAGAATGGGGACAAAAGAATCTAGTTTCCTTTAATGCACAGAAAACCAAGTACATTCAATGTTCTAACCGACAGAATCTCACTGACTCCCATATATTATTTAATAATGTAAATATTCCCACTTCCCCTAGTATTGACATTCTCGGTGTAACATTAACTACTAACTTGAGCTGGACACATTATGTTAGAAGCATTGCTAAGAATGCCTCTAAAAAACTGGGACTCCTGTACAGAGTTCGAGAATTCTTCACTGACGAGCAGTTGGCCGTAATATAAAAGTCATGTACGTTCTCAGATGGATTACTGTTCACCTCTGTGGAGTGGAAGTGGAGTGGTTGCATTGAGGCAGTTGGACAAAATTCAAAATAAAGCTATTAGATTAATCAATAACCCTGCAATCACACAGGACCTTCCTACATTATCCATACGAAGAAACGTTGCATACCTTGCATTATTTTACAGATATTTTCACAGCAATTGTTCCGAGGAACTTGCTTCAATTGTGCCGCCTCTCCACATCTTTCCCCGTAGAACTAGGGCAGCTGAGAGAGTCCATGAATTTACACTTTCTCCTCCACAATGCAGAACTTCTGCTTATCAAAATTAATTTATCCCTAGAACTACTACTCTTTGGAATTCACTTCCCTCGACTTGCTTTCCACAAACTTACAATCTACAAATGTTTAAATCCAGTTGTTACAAATATTTTATGAATAGAGGATGCCTTTAGGCACATGGACCTTTTTGTTTTATCTGTGTTTTTCCTTCCTCCGTTCATTGTCTTTAAAAAAAAAAAAAAAAAAAAATTAATATAACGAGTACCTGGTGTACCATAGCCGGTACAGTGTACCCCTATGTCAATATTGTGACCTCCATACCGGTCAGACCTCATATAGCAAGCTAATGATATTGTGGCTCCAGACACTATCTACAACCCTCAACACAATCCACTATTAATATAACGAGTACCTGGTGTACCATAGCCGGTACAGTGTACCCCTCTGTCAATATTGTGACCTCCATACCGGTCAGACCTCATATAGCAAGCTAATGATATTGTGGCTCCAGACACTATCTACAACCCTCAACACAATCCACTATTAATATAATGAGTACCTGGTGTACCATAGCCGGTACAGTGTACCCCTCTCAACACAATCCCCTATTAATATAACGAGTACCTGGTGTACCACAGCCGGTACAGTGTACCCCTAGGCCAATATTGTGACCTCCATACCGGTCAGACCTCATATAGCAAGCTAATGATATTGTGGCTCCAGACACTATCTACAACCCTCAACGCAATCCAATAATACTGTCGAGTACCTGGTGGACCATAGCAGGTACAGTGTACCACTATCTCAATATTGTGACCTTCAACCCGGTCAGACCTCATATAGCTAGCTAATGATTTTGTGGCTCCAGACACTATCTACAACTCTCAACACAATCCACTAATAATATAACGAGTAGCTGGTGTACCATAGCAGGTACAGTGTACCACTATGTCAATATTGTGACCTCCAAACCGGTCATACCTCATATAGCAAGCTAATGATATTGTGGCTCCAGACACTATCTACAACCCTCAACACAATCCACTATTAATATAACGAGTACCTGGTGTACCATAGCCGGTACAGTGTACCCCTAGGTCAATATTGTGACCTCCATACCGGTCAGACCTCATATAGCAAGCTAATTATATTGTGGCTCCAGACACTATCTACAACCTTCAACACAATCCACTATTAATATAATGAGTACCTGGTGTACCATAGCTGGTACAGTGTACCCCTATGTCAATATTGTGACCTCCATACCGGTTAGACCTCATATAGCAAGCTAATGATATTGTGGCTCCAGACACAATCTACAACCCTCAACACAAAACACTTTTAATATAACGAGTACCTGGTGTACCATAGCCGGTACAGTGTACCCCTATATCAATATTGTGACCTCCATACCGGTCAGACCTCATATTGTAAGCTAATGATATTGTGGCTCCAGACACTAGCTACAACCCTCAACACAGTCCACTATTAATATAACGAGTACCAGGTGTACCATAGCCGGTACAGTGTACCCCTATGTCAATATTATGACCTCCATACCTGTCAGACCTCATATAGCAAGCTAATGATATTGTGGCTCCAGACACTATCTACAACCCTCAACACAATCCACTAATACTATAATGAGTACCTGGTGTGCCATAGCCGGTACAGTGTACCCCTATGTCAATAATGTGACCTCCATACCGGTCAGAACCTCATATAGCAAGCTAATGCTATTGTGGCTCCGGACACTATCTACAACCCTCAACACAATCCACTATTATTAGAACGAGTACCTGGTGTACCATAGCCGGTACAGTGTACCACCATGTCAATATTGTGACCTCCAAACCGGTCAGACCTCATATAGTAAGCTAATGATATTGTGGCTCCAGACACTATCTACAACCCTCAACACAATCCACTAATAATACAACGAGAACCTGGTATACCATAGCAGGTACAGTGTACCACTATGTCAATATTGTGACCTCCAAACCGGTCATACCTCATATAGCAAGCTAATGATGTTGTGGTTCCAGACATTATCTACAACCCTCAACGCAATCAACTATTAATATAACGAGGACGTGATGTACCATAACCGGTACAGTGTACTCCTATATCAATATTGTGACCTCCATACCGGTCAGACCTCACATAGCAAGCTAATGATATTGTGGCTCCAGACACTATCTACAACCCCCAACACAATCCACTATTAATATAACGAGTACCTGGTGTACCATAGCCGGTACAGTGTATCCCTACGTCCATATGGTGACCTCCGTACCGGTCAGACCTCATATAGCAACCAAATGATATTGTGGCTCCAGACACTATCTACAACCCTCAACACAATCCACTATTAATATAACGAGTACCTGGTGTACCATAGCCGGTACAGTGTACCCCTCTGTCAATATTGTGACCTCCATACCGGTCAGACCTCATATAGCAAGCTAATGATATTGTGGCTCCAGACACTATCTACAACCCTCAACACAATCCACTATTAATATAATGAGTACCTGGTGTACCATAGCCGGTACAGTGTACCCCTCTCAACACAATCCCCTATTAATATAACGAGTACCTGGTGTACCACAGCCGGTACAGTGTACCCCTAGGCCAATATTGTGACCTCCATACCGGTCAGACCTCATATAGCAAGCTAATGATATTGTGGCTCCAGACACTATCTACAACCCTCAACGCAATCCACTAATAATATATCGAGTACCTGGTGGACCATAGCAGGTACAGTGTACCACTATCTCAATATTGTGACCTTCAACCCGGTCAGACCTCATATAGCTAGCTAATGATTTTGTGGCTCCAGACACTATCTACAACTCTCAACACAATCCACTAATAATATAACGAGTAGCTGGTGTACCATAGCAGGTACAGTGTACCACTATGTCAATATTGTGACCTCCATACCGGTCAGACCTCATATAGCAAGCTAATGATATTGTGGCTCCAGACACTATCTACAACCCTCAACACAATCCACTATTAATATAAAGAGTAGCTGGTGTACCATAGCCGGTACAGTGTACCCCTAGGTCAATATTGTGACCTCCATACCGGTCAGACCTCATATAGCAAGCTAATTAAATTGTGGATCCAGACACTATCTACAACCCTCAACACAATCCACTATTAATATAATGAGTACCTGGTGTACCATAGCTGGTACAGTGTACCCCTATGTCAATAATGTGACCTCCATACCGGTTAGACCTCATATAGTAAGCTAATGATATTGTGGCTCCAGACACTATCTACAACCCTCAACACAAAACACTTTTAATATAACGAGTACCTGGTGTACCATAGCCGGTACAGTGTACCCCTATGTCAATATTGTGACCTCCATACCGGTCAGACCTCATATTGTAAGCTAATGATATTGTGGCTCCAGACACTAGCTACAACCCTCAACACAGTCCACTATTAATATAACGAGTACCAGGTGTACCATAGCCGGTACAGTGTACCCCTATGTCAATATTGTGACCTCCATACCTGTCAGACCTCATATAGCAAGCTAATGATATTGTGGCTCCAGACACTATCTACAACCCTCAACACAATCCACTAATACTATAATGAGTACCTGGTGTGCCATAGCCGGTACAGTGTACCCCTATGTCAATAATGTGACCTCCATACCGGTCAGAACCTCATATAGCAAGCTAATGCTATTGTGGCTCCGGACACTATCTACAACCCTCAACACAATCCAGTATTAAGAACGAGTACCTGGTGTACCATAGCCGGTACAGTGTACCACCATGTCAATATTGTGACCTCCAAACCGGTCAGACCTCATATAGTAAGCTAATGATATTGTGGCTCCAGACACTATCTACAACCTCAACACAATCCACTAATAATACAACGAGAACCTGGTATACCATAGCAGGTACAGTGTACCACTATGTCAATATTGTGACCTCCAAACCGGTCATACCTCATATAGCAAGCTAATGATGTTGTGGTTCCAGACATTATCTACAACCCTCAACGCAATCAACTATTAATATAACGAGGACGTGATGTACCATAACCGGTACAGTGTACTCCTATATCAATATTGTGACCTCCATACCGGTCAGACCTCACATAGCAAGCTAATGATATTGTGGCTCCAGACACTATCTACAACCCCCAACACAATCCACTATTAATATAACGAGTACCTGGTGTACCATAGCCGGTACAGTGTATCCCTACGTCCATATGGTGACCTCCGTACCGGTCAGACCTCATATAGCAACCAAATGATATTGTGGCTCCAGACACTATCTACAACCCTCAACACAATCCACTATTAATATAACGAGTACCTGGTGTACCATTGCCGGTACAGTGTACCCCTATGTCAATATTTTGACCTCCATACCGGTCAGCCCTCATATAGTAAGCTAATGATATTGTGGCTCCAAACACTATCTACAACCCTCAACACAATCCACTATTAATATAATGAGTACCTGGTGTACCATAGCCGGTACTGTGTACCCCTATGTCAATATTGTGACCTCCATACCAGTCGGACCTCATATAGCAAGCTAATGACAGTGTGGCTCCTGACACTATCTACAACCCTCATCACAATCCACTAATAATATAACGAGTACCTGGTGTACCATAGCAGGTACAATGTAACACTATGCCAATATTGTGACCTCCAAACCGGTCATACCTCATATAGCAAGCTAATGATATTGTGGCTCCAGACACTATCTACAACCCTCAACACAATCCACTATTAATATAACGAGTACCTGGCATACCATAGCCGGTACAGTGTACACCCATGTCAATATTGTGACCTCCATACCGGTCAGACATCATATAGCAAGCTAATGATATTGTGGCTCCAGACAGTATCTACAACCCTTAACACAATCCACTATTAATATAACGAGTACCTGGTGTACCATAGCCGGTACAGTGTACCCCTATGTCAATATTGTGACCTCCATACCGGTCAGACCTCATATTGCAAGCTAATGATATTGTGGCTCCCGACACTAGCTACAACCCTCAACACAGTCCACTATTAATATAACGAGTACCTGGTGTACCCTAGCCGGTACAGTGAACCTCTATGTCAATATTATGACCTCCATACCTGTCAGACCTCATATAGCAAGCTAATGATATTGTGGCTCCAGACACTATCTACAACCCTCAACACAATCCACTAATACTATAACGAGTACCTGGTGTACCATAGCCGGTACAGTGTACCCCTATGTCAATATTGTGACCTCCATACCGGTCAGAACCTCATATAGCAAGCTAATGATATTGTGGCTCCAGACACTATCTACAACCCTCAACACAATCCACTCTTATTATAACGAGTACCTGGTGTACCATAGCTGGTACAGTATATCCCTATGTCAATATTGTGACCTCCATACCGGTCAGACCTCATATAGCAAGCTAATGATATTGTGGCTCCAGACACTATCTACAACCGTCAACACAATCCACTAATAATATAACGAGTACCTGGTGTACCATAGCCGGTACAGTGTACCCATATGTCAATATTGTGACCACCATACCGGTCAGACCTCATATAGCAAGCTAATATTATTGTGGCTCCAGACACAATCTACAACCCTCAACACAATCCCCTATTAATATAACGAGTACCTGGTGTACCATAGCCGGTACAGTGTACCCCTATATCAATATTGTGACCTCCATACCGGTCAAACCTCATATAGCAAGCTAATGATATTGTGGCTCCAGACACTATCTACAACCCTCAACACAATCCACTATTAAGATAACGAATACCTGGTGCACCATATCCGGTACAGTGTACCCCTATGTCAATATTGTGACCTCCATACCGGTCAGACCTCACATACCAAGCTAATGATATTGTGGCTCCAAACACTATCCACAACCCTCAACACAATCCACGAATAATATATCGAGTACCTGGTGTACCATAGCCGGTACAGTGTACCACTATGTCAATATTGTGACCTCCAAACCGGTCAGACCTCATATAGTAAGCTAATGATATTGTGGCTCCAGACACTATCTACAACCCTCAACACAATCCACTAATAATACAACGAGAACCTGGTATACCATAGCAGGTACAGTGTACCACTATGTCAATATTGTGACCTCCAAACCAGTCATACCTCATATAGCAAGCTAATGATATTGTGGTTCCAGACATTATCTACAACCCTCAACGCAATCCACTATTAATATAACGAGTACCTGGTGTACTATAGCCGGTACAGTGTACTCCTATCTCCATACCGGTCAGACCTTATATAGCAAGCTAATTATATTGTGGGTCCAGACACTATCTACAACCCTCAACACAATCCACTATTAATATAACGAGTACCTTGTGTACCATTGCCGGTACAGTGTACCCATATGTCAATATTGTGACCTCCATACCGGTCAGACCTCATATAGTAAGCTAATGATATTGTGGCTCCAGACACTATCTACAACCCTCAACATAATCCACTATTTATATAACGAGTACCTGGTGTACCATAGCCGGTACAGTGTATCCCTATGTCAATATTGTGACCTCCATACCGGTCAGACCTTATATAGCAAGCTAATGATATTGTGGCTCCAGACACTATCTACAACCCTCAACACAATCCACTATTAATATAACGAGTACCTTGTGTACCATTGCCGGTACAGTGTACCCATATGTCAATATTGTGACCTCCATACCGGTCAGACCTCATATAGTAAGCTAATGATATTGTGGCTCCAGACACTATCTACAACCCTCAACACAATCCACTATTAATATAACGAGTACCTGGTGTACCATAGGCGGTACAGTGTACCCCTATGTCAATATTGTGACCTCCATACTAGTCAGACCGGCATTACCACATTATGTGATTCCTGTTTTGGCACGTGCCAACGACGTCAAACAACAATGTATTCTATAGGTTATGAAACACCTTTTGTAATTACTATAAACATACATTGCAACGTGTTAACACAATGTATGGTAATGTCCTTAATGTATGTTGTATTGGAGCCTCTTTAAAACGTTGATTTGACGTATTGTTAGACAGTTATACTACCACACCTGTATAAGTGCCAAATATTTTAGTAGTAGATGAAGTAGATGTCGTAGTAGTAGTTGTAGATGTGGTATTTTAGTATTATTATAATGTAACGTGAACATTTTACTCCACATTGTATACACGGAGTAGTGAAAATACCAAATGTACACGTCTTTTACACGTGAATCATATAACATTCCTATTTAGGTTCTTTTTTACGTAATTACAACATTATAATGGACGTTTCTTGATGTTGCCACAAAACAAACATTAACGATGCCATTATATAGACTACCTACGTCCTAATTACGTCTTTCTTGTTTGTTCAATACAAGTTGCATTATCACATTATGTAATTACTATTTTGGCATGTACCATAAACGTCAAAAAACAATGTATTCCATAGGTTATGAATAACGTTTTTTAATTACTAAAAACATACACTGTAGCAACGTGTTAACACTATGTGTGGTAATGTCTTCTATGTATTTGTTATTAGAACTTCTTAAAAACGTTGATCTGACGTATTGTTAGAAACGTTGTAATATTACCACACTTGTATAAGTGCCAAACGTTTTAGTAGTAGATGTGGTATGTTAGTATTAATATAACATACCGTCTATCTTTTACTCTATATTTTATACACGGATTTGTAAGCGTCTTTTTTAGTAGTGATAATACATTCAATGATACCAAATATACACGTTTTTTATATAACATTCCTACTTAGGTTTCTGTGTACGTGCTCACATTATAATAGACGTTTCTTTGATGTTGCCACAATACAAACATTAACGTTGCCATTATCTAGACTACAGACGTTATATTTACGTGTTTCTTGTTTGTTCAATACAAGTTGCATTATCACATTATATAATTCCCTTCTTGGCACGTGCCAAAGACGTAAAAAATAATGTATTCCATAGGTTATGACACACGTTTTGTAGTTACTAACTAAGAATGTTGTCACCACATTTTTTTTTTTTTTTTTTTTTTTTTTTTTTTTTAACCAGTATAGCCCCAACGACGCGTCTGACGCGTCGGCGATGTATGTAACGCACAGCCCCAGAGACGCGCCTGGCGCGTCACCCTAATTGCGCCGACCGTAACCTCAGGTGTAGCCACTCAAGAGGGCTCAGATTTGTATGGGAACTGTGTACGTATCCCACGCAACCGTGCCGATAGTTGAAAACTCTCAAAGTCCACGTGCGTGCGCGCGAGCGCGCAATAACCTGGTTTTTTGGGATAATTGCCTTCAATTTTTTACTCTTGTAAAATCCGTTTTCGGGGGCTCTGTAGGACCATTTTTTAAGCTTTTTGAGCGGTTTTTCGTGGTTTTTCCTTCATTCCTAACCCATTCGCTATTGTTTCTGGAATAAAACCATTTCTGAAAACCGGCCGGGTTCTGGTGCGCAAACATTACAAAACTAGCCGGGGCTCCACGGGTAGAGACAATGAACGGAGGAAGGAAAAACACAGATAAAACAAAAAGGTCCATGTGCCTAAAGGCATCCTCCATTCATAAAATGTTTGTAACAACTGGATTTAAACATTTGTAGATTGTAAGTTTGTGGAAAGCAATTCGAGGGAAGTGAATTCCAAAGAGTAGTAGCTCTGGGGATAAATTAATTCTGATAAGCAGAAGTTCTGCATTGTGGAGGAGAAAGTGTAAATTCATGGGCGCTCTCAGCTGCCCTAGTTCTAAGGGGAAAGATGTGAAGAGGCGGCACAATTGAAGCAAGTTCCTCGGAACAATTGCTGTGAAAATATCTGTAGAATAATGCAAGGGATGCAAACGTTTCTTCGTATGGATAATGTAGGAAGGTCCTGTGTGATTGCAGGGTTATTGATTAATCTAATAGCTTTATTTTGAATTTTGTCCAACTGCCTCAATGCAACCACTCCACTTCCACCCCACAGAGGTGAACAGTAATCCATCTGAGAACGCACATGACTTTTATATATCACAGCCAACTGCTCGTCAGTGAAGAATTCTCGAACTCTGTACAGGAGTCCCAGTTTTTTAGAGGCATTCTTAGCAATGCCTCTAACATAATGTGTCCAGCTCAAGTTAGTAGTTAATGTTACACCGAGAATGTCAATACTAGGGGAAGTGGGAATATTTACATCATTAACAAATATATGGGAGTCAGTGAGATTCTGTCGGTTAGAAAATTGAATGTACTTGGTTTTCTGTGCATTAAAGGAAACTAGATTCTTTTGTCCCCATCCATTAATTCTAGAAAGGTCCTGGTTCAGAGAAATTGCAGTGTTTATTTTTGAATTTATAAGATCGGGTTGGGTGAAAGAATTGGTAAATGTGAAGGAACTGTGGAGTGTTGAGTCATCTGCGTAGGAATGTATTGGATTATGAGTGGTAGATATGAGATCATTGATATGAATGAGGAACAGAATTGGGGCCAAAACTGATGCCTGGGGAACACCAGCATTTATTGAGTGAAATTGAGAATAAAGGCCATCTACCATTACACATATTTTTCTGTTATGAAGATAAGAAGAAATTAGTGGAACTAATGATGCAAGGCCGTAGTGTGACATCTTCGACAATAAGGATTGATGCCAGACTCTATCAAATGCCTTTGATATATCCAGTGCTATTGTATGTGTTTCACCATGTTGGTCTGTAGCTTGGTTGATTTGATGCGTAAGAAGGCAAAGCAAGTCTGCAGTTGATCGACATCGTCTAAAACCATATTGCCTATCACTGATTAATTTATTATTCTCAAGATGAATTATATTATGTGATTATTTAATATAATTTCAAAGACTTTACCAAAAGTGGAAGTTATAGCTATTGGTCTGTAGTTTGATGGATCTGAAGAGGCACCTTTTTTAGGAACTGGATGGATGTTTGCTTCTTTCCAGGGTACTGGGAAGCATGAGGTTTGAGTACACAGACGGAAAAATTTTGCCAATACAGGAGCGAGCACCAAGGAGCAATTCTTAAGTACTATTGGAGGTATTTCATCTGGACCAGGAGCCTTATCTACAGAGAGATTCTGCATAATAGTTTTGACATGTCTGGTGTGGATCTTAACCCTCTCACATCCGGACGCGATTTTTGAGCCTATTAGGGATACTTTAAAGCCTTTGTTACCGTCAGGGGTATCTATAAACCTTTAGTTTGTTTACTTCAACCTCTGTAGTTGTCTTTGAGTTAGCTGTGGGCAGAAAACTAATTTTGGAGAGGTAATTATAACAGTGAGAGTAATCAATTTCTTATTGCTAATCTGGCAACCTCTGCGTCCTATGGTCTTGAGAGGGTTAAGTGAGGGAATTTCAGGCGAATTAAAATTAAGTACAGGGACATCTTGATTTATTTCATCTAAGGTTGAGTTGGTGGAGAAAATATCAGCAAGAAGGTTAGCTTTACCTCGTGGGTCACTTACAAGATTGCCAGTCGGAGATTGTAATGGTGGAATGGATGAAGCAGTAGTGAAGTTGGATTTGAATGAGTTAAGAGTAGACCAAAATATTTTGTTATCATTTGGATTATTTAGAAGTTTATTTGCCTGCTTGTAAAGAAAGTTTGATTTAGTTAGATTTAAAACAGTTTTGGCATGATTTCTGATGTTTCTAAAGTATTTAAGGCTTCATGTGTTTTTTATCTTGTGTATGCATTGTAGGCTATTGCTTTTTATTCAGTTACTCTAGCACAATTATGGTCGAACCATTTAGGTGAATTAGATCTTTTACTGTACTTTTGATGAGGAATAAAAGTTTATATTCCAATTTTTATAAAATCTTGTATGTGGCTCAAGGTGGAGTGTGCATCATTAGAAAAGAAAGAGGTCCAGGGAATACCAATAAAGAAATCTTGAATACCCTCCCAGTCTGCCCTATCGTAATGCCATTTAGTCACCAAAACAGGTTCAGAGTGGGAAGGTGTGGTAGGTGATAGACAGGTGGCCTGTATCAGACAGTGATCAGAAGATCCAAGCGGGGACCTCACTGTAACATCATAATTTTCTGAATTGGTTGTTAAAAATAAGTCCAGTAGGTGGGAATTATGATCAGGATTATCTGGTACACGGGTGGGTTGGTTGATTAGTTGAGTGAGATTAAATGAGTCTGCAAATAGCTCACATTCAAGACCAGCATCATCAGTCCTGGCTGAATGAGTGAGCCATTCAACATTATGGACATTAAAATCACCGAACACAGTTATTTCAGAAGAAGCATTTGAGTTGAGGACACTGAGTTGTGAGGACAGATAATCAAAAAGACTTTGCTCTGGAGGAGTATTTGGGGAACGGTAGATGCAACATATGTATTTAAATTTACCAGCAGAAATTAATTTGTATATAGAATAATCAAAATAGGGACAATTGAAACTAGTAACTTCCTCCAGGGTAATTTCAGATTTTGCGAAGCAACATACACCACCTTTAGGTCTGAAATTTTGGAGCAGTTGATAACCTGGAAAATTAAATCTAGATGTGTCAGATGTGGATGTTACTTGAGTCTCTGTCAAAAAAAGGAGAGTAGGGGATTCTGCTTGAAGAAATTGGTGTACAGAATTGATGTTAGAGTGAAGTCCCCTTATATTGCTAAAGAAAAAGCTGCACTGATGAGCAGCTTTGGGACGTTGCAATGCTGCACAACACTTGCCTCCACGGAACACTACACAAACACCTAGACCTGTTCCTCATGCTCTTGCCTTTCCCAGTCAAACCCCTCTCCTACACCCCCCACACCTCTCCTATCCAACCCACCAATCCTTTCTGCACCGCCCACATTCCCAACTCCTCACATCCCACCCCAACCAAATCCATCCATACCCTCAATCCCCATCACCACCTCACCCGTCTCCTTCCTCCTCACCCCCACCCTCGCCGCCACCCTACCTTATCTCTGTGCAACATACACCACACACATAACATCAACATTCTTCAATTAAACATAGATAGCATTAACACAAAGAAACACGAACTCTTACACTTCATCAAACAACACAATATACAGTACACATTGCCATCTTACAAGAAACAAACTGCACAATACAAACAACACCGAAATTTCATCACATAACCACCATCGACAAGACTGGGCCGACGGCGGCGGCGGTGGACTCATCACCTTGGTTCACACAGCAATAAACTTCACAGACACCAGTGTGCATACCAAATCCTTCCTCCCCCCACATAACACAACAGGAATACAATCCATCAAAATAAGCACTGGCAATTACTCCAACATTACCATCATAAATACATACATCCCCGCCCCAAACATCTCCCACAATACCCAATGACTACAAAGCACAATTACAACAAATCACAAACACTCCACACATCATCCTGGGTGGTGACTTTAATGCCAAGATGTCGGCCTGGTTTGTCAACAACCCTGACACAGACAGAGGGCTGGTCCTACAACGCCAATCAGATAACCTTTTCATCCTTAGCGACATCCATCAATATACCCATATTCCCCACCAAGCCCATTTCCACCCATAATCTCCAGAAAATGATTACCTCCGGATCCAAGAACTCGCCCCCACAACATCCTGGAAGGTAAGAGCTTTGGGTTCCGACCACCTCCCGATCATTTTCACTACCAAAACCAGACTTATCCCAGCTAGCCAAAGATGCACATAGCTAACTATAAAAGAGCCAACTAGGAAGCTTTCACAAATGAGACAGAGCTACACATTGAAAACCTAAACAGCACACCCATCACTAACATCAACAATGCTGTTCACACATTCAACACAACTATCCAAAACGCTGACAAGAAACACATTCCAAGAGGTAACAGAAAGACAACCCCAACTTCACACCAGAAATTCAAAACCTCATCAGACAACGAGATATACTGAAACACTCACTAGCAACCCACACACAGGACATAGCAAAACAAATCCAAGCACTCAACGCACAAATTAACAACAAAATACTAGAACAACAAACACCTAAACTACCATCAAGACGACTGACGTGTCATCCAATGTAAGAGACAATTCCCCACAGACCCTGAATATGCACCCTTCACCAACAACCAGACAAAGCACATCATCAACAATCTCAAGTACTCACCCGCCTGTGGTCCAGACAACATAATCAACATACACCTCAGACACCTAGGACCACAAGGCATACAAGCACTCACCAACATATCAAACTACAGTTATTCACACAACACAATACCAGACATTTGAAAGCATGGTATCATCATTACATTCCCCAAACCCAACAAAGACCCCACGCTAACCTCCTCACACCGCCCCATCACACTCCTTTGCACCCCCTCCAAAGTTTCAGAACGCCTAGTACTACAACTGACCACACACGCGCTACCCCTAGCTCCACAACGTGGCATCAGGCCACTACACTCCACAAACACTCTTCTTATAGACCTTACACAAACAGCTTATGACGGAATCAACTCAGCCAGACCACCACACAGATCACTACTTGCCACACTCGACATTAGTAAAGCCTTTGATGCCATCCCCCGCCACAACTTAACAAACAAAATCTACAACACAAGCATGCACAACAATACAAAAAGGTGGCTGACCAACTACCTAGCAGGCAGATGTGCACACGTATCATTTGCCAGTCAGTCATCTAACATCAGAAACTTCACAAACGGAGTCCAGCAAGGATTCGTCCTGTCGTCCGCACTCTTCAATCTGTACTTGCATGATATACCTATACCCCACGCACCCCAAATAAATATAGCTTCCTACGCAGACGACATGACACTCTCATGCACACACCAAAACCCAGACGAGAGCAACACTGCTCCTTCAACCCTATCTCAACGCACTACATGACTGGTGCATTACAAACAGACTCAAGTTGGCCACAGCCAAATCCACTGCAACCCTCCCCACAAGCTGGACAGCGGAATACAAAAACACCCCACACCTCACCATAAACAACACCCCCCTAACATACGCACACACACAAAAAATCCTAGGAGTAACATATGATACTCTAATGACATTCAAACAACATATCACAAACATAAAACATAAACTGACACCCAGACTTAACACCCTCAGGTCACTTGCCCACACAAAATTTGGACACAACAAAGAAACTACCACTACAGTATACAAACAATACATAATATCAGTGATGGCATATGCAAGCCCTGCCTGGGCTTCTAACCTAGCTGAAATACATCAAAAGCCCATGCAGACTATTCAAAACAAAGCCCTAACAATCATCACAGGCTGCACAGCTACATACACCTACAGATCACCTACATCAAGAAACCAAAGTCCTCAAAGTCACAGGCCACCTGGACATGAGAGGCACTCAATTCCTGGATGTAGCCTCCACAAACCAACACCATCTACTACACTACAAGGCAGCACACCCACTGACACCTAGGAATATCAAAACAACACCCAGCACACGGTATCACACACATATACTGTCATCTCTCCCCTCCTGCCCACCCTAAACCAGCTTCCAGAAGCACATCCATACTCATATCTTTCGCCGTACCATCCAATCACTCATAGACAACACACAGCTGCTGGCACGAGCTCCTGAAATCCATCCTTCTAAATCCTCCTTTGCTCACAAGGACAGAGTTCAACTGGCCAGGCTGAGATGTGGGCACCATCCAGCTTTTTTGAGCTATCAGAAGAGACTGGATGTCTCTGTCGTCGACATCTGCCCAGGATGCAACACAGCACCCCATACTATTAAACACATTATAGATGACTGCATTATACACAATTACTTATGCCAACACCATAATCTACACTCCTTGAGAGCCCTGTGGCCCTGAGAGCCCGATCGTGGCCATGGCCTTACTTGGGCTGTTTGCCCAGGCAGCCTAAGGAACGACAACAACAACAACAACATAATAAACCATTTTGTTGTGCTCGAGTGATCACACTTAGCATACATTTGGATATTGAAAAACAAACCGAAAGTACTGAAAATAGTTTAGATTATAGGAGAGCAGACTTTAACAAACTTGGACAAACCATGATAAGTATATTGGAGTTCATTATCTCAACACACAATATATTGATAAATAATGGCAGGTGTTCACCAAAATATATAACAACGCCATACAACTATGTACTCCAAACCGAAATTAATTTAATTACAGCAGTCCGGCTGGCTCACTTGATAGCGTCACTGCTTGCCATTGTGCAGTCTTGCGTTCAATCCCCGCTCAGATTTTTTTTTTTTTTTTTTAGATATAGCCAGCAGTTACCGTCTCCCCATGAGCAAGGCGGATGGGTAATGGTCTCTGGTTGATTAAAGAAGTGTCAAGCGCTTGAGAATCCTCGAAGGGGGAGATACGGGAGCTATATAAGTAACCAGACGATTATTATTATTATTATTAATGAACCAAAAAGGTGGAATAGTGAAATAAAGTAATGCTTGGCTGTAAAGAAGATTGCCAACCATTATATAAACAAACTGAATACAAAAATATAAAGTATCATAATAATTCCCTACGTATAAAATTAAAACTATTGATCAAACAGGAGAAAATTATCCTTAAAAAACACACTACTACATCAAACAAATCAAAGCCAAAGGAGTTTTTCAGTAAAACAAGGAAGAACCAAAATACTAACATAAGCAATAGGAATGCTAACTACATCTATGGCAGAGTTTACAAATTATAACTATATCTTCTGACTTAACTATGCAATACGAAATTTAAATATTCTAAGAACTATAAATATCTATGAAGGTGATGTCTCACGTGCAATACATAATTATGTTAAGCGAACGATGATTTAAGCCTTCCTGCGATTGCTGGAACCTGTTGTTTCATCGAATTCTCGGCATACGCAAAAAAATTACCTAACCTAGGTTATATATATTGTATATCCAGCGGCAGTACTCGTTATCTTGCGATGGGTAAAGACTAGAAGTCTCTAGACCAATTGGTTCAGTTTTTATGTTGAGATTAAGTAGGTCAGCTATGGCCGCCGGGAGCCTAGAAACCGTTTACGCTCCAGATGTTCGTCGTTTACCGATACCCATATTTCTGCAAATAAATGGCCTAACCTAGTTTATATACATACCAGAGGCAGAAATCAGGGTTACCTTGTGATGGGTGAATACTAGAACACTGTACATTGAGTGGTTATTGTGTGAGGTGGGAAATATGACCAGCTGTTTTGTTGAGATACTGAGAACTGTTCGAATGCGGCGACGCAGTAGCTGCGACCACAGCTACTGTCTATTTACATTCGTTCAACAATTGAATATGGATTATGTATTATGTAATAATATCGATTATATTGATTATTGATTGCTGATATATTTCACCATTGTAACCATTCCTGATTCACTGTCGTCTGCTTTCATGCATCGTTTGGGACTCAGGTTCAGCAAGTTATAATAATAATAATAATCGTCTGGTTACTTATATAGCGCCCGTATCTCCTCCTTCGAGGATTCACAAGCGCTTGGCTTTCTTCTGTCTACCAGAGACCATTACCCATCCCCCTTGCTCATGGGGAGATGGTAACCACCGGCTATATCCCAGAAAAACTTTTCAATCTGAGCGGGGATTGAACGCTAGACCTTCAAGATGGGATTCAGGCACGCTATCAACTGAGCCAGCCGGGCGGCTGGCCTGTTAGGCCTGCATGAAAGCAGGAGTCACATGACTGACTGGCTATGTGTTTTTGTTCTTGTTGGTTATACGACCACCCGCTAAGAAAACAGAACTTTCTCTAGTGTGGTTTTAAGTAGTTTTATGCCATGAAATAAAGCTAGGGAGCTATGTAGGCCACCCGTGTGTTATGGAGAAAGCTCGATATGGAGCTATGTAGGGTTAAATACAACTAAAACTCCAGGACCTGACAAAATCTCCCCGCGGACTTTGACGGAAGATAAGGATGAAATATGGAAGACGTCAATTATGTTTTATAAATTATATATATATATATATATATATTTACAGTATATATATATATATATATATATATATATACATTATATATATATATATATATATCAGTATATATATATACTGTATATATACAGTATATATTTTGTTTTCTATTTGGATGAGAGAGACAAAAGGCAAAACTGTATGTGACGAGTGTTTCCCCCAGAGTTGAAAGAGTGACAGAGCCAAAATCAAGGAGCAGTCGAGCCAAAATGCCTGGACACACAGAGTTCTAAGCAATTTAAGTTATAGGATGAGGGAAAGATGGATTCAGGGAGACAGTTCCAGAGCTCAGCTGTTGAACAGAAGAAAGATTGGGAGTATCGTTTCACTCTTGAGTTGGAGAGTTGCACAGAGTAGGGGTGGGATTGTGTTGCAAGACAGGTACCACATAGAGGAGGTGGTATACACTGAGAGAGCTCTGAGGAACACTGATTATTGTAGTAGCGATAGAATAGTGAGAGAGATGCAACACTGCGGCGAAGAGAGAGAGGTTGCAGAGAGTCGGTGAGTGGACGGGAGTTAATGATACGAAAGGCTTTTCTCCCTACTTTGTCTAGAAGTGCCGTGTGAGAAGATCCTCCCCACACATGAGAACAATACTCAATACAAGGATGCACTGTGCCCCTGTACAGAGCAAGAAGCTGTGCAGGGGTAAAGAACCCCTTGAGGCGGTTGAGCACTCCCAGCTTTTGGGAGGCCCCCTTAGCAAGACTGGTAATATGATCTTTCCAAGAGAGATCAGAAGAGAAAGAGGCACCGAGAATACTGAGAGAAGATGAATGGTTGATTTTTGTATTTTTGAAGTATAAGGGATAGTCCTCTGAGAGTTCACGACGGGTAGATAGATGGAGAAATTGGGTTTGGGAAGCATTAAAGGTAGTTACATCAGAAGATAAGTGTTGTATGGCTTCATTACATTTGTCTTTAAGGAATTGTTTGCTGAGGCGTTCTGGAAAACTAATTGAATAGTGTATGGTAGAGTTGTCTGCATACGAATGGACAGGACTGGAGGTACAGTTGAGAAGACCATTTATGAAAATTAGAAAGATAATTGGAGATAGGATAGAACCCCGAGGAACACCGGAGTTGATAGGATGAGGAAGTGACCGATGGCCGTCCACAACCGCAGCTATGGAACAGCCGGAAAGGAAATTAGAGACAAAGGCACAGATGGATGGATAAAAACTGAAGGAGGGTAGTTTTATAAATTAGATATTTATGCCAGACTCTATCGAAGGCTTTCGATATGTCTAGCACAATAGAAAAGGTCTCACCGTAGTCCCGAAAGGTGGATCACTAAGAGTTGGTAAGATGTGAAAGAAGATCACCAGTAGGGCGCAACCCTAAAGGAAAGCATACTGGTGTCCTGAGAGTAGATTATGAGAGGAGAAATGCTTAAGAAATTTGGAAGTAAGAATAGTTTCAAAAACTTTAGAGATACAAGAAATGAGAGAAATTGGACGATAATTGGAGGGTTGAGAGCGGTCACCCTTCTTTGGGACATGTTGAATGAGAGCAAACTTCCAGCAAGAATGGAAGACGTTAGAGGAGAAACAAAGACGAAAGAATTTGCCTGGGCAGGGGGTCAACACGGAAGCACAGTTTTTTAATACAACAGGGGGAACACCATCCGGACCGTACGTCTTCTTAGTATTTAAGCCCAGAGAGGGTAGAAAGTACATCTTTAGAAGGTCAATTATTGTGACTGTATTCTAAAATTTGACATCAATTAATGTAATCAAGCATTTTTAACTTGAGGTTTCTCATATAACCTCTGTTTACTTTTTGTCTGTATGTATTAATTGTTAATCTTTTTCTATTGTTATTATTGTTTTTTTAAATGTAATTGTTCTTGCTAAAAGAGTACTCTTTGTTTAAAAACTTACCAGAACGTCCGGACTTCACAAATTGACTAATTCCTTGAACATGACGATAGTGCATTGTTATATGTGCGAATAGTTTGCTTGGGAACCAAATTAACTTGCTCATGTAGTGATGTACACCCTATGTGGTTAATTGTGTTTTTTTATTTCAAAAACAAATAGTTTATTAAGCATTATTTCCACATAGCGATTTTGATGATTTCTTTTGTGTTTATTTTGTGACGTCCCAGTTTTGGTTTGTTTATTTTGAAAGTTTTACATTATAATAAGTAGGAGAGAGGGGAGTGGAGAGAGAGGAATAGCACTGGATCATCCAAGGTGGAGTTTCTAGCGAAAGTTTGAGCGAAAAGTTCAGCTTTGTCAGAGGAAGAAGTGATGGTTGTACCATCAGAGTGGAAAAGGGGAGGGAAAGATGAGGAAGAAAATTGTTGGAGAAGTTTTTGGCTAGATGCCAGAAAGCTTGGGAAGAGCTAGAGTTGAATAGTTCAGTGCATTTATTATTGATGAATGAGTGTTTGGCAAGTCGAAGGACAGATTTGGCTTGATTCCGGGCAGAAACATAGGAATAATGAGATTCTTGAGTTTTATGGCATCGGTACCATTTGAATGCTTATTCCTTATTGCGGACAGCCGTAGAACAAGTGTGAGTAAACCAAGATTTGTTTGCATTAGTTCGAGAGAAAGAAATGGAATGTATGGCTCCATGCCCGATAGGATTACCTTGGTAAGGCATTCAGCACTCTCCGAGGGTCCCCGGCCACGGAAGCAATAATCAATTCATGGGAAATCAAAGAAATACTGCCTCAGAGCCTCCCAGTCGGCAGAGCCAAAGTGCCACAAGCGCCACCGGCTGGGAGGATCGGGTGGCCGTACTGGGGAGATAGGACAGGTGACAGACATAAGTTTATTGTCGGAGGAGCCCAAAGGAGAGAAAAGATCGACAGTATAAAAAGAAGGGTTAAAAGTTAGAAATAAGTCAAGAATGTTGGGCCTATCTCCGAAGCGATCCGGGATACGGTTCGGTTGGGTTACTGAACCGACTGCTCTAGGTCATTTAGGATAGAAAAGACATAGGTTTGTTCACAAGGTTGGTCAGTAGTATGAGAGGAGAGCCATTGGCAGTTGTGAACGTTGAAATCTCCTAAGATGGAGATTTCTGAGGAAGGAGAAATGGATAGAATGTGCTCCACTTTAGAGTTTAGATAGTCAAAGAATTTGGGAAAGTCGGTAGAGTTAGGGAAAAGATAGACAGCACATTAATATTTAGTAAGAGAATTAAGGGGTAGTGTGATCCATAAAGTTGAGAATTCAGAGGAGTCGAAATTGTTGTGCACGCACGCACAACATCCGCCTTTGGCTTTGAAACTGGGATAGAGAAAGTAGGATAAAAAGAAGCGGCTGCTGGCAGTTGCTTCAGACACCTGAGTGTCAGTGAGGAAACGAAGGTCAGGTTTGTAGGAGGAGAGATGGTGTTCTACAGAGGGAAAATGAGATGAAAGGCCACGAATATTGGAAACGTTGATAGTAAGAGTGACAGGCCGTAGTCCAGAGCATTTACGGCGGGCGTGGGGGCATTTATGGTTCCCCTCCCCCCCACCACACACACACACACACACACACACCATCCCTGGGGATGACTTTGAGGCTGGTCTTGTGGAAGAAGGAAGGAAGGTGTGCATGTTTATATATATATATACTGTTCATATATATATATATATATAATTTTGTGTTTGTTTTGTATGTATATGAAGGAGGCAAAAGGCAGATTGCTTGTAGCGAGTCTCTCCCCCTGTGTCAAAAGAATGACAGAGAACCAAATTCAAGGGACGTTGTGGTCAAAATGCTCGGACAAACAAAGTTTCAATCATTCTAAGTCATAGGATAAAGGAAAGATTGATAGAGAGAGTGAGTTCCAGAGTTCACTAGTTTAGTAGAAGAAAGTCCGAGAAAATTTGCAAATTCTTGGATTGGAGAGTTGGACAGAATAGGAGTGGGACTGTGTTTAAAAGCGGGTGCCTCGCACTCGCCACAAGTAATTTTAAGGTAGTATGCACTGAGAGAGCTTTGAGGAACACTGATTGTTGTAATAGCGATAGAAGAGTGAAAATGATACATGTAGAACAAAATTGTAGGGAACTAGTCAGAGGAAGTGAGTTAATGAGTCGAAATGCTTTGGACTCTACTCTTTCAAGAAGTGTGGTATGGGTGAAACCTCCCCACACATATGAGCAATACTCGATACATGAGAGCAAGAAGCTGTGTGGGGGTGATAACCCATGTAGACGGTTGATGACACCTAACTTCTGGGAAGCTGTTTTAGCAAGAGTGGTAATATGATTTTTCCAAGAAAGGTTGGATGAAAAGGATACTACAAGGATATTGAAAGAAGATGAAGGGTTGTTCTGTGTATTGTTGAACAGTATATAAATTCTTGAGGAGGATTGGGACGGTTAGGAAGGTGGACAAATTGAGTCTTGGAGGCATTGAAAGTAAGAAGATATTCTCTGCCCCAATCAGAAATAGTTGATAGATGAAAGATAAGCGTTCTATTGCCTCGTCACGTTACTCTTGGTGTGATTGCATACGGAGTTGTGAAAAAGTAGTTGAATAGTGTAAGGTAGAATCATCAGCATATAAGTGGATGGGACTAGAGGTATAGATGAACAGATTTAATGAATATTATATATATTATATATATTCAGAATAATACTTAATAAAGAAATACAATCAGAAGATACTTTTAAGACATTCATTTTATGAAATAAGTCTTTGAAAATTCAATATGATTTTTGTTTTCCCCAAGTGAAGATGAAGAAAATTAATTTCTGTGTCAAGATCCGAGGGTGACATAAATCCCTGGGGGAGGGGGGGGGGGGGAAACGGGGGCTGATATATGTGGTGGACTTTATGACAGAGAGAGAGATATGTACATAGATACACTGACCACACAGACCTTACGATCCAAACGAGGTGGTCAGGACTTAATTCTGGTAGAGATGGCATACCCGATAGAAAAGGAAAGTTGAAGGAAAGGATAGAAAAGAAACCTCTCTCCCAACCCTCTGTTCCCTCTAGCAATTGCCGTACATGAAACAGTTGGAAGTGATTAACCTTGTTAGGCTTCGAAATCCCCAGAAGGAATTTACAGAAATGATTGGAAAAAAGAATGGATTATTTATGCAACCCTTCGCCTAAGTATTATGTAAATGTTGGGGTTAATTGGATTCATGCAACCCGTCACCCTTAGTAGTATGTACATTTGTAATGATGATTATTATTAAAATACCGCGAAAATGCCAGCCAGAGGCCTCGCCCGTACCCCAGAAGAAGCATAAGAAGGCGAAGATGAATACTCCAAGCCGACGAGTCGCGGCACTGGATCAGGTCACGCCAGAACAAGAACGAAAGAGCTCACCAACGAGTCAACGCCCCAACACACCAGGTCGGGAAATCAAGCATAATACCCCCACTAAGAGGAGGGTATTATTTAGCCAGCCATTCTGAAGCCGGTTGAACTCACTTCCTTGCCATTGTAAATTAGTTAAGTACATAACCCTGTATATCCAAAAATAAACAAACGTTATGATTACCCATGTATTCTTGTGTTATCTGTTCTCCCCAACTCACAATATACTCCGGGGAGAATTGAGAAGTAGTATTAAGAGAATCTTCACTACAGAAGACATCAATGCCAGATGAAACCATTATATGCCTGTATAAAAACGTGTTTATGCAATAAGATGTGAACCCATACTTCAATAGACCCCGGAACCATGTTTTTCCACACATTGATACACATGCCTTTTTTTGACATTCTTCAACTAGTTTACTAGTTACGCAAACCACACATGCTTCTTTCTATATATGAGTCTCTTGTAAATCCTCGTCCCCATGTAAAATAGAGCGGCAGATCTGCTGTTCCCGCGCCCCGAGAGGGGGCGCTCCGGACGTTTAAATACCTGGTGTACACACAGGCCTACCAACACGAACCGGGAAGGTAGATACGTACACAGCCCTGTAGACACCACCCTGCCGAGAGAGATTTACATATTCTTATGCCTAAAATTACTAACAACCAAGATCAGTAGTAAAACCCATCCATCACCACCACAAGAAGGAGGGAGAAAGAATAACGCTGTCTCGCACGCATTGCGACCCTCAACTGTCCGGTACACACGGGTGTATGGGGAGCGCGGAGCAGAGTAGACGTGTGCCGCCTGAGCTCTGCCTCCCATGTTACAAAGACTGTTCTATCGAAACCTTTAATTGCTATTGGGATGGCTCCTGACGTAAAGTGTTATAAATGCGATAAAACTGATGGGGAGAGAGAGAAGTTAAAGTGGATTGGATGCTCAACTTGCAAAAACTGGGCCCATATCAAATGTGAACACTTGATTGGCATAAAGACTGAAAACGTAGCGCACATAAACTATGTCTGTGATCCATGTAAGACAAAGCTTGGAGTGTTAACTTCATTTAAGAATGAAATGGAAAACATAAAGAAACAAATGATGAAAGAATTGATTGAATTCAAAGAAACGATGACCCAAGGTTTTGATGTAATGAGCGATAAACTAAAAAACATCAGGAGTGAATTAAATGATAAGATGACCCAAGGACTAGACGGTATAACTCAAGAACTTTCAACTCAATTGAAAGTAGTGAAGATGGAGATGCAAGGAGTCACTAGTGGTATGGGAAATGTTGTTGATGCTATAAGCGCTGACCCCGCGCAAACGTCGGCGGTTTCTGACTCGCCTGGGTGGTCGGATGTGGTGAAGGGGAGAGGAAAGAAGAAAGAAAATAAGAATCTACTCGTTCTGAAGGCGACGGATGAGAATGAAAAGGCAACTGACAAGAGAGGAGAAATTTCTCAGGCGCTAGAGGGGATTGAAATTCACGATACGAAGTTTACCCCTAAAGGGAACATGGTGATGAATTTTGGCACTGTGGATATGCTGAATGATGCAGTTAAAAAGTTGGTAGAGGTGACGGCTGTTACTACAAGGAGTGTGAAGAAATTAAAACCAAAAGTGATGATTTGCAATGTTCGTCCTGAAGAGTCCAAGAGTGAGATAATTGATACATTAATTGCAAGGAATGATTTTCTGAATTCGATTGATGATATTAAAGGAAAGATTGCCATGATTTTTGATAAACCAGCTGCTGGAGGTACAGTCCATTATATCCTGAAATGTGAGCCTGAAGTCCGTGCGGCTCTCTACAAATATAAAGACAAGGTGCAACTTCAATGGGGAATATATAATATAAGAGACAGGTACCATGCATTGGCTTGTTTCTATTGCCAGAGATTTGGGCATGCAGAAAATAAGTGTGCTGCTAAACTAAACAGTGATGTGCCTGTTTGTTTTAAATGTGCTGGAACACATAGGTCGAAGGATTGTAAGGTGACTGTGAGAAAGTGCATAAATTGTATGAGATACGGGAAACAAGACGTGTATCATTCATCATCAGATACCCGGCGCCCGGTCTTTTTGAGTGAGATAGTCAAGGTGAGAGACCTAACTGATCATGGAATCTAGTGCTTTAATAAAGATAAAGGGGGGACTGATAAACATTCAATCAGTGGGAAATAAAACCTTTGAAATTCGAGACTTAATTAATGAGGCAAAATATGATGTACTAGCGGTAACTGAAACATGGCTGAGTGAATACGATACTGCTAAAATACTTGAAATGACTCCTTTAACGCATACCTTCTTGCACAATCCACGAAGAGGGGAGGGAGGTGGTGGTGTGGGAATTTTTCTTACAAACACGTTTAAGAAGACGAAAATATGTAAATCAGCAAGGTTCGGTAGTTTTGAACATATACAGGTGGGCTGTGAGATTGGAGGCTGGAAATGTACTTTTATTGTTGTGTATAGACCTCCACCAAATTTAAGTGCCAGTACATTTATTGATGATTTTAGATTATATTTGGAAACAATTGATATGGTTAGTACGAATACATTCGTCTTTGGTGACTTTAATCTGTGGGTGGATGTTCCAAATGATTACTATGCTACTATCTTTATAGAATTGATGGAGTCTTTCCACTTGATAAATAAAGTGCATACTGCAACTTCAAGAGGTGGTCATGCATTAGACTTGGTTTTTACGAATAGAGAAAGCGATATGATAAATGAGCTGTATGTTGAAGATGAGTGTTGTATTTCGCCGGTCCATAAACTAGTTACTTTTAACATGCCGTTTGTAAGTAAACCTAGACAATCTAAGACAATAAAGTGTAGGTCAAAAAGAAAATTTGAGCCACAACTACTAATATCGACTGTTGTGAATGAAATACTAATTAAGAAAAGAGAACACTGTGCTCACGGTGAATTAATAGATGACTGTACGTCATGTTTCACTAATCTGTATAACAGCATTGCTAGAGAAAAATACGAAGATATGTGCCCCATTATTGAAAAGAAAATAGTAATAGTTGATAGTGCGCCGTGGTTTAATGCGGATATTCAAAGAGCAAAAAAGGCCAAGAAGAAATATGAGAGGCTATGGAGACGTCTACGAACCGAAGAGGCAAGAGATAACTATAAAAGAGCTCGGAATATAGAAAACAGGCTCATTGTGCTTAGAAAACGTGAATACTATATGAATAAAGCAAAAGAAGCTGGATCTGATATGAATAAGCTGTATGTGGTACTTGAAAACTTGACGGGAAACAAGAAGAAAAATAAGTTACCAGAAGGGATTCCGGATATGACATTGGCGAATGATTTTTCTGACTTTTTTTGTGATAAAATTAATGCCATTGTTGGAACTTTTGGAGTAGTCGAGACTCAAGACGTTGTTGTAGCTGAGCCTACTGTGACTAAGTTAACAGAATTTACTATGACGGATCTGAATACAGTTAAATCCATAGTTACGAAAGCAAAACTTACCCATTGTAGTAATGATCCTATACCGATACGTGAAATAGTGCACAGAAACAATTTTAACAGTTTTCTGGACATATATGTTGACATAATAAACTGTAGCATTGCAAGTAATGTATTTCCATCGTCTGAAAAGAATGCGATTGTGAAGCCTATTATTAAAGGGAGCCTTGATTCTCAATGCTTGAGCTCTTTTAGGCCTGTTTCCAATTTAACATTTCTATCAAAAATTACTGAAAATGTAATTCTGGGTCAGTTATGGGATCACTTGAGTTTAGTGAAGGCTCTCCCAGACAACCAGTCCGCATATAGAAGACTTTACTCTACGGAAACCACGATGTGCTCTGTGATTAATGATTTACTCGTGCAAATGGACAACGCGAAGTGTGGAATCTTAATTTTGTTGGACTTGAGTGCCGCGTTCGATACAGTGGTGCATAGCTTACTAATAGAAGACTGTAAAGCTATTGGTATTGATGGTAATGCGCTGGAATACCTTCAAAGTTACCTTACTAACAGAACTTATTGTGTGCAAATAAGTAATAAATTCTCAGAGATGAAGCATCTAGAGAGGGGCGTCCCTCAAGGGAGTGTTCTTGGACCAATTCTATTCTGTATATATACAATTGCACTATCTAGCATATTAATGAAACATGGAGTGAAATTCAAACTGTTTGCGGATGACACCCAATTCTATCTGGCACTAAGTGATGTGGTGAATGTTGAGGAGAAGATTAGCGGTTTACTAAAAGACATTGGGAAGTGGATGGAGTCAAAGCAACTGAAATTAAATGAAAATAAAACTGAATGCCTATTAGTAGGCAGACGGGTGAACCTTGAGAGACTGGGCGTGCAAAGCCTCAATATCAATGATAGTGTGATGACTGTGAGTAGTGTGGTGAAGGATTTGGGAGTTTTGGTTGATAGTGAACTGTCATTTAAAAACCAGATTAATCAAACAGTGCGAATCTCTGCCTATCATCTGAGGAATATTGCTTTTGTGAGAAAATATCTGGATATTAATACAACCAAAATGTTGATCCACAATCATGTAATTAGTAAATTAGACTATTGTAATTCTCTATATTATCGACTACCAAATTACTTGCTACGAAAACTACAACTTATAATGAATAGAGCAGCAAGATTAATAAAGAGTTTACCATTCCGTGCGAGTATAACGCCGGCATTAATTGACCTGCATTGGCTGCCGGTGAAAGCGAGGATCATATTCAAACTGTGTGTTATAGTGTATCAAGCTTTGAACTTTGGAAAGCCGGAATATGTGCGAGACTTATTGGAAGACTTCAATGTTGGCACTGATATGATGCTGAGACATGGCAACGTGCTGCATCAATTGAATGAGCCACGGTGCAATCATGAATTTGGATTTAGGGCCTTCGAAAAGAGTGCACCGAGACTTTATAATAATCTACCAGTTAATGTGAAAAGGTGTGCGAACATAAAGGCCTTTAAAAAGTCACTAAAAACACATTTGTTCAGGGAGTGTTATGACTTAGAAGATGGCACTGTGAGACAAGACTACAAGTGCTAGATGGTTTAGAGGGCAGCTGCGACGAGCGTCACATCTAGTGACGGAGCGCGGCTGAGAAACTCCACACCAAGTAAGTAACAAGTAAGTAACGACACACCTTCAATGCACCCGACCCCACCAATCCTCCCCGAGAGCCCAAAACTCAGAATTCCTTCACTTCACCCACTATTATTATTTTTCAGAGTTCTATTGAAGTGACACCTACCCCCTATGATTTTATAATTTAACCTTGATGAAGTAGCCTACTCTAGGAACATTAATTGACCTTACTCACCAAACCACCACCGAGTATTAACCTTCTATTGAAAGAGACCTGACCAACAGTGTAAGAAGGGTTCAAGGACCCCATCTAAGAGAACTCCCCATGTCCTTACCATCTTAGAGGTACCACAGGAGTGCACTCAGTAATCCGCAATACCAGTTCAGGATTTTTTAGGAAAGTCAGGAAATTGTTGAGGCTTCAAAAAGTATTGACTTAAGAAACCAAGCTTGCTCTCCATTCAGTTGAACTGACCGGCTTGCCGTAAAGTTCAGACACTGTCTGTAAAACCCTATACTAGAGATCTCGTTAGACCCGCCCTATACTAGGGATCTCGTTAGACCCGGGCATGCCAAGCTAACGTGGCTACCCTACTTAGGCGGTGACTAGCTCGTCTAGTGAAGAGTGTGTACGGCCTGCCGATATCTCTTCTTAGACTGCAAGTCCCCGTTAACCCACAAACCCTATACTAGGGATCTCGTTAGACCCGGGCCTGCCTAGCTAATGTGGATACCCTACTTAGGCGGTGACTAGTTCGTCAAGTGAAGAGTGTGTACGGCCTGCCGATATCTCTTTTTAGACTAGAAGTCCCCGTTAACCCCCAACCCTATACTAGGGATCCTTATTAGACCCGGGCCTGCCTAGCTAACGTGGAGATCCTACTTAGGCGGTTACTAGTTAGTCTAGTGAAGTGTGTGTACAGCCTGCCGATAACACTTCTTAGACTACAAGTCCCCATTAACTCCCAACCATATACTAGGGATCCTTGTTAGACCCGGGCCTGCCTAGCTAACGTGGAGATCCTACTTATATTAGGCGGTTACTAGTTAGTCTAGTGAAGAGTGTGTACGGTCTACCGATATCTCTTCTTAGACTACAAGTCCCCGTTAACACCCAACCCTATACTAGGGATCCTTGTTAGACCCGGGCCTGCCTAGCTAACGTGGAGATCCTACTTAGGCGGTTACTAGTTTGTCTAGTGAAGAGTGTGTATGGCCTACCGATATCTCTTCTTAGACTATAAGTCCCTGTTAAACCCCAAAACCCTATACTAGGGATCCTTGTTAGACCCGGGCCTGCCTAGCTAACGTGGAGACTACAAAGACTACAAAGTTGTCGACAATTGTGGCTTGTCACAATAACTCTAGAGTGGGAAACACCAGTGTCCTTGTCGAGGAAGTTTGTCATCGTTCGGCCTGCCGACGTGACATAGACTCCGCCGCAAGGGTACATTTTCTATAAGGAAAAGTAGAGAGACTACAGCCACCCTCTCTATTGTTCTCTGTTTAAAGTGGACACTGCCACTCGGCATAGGTAATTTCAAGCCTCTGAGACCGCTGTGTGGCGAGATACGTCACGGGCACCCTGCAGAGACAAGTCCTTGGTACACTGAGTCTGTGGCATCCCATATGACTGTGTAACTTAAAGGTTTAAACACCGCCCCGGGTCCCCCGAACCTCTCAGAAAGATCAAGGCAGACAATAAAATCACTTCCACTGAACTTACTGCGTTCGTCCGATATCGACCACATAAGACTCAATATTTAAGATCCTAGTCCGAGAGTACCTTAACAGGACTTCATCAACGGTTGATATACTAATCAGAACAGTCGAGTAGTTTCTCCTACCTCTGAAATACTTGCGTTAGTTCGGCATGGTGCCCAACAGTAATTTGACAGACGGTTACTATATGTTACGGAGCCATACTTAAGATTTCAAGCCCAATCAACCCATCTGTAACTACTTCACACAGCCGGCCCACCGAGACGGCCTACACGGAAGCAGCCAACGAGAATCAATCACCTCCAGAAGTGTCCACTGGAGACATCCATCGAGAAGTTACCACGCCGGGAGACCAAGAGAAGAAGATAGAGTGACCACAAGTGGGAAAAGTGTCGAGTGAATAAAATAAACAGAGTTCCTCCAAAAGTGGCTTAAATACGTATAAATCCGCACCAGTGTTAATAAGCGGGTCCTAAAGCTACGAGTTGTACTCCCATACAGTACGAGTGATACGGATCAATATTTTGCCATCCATCAGTGAATCCTTTTAGAATTAATACATTTCAACCTAGTTTTGAGACTTCAGCGACTCTGCCAAAATTTCCCAAAGTGCGAGAAAATATTTCAGAGTCTACCCATGACTCCCCATTTTCTATACAACCCAGCTACATACCCATGGGGGTACTTGACCTTGAACTTTAAAGACCGCGACATTCCTGAAAGAAAGCGACAGTGATCACCCCCACTACTAGAAACACATCTCTATCATCTACCCCAGTGTCTTAAAAACTATCTCGAAGATTGAGTGACGTAGTTCAATAATAAGTACTCCCTATCTAGCTCCGCGACTGTGCTCGGAGTCAGTGATAAAATTAAGTGCTATTCACTGGCAGTGATACGTGTCTTTATATGTTCAGTTCCAGATTATTTCTCCATTATAGTGCAAGAGAAATAAAGCTGTATTATTAAACCATATCTTGTGATATACTTATCCTCAGTTTTCCTTTCATATTATATGTACGTACTAGGAGGGGTACCCAGCGTTGCCCGGGTTTAAATTCTACTACCATAATCACCATCATCAATCACTACTACCACAATCATCACAATACTACTACTACCATAATCACCGGCCTCGACCTCCCTGTGCCTCATTTTACGGCGACCTCGATTTCGGCCGCTAAATGACCTCCGATTTTGGATCTGACCTCATCTGTTCCCCCATTTTGGGGAGCTGCGAACAACTTTTGTTCCATACACCTTTTCGATCGGAGGCCTCCTTCTGCCCCAAACGGCAATTTTTTCGCATTTTTTTCGCTCCCGTATACTACATAAGGTCTGCCGAAAATGTTATTAAACAAAAGTGTCTCTGATGAATGATGGCACAAAAGAGAGAGAGGTTCTGGAAGTGTTAGTGAATACCAGGCTGGATGTATGTGTAATGACAGAGACCAAATGGAAAGGTTAAGATGTGAGAGAGTGGGAGTGTGGAATGGGTGTGTGTGCTGGAGTGAGTGAAGGAACAGCGAGAGAAGGTGCATGTTTGTTTGTATGTAGCAAATGGAAGGAATGTGTAAGAGAGTACGTGTCTGTGGGTTCAAGGATTGTGTGGGTGAGAATGAAAGTAGGAATACAAACGTGGGTGATTGTATGCGTGTATGCCCTGACAGAGGATATACTTGAAAGCAAGAAAGAGGAGTTCTGGATGAATGTGGAGGCGTGCCTGGAGAAGTTTGACAAGAACGAAAGAATATTTCTGAGTGGGGATATGAATGGTAAGGTGGGTGATAGGAAAGTTGAGGGAGTGGTGGGAGGGTGGGGGGTACCATCAGAGGTGAATGGGAATGGTAGTGCACTTGTGGACGTATGTGTGGGGAGGATGCTGTGGATAGCCAACACCTTCTTCCGACACAGAATAATCCACAGGTACACGTGAAAACGGATGTTGACGATGAAGGAAAAGACAGTGTTGGAACGAAAGTCATTGATTGATTATGTATGTGTGGATGAACGAATGAAGAAATCTGTGATGGATGCTAGGGAGTATAGGGGTATTGGAGGGGGTCTGTCTGATCATTATGTAGTGGTAGCTAAGGTTAGGATACAAAAGAAGTGGGTGAGGAGAGCTGGAGGGAGGCAAGAGGAGGGTGGAATGGTGAGGAGGGTGGAGAGGTTGCAGGAGGAGGAAGTCAGGGAGGAGTACAGGAGAGCAGTGGAAAGACGACTAGGTGGGTTCGACCTGGAAGTTATGGAGGAAGTGGAGGAGATGAGCAAGGTGTTTAAGGATGAGATCTGTGCAGCATGTGAGGAGGTGTGTGGAGTGATGAGAAGAGGGAGGGGAGTGAAAGGTACAGCATGGTGGACAGAAGAGGTAAGAATAGCTGTGGAAGAAAAGAAGAAAGCATATAGAGAGTGGTTGGGTAGTAGAGGGAATGAAGATTTCGAGAGACAGAAACGAGCGAGGTGCGTGGAGAGTAAGAGGGTGGTGAAGAGAGTTGTTGTTGTTGTTGTTGTTGTTGTTCCCTAAGCTGCCTGGCCGAGCAGCCCCGAGTCCCTGAGAAAGGCCATGGCCACGATCGGGCTTTCCCACAGAGCTCTCATTGAGTGTAGATTGTGTTGTTGGCGTAAGTGGTTGTGTGAAATGAAGTCTTCTATGATGTGTTTAATGGTATGGGGTGCTGTGTTACATCCCGGGCAGGCGTCGACAACGGAGTCCAGAGTGAAGAGAGTAGTGAAGGAAAGTAAGAGAAGAGTAGATGAGGAATTTGAAAGGAATCTGACTGTGAAATGGAGGGAGAGTAAGAAACTGTTCTGGAAAGAAGTCAAGAAAGTTAGGGAAGGTAGCAAGGGAAACAGTAAGGGTGTGAAAGATAAGAATGGGAGAATGCTAGCCGAGAAGCAAGAGAGAGTCGAAAGATGGAGGGAGTACTTCAGTGAGTTGCTAAATGTAAGGAATGAAGAGCCACCAAACATAGCTGGAAATAGTATGGGAGGGAGAAGAAGAGAAGTAGTGGAGGAGGAGGTGGGAATCAGGAGGTCAGAAGTGTGGGAAGCCATGAAAAGAGTGAAGTTGGGGAAAGCACCAGGAACAGATGGAGTGTGTGAGGAAATGTTGAGGTATGGTGGTGAGATAGTGATAGAATGGGTATGGAAAATGTGCAAACTAGCATGGGAGAAGGGGAGTGCACCCGATGACTGGAAGACTGGCATAATAGTCCCCCTATATAAGGGCAAAGGGGAAAGAGGAGTGTGTGGTCACCACCGAGGAATATGTCTTCTAAGCGTAGTAGGAAAGGTATACAGTAGGGTAGTGATTGAGAGAGTGAGAGTGAGAACGGAGAAATGGATAGGCGACGAGCAGGGAGGGTTTAGGAAGGGAAGAGGATGTGTAGATCAGATTTTTACCCTGAATTGTGTTGTGGAGAAGTATCTGGAGAAGAAACAAAAGGTGTATGTTGCCTTTATGGACTTGGAGAAGGCCTATGACAGAGTGGATAGAGAAGGTTTGTGGAAAGTACTTAGAATATACAGAGTAGAGGGCAAGTTGCTGAAAGCAGTGAAGAGCATGTATGAGGGTGCAAAGGCGGCACTGTTTGGTTTGAAACAGGGGTGTGTGATGTCCCCGTGGTTGTTTACTGTATATATGGATGGAGTCATGAAAGAAATACTATCAAGAGCAGTGGATGTTGGTGTATCGCTGAAAAGGGAGGGAATTGAGTGGAAGCTACCTATACTGCTGTTTGCGGATGATACAGTTCTGATGAGTGATAATGAATGGGAGTTGCAGGGTCTGATAAATGAGTTTGGAACAGTGTGCGAAAAACGGAATTTGAAGGTAAATGTGGGGAAGAGCAAGGTTATGGTCTTCGAAAGGGGTGAAGTCACAGAGTGTGAGGTGAAGCTGAATGGTCAGGCTATGGAGATCGTCAACTCTTTTAAGTATCTGGGCAGTGTGTTGAGTAAAGATGGGACTATGGATGAAGAAGTGCGGGAGAGGGTACAACAGGGAAAGAGGGTTGTAGGAACGCTAAAAGCAGTAACAAGAAATAGGGTGGTCAGTATGGAAGTAAAGAAGTCATGACAGTGTGGAAATCCCGACACTGACTTACGGAAGCGAAGCATGGACGTTGGTTGAGAGACTCAGACCAAGAGAGAGAGCAGTGGAAATTAATTACTTAACACCTTAAGAGCGGCCCATGAGGAGGGAGGTGTCGTGTCAGTAGGGGTCTGGAGCAGTCAGGAGTGTGTGCGGAGTTACATGGAGGGATAGACAGACTAATGAGTAAGTAAGAAGGAGGTGTGGTGTGGAGGTAGATGTGCTGGAAAGTGTGAAAAGGAACAACTTGAGATGGTTCGGCCATATGGAACGTATGGAAAGCGAGAGAATGACTAAGAGGGTGTACGAAAGCGAGGTGGAGGGACAGAGAGGGAGAGGTAGACCGAATGAGAGGTGTACAAAGGAGTACAAAGGAGTACAAAGGAAATCAAGCAACAACAGGTATAGTGACCCTTCTAGGCTGCTTGGCCTCCAAAACACTGAGGATCAAGTGTCCAAACAGTGGTTTAGAGTGGGTAAGGGAACATTGGAAAGGGAACTACTGCCCTGGAACTAATGTCCGTGGCAGTGCTAGGAAGTTAGTAGGGGACATATGGGTTAGTAACTGAGGGGAGGATAAAATAAAGTTATTCATTTACAAACGCAGTCAGTCGCGGGTTTGATGCGAGATATTTGTCTAGGCGGAGTTTAAATGAATCAACGGTGCTGCAGTCTATAACGTCTCGGGGAAGCCCATTCCACAAGTTGACAACTCGATTGAAGAAGAAATTCTTAGATTCGTGTGAGTTAAAAGATTTACCAATAATTTTGCAACCGTTTCCCCGCGTGTAATTAGATTGGTCGATAGTGAAGTACTTACTACAGTTCATATTGTCGATGCCTCTGATGATTTTGAACACTTGAATTAAGTCACCTCTTAATCTGTGCTGGGTTAAAGGAAATAGATTTAATTCTCTAAGACGCTCTTCGTATGGTTTGTTCTTTAGGCTAGGTATCATTTTGGTAACTCTACGTTGAACTCGTTCTAGCTTGTTTATGTCTTTTTGGTAATAAGGGCACCAGCATTGAACGCAGTATTCCAGAAGAGGGCGGACTAAGGAATTGTAAAGGGTTAGGATAAAGTCTTTGGATTTATGCTCAAATGACCTGCCTATAAAGCCAATTATTTTGTTTGCCTTCTTAACAACTTCTGAACATTGTTGACTCGGTTTTAGGTTACTCGATATTGTTACTCCCAGATCGGTTTCTCTGTTTACATTCTTAAGCTGAGTGCCATTCATCGAATAGTTTGCTTTCTCATTTAGGTATCCGATATGTAGTACTTTACATGTATCCGCATTGAAACTCATTTGCCAAATTTGGGCCCAATGTGACAATTTATCTAGATTGTGTTGCATATCGTCAACTTGATCTTTTGAGAGTACGCTATTTGCAATTTTTGTATCGTCAGCAAATTTTGAGATTGTACAGGTGAGACCCTCATCTATGTCGTTGATGTAAATTAGAAAGAGAATTGGTCCTAGTACCGATCCCTGGGGTACCCCGCTACTTACATTGGTCCATTTAGATGCCTTACCGTTTATGACTACTCTTTGCTTTCTGTCGCTGAGCCAATTTTCTATCCATTTCAACACACCGTCTTGTATTCCATGCGCTTTTAGTTTTATCAGTAAACGTTTGTGGGGAACTTTGTCAAAGGCCTTTTGAAAATCAAGGTATATAATATCTACAGCTTTACTCTCATCGTAGAGGTTGAGGATATCGTGGAAGAAGTCTAAGAGGTTTGTTAAACAGGAACGTTTTTTACGAAAGCCGTGTTGAGTATCTTTAAGTATGTTATTTTACTCTAAGTGATTTACGAGTCTGTCTCTTATGACCGTTTCTAGCATTTTACATACAACTGAGGTTAAGCTAATTGGACGATAGTTACTGGGTAGGGATTTGCTGCCTTTTTGAATATCGGTGTTACGTTGGCTATCTTCCACTGATCAGGCATAGTTCCAGACTGCAAGGATTTATTGAATAGTAATGTCAGTGGTTTGGAGAGCTCATCCTTAGCTTCCTTTAGAACTCTAGGCGAGATTGTATCAGGTCCAGGCGTTTTATTTACCTTGAGTTTATCTAAACAATTTAATACTTCTCTCTCTGTAACGGTGATATTGCTTAGAACATCTGAATTATCAATCTGAATCGGCGATGGTGTAGGGATATCACTGAGGTCTTCTGTTGTAAAAACTGATGCAAAGAAGGTATTGAGGGCATTACTCATTTGTACTTCGTCTTTGGTGTATTCTCCATTTTCATCGACTAACGGTCCAACAGTTGAAGTAACTACTTTTTTCTTTCTGATATAACTATAGAATTCTTTCGGGTTTGTTTTACTTTGATTCGCAATATGTAACCCTAGGGTCTTTTTACTTTGCTTAATTAACTTTTTGGCTTTGCGTCGTAGCTCTACAAATTTCACCCGTTCTTCGTCATTTTGTGAGGATTTTAATCTATCATTAGCACATTTTTTAGAAAGCAGGCAGTTTGAAATATCTTTATTCCACCATTTGGGCTTATTATTATGGCCTGGACGCCGTATTTTCGATGGTATGCAGTCTTGCACTGCTTTTAGGTAAGTGGTTTCGAATAACTTCCAAGATGTATTTATGTCGTTATTGTTAATTAAAAAGCTCCAGTCAGTTTCTTTAAACATAGCTCTAAGTTTATGAAAGTTTGCTTTCTTGAAATTAGGGACTTTTCGATGCTACTATTTGGTTCGTTACTAGTAAAGTTTAAAGTGAAAGTTATCGTACGATGGTCGCTGTTACTGAATTCATCACCAACATTCAAATTCTCTATTAATTCTTCTTTTGTTGCAAGTACAATGTCAAGAACGTTATTACCACGGGTCGGTGTTCGAACAAATTGATAAAGCGAACTCTCTTGCAAGTTCGTATACAAGTCATGTCCGGAGTGTGAAGTAAGAGTATCGCCCCACTTGGTCACAGGTAAATTAAAGTCGCCAATAAATATGGTATCTTGTGAGTTACTTACATCTGCAATTTGTTCATAAATTTCTCGGTCAGTTTGCACTGGAGGTCTGTATATTAATGCAAGATTATTTTTTTACCTTTATTATTCTTTATTAACACAAAAGATGTGTCGACGTTCACAATTTGAGGTTTTGACAAGAGGGTCGGGTTAAGAATTTTTTTGATATAAAATAAAACGCCACCTCCATTTTTATTTATTCGGCTTTTCTCAAACATTACATAACCGGGAAGTGAATACTCTGCTAAAAAGTCTCTATCTACTGTATTGAGCCAAGATTCTGTGATACCAATCACATCATAATTTTCAGTAAACACTAGTTCCTCTAAATCTGAAAATTTATTGCGTATGCTACGAGCGTTTGCATAGAAAACCTTTAAAGTTTCGGTTTTAGAACTCACAGAACGTTCTTTAATCAAATTTTTGGTTCTGGTCGGATCTACATTTACATTCATGGCCGACATCGGTCCTCGGTCGTTATCCCTGGCGGTTTTGAATTTGGGTCGTGTTGGTGGAGCTTTGTCCAAATTGGCGGTTCTTGACAGATTAGCATTTAATTCCTTCGCAGGTTGCCGCCCTCGCTGTCTTCGGTCCTCCTTCCTGGTTGTCCTGTGCTGAGTCGATTTCTTCTCCGAAAATCCTTCACCGCATCGTTGAGAAGACGCCCAAAACGTGCTGCTCCCAAGGTGGAAGGATGGAGTGAGGATGTACATGAACGAAGGCGGTGCTGGTTGGGGGGAGGGGCGTCGACTGACTGGGGACAGAGGTGCATGGGGGCGGTTCATTCGTGGCCACCCCTTCGGGGATCACGGCATCAGGCAATAGATAGATAGATAGTCTCTGATTTCCACTAAACTCGCCTAAAACCATCTCCAAAGCCTGGGCTTTCCAACGGTGCCCCACACTCCCACCTGGCACCAAAACTGTGGGAGGAGTTTAGTAACAAAGGTCGGGTAACTGACAAACGGACAAACATTGACCTTTATTTATTAAGATTTGAACTTGGAAGTCCCATTGGAGTAGAACTCACCATATCCAATTGTTAATCCTGCATAAAATCAGGGCATAACATTGGTGGCTAGCGGTGGTTCTCTATTTGGACGGAAGAATTCAATATATTGAACATATTTGGAAAAGAAACAGAGATAAAGATACTATATAAATATGGCCGCTCCACGCTCTCACATTCCCTTCCCCAAATATGATGGGGAGACGTATGAAATTGAAGTGTATATGGACATAGTAAAACCAGTGCTAGACTTAGCTTATACAACGGACCGCGAAAAAATAGCCGTCCTTCTTACGCACTTGGGAAAGGCCGTTTCCCTTGTAGCCCCCCACAAATAACCCCTGCACTCACCTGGGATGAGTTCAAACCCATGGTGATCAATGCAATTAAGCCTTCTCTAGGTGTGTTTGTAGCACACAACAAGATCAAGGACATCAAGTATGATGGTGAACTTGATGTAACTATCACAAGCATCAATCACCAAGGGCCGCATTCCCTACGTCGACTAGAAATATGCAAGAACAGAATATTCTAGTGCATTTATTGCAAGTACTACCCTCAGCAGTACAAGAATATTTTGCCATTCACGATCCCGTAGGCTTTCAGCGGGATATAGTGACCATACGGAGGATATTAGCCTCCTAATGCAAGAAACCGATGATTGCAGCGATTAAAAGGTTCACCACGCACCCACAATTACCATACCGAGCTGGTGAACAGGCCCAGCACAACTGCCAAACTGCTCCATCCACCACCGTCCCGGGTACTACCAGCCAAGCAGACCAGCCTTCAAACCACACCAGCTGAGGAGAGTGTTTCCCCGCAACCAACACCAACACCAACACCCAGGTAAACCACACCCTCTAGTTATCTTTAACCCATATGACTTTTCTGCTTGTAATTCCCGGTGCCCTCTCCATTTCATCCGTGACTCCGCCAAGTCTAACCGAGCCATACAGCTCAAAATTTCCGCGAATGAGGAAGAACTGCCAGAGGAAGAAATAAATGAGACCGCGGAAACAGCGGACGTCCTTCAGACGTACCCGGAGGAGGACAACCTCGACCTTGTAGAAGTTGAAGAGGAAACAGAATCCCCGGATTTTTAAGTTCTCCCCCGCCCACCATGGCTTCGGCGGGGGAGTCGAAAAGTGAGCGCCACCTCCCATATATCACCTAGCCAAGATAAAGGGCGTTCCCGTCCGATTACTGATCGACACTGGCGCTGCTCGATCGTGTTTATTTAATTCCTATTATGTAAAACACAAGAAAAGATTTGGCAATCTCCAACCTACCACTTCAAATCTCATTAGTGCAGGTGATACCCCTCTTCACATCAGAGGGGAAACTCTCCCCCTCCAAATAACCACTCCTGCCAAACATGCGCACTGTTACCATCCTTTTGTGGTGTTCCATTCGGAATGCAGACATTACGACGGACACTTGGGATTGGACCTACTTCAGAAGCTCCAAGCCCAAGTGGACTGCGGGCAACGACTAATCCACTTAAAAAAAATATATATATTCAACCAAAACCTCAGCTTCCTAAATCAACCTTAAGAAAACAACTGAGTTCCCAGAATCCAAATAAACAACAACAGAAGAAGGTACAACTACAAGGCTACCAGGATTCCAAGCCACCACAGTCGTAAGAAGCCCCTCACCACCAACGACCGCCCAAGTGTCAACCTTGCTCATCAACCCAATGAAACTCCCGCAGAAGGTTCTGTACGTGCACCCAATGGTGGGCACTGTTGCAACATTGCTACTGAAGCTCTATTTTCTCATTTTCCTGACCCAGAGATCACTCCCCTTGGAGTGAACATTGCTACTGAAACCCAACATGATCTTTGTGACCTTTTCCCTAACTCTTTCATTGCTACTGAAGCCCATAATTACGATACCCAACAGGCAGGACATCAATCAAAAGTGAACCCTCCCAGTATAATCTCCTGCCAGACCAAATGTTTTCAGTCTGTGCAACCCCCACCATAATTAGTCCTGCCATGACCCACGAAAGAACCGAGATTCCCCCCCAACATGAAAAATGGGTAAGAATCTGACCCATGCTGCAGCCCATCATGATCTTGACCCCCACTGGTATTTCCGAAGGACCCGACCGATGTAGGATCCAGCCCGCCATCCTATCCTCCCGACACAATGCCATCCTCATTGCCAACATCTCGGATGAGAAACTGATATTACCTCGAGGCCTCATAATAGGCGACTTAGAAACCTTTGATGAGGTCACCCCAATTCCAGAAAAAAACTCAGCAGTCACCCATATTGCCCCATGTTCCCGAAAAATTGACCCAACACCAACAACAGCAGATGAGACAACTTCTCCTGGAGTTTCATGATGTTCTTGCCCGAACTTCGACCGAAATCGGCAAGACCACCGTAGAGGAACACTCCATCCACACCACAGGACCCCCTCTGCGGCAGCCTTCCCGCCGGAAATATCCGGTGCAACGGAAAGAAGAAGAGCAGCAAGTCCAAGACATGCTGGATGCCGGTATCGCCACTCCCTCCGTCAGCCCCTGGTCATCCCCAGTCGTCCTGGTGAAAAAGAAAGACGGCTCCATCCGGTTTTGCGTGGACTATCGCTGACTCAACGACGCCACAATTAAGGATGCCACACCATTGCCTAGAATCGATGATTCCCTCGATTCTCTACATGGCTCCAAATGGTTGACCACGCTAGACTTACAGGCCGGATACTGGCAAGTTCCCATAACCCCCGAGCACCAGCAGAAGACAGCATTTTCGACCAGTGGAGGACATCTCTACAAATTCAACGTGCTGCCTTTTGGATTATGCAACGGTCCCGCCACTTTTTCCCGATTAATGGAGTCCGTGCTCAAAGGACTTACTTGGGAAACCTGTCTGGCTTACCTCGACGACGTCATCGTCTACTCTAAATCCTGGGCAGAACATCTTCAAAGGCTTCGTCAGGTGTTACAACGCATCCGAGACGCCGGGCTAAATTTAAAACCCTCAAAGTGCGAACTTGCGAAAAACACTGTAGGATTCTTAGGACACGTCATTTCCGCACAAGGCATTTCCCCTGACCCTAAGAAACTCTCAGCTATCGCTAATCAACAGCCACCCACCACAGTGAAAGAAATGAGGTCTTTTCTAGGATTAGCCACCTACTACAGAAGATTTGTTCCAAAATTTGCCGAGATTGCTCGGCCCCTCCATCAATTGACCCATAAAGACACCCCTTTTGAATGGACCTCTGAACGCAACTTAGCATTTGAAACATTGAAGGAGAAATTAGTGCAAGCCCCGACTGTAGCTTTTCCAGACTACCAACAACCTTTCTGATTATATACCGATGTTTCTTTATACGCCATTGGTGCAGTACTAGCTCAGGTACAAGACGGCAAGGAACATGTCATAGCATACTCCAGTTCGACCTTGAATGCTGCGCAACAAAACTACGCAGCCACCAAGCGCGAGTGTTTAGGCGTCATCTGGGCCCTGAACCACTTTAGATCTTTTGTGTTAAGAGGTAAACTAGACGTCATCACGGACCATCAGTCCCTGCAATGGCTTAGACGTTGCGAAACCAGCTCTGCCCTCTTGGTACGATGGAGAGAAACCTTAGAGGAGTACGATTTCGAAATTCATTATAGGCCCGGAAAGTTACATACCAACGCGGACGCTTTGTCACGTTTACCTCTCTAGCCGCACTACAGCCCACTGACCCAGACTCACCTACCCCGACAGAAAAACCCTCACCACCAGAGCCATCCATTCCTGCAACTCTGGGAGAAGAAAATCAAACCTAAATGGATCCCTCGTCACATTTTTTCGCATATTTGTCGATGGGGTGATCAGTTGACCACCGAGTCCGGACACATTATTGTCGAAACCACCATGGCCCAGAAATACATGATCTCTATTCATGAGGGAAACGGTATCCATTTGGGACAAAGGAAGATGCTCCAGGTGTTCCAAAGTCAATACTGGACGGTTAATCCTTCAGGTATTGCGAAACGGGTAACTGAGGCCTGCAAATCCTGTGCCATGGGAAAAGATAGGTGCAAAACCCCAGGACCAGCCAGGACCATCTCTGCCCATAAACCATGGCAAATACTTTCATTGGACATCATGGGACCTTTTCTACCCAGCCACGGAAAACGTTTCATCATTACAGTCGTGGACGTGTACTCAAAGTTCTTGATCGCCTGTCCCAGCAAAGATCATTCAGCAATAATAGTGGCCGAGTTACTCGCCACCGAAATTTTTCCTGTGTTCGGACTACCCCTAGCCCTGCTGTCTGACAATGCCCCAGAATTCACAGGACAAATATGGGAATTGAATTTGAATTTATTGATAGACATCTTGGCACCGCAACAACAAGGTCATATGGCGCCGAACAAGCTTACATATTTGCAGAAAACTAAAATCGTAAAAACATGTGTAGAATTCGATATCAAAGTAAGACAAATATGGGAAGCCTTCACCTCCAAATGTGGAATAAAGGTGAAACACTCTTCCCCTTATTGGCCACAAGGGAACGCCATATGTGAACGGAGCCACCAATCTATTACCAACCAGCTAAGAACGAAAATGATCGAGTTACAATCCACTGACTGGCCCAGCCAGATAAAAATTATTCAATGGGGTCTAAACTCTTGCCCCCAAGGAGATGGAATATCTCCCCACGAACGCGTCTACGGAGTGGCACCATTGCTGCTACCATTCCGACATCTGACCACTCCCCCGTCCACCCAGTATACCGTAGACTCCCTCCAACAATTAAAAAATACCCTCCACACTGCACAAGCCTGTCAAGATGTCACCACCGACGTCTCCAACCCTCAAAACCCCTTTGCTATTGGTGACACCGTCATGGTCGCCAAGTTACCTGTCATTAACAAACTTGGCCCACGATATGTGGGCCTCCACTCAATTGAGAAAATACCCAACCCTTTCCAAGTCATCATCAATTACCACGGGGAGTTCCGAACTTACCGAAACAGGTTCGTGAGAAGGTATTCACCCCTTCAGCATGATACCATACCACCACCACCAGCAGAACAAAACCAAACTCCAGAACCATCAAAAACAACCATCACACCTCATGCTAAGGAAGGCCCGGGGTCTCCTAACTTTTCGCTAGTCAATATGCCCCCCTTACTTCCCACCATTCCAAAAATTAACACACAAACCACGCAACAGATCATACAACACATGCCAAGAATACCACCCCCATTTCAACTTTCTCGTAACGTCACCACCAGCTCCCCTACCTCAGATGCTCTCAAACGTAAACCTCCTACCACTCTTGCCCCAAAAACCACCACTTCTCGCTATAAACTAAGACCGCATGAAAAATTTAAGAAATCCATAATTCCCACACCCTTCAGGTCCAAACTAAGAAAAAAACGCACACCCCAGCCTCACCCTTCTCCAGAATCCTCACCCACATCCTCACCACCTGCAAAGAAACGCCGCCCAACCACGTCACCACTCACCTCACCCCCCAAGTCAACCTCCTTCTCTGCTCCTCCATGCTCCACTTCAAGATCACCTTCTTCCTCCCCTCAGCCTCATCTTCCCCAGCCTTTACCCATCAAGTCTAAAGTTCCGCCGATTTCAAAACCAACCATCCCTCTACCAACATCATCTCCACCTCAAATAACCTCACCAACCTCTCCGCCTCACCTGCCAAAAACAATGTCTCTCCCTACCACCCCGCGAAATTCACCTTCCCACCCTATCCTTACCCCATATTCACCCTCTCAACCTTCAACTTCCTTTTCACTACCCCGACAAACAACAACACCACCTCGTCTAGCCCGTCCGACTACATCTCCATTTTCCTCGACCATACAAAAAACACCTCTATCTCCAACATCAACACACTCTCCAAATTATACTCCAAAACCTCTATCTCTTCCCCCTTCCACTCCCAATCCTAAACCAGCATCCCCGTCGCCATCATCCACCACCAGTACTGAAACACCTCTCCGCGGAACTATTCGCACTAAATCAGGTCGATTAAGCAAACCACCCGACCGGTTTACACAGACATTGTCAGCAATACAAACTCCTGACACACATCCATACACTCACCACCAAATAAAAACAATTCGCCCTCTCCAGCAACCAGAACTCCATCAAATACACCCTGAAACTAACACAAATTCCGCTCCACACACACAAAACTTGCCTCCCTATCAACCAGCCAGCCTACCTGCTACTTTCGCGTCCGCAAGAGGTCATGACCCTCCGGCTGATGGAGCTAGGAAGGTCATTCAACCAGCCACCACCACCACGGACAACACCCCTGCCGAGTTCCTGTCTATCTCAGCCACCACCATGTCCACCACACCTTTTACTCACCCAGTGAAATGGTCCAACGGCGCCGACAATGCCATCCGGATGAGATACCCTGATGAAATGTTCGCAGCATCATGGGAACCCAACACCAAGGCTCACATGATTGTCCAGATAAACCCCACCAAAACTCCAGACAACAGATCCATGAAATGGTGGCAGTACCTCCACCAACTCTGTTTAACAAGCTCTGAGGGAAACATCTTAACTTTCGCACTTCAGGCCCAGGGACGGGCCTTAAATAACGAAGACGGATGTAAAATACCGCGAAAACGCCAGCCAGAGGCCCCGCCCGTACCCCAGAAGAAGCAGAAGAAGGCGAAGATGAATACTCCAAGCCGACGAGTTGTGGCACCTGGATCAGGTCACTCCAGAACAAGAACGAAAGAGCTCACCAATGAGTCAACGCCCCAACACACCAGGTCGGGACATCAAACATAATACCCCCACGAAGAGGAGGGTATTATTTAGCCAGCCATTCTAAAGCCGGTTGAACTCACTTCCTTGCCATTGTAAATTAGTTAAGTACATAACCTGTATATCCAAAAAAAAAAAAACGTTATGATTACCCATGTATTCTTGTGTTATCTGCTCTCGCCAACTCACAATATACTCCGGGGAGAATTGAGATGTAGTATTAAGAGAATCTTCACAACAGAAGACATCAATGCCAGATGAAACCATTATATGCCTGTATGAAAATGTGTTTATGCAATAAGATGTGAACCCATACTTCAATAGACCCCGGAACCTTGTTTTTCCACAAATTGATACACATGCCTTTTTTTGACATTCTTCAACTAGTTTACTAGTTACACAAACCACACATGCTTCTTTCTATATATGAGTCCCCTGTAAATCCTCGTCCCCAAGTAAAATAGTGCGGGAGATCTGCTGCTCCCGCGCCCCGAGAGGGGGCTCTCCGGACGTTTAAATACCTGGTGTACACACAGGCCTACCAACACGAACCGGGAAGGTAGATACGTACACAGCCCTGTAGACACCACCCTGCCGAGAGAGATTTACATATTCTTATGCCTAAAATTACTAACCAAGATCAGTTGTAAAACCCATCCATCACCACCACAAGAAGGAGGGAGAAAGAATAACGCTGTCTCGCACACATCGCGACCCTCAACTGTCCGGTACACACGACACACCTTCAATGCACCCGACACCACCAATCCTCCCCGAGAGCCCAAAACTCGGAATTCCTTCACTTCACCCACTATTATTGTTTTTCAGAGTTCTATTGAAGTGACACCTACCCCCTATGATTTTATAATTTAACCTTGATGAAGTAGCCTACTCTAGGAACATTAATTGACCTTACTCACCACACCACCACCGAGTATTAACCTTCTATTGAAGGAGACCTGACCAACAGTGTAAGAAGGGTTCAAGGACCCCATTTAAGAGAACTCCCCATGCCCTTACCATCTTAGAGGTACCACAGGAGTGCACTCAGTAATCCGCAATACCAGTTCAGGATTTTTGAGGAAAGTCAGGCAATTGTTGAGGCTTCAAAAAGTATTGACTTAAGAAACCAAGCTTGCTCTCCATTCAGTTGAACTGACCGGCTTGCCGTAAAGTTCAGATACTATTTGTAAAACCCTATACTAGGGATCTCGTTAGACCCGGGCCTGCCTAGCTAAAGTGGATACCCAACTTAGGCGGTGACTAGTTCGTCTAGTGAAGAGTGTGTACGGCCTGCCGATATCTCTTCTTAGACTGCAAGTCCCCGTTAACCCACAAACCCTATACTAGGGATCTCGGTAGACCCGGGCCTGCCTAGCTAACATGGATACCCTACTTAGGCGGCGACTCGTTCGTCTAGTGAAAAGTGTGTACGGCCTGCCGATATCTCTTCTTAGGCTACAAGTCTCTGTTAACCCCCAACCCTATACAAGGGATCCTTGTTAGACCAGGGCCTGCCTAGCTAACGTGGAGATCCTACTTAAGCGGTTACTAGTTAGTCTAGTGAAGAGTGTGTACGGCCTGCCGATATCTCTTCTTAGACTACAAGTCCCCGTTAACCCCCAATCCTATACTAGGGATCCTTGTTAGACCCGGGCCTGCCTAGCTAATGTGGAGATCCTACTTAGACGGTTACTAGTTTGTCTAGTGAAGTGTGTGTACGGCGTACCGATATCTCTTCTTAGACTACAAGTCCCTGTTAAACCCCAAAACCCTATACTAGGGATCCTTTTTAGACCCGGGCCTGCCTAGCTAACGTGGAGATCCTACTTAGGCGGTGACTAGTTAGTCTAGTGAAGAATGTGTACGGCCTGCCGATATTTCTTCCAAGACTACAAAGTTGTCAACAGTTGTGGCTTGTCACAATAACTCTAAGAGTGGGAAACACCAGTGTCCTTGTCGAGGAACTTTGTCATCGTTCGGCCTGCCGACGTGACATAGACTCCCCCGCTAGGGTACATTTTCTGTAGAGAGACTACGGCCTGCCGCCCTCTCTATTGTTTTCTGTTTAAAGTGGACACTGCCACTCGGCACAGGTAATCTCAAGCCTCTGAAACCGCTGTGTTAGAGATAGGGCTTGGCGAGATACCCTCACAGGCACTCTGCAGACCCAAGTCCTTGGTACACTGAGTCTGTGGCATCCCATATGACTGTGTAACTTAAAGGTTTAAACACCGCCCCGGGTCCCCCGAACCTCTCATAAATATCAGGGCAGACAGTAAAATCACTTCCACTGAACTTACTGCGTTCGTCCGATATCGACCACATAAGACTCGGTATTTAAGATCCTAGTCCGAGAGTACCTTAACAGGACTTCATCAACGGTTGATATACTGATCAGAACAGTCGAGTAGTTTCTCCTACCTCTGAAATACTCGCGTTAGTTCGGTATGGTGCCCAACAGTAATTTGCCAGACGGTTACTATATGTTACGGAGCCATACTTAAGATCTCAAGCCCAATCAACCCATCTGTAACTACTTCACACAGCCGGCCCACCTAGACGGCCTACAGGGAAGCAGCCAACGAGAATCAATCACCTCCAGAAGTGTCCACTGGAGACATCCATCGAGAAGTTACCACGCCGGGAGACCAAGAGAAGAAGATAGAGTGACCACAAGTGGGAAAAGTGGCGAGTGAATAAAATAAACAGAGTTCCTCCAAAAGTGGCTTAAATACGTATAAATCCGCACCAGTGTTAATAAGCGGGTCCTAAAGCTACGAGTTGTACTCCCATACAGTACAAGTGATACGGATCAATATTTTGCCATCCACCAGTGAATCCTTTTTTAATTAATACATTTTAACCTAGTTTTGAGACTTCAGCGACTCTGCCAAAATTTCCCAAAGTGCGAGAAAATATTTCAGAGTCTACCCGTGACTTCCCATTTTCTGTACAACCCAGCTGCATACCCATGGGGGTACTTGACCTTGAACTTTAAAGACCGCGACATTCCTGAAAGAAAGCGACAGTGATCACCCCCACTACTAGAAACACTTCTCTATCATCTACCCCAGTGTCTTAAAAACTATCTCGAAGATTGAGTGAAGTTGGTCAATAATAAGTGCTCCCTATCTAGCTCCGCGACTGTGCTCTGAGTCGAGCCTGACGCCGTGATCCCCGAAGGGGTGGCCACGAACGAACTGCCCCCATGCACCTCTGTCCCCAGTCAGTCGACGCCCCTCCCCCCAACCAGCACCGCCTTCGTTCATGTAGTTCCTCACTCCATCCTTCCACCTCATATTCGGTCTACCTCTCCCCCTCTGTCCCTCCACCTCGCTCTCGTACACCCTCTTAGTCATTCTCTCGCTTTCCATACGTTCCATATGGCCGAACCATCTCAAGTTGTTCCTTTTCACACTTTCCAGCACATCTACCTCCACACCACACCTCCTTCTTACTTCCTCATTAGTCTGTCTATCCCTCCATGTAACTCCGCACGCACTCCTTAAGTAACTCATTTCCACTGCTCTCACTCTTGGTCTGAGTCTCTCAACCAACGTCCATGCTTCGCTTCCGTAAGTCAGTGTCGGGATTACCACACTGTCATGCAAGGACTTCTTCACTTCCATACTGACCACCCTATTTCTTGTTACTGCTTTTAGCGTTCCTACAACTCTCTTCCCCTGTTGTACCCTCTCCCGCACCTCTTCATCCATAGTCCCATCTTTACTCAACACACTGCCCAGATACTTAAAAGAGTTGACGATCTCCATAGCCTGACCGTTCAGCTTCACCTCACACTCTGTGACTTCACCCCTTTCGAAGACCATAACCTTGCTCTTCCCCGTATTTACCTTCAAATTCCGTTTTTCGCACACTGTTCCAAACTCATTTACCAGACCCTGCAACTCCCATTCATTATCACTCATCAGAACTGTATCATCCGCAAACAGCAGTATAGGTAGCTTCCACTCAATTCCCTCCCTTTTCAGCGATACACCAACATCCACTGCTCTTGATAGTATTTCTTTCATAACTCCATCAATATACAGTAAACAACCACGGGGACATCACACACCCCTGTTTCAAACCAACATTCAGGTCAAAGAACTCGCTCTGCTCACTCTCCACACGTACTGCCGCCTTTGCACCCTCATACATGCTCTTCACTGCTTTCAGCAACTTGCCCTCTACTCCGTATATTCTAAGTACTTTCCACAAACCTTCTCTATCCACTCTGTCATAGGCCTTCTCCAAGTCCATAAAGGCAACATACACCTTTTGTTTCTTCTCCAGATACTTCTCCACAACACAATTCAGGGTAAAAATCTGATCTACACATCCTCTTCCCTTCCTAAAACCTCCCTGCTCGTCGCCTATCCATTTCTCCGTTCTCACTCTCACTCTCTCAATCACTACCCTACTGTATACCTTCCCTACTACGCTTAGAAGACATATTCCTCGGTGGTTACCACACACTCCTCTTTCCCCTTTGCCCTTATATAGGGGGACTATTATGCCAGTCTTCCAGTCATCGGGTGCACTCCCCTTCTCCCATGCTAGTTTGCACATTTTCCATACCCATTCTATCACTATCTCACCACCATACCTCAACATTTCCCCACACACTCCATCTGTTCCTGGTGCTTTCCCCAACTTCACTCTTTTCATGGCTTCCCACACTTCTGACCTCCTGATCCCCACCTCCTCCTCCACTACTTCTCTTCTTCTCCCTCCCATACCATATCCAGCTATGTTTGCTGGCTCTTCATTCCTTTCATTTAGCAACTCACTGAAGTACTCCCTCCATCTTTCGACTCTCTCTTGCTTCTCGGCTAGCATTCTCCCATTCTTATCTTTCACACCCTTACTGTTTCCCTTGCTACCTTCCCTAACTTTCTTGACTTCTTTCCAGAACAGTTTCTTACTCTCCCTCCATTTTACTCTCAGATTCCTTCCAAATTCCTCATCTACTCTTCTCTTACTTTCCTTCACTACTCTCTTCACCACCCTCTTACTCTCCACGTACCTCGCTCGTTTCTGTCTCTCGGAATCTTCATTCCCTCTACTACCCAACCACTCTCTATATGCTTTCTTCATTTCTTCCACAGCTATTCTTACCTCTTCTGTCCACCATGCTGTACCTTTCACTCCCCTCCCTCTTCTCCTCACTCCACACACCTCCTCACATGCTCACTCGGAGTCAGTGATAAAATTAATTGCTATTCACTGGCAGTGATACTGTCTTTATATGTTCAGTTCCAGATTATTTCTCCAATATAGTGCAAGAGAAATAAAGCTATATTATTAAACCATATCTTGTGATATACTTATCCTCTGTTTTCCTTTCTTATTATATGTACATATTTGAACTTGGAAGTCCCAGTGGAGTAGAACTCACTATATCCAATTGTTAATCCTGCATAAAATCAGGGCATAACAATTATTATTCTTTCCTTTTTTTTTATTTTTTATTTTTTTTTTCTTAAGCCACTTTCACACATTCACGATGTTGGTCCCGATTTACCCCGAGGTACACAAATTGGTACATCGGCAGAGACAGTGACACGATGTACGCGTTTAACGACGAAGCCTCGATGGTGACAAGTCGTAGCCACGACGGGGGAGATGGTACCACGGTGGCAACAGGAGGGCGCCACGTCAATGCCCTAACGGTCCAAATTCCGGTCATAAACGTACCCCGACCGGTCAAAACCGTACCCCGACGTGGCACGAGGGGAAGGCGACGAGGGGGGATGGACTTACCATGGTGTTACCAGCGTGACACGACGAACACCGACAGACGGGGTGACGGACACAATTCGATATAAAAGGGGCTGGTTCTGTTACCTGTACCTCACTCTACACACCTGCCAAGCCACGGCCACACGTCAGCACCACTCGCCCTACCCTACACCATGGATGAACTCGAGGTCCTGCAGCTGCAGGTAGATCTGGCAGCACATCAGGCAAGATTAGATGTTGCCCTGTACAGAGCCATGCAGAATGTGCAGGATGCCCAGGGGCCACCCAGGATACGGAGAAGGCAGGTCTGGATCCGGAAGTGGCTGTTGATGCGAGGGCAGTACGGCCACTATGACAACCTGCTGAAGGAGTTGGCTGTGGAAGACACCAGCGTCTACAAAAATGTCCTGCGGGTGGATAAAGCCATGTTCGGAGAGCTGCTTGAACGTGTTGGCCCACTGGTGGAGAAGCACGATAAGCTTTGGAGGAAAGCCGTCCCACCTGGTATGCGCCTGGCTATCACCCTACGTTACCTGGCTACAGGGGAGTCATACAAATCACTCTCGTATGGCTTCAGTAACCTTCACCTACGGTGAAATTCCACATATTATTATTTGTATTAATTGTTTTGTTGAAATCTTATATAATAACCTTTCCTCTTGCCGTTCATCAAAAAATAAAATAAAAACAAATATTATTATGGGTGAAAACCAATTGAGAGCGAATATTTTGGTGCAGCTGGGATTCTATAAAAAGCAAAAAACTATCGTTATAAATTTATTTCTATAAAATCCAATATTGATGACAGCATATTCTAAACACCGCCATCATGTTCAGCTGAAAAAATTGCTGTGATTTAGTATGAAAATAAAAATAACCATAATAAAACGATATACCGATACCGGTATATCTCATATTCCATTCACATATGCATAGCCTACGTGAGTTGCAGTTGGGATGTGTGTACATGCTTAGATTGATATGCAGGATTCGAAGTTGCATAATAAATCGTAGGCAGTGTCCACCAACCTTTAACTGTCTTCGTGGTGCGATGTATAAGGTGTTGATTTTCGGTGTGAGCATCCTGAGTTCGAATCCACGGACTGCCACATGTGTTTGTAAATTTCATTAATCGATTTTAGGAGTATGGTTGGTTGTTGGAAGGAACATAATAATTGATATTGGTTCAGGAGTAATTTATCGAGAGGACTTCCCTAAGTGGTTAAGGCCCCATTAATTGCTCTTTCCATTCACATATGCATAGCCTACTTGAGTTGCAGTTGGGATGTGTGTACATGCTTAGATTGATATGCAGGATTCGAAGTTGCATAATAAATCGTAGGCAGTGTCCACCAACCTTTAACTGTCTTCGTGGTGCGATGTATAAGGTGTTGATTTTCGGTGTGAGCATCCTGAGTTCGAATCCACGGACTGCCACATGTGTTTGTAAATTTCATTAATCGATTTTAGGAGTATGGTTGGTTGTTGGAAGGAACATAATAATTGATATTGGTTCAAGAGTAATTTATCGAGAGGACTTCCCTAAGTGGTTAAGGCCCCATTAATTGCTCTTTCCATTCACATATGCATAGCCTACGTGAGTTGCAGTTGGGATGTGTGTACATGCTTAGATTGATATGCAGGATTCGAAGTTGCATAATAAATCGTAGGCAGTGTCCACCAACCTTTAACTGTCTTCGTGGTGCGATGTATAAGGTGTTGATTTTCGGTGTGAGCATCCTGAGTTCGAATCCACGGACTGCCACATGTGTTTGTAAATTTCATTAATCGATTTTAGGAGTATGGTTGGTTGTTGGAAGGAACATAATAATTGATATTGGTTCAGGAGTAATTTATCGAGAGGACTTCCCTAAGTGGTTAAGGCCCCATTAATTGCTCTTTCCATTCACATATGCATAGCCTACGTGAGTTGCAGTTGGGATGTGTGTACATGCTTAGATTGATATGCAGGATTCGAAGTTGCATAATAAATCGTAGGCAGTGTCCACCAACCTTTAACTGTCTTCGTGGTGCGATGTATAAGGTGTTGATTTTCGGTGTGAGCATCCTGAGTTCGAATCCACGGACTGCCACATGTGTTTGTAAATTTCATTAATCGATTTTAGGAGTATGGTTGGTTGTTGGAAGGAACATAATAATAGTATATAATATAACAGTGCGTTTAATCTCCACAAGTAGGCTACACTTCGTGATGAATCATATTTTCTCTAATTGTGGAAGGTAAAATGTATTGATATAAACCTATCTTGTGCAAAAGGATCGATATAAACATAGCTTGTGTAAGGATGGAATCGTCGAAAACACAGGAACAATCTCCTCTATCTAAACCCATCCACCCACACAAACACTACCTTGTGTTAAATTAATCAATAACACTTAGTATTTCCTTTGGGTTTTACTATTATAAACTACTGTATTAGGTAAAATGAAATTTAATTCCATAGAGCATAATTATAATAACATTTATTGCATACCGTGTATCAGTGGCGGTCGATATAGCCACACAAGAACAATAACACACACACACGCACACGCACACACACTCACTCGACAATTAACACACACGTGTTTCGGTAATCATACCGGTACACTGATTTTTCATTTGAACTTATTAACTCGTTTGATATAAATTGATTATGGAATATTATATACGGTATAGGCCTAGCCTATACCATATCAGGTCTTTATTTATTCATCATGTGCGTATTTATAGTGTTGTCAGAATACTCCACTAATCCGAAGCACTGTCGGTCCGCTGCCATTCGGATTACATGACTTTTACTGTAATATATTATAACTATTTATACCCCGACGCCGCCACGTCGATGCCGATGCAACCTGATGCAGACCCACGACATCGATACGTTGTACCCGACGTTACCCGATGGTACCACGACAAAAAGTTCATCGTGCAACATTTTTGAACAAATCCAAAACTTTGGTGGCCAAGCCCGATTTGCCACCACCGCGGGTAACACGACGCTCCCCGATGACCCCGACACACGTTGGGGATTGCACCACGCTGTGTCCCGATATTCAAATCGGGGTACATCGGGACCAACATCGTGAATGTGTGAAAGTGGCTTTACGCTCTCTTCAGCTGAAAACGGTGATAATTTCTGCCTACTCCATTCCAATTTCGCCTGGCTGCACCTACGTGGAGTGGGTTTGGGGGGAGAGGGAGGGAGATAGGGGGAGGAAGATGGGCAGTGGGGGTGGAGGGGGGATTACGGGTTAGGGAAAGATAATGGGGGTGAGGAGTAGGGGTGGAAGTGGGGCAATTATGGCGAGAGGAGGGAGTTGAGGAGGGGGCAGGAATTGGGGTTGGGAGGGGATTTGTCGTGCTATGAATGGACAGGGTGGAAGGGGGGAGGTAGGGAGTGGAAGTGTTTGAGGTTATGGCTATAGTCCGGTAGCCTAACCCCATTTTAAGGCCGAACCTTGCACTAAGAGATGGTAATAATTTTATTGCATTTTTCGATTGTATTTGCTCTCTACTTCAAATTCTGGGTGGGTGTGAGCTTCACACCCGCTTGCCTTTTTCAGAAACCAAGATGGCTGCCAAAAAGGTGTAATTTACAAAATCCTCCATAATCTCGGGTTTGAGCATACAATTATGATGTTTTTATGGTCTATAGGTATGGCGGATTTAACCCTCTTTATTTATTATTTCTTTATTTATTATTCATATGACGCGATTTTGAGCCTATTAGGGATATTTAGAAACGTTTAGTTTACTTACTTCAACCTCTGCAGTTGTCTTTGAGTTAGCTGTGAGCAGAAAACTAATTTTGGTGAGGTAATTATAAGAGTGAGAAAACTGTATTTCTTATTGCTAATCTGGCAACCTCTGCATCATATTTGCGTGAAAGGGTTAAAGAAGTTGAGTTTACTCTACTTAGACTGAAAAGGTCCGCTCATATAAAATGTAAATTAATAATAAATACCGGGAGTGTAACTCACCATAGAAAAGTTGTAGTTAGGTAATGTAGAAATGCTGATGGATTTTAGGCAAATGGCTACATTTCGAACACCATTGGTTGCTTACCTCGAAGGGACCATGTGGGTGCACCTTAACAAATAAAGGAAATATAATGCTGAAGAGATTAAATCATGGTAATATGGCTTAGCTTGTCGGTCGATCTGTCAGTTGGATGAAGTTAGATTAAGTTAGATGATAAGAGCTGGATGAAACCGGAACCAGGGTCGCTGCGAACTAAGGAGTGGAGATAGTGTTGTCTCGATGGTAGACAAAGGAGCTCTGACACGAAGCGTCTCCCTTCAAGACGTCATCGTCTTGCGCTACGAATTTAGCGGATATTGCTAAGTTTGTAGCGGATATCTAGCGGTAAATACAGTACCGCTTTTATAATATTACGACATGGCTATATGATAAATCATATATGCATTCCTAAAGACTCGTAAATAGTATACTTTCGTATAATAGGCCTTATTTAACTTATTAAGCTTACCTACTTTACATACTGTATTTAGGGTATGATAAATAGAAAACATATATTATACCACTGACTCTCGTGAATCCACGATACACTTCCCCCCAAACACAATACCTGAACCCCACCTTACATCTAGAGTTTTTTGCCGGAGGATAACTGGTTTTTCACAATACGTAGACGGAGGTCTTTTTTATTATTATCTTGTGTCGCCACATATCCACGGCGCCACGGGCTGCACGTCTGGGTCTAGTCCCGATCCGAGGCGGATCCCCAACGGGTTGTGGTGGATCGGCTAAGTTAGCCTCCTTGGATCCAGCATCTATTCCATTCACCAGTACCCTCTGTCTCCGATCTTTCAGGAAGGCTTCTATCCATTTCACACATTTCTCCCCTATATTATAGCTTCTAACTTTCTCTATTAACCTTTTATGTGGGACCTTATCGAAGGCCTTCATAAAATCGCAATATACCACGTCTATTACATCACCATCCTCTAGAATTTGCATCCAATCATCTACCACCTTATTTAGCTGTAGTACCGTCGACCTCCCTGGCAAGAATCCGAACTGTCTCCCACTGAAAAGTTGGTTTGATTTCATATGCTCCATTATTCCTTCTCTAATTACCGTTTCCATTAGTTTACACACAACACTTGTCAAACTGACTGGTTTATAATTTCCTGGGTCATTTCTCTTTCCCTTCTTAAATATAGCTGTTATGTTCGCCTCTCTCCAGTCCATCGGGATTTGTCCTCTATTAAACGATACCTCAAATAACATTTTCAATGGCTCTACTAACATCTCACCTCCTTCCTTTATGATTCTTGGGTGTATCCCATCCGGTCCCGGGGACTTACTTCTGTTCATTTTTTCTATTGCCCTTCTAATTCTAGCATGGGAAAACTCTATTAGTTCTAGTGCCGGTGCCTGTTTGATGGGAATAGTAGGCACTGCATCATCCGACTCCACCGTTAATACCCCCCCAAAGTATTTCCCCAGCACCTCTGCTTTCTCCTTATCAGTTTCTGCTCTACTCCCATCATCCAACCCCCTTACCATCATTCATCCATCTCTTTTTAAAATCACCGATAACCCTAGAAATATACTGGTACCGTCATGACACCGCAGCCTCGGTGAACAACGAAGGGTCCTCTAACTCTGCCTGAGACTGCAAATCAGTAGGAAATGCAGTCAACGGCTTGCCGTAGAGCAAATGCGCTGGTGTTAGTGGCAGTGGTTCTTGCAGGTCGGTATATACATAAGTGAGAGGACGATCATTAGCAACCGCCTCGACTTCAGTGAGCACAGTTACTAGTTCGCTCCTTTTTAACAAGGCGCGTCCTGCAACCGCCCGTAAGCCTGACTTCACGATGCCTACACACCGTTCCCACATTCCACTAAACCACGGCGCTTTGACTGGTATGAATTTCCACTCGCACCTCCGCTCTCCCAAGTAAGCAACAACTGTTGGATCGTTGCTCATATCTATCAAGTACCTGGAAGCTTGAAGAAAAGTGGGAGCATTGTCGCTAAGAATCAAATGAGGGAAGGAACGATGTGCACAAAATCTCCTGAATGCCAGCATAAACTCTTCACAAGACATATTGTCACAGAGTTCTAAATGTATCGCACGTGAAGTGGCACAAGTAAATAGCAACACATAAACCTTGTCCAGTTCCCTAGTTCTCAGTGCGCCGGTATAGTCTAGTCCTGTAACTCTGAAGGGTTCTAGATGATTAACGTGGCACTCTGGCAAGGGTGGAGCAGGTCCAGTCATAAATGGTCTTCCTTTTAGTCTACGGCACACCACACACCTTTTGACTACTCGTCGAACTACCTGTCGATTTCTGGGTATCCACCAGTTGGGACGCAATTTAGAAATAATGTGATGGACCCCGTAGTGCATTACTTCCTTGTGTGTGCGTTGTACCAGTAGATCGGTGACATGGTGTGTTGCAGGCATCAGGATAGGATTGTTGGCACAGTTATATACACCTGACCACTTTAGACGTCCCTCACATCTAATAACGTCGTTCTTCAGGTGTAGCCTTAGTTGACGCACAATATTAGTCATTTTAATCTTACCAGAACTTCTCATGGACTCTAATTCCTGACTAAAGGATTCCCTTTGAACCCATCTAATTAGTGTTACCTCAGCTGCTTTTATTTCTTCTACATTTAAGCTTTGACCCAGATTGCAGTCGTCCTTGTAGCTTGGCCTTTATGTTGGTGATGTAACGCAACACCCAAGCTACGACCCTGACTAATTTATTGTACCCACTCTAACATAGGACTCGGTGTTGATGTCGGTTGAATGACGGCTGTCACCGTTTCTAAAGGCAAAGCTAACTCAACCTTGGCATTCCATAAAGCCCATTCCCTTTCATGGAGCAGCCATTTTGGGCCTTGCCACCACAGGTCGGACTTAATTAATTTGGACCCCGTTACTCCCCTACTTATCAAGTCACTGGGGTTGTCCTTGGTTGGTACATAATGATAGATGGCGTTTGGTAGTAGGGATCGTATTTCATCCACCCTATTGCGCACATAGACGGACAATGTCCTTTGACTATGCACCCAGCTTAGTGCAATTTGGCTATCACACCATACGTGTACCGCCCTTAGTTGCAGTTCCTTATCGTATGAAGTGCGTACATGATTAACCAAACGTCCCAATAGCAGCATGGCAGTTAGTTCCAATTTGGGAATTGTGACCTCCTTTACCGGTGCAAGCTTAGCCCGGGCGGTGAGTAAATGAATCCTAAACAAGGTAACACAATAAATAGCTACTCCATACGCTGTGGCACTCGCATCACAGAATGCGTGTAAAGACATGGGTCCAAATGAGGCCACTTGGCGCGGTAACTCTATAGTACGTAGGGTGTTATAATCTTCTAGTAAGGACCTACCCTGTTCAACAAGATCGTCGGGTATTTTTTCGTCCCACCCCACGTTGTGTCTCCATATTTCTTGTATTAGAATCCTAGCTCTGATGGTGACAGGTAATGCTAAACCCAAAGGATCAAAAAATTGCGTGACCTTACTCAACAGGCTACGTTTTGTGTGCGTCCGTGTCTGTTTAGTATAATCTTTGTTCCGGTACATCAGTGTGTCTTTCCCTGGTTGCCATATCATCCCCAAGATTCTGGCATATTCTTGGTTATCAGAAGCTACCCCATCAATAATTTGACCATCCCGAAGCAACACAGAATTTGAAACCCACTCGCGGAGAAACAGATGGGCCTCAGTGAACAACCTACTAGCCTGCCTATAGTTTGCGACTAGTTCCTGTTCCTTTTCACTATCACTAGACCCCTGCAAATTGTCTATGTATAATCTGCAAGCGAGTTCAGTCGTGTCTTCTTCAGAATCATAAAGATGTTTTTTGATGGTCGCGTTTAATAGAAATTGCGAACACGTAGCGCCAAACAAGACTACCTTAAACCGATAGGTCACTATGGGACTCTCCGGATCGTCGATGTTTTTGAACCAAAGGAACAGCCGATCCCCGTTCGCTCCCCTATAATCCACAGGGCCCTGGTCTGCTGCCCTCAGTCGGGTCGCGTATGAATGGCCGAATATCGCTATGCGATCTACCTCGGCCACTACCTGCACCGGGTTAAACCCCAGACCTACTCCCCCAGGATCCTTCGATATACAACCTCCCTCAACATTGCCCTTGCTCATAATAGCTAACTATCGGAAATTTAAACTGTGGGCCAAAGCCCCGGGTCTGGGCACCAATATGGCGGATTTAAAGAAGTTGAGTTTTCTCTACTTAGACTGAAAAGGTCCTCTCATATAAAATGTATATGAATAATAAATACTGGGAATGTAACTCACTATTAACCCGGTAACGGCGAGGGGGGGAGTATTGAACCCGGTCCCCATGGGCGAGCATATAGGCTCCATTCAGGCCTATAATCTTCATTTTACGATAAATATAATTATTACTTATTCATATGAGCCTATTTTACCTTCACTATGAAGATAGTAACCTGTAACAACAATAAAACAAGTGAAAATAAAACAATTCTGGTCAAAATCGCGAATATAGATGGACCAGCCCAATCATGAATTATGGAGAAAATTGAGGCAACCCCTCCCTCCACGAGGCCTCAAGCCACACTGAGCCTACTCATACACACACTCGGTTATGTAACACACCCTCTAGGCACGTAAGCACATCCTCCACACAGTTTGCTAATGTTAGCACAAAAATATACCAACGAATTAGGGAATAACAGGGAAAATAGGTGATAATTGAAGGGGGAGGGGAAAGGGTGGAAGGAGGGGATGTGGAAGAGTGATATGAGGTATAGGGGAAATTTTTTTTTTTTTTTTTTAGTGATACTGGGGCTGTTTAAATGTTTTTTTTAGGCCTCCCTCTTCAGAGCTTTGCCGCCGTCGCCCAGTAAACCCTCTTAAGAGCTTTGCCGCCGTTTACGGGTTAAATCACCATAGAAAAGTTGTATTTAGGTAATGTAGAAATGCTGATGGATGGTAGGCAAATGGCTACTTTTCGAACACCATTGGTTGTTTACCTCGAAGGGACCACTTGGGTGCACCTTAACAAATAAAGGATATACTGTATAATGCCGAAGAGATTAAATCATGGTAATATGGCTTAGCTTGTCGGTCGGTCTGTCAGTTGGATGAAGTTAGATTAAGTTAGATGATGAGAGCTGGATGAAACCGGAACCAGGGTCGCTGCGAACTAAGGAGTGGAGATAGTGTTGTCTCGATGGTAGACAAAGGAACTCTGACGTGAAGCGTCTCCCTCCAAGACGTCATCGTCTTGCGCTACGAATTTAGCGGATACTGCTAAGTTTGTAGCGGATATCTAGCGGTAAATACAGTACCCCTTTTATAATATTACGACATGGCTATATGATAAATCATATATGCATTCCTAAAGACTCGTAAATAGTATACTTTCGTATAAAAGGCCTTATTTAACTTATTAAGCTTACCTACTGTACATACCGTATTTAGGGTATGATACATAGAAAACATATATCATACCACTGACTATTGTGAATCCACGATAATAGGTATGTTTTCGGGTGCGAGGAATCCAATTCTGGCATTATTTTAACTTTTTTAGGCCATCTTCACCAAATCTCAAAATGGCGGCCAAAATTATACGCCATATGTGATTTACAGCACATTTTTTATGATGATATGTAGATGCAATAGTGCATGCTCACTTACATTTGTGTTCTTAAATGAGACATGCATACTCTGTATTTTTGGTTGTTGTATTTATTTATTTATTAATAGCACAATGGCAGATGGCACAATGCATATTGCCACAGGTAAAAGTACTCTGAAGAAAAACCTTCAAGTTGAGACCTCTCAGAGGAATGGCCAGATCCCGACTGCAATTGTAGTGGATGTGTCTGCTTTGCTGTGGACACTTGTATGGCCAGTTCATGGCACTGTGGAAACTTTCATCACTACCTTCAAGCTCTGGCTCTCTGAATACATATCTGAATCTGACACCTATCTCTGCTTTGATAGATATCATGACTATTACATCAAGAGCAGCACAAGGAACTCGAGCAGTACAAAATCATGAGTCTTCAAGCTCACCTCACAGATGCAGTTCTGAAGAACTACACAAACAAGATCCAGCTCAACAAGTTTCTTTACCAGCAGATTTTGGCTGACGACACATTCCTCCAGGCAGTCACAGATTCTCATTTCCTCGTTGTCACAAGTGAAGAGTCCATCCCCATACAAATGCACAAGGGGCAGAAATCACCATGTATGGATCTTGTCTCATCGCTTCAAGAAGCAGACAGCATCATTGCTCAACAAGTTGTAGCAATTGGGAATGATGTAGATGCATCTGTGCTTGCAATAGCAGATGACACCGATGTAATCATGCTGTTGCTCTTCTTCTATGGACACTCTTCTCTGTAGTCTGCCATCTACATGCAGTCACCAGTGTATGGGCGTTGTCACATTGCCACGTATCTCAAACACTAAACTATTGTGCCAGACCTACTCACTATTCATGCTCTCTCAAGGTGTGACTCTGTAGCTGCGACATATGGTATTGGCAAAACCACTGCTCTAACTATTGCGTCAAAAGGATACAGACTGGATCTACTTGGAGATGTTACAACCGAGCACACACAGGTAACAGAGCAAGCAAAGACATTCATGGCAGCATGTTAGAACATTCTCATCCAAGACAGAGTGCAGGCTGCAGGTGTGGGCTCGGAAGATTGGCAAGGCTTCTTTTGTACCAAAACTATGCAGCCTACCACCTACCACAGAAGTATTCCATGAGAATGTAATACAAGCTCACCTCCAACTGGCAACTTAGCGTGCAGCTCTAAGTGGAGAACCCCCTGCAATGGATCCAGTCCAGTTTGGCTGGGAAGCAGATTATGTCAATAAGTATCTCATTCCACAGAACATGGGCCAGGGGACAGCTTACACCCCTGAGCATGTCCTGAAGCTTGTACACTGTAGTTGTGAATCAGAGAAGGCATGCTGAGGGGCCAAGTGCGGTTGTATGAGTTGTCAGCTGCCATGACCCATCTTCTGTGCCTGTGGTGCTCGTGGGGGTTAATGCCATAATCCATTCAACCAGAAAGATGTTGAAGTAGACAGTATGGAGGAAGACAATCAGAATTAGTGGGATTCCAGAAGTTACAACTGTTTATGTTCTCTGTAAAAGTTTAAATTTTCCGATTGTAACTTGCATATCACGAATTAATCTTATTTTACCGTGTGTTGAGTTATCTTCAATGTGTGGAGAATTGATGATTTCCAATTAATATTTTTTTATATTTTTGTTTTTTCTCTTTTCATAATTTGAAAGTATTTTTTGTACCCTCAGTAAAAGCATTGTTGAAATATATTTTGTAACATAATGTATACTTCTTGGTATCAGTACCCATCATGCATTAACAAATGAATAATTTGTTGATGTATCGGGATATACTGATATTTGTTAATTTGTACATGCTAATATCAATATATATTATGAATTGAAATGAACTGATCTATCTATTTATGTTTGTTGTTGTTTTTTTGCTTACAGTAACTTGTTCGTTTTGCTAATTTTGACTTCCATTTCGAGATTTGGTGGTAAAGATGGCCTGGAAAAGTTAAAATAATGCCAGAAGAGGATTTATCGCATCCAAAAACATACCTATAGAGCAGAAAAACATCATAATGGTGTCCTCAATCCAGAAAATATGGAGGATTTTGTAAATCGACCCTCTTCGGCGGCCATCTTGGTTTCTGAAATAGGCAAGCGGATATAAAGCTCACACCCACCTAGAATTTGAAGTAGAGACCAAATACTATCGAAAAATGCAATTAAATTATTACCATCTCTTAGTGCAAGGCTATGTGGCCCTGCCACCGGACTACTAGTGTGGATAGGCGATACGGAGCAAGGGAAGGGGGTTGATAGGATCTGGGCGGGAAGGGCTTGAGTTGAGGGGGAGGGGGAGCTAAAGAGATTATCTTTTCTCTCATGGTACTTGAACAGTTCCTAGTATATTTTGTATGAGTACAAGGAGGTACCATGATATGAGAGGTGGATGCCATCTCGTTTGAACAGGGCATTTTTCCCTTCCATATCATGATAGTGGTTTATGAAGGTGACCTTATTATTTTCACAGAGCTGTTTCACAGCTTGATTTAGTGCAGTCACTGATCTTTGCATAGCCACTTACTCTCATACGGGGTGGGATGCAAGTTAGCAAGCATATTCTTGTTTTCTTTTTCATGCCTTTGATGACGGTCCTGTATTTGGATAGAATGTCTGTATCCCTGGATTTTCCGTTGTCATACACGTCATTGCTACCTACACACACTACTAAGCAAGTGTTGTGAGGGATAGAAGACTACCTGATGTCATTAGTTATGCGTTTTAACTTGGTACCAAGTATTACTTTGACCGACCGCTTACCTAGAGCAAGCTTGGCCAATGTGGCACCCTGGCCTGAAGAAGTCGACGACAATTTAGGTTTTGGCCTCCTTGTTACTGGTCGGTGGATGGGACTCGTTAGCCTTGGTTGGCAGTCCATCTAGGGGAGACAACCTTATAAAAATGCGGGTGGATGGGACTCGTCAGCCTTGGTCGGCAACCTGTCTAGGAGGAGTAAACCTGATACAAATTCGTACTAGTTACCTAATGGTATAGGCCTTGGAGTCGGACGGATCCAAAATTGAGTGGTCAATCCTGTAAGTCCTTCAGTAAACAGGCTCGGGTTGTCCCTCTTACAGGGAATAGGTCCGCTTGGGGGCATTCTGTGTATGGCCACCCTCATTAAGGGGAGTAAGGCGTCCGGCAATAGATAGATAGATAGATAGTTACTGGTCAGCTTTGCTTTGGGGGGCGTGGATTTATTTTGGGGGGGTTGATATGCCCTCTCTTTGGAGTTCTGATGAGCTCCTCCTTTATTTGTTTTATTTCTGGAGGTGCAATCCACACACTCTAGTTCTTCCACATCATCACTGAGTCTGCTGAATTTGTTGGCAAGGGTTATATTGTTTAGGGCTTTTTTTATTCCTATCTACTTGGAACGTTGATCCAGTGTCAAGGATGGGGTTTAAATTGGAGGAGCCTAGTTGCTCTTTTAGGAGGCTGTTTTCAAGCTGTAGCTTGGTTACCTAATTTCTGTATGCCTCTAGCGTGAGCTCCAAAAACTGAAACTTCACCCAATTAGGCATTTGAAACACTTTTCATCAGGAAAACCATGCCTGTGTATCCATTCCGGGTAGAATGTTTCACCACAGCAGAGGGTTTTGTATCTCATAGGAGCCATACCTTAGGACACATACACACTATAGAATGGGAATGGTAAAAGTATACGAAATTATAAGGGTTTGACATATCGGTTTGTGCGTGGTCCTGGGTGGTTGAGACTGGGGATTAATTATGGGGCCCATCTGAGGTCACAGCTAAGGAGGTGAGGAGAAACACGTCCTGCTTTCACGGTCATGAACACTGAATAAGTCACTGAACAGAGAGAGAGAGAGAGAGATTAATAAGGCCAGTAAACAACGAGAGGATGTGTAAGTGCACTACGGTTGTAATTATATAGTGTGCCTTACTGTATGTGACAGACATACGTATATAGAGTGAGTGTAAGTGTGTCTGTGTGTGAGTGACGGAGTGAATGTATGTTTGCGTGTATGTGTATATGACCTTCGTATACCTGCCTCCATAATTCGTCAACAACTAGTCAACCCAACAATTGTCCATCAATCACAACTTCTCTAACAGTCCTAAATATGTTCTGCCGCCTCTCAGTTTGTGTGTGTGTGTGTGTACTGGCAGCGTGTGTGTGTACAGTACAGTCGGCTAACATTTCAGCTGGGCCAGTGCTTATTATGGAGTAGTTAAGTAGAGTAATTGCAAATGAAATATACAGAATTAACCTAACTACTAGTTTGTTCATTTCTGTCTTTTGCATTTTTCTTCTTTAATTTTATACATAGCATAAATGCCCTAAATAAAAGCAGCCCGGGGCCCGCTGGAATATTGGTTGACTGTATACTAAATGTTATTTAATGTTTACCGGTACTGCAACAATAAATGTGTTTTGTAATCCACTCATATATTCGGAATTATACAGCATGATAATTATGATAACTTGCAGCGAATACTGAGATCCGATATGATGATTCTCCGCTAATATCGTTCGTGTGACGTAGGTTTTATGGAGCGTGACATGAAACGGGTCTGGGGAATTTATTATGAGCTCTCTCGCTCTCGCTCTCCCTCTCCCTCTCCCTCTCACTCTCCCTCTCTCTCTCTTACATCGTCAATTATTATTTTCTTGCAAGAGGAATTAAAGAAAGAAAAACCCATTTCATGCTGAAAATATTTACTCAATGTGCATTAACTAAAATTGAAATATAATTGAATTAATGTTAATACAATCAAATGGATAGGAACTCATGTAATCAAAGCTAAATTATGATGGCATAACAAAATTGCAAGTATTTGAGGAAATGTATATTTATGTTATCCATTTATTTTGATCTCAATATTTGATTATAATTCATGATGAAAGCTAAATGCATACTCACATAAATTATTATCATAATATTTGATTACTGATATACTGTATATTGTATATAGGTTTTCGAACATCCACTCAAAAGCCATAATACGTAGATACCCATTTCAGTATTGAACCAAAACATAATACTTCATTACATTATATAACCCAAAAAAAATCGCTTTAAAGGATTAAAGATTCATATAGATTTGTAGTGTACTGTCACCTGACGGACACCGAAATCCGGCTATTATGTAGCCTGGGAGCGAGGCAAGCTCTTGCAGGCAGCACGGGAGGGCTTCATACATCGCCCACCAAGTCTGGGCGCGCACTAAAGTGCTAGACAGTTTTACCTCGCACCATTACTGACTTACACATAGCGAAAACAGCTCAGAAACCGCTAATTTTTAACAATTTTGGAGGACCTATGCAAGATCGTTGCAAGACAAACAGACGCTGTATATAGATGATTCAGGTGTCAGTGGATATATAATTGTATTACATTTTGGCTCTAGCTTATGCATGAAAATGTGCAGGGAATGAAGGTCAATGTGCAGGGAATGAAGGTCAATTTACGCCAAAGTGCCCACACTGTAAGAGTTAATGACCTGTGGTAATAATTGTAATATATAGAATAAAAATACAGTCTGTTACAGGTTGTAAAGTAATAAATACATATAGATATGTGTTCACAGCTCTTTAGGGTATGATTCGTGTTTGATATATTCCTATTACATACATTATATGGATGCTATAATGGAATTGTTGTGGTTGGTTGGTTTGTAAATGTGAGAACAAAATTATAATTATCTTATCATACCTTGTTGAATATTGAATGAACAAAGACATAATTACTAAAAATGGTCAAGTTTAAGTATAATCACCCATGTTTTGGTTATTACTTACCTGTAGTATTGATTAAATATAGGTTTGATTAGGTCTAAAGAATATAACATTATCACAATACTTTCAGTAAACCAACTCAAACCCTATTGATGTTAAATATAATGTTACTGGTCACTTAATATGGATATGTTATTTCATTCGTCACTATAATACTTCCCTCTTGTCAGTCTGGAATTATGTTTTCGCATCTTCGACAACCCCGATAGTTGCTACATTTATAATATATATTAACATTGTATTTACTCATTTCATTGTAATTTATGAAAAGAAAATGTATGTTTGTTAATGTCATATTCAAATGCGTAGAATCAACCGGAGCAACGACTGATAATCATATAACTCTGGACAATCAAAATTAAATGCGAAATTCTATTTCGGTCGTATATATCGTGGTAATAGACTTAGTATTGCTAGGGTAAAAATAAAATCGGTAAATATATCCACAAGGAAAAAATGGATGGTACCATCGTGTGTTATGTTAGGTTATAACAGTGACCAGTCTAACATTAGTAAAGTGGCTATGTTGGGGTTGCTTAGCCTAAATGACCAATACAGTAGCTGTGTAAAGTATGAAGATGAAACCCCCTAGATTTTGTTTAGCAATATCAGTACCACGTCACTACTTTAGATAGTGTTGGTTGCAGCCTTAAAACGATGCCAGACACCACTATCTTCGGTATAATTTCTTAACCCCCTGAGTAGCAGCGACACACGTTATGCGTCACCTATGTATGTAACGCTAAACCCCAGCGACGCAATGGTTGCGTTTGTCTTAATTACTCTTGTCCTATGGCACCTAGAGGGTTCACATTTATATGGGAACTACTTTAGGATCCCACGGAACAATATCGATGGTTGGCAAAACTCCAAGTACAACCACGTGCGTGTGGGCGCGCGTGGGAGTAATTTACCAGTATATTGCTTACCTATCACCCCATGTTAATTGTGACTTTCTGTCACACCACAGGACCCCTAAATGACCTAGATGAGCATTTTTTTTCATTCATTCCTATCCCATCACATGTGTTTAAAAAAAAAAATTACAAGTGGCTGGTCCCTCGTTGTACATTTATTATATACCAGCTGGTGCTCTGTGGGTTAATGGAAGGCATAGGAACTTTCCAATTGTCGGTATACTGTCTCTGCTGTTAGGCAGGTGAGACCACAGGACCTTTGCCACCGATAGGCTGCTTCCTCCTAAACTAAAAGTTTGCTATTGCTCGCCAGGAAACAAAAGTCGACACCTAAAGAGCACAAAAGGTCTTAAAATTGATAAAGAAATAAGGCAAAAGGTCTTAAACAATATTAGTTACAAAACAACTCATAGGGTTAAACATGAGAGAGAATGTGATTAAAAAAATATCCTTAAGCAGTTGAAGGATTCTACAGTAAAAGGGCCATAACGTATGTCCATCAAGCACAGGTATTGAAGAATGCGAACACTCTAAGACATAAATCCTGGTCAAATATAAACTTTCGATCAGCAAAATGCACCTCCGAAGCGTTAATAATTGGTAAAGAGAATATTAATAATAGGTAAAGTATTAATGAGAATGTTTGATTCAGTTCGGGATTGCTTCGAAAATTCAAGGCCATGATTTATGTCCAAGGGTGTACACAAACCATGAACCATAGGTTATTTGGTAAAATAGAACTTCAGAGGCTATCAACCCTTCTGGATTATATAGCCAGAGCACTGTAAATCAAGAATAGCGTCAGGAATGAGGCCCCTTTTCGAAAACTCCAGTCCCTTGAAGTATAAGTATTGAGGAATGAGAGCACACCTACTCCCGTTCAGTATTTGTCATAAATTTTGAGTGTTTAGTTTTCCATATATATTATAGTTTGTCCGGCGACATAATGTTGTTGTTGTTGCATTGCCATGTATTCTATCAGTTAGTTAGTTAGTTCAAATAGGACTTCAGATGCTATCAACCCTTCTGGATTATTTAGCCAGCACACTGTAAGTCAAGATTAGCGTCAGGACTGGAGCCCCTTTTCGAGAACTCCAGTCCCTACGCTATCAGTTAATTAACCTATATCAGCTTCAACTAGAACACCGTTGATTGGTGTTCATACAAGGGCTTTACAAGTGAAAGGTATACGAAGTAATGGGTTAAAACCTGTTATTCCAATGTATTACTATACATTGGCATAACAGGTCTTGATGTTCAGTCAAAAGCATAAATGGCGACGCTCCCATTTGAATCAGTATCAAATGCAAAAAATATTTTGTTAAAGCCTGATGCTTCAGAACTTGGCTTTAAAGGCTTAATAGTGAAAACCCATTGGAAATTGTTTTTATTTTATATTTTCCAAAAGTTTCCTGTATTTCTAAAACATTATATAGCAAACTTTGAAATTGACAGGCTCGGTAACTACTGGTCGTACGAGGATCGTACATATATAAATGGAAAGAACATACAATATTCTACAACCTCCAAAAATCTGTATCTTCTACTCTGCCGTGTTCCTGCGTAAAATATTGTAAACCCCCCCCCAAAAAAAAGTTTAAAATTTTCACCCAATTACCTTAGACTTTCACATACTTTTCTCATCACCTGTTTTGTCACACTTTGGGATCTTATAATTAATGTATTATTGGGCCTCAGGAATGTTTTATATACCATTGGAAAGCGCGTGAAATGCTCTATAATGCTCTTAACACCTTTGTTTGCATTTGAGACACAGCCCCTTGGCATAGGGAGCTAACCACCGAATACAAAATTATTACCTAATTTCTGAGTCACCTAATTCCGCAATTAGATAAAAACAAAATCAAGAGTTGTAAAACCAACTGTCCTGAGTTGTCTGATCCCTCTGAAAATATTATACAGTGCTTGGGTATCAAACTATTCGACTTCAGAATATTTGTTTAATTTTCGAGCTAATTTCCACCCTAATTCAGGAACTAATTGACCTCGAATAAAAAAAAAAAAAAATCATTGTTACATCATCCTCTATACGTGTGCGAAATATCATTGAAATCGGATGAAGTTCAGTGTCAACCCCTATTAAAAAGTGGCCGGTCCCCTTAAAGATTCAAAGTGTTGTAACCTTATACTGCATATCCTGAGAACTGTACGGTATGTACAGTTGTGGACAGATGAAATAGAGACAGCTTTGGTCTGCCCAAGATCTTAATAGAGGGAAGCACAATTAGTACCCATAAATTATCTGGTAACAGTGATGTTGTGGGGGTAGGTGGTAAAAGTATGGGGGGGGAGGAGGGTAACGAGTGGGAGGGGGAACCAGCGGCCAGGTGGGGGTGGAGGGAAGTGAGTGGCCAAACTAATACCTTACTGTGAAAATATTATTTATTTTGAACATTATATGGAATTATGATTACAACTTATTAGATTTCTGTTTTTTAATGTAACATATAATAGGCCTACTGCTAAAGTTGTAGCCAATTTAAACAGAGACACCCTTCAATAAGAAACGTGTGTTTCTAGCTCGAGAATCATATAGGGGGTAGGGTAATATTATAATTATAATAAGGAATAGCACCATTTTATGAGTAACTATGTGACACTACAACTCAGGATTAAAATTTCATAGGTAAGCTAGGCGAATTCAAGAAAGATACAAGGCTATGGAAAAGACGTTGAATGAGAGGTAGGAGACGAGCACGAGACAGAAATTGCATAGGGCGGTCAAGATAAAAAGTGGTCGGCGACAAACAATAGAGCCTAACCTAGCAGCAGTGCAAGATAAGGTAAGGTGGTGGTGGATTACAAAGAAACTTGTAGTTAGAGTGTGAATTATTTTATGAAGAACAATTAATTACTTTGAACTTTGGTAATGGAATAATAAATAATGTGTCTAACATCTCACCTACCCACCTTCGATATTAATAGAACGAATTTGTATGCATTAAATATTCAACTATGACAAAATCTTCACAGAGCCTCATGATACCAGAAGCCTCTTAGAACATAAGCATAACATGTGTGTCAGATATATATATATATATATATATATATATATATATATATATATATACAGCATTATATTGTCCATACTTTTAATCCATGAGCATGGACAGTTTATATTGAAGTGTAATCATAAGTAGTAAGTTTGTAGGAATATGAATCAGTACGGTATATCATTTCTATTAACTTAGGTAATTAAAGGAAGGGAAAATATATCCCGACTTATCCACGCTTGCATGAAATTGGCGGGCCTCCCGCAAATGTTGTCGGGAGCCTCACTCGCTCTCCAAACACCACTGACATCGGTTCTATTTCTCTTGTTCTCTCACCCCATTCCATTAATACGATAGTACTAACCTTAACATATTTTTTTCACCGATCATCTATCATCATCCTCATTATGATTAAGTTTAGAGGCCCCCTTCTGTTCTCAACTATCCACTAAATTCCATCGCCAACTTGTTGCCTTGTTTCCACATAAAACTTCTTTCCCGTCGCCTACGCTCCACTAACCAGGTAAATATAGGCCTACTATTGTGTGGTTGGGTATAATTTTACAGTCCATCAAGTACAAGAATAACCACACAATAAATGGTCTTTCGAACGAAAACGAATTAATAAACTTTGACAGTTTATTGTGGTGTGGTTCGGCGCCGCCGTTCATTGTTTTTTGTTCGGCGCCGTGGTTCTTTTGCTTTCTCGCTTTGTTTGTGTGGCGGCCGCGTAGGTGCAACGCATTATCTAGTACCCTTTAGAGTCCACACTAACATGTTCCATGCATTTTATAAGCATGGCGCTGCAGGGGGAGGTGTTGGTGAAGAAGAATTTGTAAAAGAGAGGGCTCGATACCTCGGGGAGATTGTGGATTCGGCTTGTTTATTTATCTGTGCCGATGAAACAGCCCTGGTGGACAGAACATTTTCGGAGTTAAATATGTACTGTAGGTTAGCCAAACACCGTATCTCATTCTGAAGTATTAATTAGGCCTACAGTAGGATAGCTTTACTCATTTGAAATTTAAATTCTCATTAAAGCTAGCTCAAATAATTTCTTATTAAAATTAAATTTAGTTATAAAATTAGCCTAACGTAATTTATATTTGAGTATTTTTATAATTTAGCCTGACCTATGTTTAATTCACACTAAATAATTGAGTTTTGCTTTATAGTAACATAGCCTAATCTTCTAAATTTGGCCTCATGTTAGCCTAACCTAAAATTAAATTTTCCAACAAGTTTTATTAATTTGCCAAATTTAATTAATTTTGCCTAACCACAAATGATAACTAAATAAATGTATTTCAACATGTGTGTTCTTCCTTTGATACTTGATATCACCATGTACCAAGTTACTGCCTATGTATACCGTCGCTCGTGTTTAAGTGTTAATTCCGAGCCGAGTTTGATTGGCGAAAGATTTTTCTCTTTTTCGACTAAAACATTAGTAAAAATTTGTATTTCGCAATTTCCAACCGTTTATGACTAAAGGTGACAATATGGACGCTCTAGCCCAAGGCAAACGCCGTAGGGCAGGCAATAAAAGTTAATTAACGGTCCTGTCAAAGGATTTAGATGAGTTCTTGGGAACCGCAACTCGGGTAGAAGTAGAGGCAAAATTGCATAGCGTGCAGACAGACACAGGTGGCCAAGTTTGAAGCCAATCAAGATGTGTTGTTGCCGCTATACAGGGTGTTTTAAAACAACACTGCCAGAGTATGACGACCGCATTGATACAAATATATAATACACATATTTCTATTCCATTTTTACGAAAAATATATTGTAGCAGAGATAAATGGTTATTTAGAAATGTAGCAAAACAGGGTTCTGAGCTCAGCACAAAACATATGATACATAATATGAATGATTACCAAGTAATAAAGGTAAAGAGGAGATATATAATGACCTAATCACATATGAATAATTACAAAATCAAAGTAACATAAAATTGGTAATGATATTTTGCAATTAGAAGAAAACCGCTAAGTATTATAATCCAAGTAGCGTAAAAAGATATGCACCATTTGTAACGATGACCAAGAGGTAAAATAATTAATCTCAAGTCTGGGTCAGGTATCCGAACACTGCTATATGTAATTTAATCGTTCGTGAAACTGTTTGAATGGGAAACAATTGTTCCTGCGCAATTTACTGTTTCAATAGAAATACCTCATTACGTTACTATTATCACAGAGTACTAACGAAATATGTCTATCAGTTTTATGGTTGAAGTTTGACGATTTTACGTAGCTGTAGACATACAAGTATACGGTGTTCACTAATGAATATTTAAAATCATCCAATGGTACCCAAAACAAACAATATACGTCACTTGGACTTAACGAGTATAAAATAACAAAGGCAGAGACACACCTAAATAACGACAATCCATATTTATGTGATATTATAAGGTAAATAAAATCACTATGACAGAAGAAGATAGCACCATGGCCGAGCAGATGATTAAACACATGAGAAGATTCGTTATGACTCCAAAGCTTCGAAGAAAAACTCGAACTGGGATGGGAGGCAAGAGGTAGGCTATTTGGGGGGGGAGGGGGGACACTAGCCCGTGTTCGGATTATAGCTCATACCTGGGTGTCACTAATTATTTTACTCTATGCGGTTTAAATCATTAATGGTATATTATTTTGCATTTTGTCCTTAGATAATCTTCTTCGTTATTGTATTTAATAATTAGCAGATGAGGTCTGGCAGTGTTGTTTTAAAACACCCTGGGTATACCTCTGACACTGAGTATTTTAAGGAGAACAAAGAGGATATCATCTACTTATTTGACATCTATGGGATAATCTCTAGTCTGAAAGAGAAACTGGGTAAACCAGAAGGGCATAATCTGTCCGACATTAAGAAAGGATCGGGTGTTAAATTGCCTCACCTGACTTTGCCAACCTTCGCTGGCAACCCCACATTATGGACGGGATTTTGGGATATGTTTAGATATGTGGTGCATGACAGGGCTGATTTAAGTGCGATTCAAAAGCTGACGTACTTAAGGGGTCAGCTACAGGGAGACGCCTATAAACTTATAGAAGGCTTCACGGTTGAGGGTGAAAACTATGCCCCCGCCGTAGACTTGCTTCAAGAGACCTTCGGGCATCCTGACAAGAGTAAAAGCGGCACATATCATGCTTTTCATAACCTTGTCACACCTAAATGTCAAGCAGCAGAACTAAAAGCTGTTTACGCCAATATGGAAAGTGAAATGCAATCTATGACTAGTCAAAGGGTAAGTCTGGAAGAATTCTGCGTGGTTACACTGTTGAAAAAATTGCCATCACCAGTTAAGGAGACCGTTAGGAGGGAGATGGGTGATCAGAGCCTAGATTACAAGGCTTTCACACAGTGTTTTCAGGCGGAACTCTATAAGATGGTGGGTCAAGATACCCCTGTGAGAGAATTGCCTGTGGCTATAGCTGCCTTCACGACACAGTGCGATAGTAGCCGATTTGCCTGTAAATTGTGTAGCGGGATTAAGTATCCCTATTACAAATGCTTTAAATATAAGACAGGTTCTCTCAAAGTGAAAAGAGCCAGGCAACTACGGCTCTGTGTCGTGTGTCTCTCCAGTGAACATGGTAGTAATGGGTGTACAAACCCATTAAGAATGATTTTAAGAATTGTAAATTCTGCCGTGGCAAACATTTTCACTCCCTGTGCCAAAAGCAGGTGAGATCAGCAGGTGGTGGTAGTAATAGAGAAGAGTCAACTCCAACAACCTCAACAACAATGTCTGTAAGTAGGAGTGAACAGACAGTTATTTTACCCAATGTTCAGCTGCCTGTAAAGGGTAAGTACGAGAAAACCATAAAGGTCAGATCGCTACTTGATCAGTGCTCGCCGAGGATTTTCCTGAAGAGCTCTGTACTACCGTCCCTTTCTTATGAATCAAAGCGAACGGAACAATTGAGTCTCCACGGCTTCACCGGAACACAAACCTCTCGTAAGTATCCTGTTGTAGCACTGAAGTATATACATCATGGAATATTTCATCGTCTTGACGCAATAGTTGTCGATGATCTCCCCGAACACAAGGGCGAAACTTGTCTAAAAATTTAAATCACTAGTTTACAGCGTTGTGGCATAAAATTGGCCGACTCATACATTACCGAGACAGCTACTAATAGGTGCCGACCAGCACTACAACATACAGTAGTGCGACCTGGTTATAAAAGGGCTGGAAATTTGGTTTTACTTCCAACCAAATACGGATATGCCCTTAGTGGTTCCTATGGTGCAACCACGTCTAGCTCCACCACTGAGGTTGTTACAATACTTAAGGTGGCAGTGACCCCAGTAGATCAATATATGTCTACTGGACAATTTCCATGTCATAAAGAGTTAAGTGCTTTGTGGGATCTAGACCATATTGGCATCGCGCCTAAAGAACATTCACAAGCCGAACGGCAAGCTTTGACCACATATGAGGAAACAGTCACGTATAATCCTGAGAGTCAGCAGCATCAGGTACGTCTGCCCTGGACCGAAGAAAAGGGACGGTTGCCTACCACAAAGGTTAAGGTTTGGCTGTGGGTAGATTAGGAGGACTCCAGAAGAGATTTATTGCTGAACCTGGGTTTTGTAAACAAAATTCGCAGGTAATTTCTGATCAGTTGTCGTGTGGTTTCATTGAGGTTCCATTCGGTGACTATGGGTCATGTCACTATCTGGTGCATCATGGGAATGTAAATGAAAGCAGGACTACTCCAGTGCACATTGCATTTGATTGTTCCGCTAAGGTTAACCAGTACAAGCCCAGTCTGAACGACTGTCTGTACACGGGACCATCTTTAGTACCGGAGTTAGCTCAAGTCTTGTTGAGATTCCGTCTGCATCAGTATGCGTGGGTCAGTGACATCGAGAAGGCCTTCTAGATGTTGAAACTACATGAAGACGACAGAGATTACACCAGGTTCATGTGGCCAAAAGATCCTCTTCATCTGGATTCGCCTCTACGTTGTTATCGGTTCTGGGTTGTATTGTTTGACGCTACCTGCTCAACCTGTTGAGCAGATAACTCACCAGGCATTGCACCCCTATAGCATATTTTGAATATGGGAATATTCATACAGTGCTATTTAATCAGGGAACAATGAGGGTTTTTTATTGACGTTTCGGTGGGCTTGTGGTAATGCACTGATACTAGGTACAGCACAAATTCCATCCCAATAATATCTTCCCATTGATACATCAGGATTTGAACCTGGGACCTTTGGATTACCAGGCCAGTGGCAAGACCACTCCACCACACCTCCCCCTTGCATATGCAGTGCAGTTCCTTGATTTTGTAAAAAAAAAAAGATTCTACCACATTTTGTAGACATAATTGTATTATCTAATAACTATAAAATGACCATGCTTTCTTTTCAGTATCGCTGTACAGGTTTTGTGTGAGTCACGTATTTAGTAAGATTAAGATTACCCTCTTTATTGGCAAAAGTCCTTTCTAGGATATATACAATTTTAGAGTTACCAATAATACAATTGCAAAGACGATTTGTCGTTATATATTAGTATTTTTTTGTAATTATATCGATATTGCCCATATACATATATATATATTCATGCCAAGATATGACCCTGCATTAATCTTTGTTTGTTCGTTCATTCCTGTAGTTCACCTTTAATGAGGACTGATAATGTATTGCTCCCGTTTCACTTTATACATGCATATTATATCTCCTTGTTCATCTGTTCATCTTTCTCTAGATTGTTATAGTAACTATATCTCAAACCTTTGAAGTCTACATTATGTCCTGCTATAATGTATTTATCTAATTACCTTAAGCGCATTTTTACATAATTAAACAGTAGCCTACGATGCATTATTATCATATTACTAGTTGTATGTACCATGCATCTTTGTTAACCATAATTATTCCAATCATATTTAGTATTTTGTTTGCCCAACACTTTCTGAATACAAGTACGCTTTTTCACTTTAATTTCATGATCATTATAGGATGTTCCTCAGTTTTGGAATACGCTTTAGCTATTAAATCGGAAATTACTATCTCAATTACCCTTCCAACTACAAAATGTCTCGCCTAAAATGAATGCACTCATTTACAATATGCCACAAAAAGAGTAGAAACGTATCCTCATATCTCTGAAGCACTAAACAACTATATACAGCTTAGAACCTGTATCAAGGAATGACCTTAACGCTATCTCAATTAACCTCATCCCTACTGACGACGTATTTATATTTGATTGCAGCTACATTTAAATATTTGTATTCAGCTTAAGAAGATCGTGTACCAATCAAAAGGCTACAAAACATCTCAATTAATCCTTTTAGGAACCACACATCCTTTCTATCTATCTATATGCTCAGGCCCAATCCCTATTTTGGGGGTAGCCGACTCAAGACAGAGCAAGAACAGGGAAAACACAAAAACAACATAAAACAACAAATAAACACAGAAAAAAAGCACAAACTCACACACATCCTTTCTAAGCTTTATAAAACTGTCTAAATGTAGCTGAAATCAAGTAAAAAATACGTCGCCGGTATAGAAGGGGTTAACGCTTTCACTTCTACTGATGCCTTCAAAACGTAACCAAAAATATCTGGAACGCATCATGCTATACTGGAAAGGTTCTACATCGTGTTTTTATTTGAGATATAGCTTACACCATCCTTGCATCATTATCGTTCAGCATAGCCTATCTACCAAGAGGTTTGGTCAATAAATATAACTTGGCGATATTATTTTATGACATGGTCTTTTGCGCCTCTATACCAAAACATTGAGGATTGTATTGACACAATATATTTAACTGGTTGATTTTCATGAACAGGTGTATTGATATGTGAACAAATATTATGACTTATCCTTTGTTTCCTGGTTTCTGCTTATATAAATACATTTAATTATTCGATTTTATTCATTTATATTATTATATTGTTCATATATATTATAGACGTAAATAATGCAAAGTGATTATACACCCGTGGCGATGCCAACACTGTTAACCCGGCGAGCGCACGCAGGGCGACCACACTTCTGGGCGGCAATATTAAGCTCCATTCCTGCCTATCATCGTCATTTTAAGATAAATATCGTTATTACTTATTCATATGCGCATATTTTATGTTTAATATGAAGATAGTAACCTGTAACAACAATAAAACAAGTGGGAATATCGTTTGGATGGTCAAAATCGCGAATTATTACCGAGCGGTTCATTCATCAATTGTGAGCCAGCAGCGACGTACACCCTCTCTCTCTGGAGCCTACAGCCACACTGAACCTCCCCTCCCTCATTCTCTCTCACTCCATACGCTCGGTAGCATCAACACCACACCCTGGAACCGGGTTGCAGATATTGGCATGAGAAATACACCAATAAAGATGGTAATACGAGGAAAAATAGGTGATAATTGAAGGGGGGGGAAGGAGGGGATATTGACAAGTGTGGAGGAGTGATATGAGGTATGGGAAAACAGAAAAAAAACAATGTTTTAAGTGCTACTGGGGCTTTTTAAACGTTTTTATTTTTTAGGCCTTACTTCTTAAGAGGTTCCTCGCCCTTGCCCACCAAAACCTCTTAATCCTCTCTGACATATGATGCAATTTTGAGCCTATTGGGGATACTTTAAAACCTTTGTTACCATCAGGGGTATTTAGAAACCTTTAGTTTAGTTACTTCAACCTCTGCAATTGTCTTTGAGTTAGCTGTGGGCAGAAAACTAATTTTGGAGAGGTAATTATAAGAGTGAGAGAACTATTTCTTATTGCTAATCTGGCAACCTCTGCATCATATGTACGTGAAAGGGTTAAGAGTGTTCTCGCCATTCCCGGGTTAACACCTCCGGTACTCTTGGAAAACACCTTAATTGGCTTGTCTTTGATACAGTATTATATATACCATATATGCATACTTTCGCTACTACTATGACCTATACACTCACCATTATACTGAAACAATAACTATAATATTTGAAGTTTGACTGACTCACGAACTGACAAATAATAACAATTACTATATCGTCCCTAGTTAGGTAACCAACAGGTAGTTTAGTTGTTTCTGAGGCTCGGATTCCTCCGTTGTTTGAATAATACCACGTTCCCAATATCACTACTCGGTAGGCGCTCTAAGCAGAGAACAAAAATAAAGTAGAACTTCATTAGAATTTAAAGGTATAATTCATGAAACATATATACGTCGTATATATATTGTATATGAATAGAGAGTTACATAGTTACATAGATCTTGCGGTCCCTACTAGGTAGTCCGGACTTAATGCTAAAATAAAATTTGCTACAAAGTGGAAGGCAAGGATAGCAAAGCAGAAGGTTCTCTCCCGACTCACCTCTCCCTCCGACCGTTGGTCGGCATGACAAGTTGAGGAAGGAAGTTCCCCAGTAGAATGAGAAAACCCTCTACTGGGAAATTTATAGTAAAGAATGAAGTTGAGAACAATTAGGCCTAAATTATATACTACTGAGAGAGAGAGAGAGAGCAAGCTGGCAGCCTGTAGCTCATTTATTATGCTACACACACCTCACACCTCCAATATATTGCAATCATATTCCCTCATATTGTTCAAAACACGAAATTAACCTCTCCGCTGCACACCCCCTGTATAATACAGGCACCCCTGTGCGGAGGTATGACGATTTGGGCGCCCCTTGCAAATATCGATGAAAAGTGTAGGGAATGTTCACGCGCATCGAGCCATATATATTTGACCCCAAAAAAAATGTCTGGGGGGGGGGGGGGGGGGGGGGCAGTCCGTAGTTGAAAAAAGTGGAGCGAATGGCATCGCGCGGCAAGATTTCCCGGGTGAATATCCGCGCGCCCAGGGGTAGGAGTAGAGGGAGGGGAGGGCGGGTTAGGGCGTAATGTTGCATATGGATCCTATTTTGAGCACTTTTATGCTATGTAGAGTATGTGTACATATATGTACGTATGTAGGCCACCCATATAGGCTACCAAGGAATATGCCGCATATAGACCAAATATGCGACATATAAGCGAATTATGAGAGAGTTTAGAGGCGGGAACTGAGGTGAGAGAGTTTACTCGGGAGACAAGTGCTTGTGTACCGCTTGAGTGAGTGCGGGCCGAGCGTGTGGCGGGGTGGTATCGAGAGTTGCCAAGTTGTACAGGTTCTGTTGGCTGTAATATCCCGTATATATCGTATTTTCAGCACTGTCATGCTATATATAAAGTACGTGTACTGTGAGAGAGTTTACTCGGGAGACAAGTGCTTGTGTACCGCTTGAGTGAGTGCAGGCCGAGCGTGTGGCGGGGTGATATCGAGAGTTGCCAAGTTGTACAGGGTCTGTTGGCTGTAATATCATGTATATATCGTATTTTCAGCACCGTCATGCTATATATAAAGTACGTGTACGTATGTAGGCGACCCATATAACAATGAATATACCGCATATAGACCAATTATGCGATATATAAGCCTTATGAATGTGTTTAGAGGAGAGTTGGGGTGGGAGGGAGGGAAGTCTGTATGTCGCTGTCCAAGGCCAGCCACGGCATGTTAGGGCGGCGTCGGCAGGGCCAGCAGAGGTCCTGGATGGGAATATTATGGTTGTCCCTGTCGCCTTTGTCGCCTTGCCCTTTGTCCCTTTCTTCCCTTTGGCAGGGGCAGCGGCATAAGGGCCGGCAGGGCCAGCAGAGGTGCTGGATGGCAATATTATGGTGGTCCCTGTCGCCTTTGACGCCTTGCCCTTCGTCCCTTTCTTCCCTTTGGCAGGAGCAGGGGTAGGGCCAGGGGCAGGGACAGTGGCAGGGGCAGAAGGGCCAGCAGGGGCGGCAGGGGCAGAGGCGACAGGGGCGGCTGGTGGTGGTGGTGGTGGTGGTGGTGGCACGGGGGTAGTGGCAGAGGTAAACGTTTTTTTACCCATGCCCTTCCCTGTCATCCCAGTGGCCCCCGCAGGTCCTGCAGCCCCAGGGCGGCCTCCTGCGTCGCTGGCAGTGGTGGCAGTGGTAGTGGTAGTGGTGGCAGCAGTTGCATGGGTGGTCGTGGCAGTGTCCCCGAAAGACAATGACCTCTGTGCATTGCCCCAGCTTGCACGTGTTTTACGTGCTTTACGTGCAGGTTCCTCGTCCTCGGAGCTACTCGTGCCGTAGTAATGGTAGCTCGGGTCTTTAGCAGCCACTCTCTGCCTTCCACGGCCGCTGACACCACCAGAAGGAGGGCTGGTTGTGTCATCAGGGCGAGAGTGTGAGGGACGTCTAGGCTCCATGACAAGTGCTTGTGTACCGTTTGAGTGAGTGCGGGCCGAGCGTGTGGCGGGGTGGTATCGAGAGTTGCCAAGTTGTACTACAACTACACCAATTTCTAGCCGCCTGGCTGTAAGCCCGCGGTTTTGGTACGCGCTCAAAAACCTGGATTATATTAGGCTTTCAGTAGCGCAACGGTAAAACTCTTATTAGTCTTTCAGCACTTGCTGGGTTAATTAAGTTTTCACAATAAATTATTTGGCCCCCCACTTCCCTCCACCCCCACCTGCTGCCACCTCGCCGCTGGTTCCCCCTCCCTCGCCTCGATCCCTCTACCACATACCCTAGAGTACAGAAGGATAGAGAGGAAAGAAGGACGCTACAAATTTGAAAATAGCGTGCCGCGCGTTCGAGAGATGGCAGCACGGTCGCAAAGGAAAATGGGAGGGTCTCCATTAATTCGTAATAATCCCTACCTTGCACCAATAACGCTATTAATAATCAATTCTACGCTATCCAGAGACTCTATAGACATGACAGAGTTAAATTTACATAAGTAGAGGCTACTGTAAAGGCCAGATCATCGTGAATTTGTCGTCATTATGAGGAGGTTCACAGCCACTCCTCTTCTACCCCCACCATTGTTGTTGTGAGAGTGGGGAGTTGCCAACGTCAAACATGCTGGGCCAATATATCCCTAGGTGTCATATGTATAACCTATGAACGTATTTCGTGAAATGTCTTGTTTTAGTGCAACTTTATAAATTAACATCTACATAACATGTAACTAATAATATATATTCAAAATTACATTTTACTTCTTGTTGTGTTGCTTGTAGTTATACAGCTTACATCATATATAAGTAATTTTTATATTGTATATGTATTCATAATATTTTCCTCTTGTTTTTATATATCTAATTTATTTTAAATAATTTATAAGTGTTTTACCAACATTAAAGCACTCTTAAAGACATTCCCTCTTTAATCTATTGCCCCCTCATTTTGCGGAATTTCCCTTAATTTTGGTAACACTGCAGACATGCCAGGTGCACAGATAACAAGGAGTAACTAATAAGGAAAAACGACTGAGGTGTTTTGGTTGTATGCCCTACAACAGTGCTGCTACCAAATCCCTAGGACGCGCGGAAAAATAACCGTGTGACGTCACGCTTTCAACTCTATCTTTCTGTACTCTATGCCACATACCTTCACCTCCTACCCCCACAACATGGAAGGGACTGGGGTTTTCGCAGAGAGGCTCCAGTCCTAATGTTATTCTTGACTTACAGTGTGCTGGCTTCACAATCCAATAGGGTTGATAACCTCTGTCCTATTTTAACTAACCAACCCACAACATCATGGTTATCAGATAATATATGGGCACTAATGGTGCTGCCCTCTATTGAGGTCTTGGACAGACCAAGGCTGTTTCTGTTTCATCTGTCCACAACTGTACAGTCGGTGGCCAAAGTCCTGTCGCCTCTCCTGCCTCACCGTGACCCACGATATTCATAGACTCTAGAATGTTAGGTGTACAAAACGTGCATATTTCTACCACCAGATGGCTCACTGTGAGGTGTGTGGTAGTGAGGGTAGGGGATGGTGGGGGAGAGGAGGGGTTAGAGATGTTGGGGGATATAGGGGGCCTGAGGAAGGAGTGGAATCTTGTGTAGTTTGATCTTTAATAAATTATCAAATGTATATTAAACTTGTATTGAATAGTTGCCAATTATGTAAACCAGGTGGAAGCAAACCGGGATGTGATGACTGCATTCACTCAAATACTGTTCAATGATGCTATGATTTTAGTTTTAGAATGTTGTGTGGGTTGCTTATCCATTTATAACGATAATTGTTTGACTTACTCATTATTATTAGTACTGGTATTATTACTAATATTATATATTAGAATAACAAGAATTAATATAGTTTGTTGTGGTAGTTCCCCATCTCATCACTTATTTCTATCCTGTGGTTACAGTATATCCAATGGACCAACTCCCTGATTAAGGCACTTACCATGCACTTACCACCAATGGACCAACTCCCTGATTAAGGCACTTACCATGCACTTACCACCAATGGACCAAATCCCTGATTAAGGCACTTACCATGCACTTACCACCAATGGACCAAATCCCTGATTAAGGCACTTACCATGCACTTACCACCAATTTAATGCTTCTTCCACGTGTGTAAGGCCAACATATCTGCAAATTGCTTCTTGGTTGAGGTATTTCTACAGAATTACAAATTCTCAATTCCTAGTTTTTGTTTTTCCTTTCATTTAAAGGGTATTGATTTAACCAACATCAATACCGTGAACGAGTAACGATCACAGCAGTAATCTGTGCCTCAAGATTATCAATATTAGACCAGGATAGATGGATTTATCATATTTAGCCCTCAACATAAGATTTTTATCAATTTAGGAAATATATCTTGGGCCGGGTTAAACAGTGTTCTTAACCCTTTGAAGATTATGACGCTTTTTGACAGTTTATTTTGGGTATCATCAGACGATTTTATTCAAAGTTGCAATGGGATACGGACGTCAGAGGCTTGATTAGGCCAGTTTTTGTCCAAATAACTCCCACAGATCCTTCCTGACCTATACAGTATATTATATTGTCTAATGAAAACTAGAATTATATACGTATCATACTGCATACAGATAGTCACAGGGTTCATTTCCTGAGGAATATAAGCGTAACCGGTACTGGATAACACGTTGTAAGTTTTGACACAACAGGAAATTCACTTATTGATTCCCTACTATACACTCATATGTAAACCCTATACTATATGCTTCCTGTTAATTAATTAATTAATTCGAGTACAGGTCTACACTATTTTTCAATAGCATTTTCCAGACCCATTCTCATATGAATTTTGACAACATATATTGGCTATCATTAAATGATCTTTTACAGCTTAGGAAGGCGCTTGGCCCATCACATTAAACAATTTAACTATTAAATATGTTACATTTTATAGCAGATGGATACAAAACATTGTATATCAACACTGATCACATCTACACGTGTTGTGAGCTAGTAAAGAGGAGGAGCGGGTGGGTGTGGGGGCTGGGTGGTAGGGAGGGAGTTGCAATGGTTGTTTGGTGATTTGCAATGCCATATGGAGACTCAGTTGTTGACAATAATTTAGTGTATTTCATTACGACGAAGCTTTACTTCATATGAAGTGAACTACAAGGAAATTATTTTCAGCTTAGGAAGGATCTGATTTAAGTCAAATGGGTTCAATCAATCTATTTATTCAAGCAGATCGTTATTTAAAGTTCGCTGATCCAGAAGTAGGCACCAATTCTGTCAGTGGGATTCCCAGTCCCAACTTCCAGGGGCTGATCCTCCCTACCCCTTTTGGAAAGAATGCTGTCTACTGACTGACTGACAGAGCGTTCTTTAAGTCGAATAAAATAGTCTGATATTAACATGAATGAAGTAAAAAGCATGTTCTACGATATAAAAAAGGGGTTAACAACATATTGCTAGGATATTCCGAATGTATTTTAGTATAATTAATGTTGTGAAATATAATAAATAATTATGAAGTCAGGGTAACGTAACATAATTTTCCATAACTTAATAAAATCGTCATTGTCAGAATATAATATAAGAGACGTCACCGGTACTAGATGAGTTTATAAACTCTAGCTCCACGCGATACTGAAATAATACGTAAAACGTATTAAGAACAAGGATGTCCAAATATCACAAAGCAAGTGAATAAAATGAAGGAATGATATGATGGGCCACAGTGGAAAGCATTAACCCTTCCAGTACCAGCGATAAACTTTATTTCAGCAATATTGATCCTTTCATTACCAGGACGATGTTTAGTAACCTTTCATTATGGCTGAAGTTAGACGGTTTTATGCAGTTGAAGAAGGACCTACTTAATTCAGAGGACATGTTGAGATCGTATTTCCACCTGTGAGACCAAGAGTTGCATTAAACATTACAGGAAATCGTCTAACGGTAGCCAGAGTATAACCAAAATAAGTTCTGGGTCTCAAGGGGTTAACGCGATTTTATGAAAATTAAAAAGGATATGTGGTAGGTAAAGGGATTACCTGACATTGTTCGAGGCCATATAATTGGTATACGTCCTTCCTAAACTGGATATAAAAATAACCTTGTAGTAGTAAGAATATAATGAAAAGGATGTCACCGGCGCTGGATGGGATAACACTATTAAAATCCCAGCGCCATGCAACGAAGGCTTAGTCAAAACTGTTCAGAAAAAATAATAACGGAAGTTAGATATCATCATGGGTTTATACGACAAGGGACCTTACAGTTCGTCGGTCAAGTCATATTTTTGTAATTGCTAACATTATATTTTCTCTCCCTTTTAACATTTCCAGAGTCCATATTTCACAAACGTGTTTACCTGCTCGTCATTTCTCAACAGGTTGGCTGTGATATCACGACCTATTGAATTATCACCTATTTAGAACGCTAACTGGTTAACCCCATCTGTACCGGCGACGTCTTTTTAATTTTACTCAAGCTATATTTAGAAGATTTTGTGCAGTTTAACCCTTAACCAACGGCGCGCGACATATGTCGAGTTAAAGAAAACGTGCCCATATGCGGACCTCGACATATGTCGAGTGCAATTTTGAGCATGCAATGTACTCTGAGAGAGAGCTGAGCGGCACGAGGAGCATAGATTCCTTCCTGACCGCTCGCCACCACCGCCGTGGGTCGACTGAAATTTATTACACCCTCCTCCACCCTCTCTCACTCGCTACACAGGGAATTATGTAAGGAAATTACCTTATTTTAGGGTTTTTGCACTCGTGTTGCACGATCGTTGCAAGAGAACCAGTGGTCGTAGAAGGATGGTTCGGGTGTCATTGGAAAGCTCTGTTTACGCCCTTTCAGGGATTGATACTTGTATTACGCTCTGGGTCTTGTTTATGCATGAAAAAGAGCACGGAAACAACCCCATTTAGGGTAAAACCACCCGCTTGGCGGGTAGTTGAAGTTACCGACCCACCCGCTCTTTGTGTGTTAACCCTTGTCTAGAGGGGTGTTTTGGGCTATTTTGGGAATATTCAGGCCCTCCTGAATGATCAATCAAGTATCTGCATGAAAATAAATGTATTCAGCAAAAAACTAGGCACTAAAAGCTTCAAAATGAGACCAGAATGAGCTACGTAGCACTCGTGGTTCTCATGCAGTGGTGCCACCAACATGGGAGTTTAGCATATAGCGGCATATTTTTTCCCACTACGCTCACTACTGGTAACACTGCCGGCCTCTCGAGAACAGAGGGAGCGTGAGTCAGTGGGTGGCGGTAAGCCCTGGGTGTCGGATGTGTGGCCTGCTGCACTCCCGGCCATTTGCACTCGATTTTAACCCTTTAAAAGCCTTAATAATGCTCCTAACTTGCTGCAAATTGGTGCACGACTTAAGTCGAGCGCCGCTCTTTAAGGGTTAAGAAGGATTTGTGCTAGTAAAAAGACTTAAGTGAGATAGTTCGAAGCCTGTTATGTTAATTGCTGGAGGCTCTTTTAAAACTCGGTCTAATAGTAGCCAGAATAAAGTTACAAGGACAGCGCCGGTACAGAAGGGGTAAGTAATCATTATGTCCCAAGAGCTTGGCCGTGGTATCCACACAACCCCTCCTTTTTCTCCTTCTTCTTGAGTCGGACAGTGAGCAGGTAAACAAGGTGTGGAATGTGGACACTCCGAATTGTATATGGGAGGGAAAATATAATTTACGCAATTTCAAAAGTAGCACTTGTCCGCTCAACTGCAAGGTACCCAAAGTAAGACACGAACAAAAGAAATCCTGTAATTGAGAAATAACTGTTATAGTTTTCCTGAATATCCCTTTCTGTACCGGTGATGTCCTTTTAACTATAATCTGGCTACATTCAGACGATTTTATTCCGTTTAAAAAGAGCCCCAAACAATTAACATGCTTCGAACTATCTCCCTTAACCCTTTTGACTACGACAGATCCTTCTTAAGCTGCAAATACAGTATAGCTAGAATACAATTTAGAGGACATCGCCGGTACAGAAGAGGTTAATTGTCATCTAAGACAGTATCGGAGAGAGAGAGCGAATTCTAATTCACAGTATTTTGTGGATTTATTGCAAATGTGTTGTGTTTTGATCATGTCGTTTCCCATATGTTACAAATTACCACGTGTTGATAAAAATTCGGATCATTATGATATATTTAAAAATCTGATGAAATTATGTTATTTACCTAAAAACAAGTTGTCCCCTCCTTCCCACCCCAAACAGCTCTTACCCCTCCTCTCCCCCATAACCAGCCAGAGATAATATAGGCTACTATACTAAGAGATGGGAAACCTCCTATCTAATGTAATAATAAAATCGTGCTCCTAAAGGTTGCCAAATGCCACCACAAAATAACGCCATCTGTTGTTGCTATCCATAACTAATAGTGAAAACAAATCTACGGGATCGCACTTCTCTTTCATTACCCTAGAGCACTCCACAGTACTGTATAGTAATCACAAATTTGACGTAATGGCAAGACCTACATTATGTAGCCTCTAATTTACAACATCTATGTACATAAGTAATGTTCTCTGACATGAACGGACTATATATATATTATACTATAAAATAACATATTATTATATAATTAAAACCAGTGTTTGAGCTCACGTCACCAACTATAATAAATTAAATAGATGCATTAATTGCTATTTAAGTATTACATAGATTGCATTTCATGCAATAATGCACGCTAACCATATGGCCTTAGCTGTATATACATATCAAGGACATATAAAAACAACATACTCAATATACTTTATTTCATCCTGTTTTTCGATTAATATATATTTCATTCTTCCACTGGACAAAGGCAACGACTACATATAAAATTGATCCATACATCATCAGAGAGGACAGCAATCCTACCTTATCCCAAACGAGATTGATTAGGTTCTTCAATTTCCCTATGAATGACACGAGTGGAATATCAATTAAAATCGATTTTCAGGGAAATGACATCACCGACCCTTTATTCCATAATTTCTTACTACTAATGTCGGAATAAGAGGATAAGCATAGGCCTATCCCAATATAAAATAACGTAGGCTATGACATGGTTGGTTATGGCTTGCTTATCAAAGTTATTTAAAGAATCAATCGTGTTATGATAGCGAAACGAAACGACTAGGGAACGAGTTGATTTGTGTCCGGAGCGAGGGTAAACCACTATTTACCAGCTGATTTACTGGAAATTATTAATCAATATTGCATATGTCACAGCAACAAATCTTTCAGACCATGCCAGTGGAAGAATGGAAGATTACTGATTGACTTAAAACACAAAAAACACTGATATGTCATTCACAAATCCATTAGCTGTTTCGTGTTGTTTTGCAAGCTGATCACTAGTTCGGCTTTTAACATATTCAGGCATTCCTAGTAAAATTTGAAACTATCTCATAATAAATACCACACAACAATTGTATACCATTGAATACATAACCCATATATCTACTCCAACCTCAATATAAATTATTTTGCAATAGAAAGTCAATTATAACAATGGCAAACCCAATTGTCCTTTTCTGCAAAGGACCGAAAATGCAAGTTTGTATTTGGTGTACCAGGAGGCAATAAGTGGTCAGGAACCAGACTCTGTACTGTAAATGCCCTAGAGCTTGCCCTAAGGCCTACTAGACGCTAACGCCATCAGTTGTTGCTATCGGTCAGAATTTCGTCAAAAAGTGGTGGGGTTCCAAGTACTCGATAACGACAATAACTGGTAGTTGCCAGGGGTTGCCCATCACCCTCTACCTTCACAACCACACACCTCACAGTGTGCCACCTGTTGGCAGAAAGACGCACGTTTGTACAACTAATATTCTCGAGTCTATGAATATCCCGAATGACGTGAGGCAGGAGAGACGAGAGGGCTTTTGCCGCTGACTGTACATTCGGCCGCAATTCATTGTGTAGTTTGTTCGCTCTGAATAGAGTAAGATGTTACACTCCCCTCCCTAAATCAGAAGAAGATTTTGTTCCACAGATGGCGCAGCTTGATGGGAAGGCAGAGGAAGCATGTCGGGGAGGGGGGAAGTGGTATGTGTACAATAAGGTCGTGCTAGTTTTTGGGAAATAGGTACACCCGTGAACCAAAGTTTCGGCATGAACACAGGCTGGACGATCGAAAAGACTCGTAGCGAAGCTGAAGTGAGGTTCACATTCCACTAACTGAAGTCTCAGTAACAATGAATATGAATCCCCACCACCATATATAAAGCCGCTGGTCGGTCAGTTGATGTAGTAGGAAATTCATCTGTGCTTGAGGTGAGTGGCTTGGATGTTTTTCGTATGAAAAGTTGTCTGCCTGTGTCCCATAACTGCACTTGCATAAAATTGTCTACTGTTTTTGGACACATTAAAGATTTTAATTATTTCCAGGGGAATTCCCTCCCTTTTTGGTGATTGCGTGATTTGGATGGCTACTTATTCCTCCAAACAGTGCCACAAAACCGATCCTCGGTTAATAAGTGTAGTCACTTGTTGCTTAACACCCAAAGAGACAGATCTCCGTTAATAAACAGAAATCTGAAATGGACGTTCGCCAAGACCGTGCGTGGCAACACTCACCTAACACTCCAGCCAATCGCCCGGAGGTGATAACAATAAGATCCCTGATAGTGGGCCACTATCAAGCTGGAACCACAATTAGTGAAATAGGCCGGCTCATGGGGATCAGTAAGAACACTGTCAGGCGATGGGTAAGGAGGTTCGAAGGTGAGCATGATTCGAGTAATGGCACGTAATATTATTTAATGAGAAATTAGTTAAATGTCATTTCAGTGACGACTAAAATTGTCATTTCAATGGAATTCGGAAATAGCTGAATGCTGGATTATCCAATAAATACCTTAAGAGACTTCTCAGTGTAAAATATAATATACAGTATTAGCATGAATGCGCAGCTTAGCCTAGGTAGTGTAGGCACTCAAACCTAAGGTGCAATAAGTCTGTTATAGTTTGAATATCTTTCGTAATTCTTTGTGTTCCATTCCTTCCGGCTTCTAAACCCCCTCCCGTCTCCCATACACCCCTCCCCTCTCTCATCCTCCCTTCCACCCCCTCTCGTCCACCCTTCCACCCCCACCCCAATCCCTCCTCTCCCTCCCGCCTCCCGCTCCTGTCTCTCCTACACCCCCGTCTCCCTTACTTCCCCCTCCCTTCTCCCCTTCCCCCTCTCCCCTTCCCCTTCTACGAATCTTGGCTAACCTTTCTACTCGCGTGAACTGGGGAAAATAAAATAGTTTCATTAATGTTGTTTAATGTTCTGTTTTTACATCTAGATGATTAATTAGGTTTAAACTTCCCCAGGAACCTGCTGATTCCATAACAAATTATTGTTTGGGGAATATTTCCACTTCGTTAAGTGGGAGAGGAATAGTCTCAAACGACCGTCGACGTGGGCACTCCACCAAGAGTGTTCCTTTGTTTTCTATAAAAGATGACTGTTCGATAACATTAGATTAGGATGGTTTGATTTATTAGGCAAAATTTACTGGAAAACCGAATGCGATTAATTTTAAGGAGTATCTTATATCCCAGCCTAACCTCGCCAAGCTGTAGGTGGGGACGTGTCAGGCAGCCTCTGTAAATTTCTGTGACAGACTGTAAAAACGGCACTTCCCGCTAAATCCTCTTTACATATTAACCCTTTCACGATCCTGACGCCATTTGACGATGTCTTCTGGCTGTCATTAGCCGTTTTTTATTGGAAGTATCTGAGGGACTTGAAGGGGTAATGAGTATCACCATCCACCATCTGACTCTCACATCCCCTTTCTAATCTGAATAAAATAGTCCAATACTACCCAGCATAGAGAAGAGAAAGGCGTCCTCGGAACGTGAAAGGGTTAACTAACCAAAGCTAGCTATCCTTTTCTACAGTCACGAACAATTGTTATCAAAGTGTAAAGCGATTGTTAACGCTCTTAGGATCCGAGGACGCCTTTCTCTTTTTCTTTCCTGGTTATTATTAGACTATTTTATTCGGATTAGAGATGGGATACGGAGGTCAGAGTGAATGGTGATACGCTTTACCCGTATAATTCCCTCAGATCCTTCCTTAACTGTATAAAAACGTCAAACAATTGGCAGAAGAAGATGCCAAAAGGCGTCAGGATCCTGAGGGTCATTTTACAACTATAATACAATATTACTTATTATATTTAAACTGATTAATATTTTTTTAATTCCTGCAGGTGAGGGGCATGTTAAAACAAGATCGAGATCTGGCCGCCCTCGTGTCACTTCCCAAGAAGACTGTGAGCGCATCCTCACTGCTGTCATCCAGACACCCAAATCATCATCGGTAGCTCTGACAAGAGACCTGGGCCTCAACTGTCACCCTATAACGGCGAGACGCCGGATGCGTGAGGCGGGACTGAACTGCCATGTTCCAGCCATAAAGGAGGTGCTGACAGAAGCCAACAGGAGAGCAAGACTACGATTCGCTCAACAGCATATTCAGCGTGGCCGTGGCTTCTGGCAAAATGTTATTTTCACGGATGAAAAATGCTTCTCCTCTGTGACACGGAATGGGCGGCAGTGTTGGCGAGCACGAAACACTCGGTATGAGGCCAGGCATATAAACGAGAGGGGAAGGAGTGGCAGAGTCACCGTGTCGTTTCATGGTTGGATGTGGTGGGGAGGTCCTGGAGAACTGGTTAAAATTGATGGTAACCTTAATAGCGAGGAATACATTAATATATTGGAAACCTCTTTACTGCCATCTATTCGCGCATACGCCCTTCCAGAGCCCGATATCATCACATAGGTGCAGGATCGGTCTCCCATTCACACCAGCCGAGCAGTCCCACAGTGGTTCGCACAGCACCCGGAAATCCAGTTGGTAGATTGGCCTCCAAAGGGATGTGACTGCAACCCCATCGAAAATCTTTGGGGGATAATGGTTCAGGAATGGAATGTTCCAGAGATGACCAAGGAATGCGTAGAAGCAAAGGCCAAAGAAGTATGGGAGGGCGTGAGACGACGCCCAGACATTTGCAGAAAGCTAGTAGACTCGTTACCGGCTCGTCTGCAGGAGGTTATTGATGCAGAAGGGGGATGGACAAGTTATTAAGCTGCGGAGACCTTGAATGTTACAACATAAATGCATATGTTGCCATATTAAAAGGACACTGTATTCCATTATCTCTCTGCACAAATAAACTTTATAACAATGTAATTGGTAATATGTATAGCAGATGCTTTAAACAATAAACCACATATGAAATAGAATATGTTTCTAACACCTACTTGTTCCATTATATTTAGTACCCAAGATATAGTTAACAGCTTATTATGTCATATTTTAATATTAATAAATTATGCGTTACAGTCTATGACCATGAAATAGATCGCTCTATCACATGCATACAAAGAAAACTAAAACAATCTTTCGCTCAGATAATTATAATCCGTTTGTGAGACTTATTATTTATTATAAAAGAACAAGCACCATGTTAACTAGGACTTTATGGCACTGTGAAGCATGGTTAAAATGGAACATGGGAGCTTAGCATAAAACACTATATGAAAGCAGTTTTTTAACCCTTTTAGGATCTAGATGCCTTTCAGCATCTTCTCCTGAATATCACCATACGAATGTTTACAGCTTGGGAAGGATCTGGGGATCTTAAAAGGCTACAGACTAACTCAATTGACCCTCTGACTTTCATAAACTTTTCCTAATCTGAATAAAATCATGTAAAAATAGCCAGATAACAGATGTAAAGTGTGATGCCGGAGCATGAAATGGTTAAATAAGGGACAGAAGACAGGTATGGCAAAGACAATGCATAAGCCTGTCGGTGGAAAACGTAGGTGACTCACAAATGTTTTGAGACTTGGAGCTCATGAAAAGCGAACCTCGGTCTCGTTGCCAAGCCTGGTACACCAGCTTGTCCGAACGTCTGTTGTATCTGCAACCTTGACTTAGCCTTAATACCTGTCCAGGGGGTGCCTAAACTTTGGTTCACGGGTGTACTATCATACAAAAATTTACCCTTACTAAAATGACACAACCTTGACTTAGCCTTAATACCTGTCCAGGGGGTGCCTAAACTTTGGTTCACGGGTGTACTATCATACACAAATTTATCCTTACTAAAATGACACCCACCATTTAGACTCAATGGACGAAGTAATATGGAAAATATTGTTTGAGCGTAGGATGGGTTGGTAGCCCAGGGGGCGGATCCACAAAGCATTTAACGATTTCGACCTTGTTCGTATCTTTGCATTACTGACCTCACCGAAGTGTATCAGGCTCATTTCGAGCGCAGTGGAACATTTTCTTCCTCCTGAAATGTGAACCTGTATTGAGATTTCACAGCAGTGCCAAGTTTTATTCCTTGCCATGAAGACACTTTTCCGAACGAAATATTAACTTACCAACGTCGTAAAGTTTTGTGGCTCCGCCCCCTGGATTATAGGGCTAAGCGGTGCTCTAGATATAAGTGTATTATCAAATGGTGACACGTGATGCCTTTGTGAAAATAAATACGAGAATACCACTGATGGAATTATTCCTGATATTACGATGTATAGCATTGATTGATACAATATGATAAGGAACAGATGTTTTGTGACATTTCAGACAGCCAGGCTTGCCAACTATACCGAAACTGCTCGAATCGTACCCCACTTTATGAAACTCTGCGTTCACGAGAGTAAGGATACTTTTTTGTATGATAGTACAGTCGGTCACCTTTCCGACTGGGCCACCTAATGGTAATTTCGGTGGGTCTTTCGCTCTGGTATTACTAAGATCGCTCACTCCCCCCAACCCTGAATCTGTTGCATATTATGTCCCATAGATGGCGTCATTAGATTTGCTGGGAAGGAGAGGGGTGGGCTACACGGGGGGGGGGGGGGGGTTATTGTGTAGGGAAAGTTGGAAGTATGTAGGGTGGGGGAGGGGGGTTACGTGAATTATTTCACCAGTTTTATGTTTACTATTTTATCTCTTCATATTAATTAAGATGTAAATAGTTTTTGCTAGTGAAATCTGCCTTTAAGAAATATTTGTTTATGTGTAATTGTAATTATTGTTTGCAAACCAATTTGTAGGGATTGCTAGATTCACTATCTATTTAGTAAGACAGCTCTTTCTCACTCATTCACTCACACTATCTATTTATCTATCTATCTATATCTATCCACATTATAGATTAGTATTTTCCTTAGCTGATGTTCATTTGCTCTTCTTTGGGTTAATTTTGGTTGAGGTCCCGGGCTGGCCCGTATTGTCGATTTGCGGCATTTGTTTTGGGGCTCCTCATACCTCTCTGTCTCATGCCTTTTTCTTCAAATAGAGCATTATGTGTAGCATTGTGTTGTTACTTAAAATAACATAATGTATTGCATATCCATATCCATCTAGTCGTCATTAGTGAAATTCCCATACCAAAATAACAGCTTTCATAACTAGTCGCTTACACCAAAGAATCTTACACTGTTAGAGAAAATAGGTCATTCAGCAATAAAAGCAGTGCAATATATATTGATATAATTAGGATATTCTCCAGATGTGTATTTTGTGTTTGAGAAGGGGGTTTGGAGAAGAAAAAATATATATATGACTAAAATACAGTACAAAAATATATATATGACTAAAATACAGTACAAAAATATATATATGACTAAAATACAGTACAAAAATATATATATGACTAAAATACAGTACAAAAATATCAGACTTCAGAACTGGTATCCCACGTAAATAGAAACAAATAAATTATTTGCTCGGAAATAAGTGCTACAAACTTCAAAGTCATTATAACTTATAGAAAAATAGGTCCTACTAAAATGTCATTGGAAAACTCTATATACTTTCAAAGTAGCCCCAGAGAAGTTTTGGTGGTTTGCATTTCCCAATGTTGATATGCATGATAAAGGTGTTTGTTATTAGCATATACATTTGGATAGCAATGCAAATATAATTAAACCGTTAAGAGAGAGATCGAGAAGGAAAGGGAGATACGAACTAAATGGACGAATACATCGAAGAGACTTATACACGAAAGCTTGACTCTAATATCTGTGGATAGAGTATTTATTAATCAAAATAATAAGTATTCGGTAATGAATACTCTATAATTATATTCATCTAAACATATGAAAACAAATTACCCGCAAAGCCACTGCACCTATGTAATGCAAATTCCCATTACAAACACCCAATTCCTCGATATGACAATCAAAGGTTTGATGTTCTCCACTTCCCTTTACCTAATAAATTGTTTCTCTGCGTATGAAAGAGACAAGAGGCAAATCTACTTATAAACAATTTGACGTCCTATTGTCCCCCTTACCCCAGTCAGAACAGAATGCTTAGTACAGAACCATATTCAAGGTGCACTGGAATATAACTGCAGGACACGCAAAGCTTGAAACAAAGTCATAGGGTGAGGGATAGACACATTTACGGAGTGAATTCCATACTTTACTTGTGGAGCTGAAAAATTACGGGAAAATTTAAGTTAACTGTTGGCTTTGAATGGCGAGCAGAAAAGTGGTGGGAATGAGTTACGAAGCGGGTGGCCCTCTATCTCTGCAGAGTGAGAGGTATACGCTGGGACAGCTGTTAAGAACACTGATTATACTAATGGCATAACAGTAATATACATGCAGTTTTCATAATGTGGAGATATTGTAGACAATATGGTGGAGAAGAGTAGAGATTACATGCATTTGACTGCACCCTTTCAGAGGCATTTTTCATATGCGAACAATACCTGATACGCTTACAACAGTGTCCCTGTACGGAGAAAGAGGTTGTATGGGGATAAGGGGGTAACAGACGATTGAGCAAACCTAACCTCTGGGAAACTTTTTAATCAACAATGCTAATATGATCTTTCAAAGACACACATACACACACACACACACTTGTGTTTCGATAACACTAATGTTTCACTGCATGCACGCGCATATCAGTATATGTTATGGCTCTAGACATCTCTCTCTCTCTCTCTCTCTCTCTCTCTCTCTGTAGGAATAGTGATTTGGCAGGAGAGTCACAGGGACCGCACTTTCTACCAATTATTATCTTTCGGAACTAACTCAGCGTGTTACAGGTTGCCAGGGTAGCTCATGAAAAAGATATATCCACTGATATTTTAACAACCAATCATGTTTTGACTTATACCTATTGGCTTCTGGAAGAGAAAAACATGCGTAGGAACTATTTAAGATATACTGAAATTTAGCAACCACACTAGGCCTGAAGAGACTATAATTATATCACAATTCCACGTGGCAGCTGTATGTGTGTGAGTGTGTGTGGGGGGGGGGGGTTAAATGCCGATAAAACTATGTTAACGTTAAATATCTCATGATTAAGTCTATGCAAGGGTAACTATATATTATGTGCAGTAAAATGTATAAGTTAGACAAGAGACGGTCACCCTATATAATCATTAATAACGACAGTATATGCGTAACCATAAACCGAGTGCGCTGTGAGGAATACTGGAGAATTCGCCCCGAAACGAGTTCGCCCCGCTTTGAGTAGCCCCGCCGCGAGTTCGCCCCGTTAATGTCCCCCCTCCACCCTAAAGGGGTACTGAAGAATTCCCCCTCTATTCATCTAGCTTAGCTAACCTAACCTAACCTAACCTAACCTAACCTAACCTAACCTTACCCTAACCTAACCTAACAAATGAGTACAAATGAGTAATGTCCTCAATTCCTTCTTTGCATCAGTTTTTACTACAGAAGACCTCAGGGGTTGGGGGAGGGATGGAAATAAGTGGTAAGTTCCAGGAGTGGTGGTGGGGGGTATAAACGGAGCGAACTCGTTGTCCAAGAGCGGGGCGACTTGGTTTCGGGGCGAATTCTCCTGTAACCACTGTGAGTGATGGCAGATAATATCTGTAGGACGGTGACTCCGAGGACCATTCGTTTGTAAAACCCTGTTGGGTATTGTTAATGTGTCCATTATGTGGGCTGCTGGATCACTATACTCTGTTTCAGCGACGCTGAGGTGAGATGTCAATAAGTCTAGCTGATTGGCTCATGCGATAGTGTTCAATGTCTCGTCCTTTAGTAATTATTAATTCTTAAAGATTTAAATAATCACGGTGGTCGCACAAGTCAATCAGCTGGAACTATTGACATCTACCTGGTCGCTGAAACAGTATAGTCATTAGTATATAACAGACATCCTCTGGGCATGCTAATGCTACCACAGAGAGTGTAACAGGCAGTCGGACAGTCAATAGCCAACCCTTCATTCCCGTTAAATAGATGGGAAGGATTAGAAAGGGAGCAATGATGACCGGGAGAAAATGAATACGGTTACGTTACGAGCGGGGTTCGAACCCATAACATAAAGAAACATTCCACTAAAAAACACAAAACGAGGACTTCTTATTTAGCCTCACAAAATGCGGAAAATATGACTATCAGTCAAGAATAAGTGGTATGTTAAACTTCCACAAAAACTAGCAACTCTCTTTGTAGTCACTAAAACCTTGGTAGGTGAAAAAATGTGGCAAGTTCATAAAATATCAGTTGATATCAAATGGCTGTTTTAGCCTAAAAACCCCAATGTTATTCCTTTCTTATCACTCGTTCAGAATTAGTTATCTTTAGTTACTTTGACTTAGATTTATCCCAACAATCAAAAGAATAATATATTAGCATATAAAGGTATAATGTAAAGAGTATGTAAAATATAATTATAATTTATTTAAATGATTAATTATACACAAAAGTTACTTCTAGTGAAAATATCAAATTTGAGAAACATTGATGTGAAATAATAAAGAAACTCTTAAGAAAAATAATACATAGTTATATTAATACCCTCCAAGAGAGTAAGTGAAAGCAATCAATAAACGTAGAAAAATCCTAGGCGATACTTATTCAACTCATGGTGATTCTTTTACAAACGAACTCAGGGCAGGTCAGCTTAAGATGGTGGTGGAGAATACACTACCTTGCCGTTAGGGTACTTTCGACTTATATACCCTTAGCGCACCTGGCTCTGATACCAACTTCTCTAACTGTATTAATCTCAACTCATTATATACTTGCTGAATTAAAGTATTACTTTTACCAAGAACTCTATGATATATCTTGTAAACATTACTTATGATTAGAAAAGCCAAATACATTATTACCTAGTTATAATCAATATCATTCGTACGTCAGGCAACGAAGAAGAGCAAGGGGGTTGGAAGAAAGGGGGGGGGAGAATGAATAAGGTTACGAGTGTAGGACGATAGGGGGTAGAATGGAATGTGAACGAAAGGGGGGTAGTCTGCACTAAGCCTCCCAAGACCACCTCACTCGTACTCCCGTACACTCTTGAACAAAAATATCTTCCTATATGAAACTAAGCTGTCTACAGGTCGAATTAAGTATACCGGGCTCATAACATTGCATACGATGTTCAATCATAAATAATTAAAGATCGTACCCACCATAACAAGCACAATACCTCAATTACAACCAGTGACACTTGAATGAAATAGAAATCCCTAACATCTCCCTCACAAAGAGATTTATAAGTGAAGCGAAACTAAATCTAAATCGTAATACAATAATTTTAAACCTAATACCGTTCACCAAACCATATGTCGTGAATCCTAGCTGGTATATATACCGTAGTTTGAATTTCCTGGGTTCACGACAGCTGGTTCCTTTTTGTTTATACACATTACTTTATTTATCTTTGTGGATAAATATTACTGTGGTTGACCAATTATATCTTAGTTTATTTTCCCTTATTATTTAATCACGGGGGACAATATAGAACCCTTACTATATTTATATTGTTACGATAAAAGGGTATCTCAGTACACTTCACACAGAGACTTCGTCCCGTACACTACAAACCACCAGTTGCTGCCACATAACAACAGAACTTCACTGATCTACACCTATCGACATGTCCATCACCTAACCTACACTCTTTGCATCACAGCTAAGTTCCTTTAATACTAGAAGTACTTCATAGATATTACTGGGACTACCACAGATAGCCTACATATACAATTTAACACGTAAGTCCAACGCCGACCCGACCGGTATCATATTTATAGCCTAGGCCATTTCATCTTCCCAGGTCTAATTATTTAATTTATATCCGTTTCTCCTTTACCCCCTAGGAATAATATTGAGGATACCATAAACCAAAACCAAAATCACATTAACAAACTTACAAATTATTGCTGGCAAAATAGCACTAACAACTAAAATAGTTCTCATTCAGTTCCGGGACAACATGTCCACGATAATATTGTTCTTTCCCTTTATGTGGTGAATTTCAAGGTTATATGGTTGCAATGCCAAGCCCCATCTCATTAACCGCTGATTCGAGTTTTTCATTTTATACAAGAATTTCAGGGGGTTGTGATCAGTAAACACTTTCACGGGAAAATGTGAACCACTAAGATACACATTAAACTTACCCACTGCAAAGAGCAAGGCAAAACACTCTTTTTCAATAATACTGTAGTGTTTCTGATAAGGTTTGAGTTTACCGGATGCATAGCAAACTGGATGCAAAATCTCAGCATCACTGTACTGTAACAAAACTGCTCCTACACCAAGATCACTAGCATCCACCTGAATTATGAACGGTTTATGAAACTGAGGAGACTTCAGAATAGGTGCATTGACTAATAGGCAACGAATCTTTGTGAATGAAGTTTGGCATTCTGGGGTCCACACAAATTTTCTCTTGGGACTAATCAAGTCTGTTAGGGGGGCGGAGAGGTCAGCGAAGTTGGGTACAAATCTCCGATAGTACCCAGCCATACCCAAGAAGCGCATTACTGCCTTGCGGTCCTGGGGAATAGGCAGTGTTGAAATGGCTTCAACTTTGGCAGAAATAGGGCTGACTTCCCCTTCTCCTACCACGTGACCCAGAAAGATTAGTTTGGCATGGCCGAACTCACTCTTGGCAAGGTTGACAGTGAGTCCCGCCCTGGCCAAGTTGGAGAAGAGAGTCTGTAGCTGGTGAAGATGATCCTGCCAGGATTCGCTGTAGACCACAATATCGTCGAGGTAGGATTGCACGCCCGAGAGGCCATCTGTCACCCGGTGGATTAGTCGCTGGAAGGTGGCGGGCGCATTCACCATACCAAAAGGCATGACGGTGTATTGGAATAGCTCGTCCGGGGTGACAAATGCAGACACTCTCTTGGCCCTCTCCGATAGTTTTATTTGGTAGTAACCCTTCAGCAGGTCAATCTTGGAGATGTACTTCGTTCCCCCCAAACGGTCCAACAGGTCGTCGATCCGTGGCAGAGGGTAGCAGTCCTGGCGGGTGAGTTGGTTTACCCGGCGATAATCCGTACACATCCTAAATGTGCCATCAGGTTTGTCCACGAGTAGGCATGGAGAGGCCCACTCGCTGTCGCTCCGTTCCACCAATCCATGGGCGAGTAGGAAGTCCACTTCCTGTTGAAGTGCCGCACGCTTCTCTGGATTGGAGCGGTAGGGATGTTGTTTGATGGGAGTGGCCCCCTCCGTCAGGACCACATCATGTTCCACCAGGGGACACTGCTGGGGAACGTCACCAAACAGCTGTGGAAACTCGGAAAGCAGGTACTCCAAGTCTTCACCTTGGTCAGACAAGTGCTGGAATTTTAAATGGGGGTTAGTCTAGTAGTCAGAGTTTTGCAATTTTTTATCAAGAGGCAACTGGATGTCATTATGCTACTTGATCTTTAGATCATCTAGTTCACCTTCAAACTGTGCTACTGATTCAAAGTTTAATACCTTATCTGGATCACTGCAGTGATAGGCTTTCAGCAGGTTAACATGTACTAGTCTTTCCGACTTCCTACGATCAGGAGTTTTTAAAACATAATTCACATTACTTGTTTTCTTAAGCACAACATATGGACCATGGTACTTGCTTTGTAGCGACTTTTTAGGTATAGGCAGAAAGGCAAGCACTAGATCTCCTGGCTGAAATTCTCTGACAACTGTAGTCTTATCATACTGAACTTTCATTTTATCTTGAGACTTCTCTAAATTGTTCATAGCTAGTTCTACTGCAGATCTCAGTCTAGATTTAAATTGATGCACATAAGTGAGAAGATGTTTATTAGAGTTAGCATTGATCCAAGTATCTTTTAACACTTTCAAGGGACCTCTGACCTCATGACCAAAAACTAGGGAAAATGGTGAAAATCCTAGAGAACCTTGTACCCTGCTTCTGACAGCATACAACACAAAATGGATGCCCTCATCCCAGTCGGCATTGTTCTCTTCACAATATTTAGTGAGCATTGATTTGAGGGTCTGATGGAACCTTTCTTATGCCCCCTGGGACTGTGGGTGACTGGCAGTGGAATGGTACTGGTGTACTCCCAACTCTTCCATGGTTTGCTTGAAGAGCTGAGAGGTAAAGTTACTTCCTAAATCAGACTGTACCACACGGGGTATTCCATACTGGGTGAAAAATGTACTAAGCGCCTCTACTACATTCTTTGAAGTTATACGCCTCAAGGGGAACACTTCTGGATACCTAGTGGTGGAACACATGACAGTCAACAAGTACCCATTCCTACTACGGGTTCTTGGTAAAGGTCCTACACAGTCAATTATGATTTTACTGGATGGTTCATCCTTTACAGGGATGGGAGTTAAGGGTGCAGGCTTGATGGGCTGGTTGGGTTTCCCAGCAAGTTGACACACATGACAAGTTTTACAGTAAGACTTCACAGATTGTTTCATCCTCGGCCAAAAGAAATCATGAGAATTTTGTCATAAGTCTTGTTGACACCCAAATGTCCACCACTAAAGTCATGAGCAATGGAAATGATGTATACTCTATACTTATGTGGCACAACTACTTGATGCACCTCTTGCCAAGGCTCATCAGCTGGCACATTGGGAGGGCTATTCTTGCGCATCAGGGTACCATTACTTAGATAGAAGCATTGAGGATAGTTTCCTATATCCGACTCTTCCACAGCCCTATCAAAATATATTGCCAGTTCAGGGTCCTGTAGTATATGGTGTTATGTAATTTCGTGGAAATTGCATATAGATTTTTGCCAATGTTTTTTTTTTAATGATTATGACCCATTATCTACAAAAATCGTGTTTGGCATTTTTTTGGATGCCATCTTGGAATAATGGCGGCCATCTTGAATTTTCGGCATAAAATATGGATATTTTGCCCATCTGTCCAAATTCTAAGCCCTTTATACATTATATTTTGTTTAATTATTAACACAAATGAATACTAAGATGTTTGTATCATGAAATAAAGTCATGGCATTCAATATTTTGAATGACAGGACATTTCGGGAATTTAGATAAAGAGGTTAAACTACATATCACTGGTACATGAAATATCCCAACAAATAGTTATATTATAATTACCAACGACGTAGTCGTTGATAGGTGTAATCCAGTCCCCCACACGCGGCTAGTTCAATTGCATGACATGTAGGAATGTTCACATAATACAATATCGATACAATGAACTTAGCTTAGAGGACTGGTGATGTAGGACTGTTGTTAATATTATTAGTAGTTGTAGCACATGGTGAACTGTGGGTTGAGTCAGGGCCGGGGGAGGAGATGTTGACTGTACGGTGTTGATTGAGAGACTAAAGGGCCGGCCTCCGATCGCTTCGCGAAATTACATATGGCTGCCGGCTCATAATAATTATAACCCATAACTTGGTTTCATAATACATCTAGAGCTGATGTAGATATTTATACATTACAGTTAATATTTAACCTAACTTAAGAATAAACTACAATACACAAAGAACCAGCCGAAATCGTACAAGCGATACGATACCGCCAAATTCAAATGTCCTATTGGACCAAAACCTGTCGGGATCATTACCCTATTCCCGACATATTGTCCGCCACCAAAAATGATATACAGGAACAAAAAAAGGACATCGAAGTCAAAGATCACCTTGTTGGATCTTTGATCTCCAAAGATCCACGGAACTCATAGCCGTCCTCCTTTTGGGACGAGCGCCACCTGAAGCCTGAGGAGGATCATCCTTCTCATCATCTGCTGCCCCACCTTGAGGAGCACTGTCACCAGCACTCTCCCGCGGAGGGGTATCAGTAGAGACGCCAGGATAATCCGGCAGTTCTACATCCTGCTCCAAGGGATATAACCTCACGTCTGGGCGAGTAGTAACCCCAGTCGAAGTTCGTATTTTAGCAACCCTTATAAGACCATCAATGCCCTGGAACATATCGATAATCCTCCCAAGCTTCCAAAATAACCTAGGACGCTCATCATGAATCAGGACGATATCCCCGATACGAGGCCATCGTTGATTCGTCCCTTTGATCTTATGAGAGTGACGCTCGCGAAGAGACAGCAAATATTCTTGGGTCCACCGTTTCCATAGATCGTCGGACACCTTGTTTACATACTGGAAGCGACGACGTGTGGCGTCAGCATTGCCGAACGTAGGGTCATGCAGATCTTCGTCATTTACGGACGATCTAGGAAAGGTATTAAGGGTTCGTCCACGTGTCATCATGGAAGGCGAAATGGGTAAGAGGTCATCAACATCTGCCGAGGTATAGGTCAAGGGCCTGTCGTTGACTGACATCTCAATTTCTATTAAGATGGTTTGCAACTCCCGTCTGGTCACCAGTGACCTTCCTAATACCTTCTTCAAGGCAGATTTGACGATACCGATTGTTCTCTCCCAAATCGCCCCGAACCATGGTGCACGTGCTGGTATAAATCTCCATTGACAACCCTTTCCAGTGAGGGTAGCCACAACCTGCGGGTCATCCATTAAACTCTGGAGATATTTAGAGGCCCCGACAAAACAAGTCGCATTATCGCTCATAATAATTTGAGGGAAACCATTGCGGCCTGCAAAGCGTCTTAGAGTATGCAAAAACCCCTCACTGGATAGGTCGTCAATCAATTCAATATGAATCGCTCTGGTTACCGCACATGTGAATAAGACGGCATATACCTTTATGATATTACCGGGCGATTCTCTAACATGAATCGCTCCGGTGTAGTCTACCCCGGTTACCTGAAATGGTTCAGTCCTTTGTACCCTGAACTCAGTCAAGGGAGGTAGATCAACTGGGGAGTAAGGCTTACCCTGTAATCTTTTACAGATCGTACAGCTATTGTGGATCCCTTTAATTGCTTGTCGCATCTTAGGGATCCACCAACGTTGTCGCATATACGCCAGAACATAATTTACGCCAAAATGTAGGCAGGTCCGATGGCATTGGCGAATCAACAGTTTGGTAATCAAATGAGAGGAGCTAAGGAGGACAGGATATTTCGCAGAATCAATAATGTCCGCTTTTTGTATCCTGCCTCTACACTTAATAATGCCTCCTTCCATATATAATCCTAGCTGCCTCATTAAGTTTGAGGGTTTGGCCTTTGACTCCTTGCTCAGGATTTGATGTTCAGTAGGATAAGATTCCTTTTGTACTAAACATATTAGTTTTGCTTCTGCTGATCTCAATTCATGGAGTCTGATATGCTTCGAATCTTCACTAAGGAAAGACCCGTGAGCCCGACTTCTCATGTTTTTAATGAAACGGTATATCCATGCAAATATCCGTATTACTTCATCATAGCTGCCGTAACGTTCCCACTCTACCAACTTGTTATCCTGATGTGTAGTACTCACATTCGAACTACATAACACATCATCTTGGGGCCGACTTGAAGGATCAGATATGTATTCCCTGAAATCCTGAGGCCATTCCGTTGGAGATGTAAGCCATGGAGGTCCATTCCACCAAATAGAGGACGACATAAACTGCTGCGCCGAGATCCCCCGGGAAATTATGTCACTGGGGTTATCCCTGGTGCTCACATAGCGAAATGTAGCTGTAGGAACTAAGTCATGAATCTCATCAGTGCGATTAGAAACATAAACAGGTAACACTTTCTGGCTGTGGACCCATGAAAACGCTATTTGACTGTCGCTCCAGACATAGACGTTATTAATCTGTAGTATGTCTGTATAAGCATCCAGTGTAAACTTTATTAGACGAGCAGACAGAAGCAATGCAGTAAGTTCTAATTTAGGAACTGTAATCTTCTTTATAGGGGCCACTTTGGCCTTAAGTATCTTGTAACTCAGTCGGGAGGGGCGTGTCCCAATCTAGTTTTATCCGCCACAGTTGCTGTAAAAACATACGAGCATGGGGTGTGACAGAAGGATATACAATCTGTGGTAGTGTCCCATTTGTGGCCTAAAAACTTCACCTCACTATTCTCAGTAGCTACACCGTCAGAAGCAAATTGACCTTTCAAAAGATCACTATTAGTGGTATAAATATTATTATTTATATTATTATTAAGTATAAATGAGCCTTGGCAAATATATCACGGATCTCCCAGCATCTCTTGAGCAATAAATCTTCATTGTCTCCGGTGCCTTGAAGATTGTCCACATAGATCCCCTGCTTGATCTCATTCTTGAAGTCAGGATCTAGTCCAGCCTCCTCAAGATGACGCAAGATAGTAGCGTTGAGAAGGAACTGGGAACAGGTCGCCCCGAATAAGACGACTCTGAACCTGTAGACCAGGTACTCCGAATCTAGATCCATTGGGTCCCGTGGCCATAAAAATCTTGTCGAGTCCCTGTCTTCACGATGGAGTTGAAGCATCAGGAAGGCCTTCTCAATATCGGCGACCCATGCAAACTTATGACATCTGAAGCGCAACATAATTTGCGCTAGATCAGAGACCAGGGACGGACCCGTGTACAGACAATCATTCAGGCTATAGGAGCGATCACTGGATTTAGCAGAGCAGTCATACACAATACGAACAGGAGTGGTGGAACTGTCCTTTTTAATCCCATGGTGAGCAAGGTAATGGATGTCATCCCCATACTCACTGAGATCTACTCTCTCCACAAATCCACGTTGTACCTGCTCGGCCAAAACTGCCGCATAAGTCTCGCACTAACTTGGATCCTTGACAAACTGCTTCTGAAGCCCACGCAACCTACCAAGTGCTAGATGGAAATTAGTAGGTAATTTACTCTTGTTATCATTCCAAGGGAGCCTTACCACATACTGACCTCTGCCAGAGTCATACGTTACAGTCTCTTCATACGAGCTTAACGCTAGCTTGGACTCACGATCAAGTTCATGTGGGTCAATTCCAATATTGTCCAAGTCCCATAGCTTATCTATATCAGTACATGTATTATCAGGCACATTTGGCCTAATATATTTATCTATGGGGCTTACTGCTACCTTGAGGACCGTAACCACCTCCACCTGTGTGTCTTGAGAGGAAGTGGCATAGGATCCAGAAATGGCATAACCTTGGATCGTGGGGAGCATTATTAGCTTATCTACCCGCCGATATCCAGGGTGAACCAGGTCGTAGTAATAATCAGCTCCGACCAGTAGCATAATACCATTGTTAGCAGAGAGTTGATCATCAGCCAGTTTATACCCCTTGCTTCTGAGATATTTCAAATGTGGTTGAATCTCTGATGCTATATAGAAACTGGGTAGTGTGTCGACCACAACAGCCTTGATGGGACATACCTTTTTTCTATAAACATATGAAATCTCCACAATATCATAGTCACTGGAATCTATTTCACCAGTGAAACCATGGAGACGCAAATTCTCTTGACCCTTGCTGGTACACTTGAGCTGGGGTAATGATGACCGCAGAACGAATGACCTCTGTGAGCACTGGTCAAGTAAGGTGCGCGTCATTATAGTGTTATTATTACTCCCCACTACTGGCAGCATCATAGTAGGAAGCAATTGACATTCTCGAGAAGCAATGGACATGGCAGATACTTTATCACCCTCGCTCTTACTTTTCTCATGTGACTCTTTGGGGGTTTTCCCCTTTTCTTTGCCGTCGTGCCGATCAGACTGGGTGCAAAGGGAAAACCAATGTTTCCCCTTGCAATACCTACAAGGTTTGATGTAGGAATTGGTGCAGGTACTGTTGAAGTGGTCTCTTGCCAGACAGCTGGTACATAACTTAAGCGATTTAGCCTTGCTAATCTTCTGTGTAGCCTTAGGATACTTAGGACACTGATACCACAGATGACCGTGGACACTGCACAACTTACAACCTAATGATATCGGCCTTTTCTGTTTAGGAGAAGTCTGTACCGGGAAAGCTGCAGTAGATGGCGACATCTCCACTTGTCGGTAGTGTCCAGTACTTTCCATATTGAAGACTTCAGTCTGGTACACCTGCACCAACGCTTCCAAGTTTAGTGGAGAGTCGCTTAGTTGTCGTCTTAAGATTTCCCTTAGGGGAGAGGGTATTTTATTCAAGATATTCACACTAAATATCTCCTCCTTGGTGACGGCCATTGTCTCCATAGATCGGAGGAGGCTCTCAAAGGAGGCATAGTACTCCTTTAGGTCCGCCACATCATAGGATGGAGGATCTAGTGTGAAGAATTTGGTAATTAAAGCGGTCTTGATGACTTCCACTCTCCCGTAAGTTCTCTTCAGCAACTCCACTGCAGACTCGTAGCTGGTAGCTTCTAGCTTGTACCCATCGACTAACTTCAATGCCTCCCTTTCAATTGACCACGGAGATATGTGAACCTTTGGATGGACGTGAGTGTTTTATGATGATGGATGGAACACTCAAAAATATCCCAAAATCCAGTCCAGGTAGCCGAATCCCCGGAAAAGGTAGGCAAAGTAAGCTTCGGCAGGTTAAAACCAGTCGCCTTTGGTGTACCGGTATCCTTAACAGAGGTTGATTCTTGGGTGGAAGATAGTCTGGCTAAGGCTGTATTAACGTCCTCAAAGTACTCAAAATCTGCCGACATTTCTTCTTCCACATCGTCAGTAACTGTCAATAAACCATATACCTGCTGAGAATAACTATCATAAGTAGCTAGCGATTTAGTAACTGTAGCAATTTTACCTTTTATCTGATCAGCCGTGGCACTTATTAAAAATTCATCAAGATCTCTTAAACCTCTATTTAAACTTCCCTTCATCCCTCCCTTAAGAATCTTAAGTTTCTTCAAATCTGTCATCGTTAAGGTTTAATTTTAAGCAACTTAAACTACAATGAGGTCAGACTACAAACCGTTAATCGCTTAGGAATCAACAGCGGCAAACCCCCATTACTTAAGAATTACATAGTACTTACATCCCCCTTAACATAAACTATCGAAAGGAAATGATCCAACTAGACAAAAGAATTAAATACTAAATCCATTAAAAGAAAGGGTAAGGTGAAGCACTAATTATTGTAAGCCTAGTTGGTTAAGCTACAATCATGAGGTCTGACCGTCAACCGTCAATCGCTTAGGAATTAACAAAGACCGACACTCATGACCGCCACTTTAAGCAACTAGGCCTAGGCTATTATGAAATTTAAAGATAAAAGGTCACATGAGAACCCTCCCCACTAGCAAAATTAATAACGAGTCCCACAATGACACAACACAACTAACACCACAGGCACACCACCAAAGCGAATGAATAGCCACCACAGACACCTGCAGGCCTAGACTGCCTAGCCTAGCCTATGAGCGCAAAATGGTGACCGACGAAACTACCCCTACCCCAATCTCCAGCCCAGCTAACCCACCAAAAAACGCCAAGGAACACACGCCCAAAAAAAACCTGGAAACTAGTCCCAAAAAAGATAGAGACGGCGCCTAGACGGTAAAAAACACGAGGGAAGAAGCTGGACCTAAACTAGGGAAATGGCAGGCGGCCAACAACGCGCGAGGCGGCAGCCATTTGTAAGCCCACAAGCGTCAAGGAAGCAAACAAAACGGTACTACAGTAAGGAAGCTTTAGGGCACGAAGGACCATTATTTTTCGGGAATTTAGATAAAGAGGTTAAATTACAGAGGCTTCTGGGACTTGGAGGCATCGCACACCACTATCCAACTCGCAGTAATGGAGGGGATACCAACAACAGCAGCAAGTATAAAAGTAACTTCATACAATTGCAGAGGACTCCCCAAAACAAAGAGGAATCTCCTGTTGCGACCTGACATCGTATCTACATTAAGGACCAGTGACATAGTCTGCCTTCAGGAAACCTGGTACACAAAACAGGACTTAGGTAATTTGAACATATTAGATAAAGATTTCCATGGGTACGGGGTCTCCACTACGGACACACGTGATGGTATTGTGGCAGGTCACCCCCCCAGGGGGAGTTGCAATAATGTGGAGATCGTGCCTAGATAGTGTAATTAAAACCATTGAGACAAATTTAAGCTGGTGTGCGGGAATACAACTGGAAGTGGGACACAGAAAATTTACAATATTTTGTGTTTACTTACCGTATCAGTGTGCAGAAAATGAAGAACTTTATTTGGAAAAGTTAGGGGAGATTGGTGGCCTAATTTCTGAATTAGAGATAACGTGTTACTCAGTGGTAGGTGATTGAAGTGCTACCCCTCACGAGTTGGGTGGTTCCATGTTTGCTAAACATATGTTAAGGTTTTGTGAGGAGCAAGGTTTAATTTTGTCCTCCAAAAACCTGCTTCCAGAAAATAGCTATACATATGTTAGTGAAGCATGGGAGACCAGGTCGTGGCTTGATCATCCAATCTCTAGCTCTGACTTTCATGACTCTATCTCAGAAATGGCCATAAGATACGACATTACGGATGACGACCACATACCTATAGAATTAACAATCCAAATTAATAAAGCACCGGAAATAATAACAGAAAATAGCAATAGCATCAAGGCAAAAGTTCCATGGAATGTAATCTCAAATGAAGAGTGCCAAATGTACTGTGATAAAACCAAGGACTTATTAAATAGGGTGCAATATGATGGTAATGGTGTAGCACAATGCAGGGATCCAAAATGAAGTGATGCACAACACAGAAAGGACATTATTAAAATTTTACAATAGTATAATAGATTCTTTATCAAAAGCGGGGAAAGTATTTTTAATAGCCGTAAATATAAGTCCTCATTCAATAAGCCAGGTTGGCAAGACTATGTGGCTGACCTGTATCAGGCCTCCAGAGATGCTAGGTCTCATTGGCTTGAAGTAGGTCAGCCTAGACAGGGGCCTATATTTGAACTTCACAAAAGAGCAAAGGCTAGGACCAAATATGCCATTAGATTTATTAAGCAAAATGAAAAACCAATTAAGGAAGGAAGCCCTTGCAAAGATTCTGGCAGAAAAAGCATACTAACTGTTTTTGGAAGGACATCAGATCCATGCAAAATTGTAACACACCATTACCTGTCAGTGTTGAGGGGGTTACGGGTGAAGAGAACATTGCTGACTTATGGAAAACTCATTTTAAGGAACTACTTAACAGTGTAAACCAAAGGTCTACTAATGGTGCAATTCAATATGTGAAAGATAGTAATTATGAAGACATTTAAAGTGACTGAAAGTGATCTTGAGAATGCCATAAGAAAACTTAAACCTAAATAAAGCTTGTGGGCTGGATGGTATATATGCAGAACATCTTAAATATGCAGATAAGTTTGTTAATAGATAAACTTAGTTCTTTGCATCACCAGTCTATTTAAGCATGGTGTCCTGCCGGAGTCTATGATATCCGTAATACTGTTCCTGTCATTAAAGATAAATCAGGTAAAATTACAGCAAAAGACAACTAACCGCCCAGTAGCACTTGCTAGTGTGGTGAGTAAGGTAGTTGAAATGATAATGCTAGAAAGAATGTCTGCATATATTGTCACCAGCAGCAATCAGTTTGGCTTAAGAAAAATCACGGCACAGACCAATGCATATATGTGCTGAAGGAAGTGATTGGTACGTACAACAATAGAAATAGCTCAATTTTCTCTTGTTTTCTTGATGCAAGTAAGGCTTTTGATAGGGTGTGTCACAAAAACCTTATTTGAAAAATTAGTTAACAGGGGGAGTGCCTAGCTATATTGTTAGGATTACTTATTTTCTGGTATGCTAATCAAAAAAATGTGTGTAAGATGGGGCAACATCCTGTCAGGCTCTTTCGCCGTAACCAATGGTGTTAGGCAGGGGGGGATATTGTCTCCGTATCTTTTCAACGTCTACATGGATGATCTTAGTCTGGAGCTGAACAAGACTCGCACTGGGTGCTGTATTGGCAGCACCATTGTAAATCATCTCATGTATGCTGATGACCTAGCCTTAATCGCGCCTCTGGAGCAGGACTGGATAAATTAGTAAGAGTATGTGAAAATTTGGAATCGAACATTCAGTCAAATTTAATCCTATAAGAGCAATATCATAATATTAAAATCTAACCTTCTATTGAAAATCAAAGCTACCTAAATTCCATTTGTATGAAGAAATTATAGAAGAAGTAAGTAAAGTAAAGGTATCTAGGACACTATATTCATGTGATCGCTCAGATGATGAGGATATGGGTCGTCAGCGAAGGCAACTTACATGCAGGGAAATTCAATATTAAGAAATTTCATATGTGCACATGGGATACAAAAAATAACATTGTTCAACTCCTACTGCTCACCAATGTATACAGCACAACTATGGTGGAACTATAAGAAAATTACAGTGATAGACTAAGTTCTCATATCACAATATCATGAAAATGTTTCTGGGGCTCTCAAAATATGAGAGTACAAGTACGCTATGTGCCTATATGAACTTACACTGTTACAAATCACTCATTAGAAAGCTAACATATAAATTCATTCAGCGCCTTAACACTTCTGAGAACAGGATCATTAAATGCTACAAACTCCAAGCATAGTGTACACCTCCAGGATCCAGGCACACTGGAGGAAGTTGCTCTATATTTAACCTTAAGTAATGATTTCAGGTCTGCTACTCTACAGAATTAGCATACCGGTACTGATCCTCATAGTGCAGTACAGTACCGATATTCCTATACTGTACTGTAGCAACATACTGTACCGGAAGCTAAATGATGTGAGGCATGGTACTGTACACAATTAGGACAGTGGTTTTGGTAACACAGTAGTTTGATGACCACTGTTTTTGGTTGAGGCAGTGCTGTGAACTACATGATAGCAAGCTGGGTATTATTTAATTTCTTTTTATTTTATGTAGCCTATGTACAGTAGCTTATATATATTTATATATATTTATGTTACTGTAAGGTATATATGGACCCCAGTATGGTCCCCTCTGTACTGTGTGAGTCTGAAATAAAGTATTATTATTATTATTATTATTATATATCACTGGTACATGAAATATCCCAACAAATAGTTATATTATAATTACCAACGACGTAGTCGTTGATAGGTGTAATCCAGTCCCCCACACGCGGCTAGTTCAATTGCATGACATGTAGGAATGTTCACATAATACAATATCGATACAATGAACTTAGCTTAGAGGACTGGTGATGTAGGACTGTTGTTAATATTATTAGTAGTTGTAGCACATGGTGAACTGTGGGTTGAGTCAGGGCCGGGGGAGGAGATGTTGACTGTACGGTGTTGATTGAGAGACTAAAGGGCCGGCCTCCGATCGCTTCGCGAAATTACATATGGCTGCCGGCTCATAATAATTATAACCCATAACTTGGTTTCATAATACATCTAGAGCTGATGTAGATATTTATACATTACAGTTAATATTTAACCTAACTTAAGAATAAACTACAATACACAAAGAACCAGCCGAAATCGTACAAGCGATACGATACCGCCAAATTCCAATGTCCTATTGGACCAAAACCTGTCGGGATCATTACCCTATTCCCGACAGGACATATACAGACCTCTAAATCCAAGATGGCGGCTAATTTTACGAGAATTTGTTCATTTGCTTTTTTGTTTTTTCTAATTGTTTTTCTTTGTTCACAGAACATGGAAACCAAGCAACGCAAGATAGAAAACAACTACAGACAGTGCATCGTATGTCAAGAAAATACAAATGAAACAGTCAGTACACCAAAGCCAGACAGCTATATTCGTTTCCTGGAGTGTGTCAGAGAAAGGTCAGACTATGGAGAACAAAAATACATATCTATGTCGCAACGTCTGGTTAATCTGGAGCCGCAAGATCTTCAAACTAACAGTGTAGTGTGGCACCAGAAATGCTATGCTGAGGCCACGAACAAAACAGACATACAGCGAGCCAAGACCCGCCACAGCAAAGCCCTCGAGAAGGGTGATACCACAGTACTGATCAGACGAAAAGGTCAGCCACCGAGCAGTCGTACACAAGTGTTCCATCTACGTCACATACAGGATCACAATGGAAAGTAACACGTTCGTCCATTCCAAAGGTGCAAAAAGAATTGTGTTTCTTCTGTCAAAGAGCGACAGCCGAAAAGACTCACATGTGCCAAACCGAAAACATTGGGGAGCAAATAGCAGCTGTGGTTAAAGAAAGTGACAACACAACCTGGAAAATAAACTATTCGGAACTGCTGAATGAGAAAGAAGCTTTGTCGAGAGACTTACTGTATCATAAGTCATGTATGACCATTGAATGGCAGAAGCTAACAACTCGCAGAAAGCAGGAAACAACACTGGAATTTGATGCTGAAATTCTAGATATTGAAAGTGACAAAGTTTATTGCTGCAGAGGTACATTTGTTCAGTCAGCTGCAGGACCGGACATCTTCTGGAGAATTTATTCCAGTCAGTGAAGCGCAGAATGACTATCAACAAATCATGCATCGGCATAATCTCCCACATACAGTTTCTCGTCAGTGCCTGAAGGAAAAGATCCGACAGCATGTTGACGGTGTTGCCTTCACAAGTTCTGCCAATCCAGCAAAATCAGATTTGATCCATTCTTCCGGTGTTGCTGACGCCGCAATACGGCAAACTTCAACTTTGAATGACAAAGAAGAGATGACTACAATACTCAAATGCGCAAAAATAGTCCGCACAGCTATTGACCAATCCAAGCCATGGGAGTTTGAGGGCTCAATCAGCAACCAAGAAAATGTCATCCCAAATGAGTTGATCTGGCTGTTGAAATGGATCGTTCAGGGTGACACAGCAGTTGTTTCAGAAATCCGAAGTCAAGAAGTACATTCTAGATGCACAAACTTGGCTCAAATGATAATTCAGAGCCACAAAACCAAGAGGCAGATCATGCACCAACCTAAGTCTTGTGCAAGCTCATTTCGAAGCATAAAAGAGACTCCCCTCACTTTTGGGCTATCACTGTACTTCTATCATGCCAAAAGAAGCAAGAAAATTATAGACATATTGTCAAATACTGGAGCTGGAGTATCATATCATCATGCTACAGAACGCGTTGGTCAGCTTGCAGCTGCTGTCCAGGAAAACATGGCGGACAACCAAGGTGTCTATGTACCCCCTAACCTTTTTGTTGGGCAGCCACTCAGGGCATCAATAGACAACATCGACGCACAAGTAGATACTACAGATGGAAAGAATTCGTTTCATGCGCTTGCTTCAGCTGTCTATCAAACTCACGTTGACAATGGTGAAGCTGCCAAAATCTCAAAGCCTGAAACCTCATGGCACCTCTAGTACACTGAAAGATGTACCAAAGACTGGAGTGGCCTTGAGCCCTTGCACCATAACAGGGACTCCAAAGCCAACATTGAGCCCCCATTACGTGGAGTTTGAGCCGCTACAGCACCAGGACTGCTTGGCGGACTCATCAGTGCAGGACACTGCTTGGCTATTGGCTCGATATATCAACAGATCAAATGTACCAGAATCTACTGATCCAAGTGAAGACGCAATTACTCAGCAAGTCCCACTGTGGTCCGCGTTCAATTCACTACTGTCCGTGTCAACCTCATTGAAAGAGATAACAAGACAGCATCGCAGTGGAGCCAAGCTTTCCAGGGGAACAGAATACAAAGTCGACAGAAACACGCGTATTAAAGATCTCAACAAGTTCCTCAGTAGTACCACGACGAAGGAGCTTCTGACAATATTCTTGGCCGAACAGATTGTTGTCAACTGCACAGCAGACGTAACCACTATCACTTGTCAAGGTGTCCAGTCCAACACATCTGGCAGTTGTCATGCTGCCAAGCATGACGAGGCGGATACGTTGCTGATATACTACGCCAGTGAAGCACGCAAACTTGGACTTACTGTTCACATCTACTCCCAGGACACAGATGTGCTGGTGTGTTGATGTGTTGTTCAAATGACGTCATGCGGTTCAAATGACGTCATGCGGTTCAAATGACGTCATGCGCACCAGATCCGAAGAGTTGATGGAGAAATATCGCAAGATGATCCAGCACTACAAAAACAAGTCGAGGAATATCATCATCTCAGGCATTCTCCCCAAGATCGACGCACCTGACAAATTCTACGACAAGGCCTTCAGCACAAATAGCCGACTAAAACATTTGTGTCTGAGGGAAGAAGTTGAATTCATCAACCTCTGGGACAACTTCTACAACCAGCCTACTCTGTTCCGCAAGGATGGCACTCATCTAAACCCTGTGGGTTCAGCACGCATGGGTCGTCTCCTACACGAAGCAGTCCGCAGCCATGGATCAAAAAACGCCATCCGAGAAGAAGCAGCAGTGACATAAATCATCCAACGCCAAGAAAAAAACAGAGGCAACCGAGGACCACCAGCGATAAGGACCGAAGACAGCGAGGACCGAGGACAGCCATGAACATAAATGTAGATCCGACAAGAACCAAAAATATTATTAAAGAGTGTTCCGTGAGTTCTAAAATAACAAATTTAAAGGTTTTCTATGCAAACGCTCGTAGCATACGCAATAAATTTTCAGATTTAGAGGAGCTAGTGTTTACAGAAAATTATGATGTGATTGGCATAACAGAATCTTGGCTCAATACAGAAGATAGAGACTTTTTAGCAGAGTATTCACTTCCCGGTTATGTAATGTTTGAGAAAAGCCGAATAAATCGAAATGGAGGTGGCGTTTTACTTTATATCAAAGAAAGTCTTAACCCTACCCTCTTGTCAAAACCTCAAATTGTGAACGTCGACGCATCTTTTGTGCTAATAAAGAATAATAAAGGTACCAAAATAATACTTGCATTAATATACAGACCACCAGCTCAATCAGTGCAAACTGACCGAGAAATTTACGAACAAATTGCAGATGTAAGTAACTCACAAGATACCGTAATCTTTGGTGACTTTAATTTACCTGTGACCAAGTGGGGCGATACTCTTACTTCACACTCCGGACATGACTTGTATACAAACTTGCAAGAGAGTTCGCTTTATCAATTTGTTCGAACGCCGACCCGTGGTAATAACGTTCTTGACATTGTACTTGCAACAAAAGAAGAATTAATAGAGAATTTGAATGTTGGTGATGAATTCAGTAACAGCGACCATCGTACGATAACTTTCACTTTAAAGTTTACTAGTAACGAACCAAATAGTAGCATCGAAAAAGTCCCTAATTTCAAGAAAGCAAACTTCCATAAACTTAGAGCTATGTTTAAAGAAACTGACTGGAGCTTTTTAATTCACAATAACGACATAAATACATCTTGGAAGTTATTCGAAGCCACTTACCTAAAAGCAGTGCAAGACTGCATACCATCGAAAACTCGGCATCCAGGCCATAATAATAAGCCCAAATGGTGGAATAAAGATATTTCAAACTGCCTGCTTGCTAAAAAATTTGCTAATGATAGATTAAAATCCTCACAAAATGACGAAGAACGGCTGAAATTTGTAGAGCTACGACGCAAAGCCAAAAAGTTAATTAAGCAAAGTAAAAAGACCTTAGAGTTACATATTGCGAATCAAAGTAAAACAAACCCGAAAGAATTCTATAGTTATATCAGAAAGAAAAAAGTTGTTACTTCAACTGTTGGACCGTTAGTCGATGAAAATGGAGAATACACCAAAGACGAAGAACAAATGAGTAATGCCCTCAATACCTTCTTTGCATCAGTTTTTACAACAGAAGACCTCAGTGATATCCCTACACCATCGCCGATTCAGATTGATAATTCAGATGTTCTAAGCAATATCACCGTTACAGAGAGAGAAGTATTGAATTGTTTAGATAAACTCAAGGTAAATAAAACGCCTGGACCTGATACAATCTCGCCTAGAGTTCTAAAGGAAGCTAAGGATGAGCTCTCTAAACCACTGACATTACTATTCAATAAATCCTTGCAGTCTGGAACTATGCCCGATCAGTGGAAGCTAGCCAACGTAACACCGATATTCAAAAAGGCAGCAAATCCCTACCCAGTAACTATCGTCCAATTAGCTTAAACTCAGTTGTATGTAAAATGCTAGAAACGGTCATACGAGACAGACTCGTAAATCACTTAGAGGAAAATAACATACTTAAAGAAACTCAACACGGCTTTCGTAAAAAACGTTCCTGTTTAACAAACCTCTTAGACTTCTTCCACGATATCCTCAACCTCTACGATGAGAGTAAAGCTGTAGATATTATATACCTTGATTTTCAAAAGGCCTTTGACAAAGTTCCCCACAAACGTTTACTGCTAAAACTAAAAGCGCATGGAATACAAGACGGTGTGTTGAAATGGATAGAAAATTGGCTCAGCGACAGAAAGCAAAGAGTAGTCATAAACGGTAAGGCATCAAAATGGACCAATGTAAGTAGCGGGGTACCCCAGGGATCGGTACTAGGACCAATTCTCTTTCTAATTTACATCAACGACATAGATGAGGGTCTCACCTGTACAATCTCAAAATTTGCTGACGATACAAAAATTGCAAATAGCGTACTCTCAAAAGAACAAGTTGACGATATGCAACACAATCTAGATAAATTGTCATGTTGGGCCCAAATTTGGCAAATGAGTTTCAATGCTGATAAATGTAAAGTACTACATATCGGATACCTAAATGAGAAAGCAAACTATTCGATGAATGGCACTCAGCTTAAGAATGTAAACAGAGAAACCGATCTGGGAGTAACAATATCCAGTAACCTAAAACCGAGTCAACAATGTTCAGAAGTTGTTAAGAAGGCAAACAAAATAATTGGCTTTATAGGCAGGTCATTTGAGCATAAATCCAAAGAAGTTATCCTAACCCTTTACAATTCCTTAGTCCGCCCTCTTCTGGAATACTGCGTTCAATCCTGGTGCCCTTATTACCAAAAAGATATAAACAAGCTAGAACGAGTTCAACGTAGAGTTACCAAAATGATACCTAGCCTAAAGAACAAACCATACGAAGAGCGTCTTAGAGAATTAAATCTATTTCCTTTAACCCAGCGCAGATTAAGAGGTGACTTAATTCAAGTGTTCAAAATCATCAAAGGCATCGACAATATGAACTGTAGTAAGTACTTCACTATCGACCAATCTAATTACACGCGGGGAAACGGTTGCAAAATTATTGGTAAATCTTTTAACTCACACGAATCTAAGAATTTCTTCTTCAATCGAGTTGTCAACTTGTGGAATGGGCTTCCCCGAAACGTTATAGACTGCATCACCGTTGATTCATTTAAACTCCGCCTAGACAAATATCTCGCATCAAACCCGCGACTGACTGCGTTTGTAAATGAATAACTTTATTTTATCCCCCCCTCAGTCACTAACCCATCTGTCCCCTACTAACTTCCTAATCCTGCCACAGACATTAGTTCCAGGGCAGTAATTCCCTTTCCAATGTTCCCTTACCCACTCTAAACCACTGTTTGGACACTTGATCCTCAGTGTTTTGGAGGACAAGCAACCTAGAAGGGTCACTAGATATGTTGTTGCTTGATTTCCTTTGTACTCCTTTGTACTTGCCATACACAATTTGGCAGTCTTAGGCGAGGATGCAGCTATGATAATGGGCACTGGAACCAATCGACGTGTACTGCCTTTGTTGCCTATCCAAAATGCACTTGGTGAGGAACGTCCTCAAGCCTTGATGGGATTTCATGCCATAAGCGGGTGTGACACAACTGGAAGGATATTCGGCAAGAGCAAAACTTCATGGTGGAAGGCGTTTATGGACTGTGGTGATGACATTGTTGGTGCACTTGCTCGTCTGGGACAGGAGAGTGAACCATCCTGTGAAGTGCTGGGTCTTTGTGAAGCATTCATCTGCAAGTTACTCGGTCCAAAGAACGCAGGTATTAGTCAAGCTGCGGCACTCAGATGGCTTCATTTTCGTGGACTCAACACCAAACAAGGAATCGAGAAGCTGCCCCCAACACAAGGATCATTGCATGAGCACATTCGACGGGCACATTACCAGTGCTTAATCTGGAGGCAGGCCTTAATTCCACAACCAACCGTTCCAGCACCAACTGAATTGGGATGGTCCATCAGTGACACTTCGGGACATTTCGTTCCCAAGTTAAGCAGAATACCTCTGGCTCCAGATTCCATCTTACAGTTGGTTCGGTGTAAATGCACAAAGAGTCAATGTAGTGGGCGATGTTCCTGCCGCGAAAACCAAATGCCCTGCACAGAGTTGTGCAAGTGTGATCCAGATGGATGTAAAAACTTGGCCGATGTGGGCGAAGCTAGTGACGAATCTGACACTGAATGAGTATCAGACTTGACATGAACTTGTCTCAGGAACATAACATAGTAACTGTTCTTTTATTTAAACAATCAAAGTGTCTCATTTTTGCAACAGAGGTTAACTGTCATACTGTCATTTGATAAAAAAATACCAAAAATGTCTAAATCTGATGGCAAGTAAAAGTATTATATAAAAGTATTTTACAATAATTTCTTCTCACAGAATTTGACTTATGATAAAAAAAATAAAAAATACTGCTTTACTCATTGCATTGATATGCACAAATATAGGGTACATCACACTTCACACCCCCATAGACAGTCAAACAGTTCGAAACTTGTGCAATTTGCGGCAAAAAAAATCTGTTTTTGGCGATACCACCCGATCTTCTTTAACAGGCTAAACAAATGTCAAGATGACTTCAGAAAAAATGCCAAACACATTTTTCATGCTCCTAGTACTCTAGGCTAACAAAAAAAAAACACATTGGCAAAAATCTATATGAATTTTCCACGACAGCCAAAAATGTGACATAGCAACATGTACTACTGCTTCTGAGCCTCTTTGAGAGTTTCAGAATCAATGGGAATCTTGGTAATATCCTCTGACTCTACATCAGGAAATAGGGAGGAAGTGTCTAGGTCAACACTATCAGGATCAACTTTGTCCTTCTTACTGTGGTGACCTGCCCCACTCCTAGTCACTACACAGGAGGGAAACAAATTGGGATACTGACTTTCTAATTGCTTAGTGTTGTTATCAGAGGAGGGAGTGGAGGTAACTATGGGGTCTGGCATCACTTTGCCACCGGCGATATCGTTGCCCATACAAAAGTTCACTCCTTCTACAGGTAGGGAATCTTGAATCCCAACAGTAAAGTAACCACTAGCTAAATCAGTTTTTAGATACACCCTAGCCAAAGGAACAACAAGACACCCACTGACTCCCTGAATGAGTATACTCTGGCCCAGCAAACAGTCCTCAATACTGGGCACCAATCCTCATACCAAGAGGCTATGAGAGGCTCCTGTGTCTCTCAAAACATGAATGGGATAGTCAGTGGAAGTGTCAGTAGAGGAAACTGATCCTGTGGAAAGAAAAGGTTGGAACTGGTTAGAACAGCTAGGTGGTATACTAGGGAAAACCTGGTTGTGAGAGCCATCAGAGTCAGAACATGCACTCAACACAGGTGGAGTAGGAGGGGATACTGCTACTCTATTTGGATGAAGTACAAGGGAAGAAGCTAGAACAGCACTACTCTCTGGTTTACGGGTTTTCTCTTTTAACTTTAATTTGGGACACTCTCTGATAAAATGTCCAGGTTGTTTACAGTAGGCACAAACTAAGGGTCCAGGAGGTTTAATGGAAGAAAGAGAAGTTTTGTTAAATTCCTTTTTATCAGATCCATTTGATAATGGGTAGGGGACTTTACGGAGAAATTCTTCAAGCATAACTAGCTGGCACAACTGCTCAAAGGATGTCACTTTACTGGCTCTCAACCAACTCAGAAATGTTCGCTCTTTTTCCTTTACAAATTCTAGATAGGTTTGTTTTTCACCTTTCTTCATATCCCTGAAATACTGACGATGTGTTTCAGGAACCTGATCATACACTGCTAAGACTGAGGTTTTAAGAGTTTCATAGGTCAAGGAATCAATGGGAAGATTGGTGTAAACCTGCTTGGCTTTACCTATGAAAGCAGTCTGGGCTAGAAATGCCCACTGATCATTTGGCCACTTGAGTTGGTTGGCTGCCTTCTCAAAAAGGATGAAGAAATTCTCCGGGTCAGTCTCATCAAAACTAGGGACAAATATCAAACTATGACCCAGAAAATGGTCTACTTGCAACCGAATCCCTTTGATTCCGGTTTTCTTCAGCTTTTAACTTTAACATGCGCTCATCGTTTTCTCTCATGTTGTTTCTCCTCACGCTCATGTTCAATATCATGCTGTTTTTGTTCAAACTCGCGCTGTTTTTGTTCAAACTCATACTGTCTTTGTTAACGCTCATGTTCAATTTCACGCTGTTTTTGTTCACGCTCATGTTCAATTTCAAGCCTTCTCTGGTCTCTGTCAGATTTTGCATTCTCCAGCTCTAATAGTTTCACTTTCATCCATGCATCACTACCTCCTTCCTCTGCACACAACTGATAGGCTGCCTCAGACAAAACACCAGTAGTTACCAATTTCTCAATCACACTCCTTCTAATCTCACCTTTGGTATTACTAGTTCTGTAAGGTACATCATACGATGTGGCTAAGGCAATCCAGTCTACTTTTCTGAGCTTCGACACAGACAAGGTGCTCAAAGAGGGGTCAGCGACAAATTCACTAATTTTAAATTCCAGGATTGAATGCTATGAACAATGGATGAACGAGAAAATGTATGACTAATTAGGATGAGTGAGAAACGCGAATAATTGGCATTAAAGAACGTAGAGGCTGACACAGCTCTCTCAACTCATAAACATAACAAAACGAGATGGATGAAATGAGTATGCGATGTCCTATCGAGGGACTTAATGTTTCACTAATGTTCTGAATTACTACCAAACGAGGGAAAGAAAGGAATCCTGGTCACGGCACCATGTTATGTTATGAGCGGGGTTCGAACCCATAACATAAAGAAACATTCCACTAAAAACCACAAAACGAGGACTTATTATTTAGCCTCACAAAATGCGGAAAATATGACTATCAGTTTCAGTCAAGAGTAAGTGGTATGTTAAACTTCCACAAAAACTAGCAACTCTCTTTGTAGTCACTAAAACCTTGGTAGGTGAAAAGATGTGGCAAGTTCATAAAATATCAGTTGATATCAAATGGCTGTTTTAGTCTAAAAACCCCAATGTTATTCCTTTCTTATCACTCGTTCAGAATTAGTTATCTTTAGTCACTTTGACTTTGATTTATCCCAACAATCAAAAGAATAATATATTAGCATATAAAGGTAAAATGTAAAGAATATGTAAAATATAATTATAATTTATTTAAATGATTAATTATACACAAAAGTTACTTCTAGTGAAAATATCAAATTTGAGAAACATTGATGTGAAATAATAAAGAAACTCTTAAGAAAAATAATACATAGTTATATAAATACTCTCCAAGAGAGTAAGTGAAAGCAATCAATAAACATAGAAAAATCCTAGGCGATACTTATTCAACTCATGGTGATTCTTTTACAAACGAACTCAAGGCAGGTCAGCTTAAGATGGTGGTGGAGAATGCACTACCTTGCCGTTACGGTACTTTCGACTTATATACCCTTAGCGCACCTGGCTCTGATACCAACTTCTCTAACTGTATTAATCTCAACTCATTATATACTTGCTGAATTAAAGTATTACTTTTACCAAGAACTCTATGATATATCTTGTAAACATTACTTATGATTAGAAAAGCCAAATACATTATTACCTAGTTATAATCAATATCATTCGTACGTCAGGCAACGAAGAAGAGCAAGGGGGTTGGAAGAAAGGGGGGGGAATGAATAGGGTTACGAGTGTAGGACGATAGGGGGTAGAATGGAATGTGAACGAAAGGGGAGTAGTCTGCACGAAGCCTCCCAAGACCACCTCACTCGTACTCCCGTACACTCTTGAACAAAAATATCTTCCTATATGAAACTAAGCTGTCTACAGGTCGAATTAAGTATACCGGGCTCATAACATTGCATACGATGTTCAATCATAAATAATTAAAGATCGTACCCACCATAACAAGCACAATACCTCAATTACAACCAGTGACACTTGAATGAAATAGAAATCCCTAACAATACAATAAACACCTTCCAAAGCAAGTATCTTAACATTCGGAACAACATTCACCAGGCCTCAATATCATTGACTTCACCTCAGATGATAATATACACTTACACAACAGTCTCTTCACAACATCGGGGATGATAACCTTCCAGGTTTGTCAATTAAAAGGTTACAAATACCTTCATATGTTCTTCCTAACAAACCTCCTCCATTCATTCCTGTAACAACAATCGCATATAATATCCGTGTTAATAGTTCATACATCGACCATGAACCTCCCGACCATGGTTCACCCTTATTGTTTTGGCTGCAATCATACATTTTATTGAGACTAGTGCTTGATAATTTCATTCAGCACTGGAGCCACAGCGATCGAGTGGCAAGCACGCTCGTGTGAATCTGCTTGACCTGGGTTCGATCCCAGCCAAGGCTGACATATTTAGTGGGTGTGAAACTCAGGTGTCTGAAGCAACTGCCATCAGCCCCTTCTCTGTATCCTCCTACTTTCTCTATCCTAGTTTCAAAGCCAAAGGCAGATGTTGTGCATACGTGCACAACAAACTCACTTGCTCTCGTATTTCCGATTTTGGCTCCTCTGAATTCTCCACTTTTTGGCTCAAACTTTCCTGTCATTCTCATATTAAATATTTATGTGATATCTGTCTTTCCCCTAACTCTACCGACTTTCCCAAATTGTTTGATTATCTAAACTCTAAAGTGGAACACATTCTAGCCATTTCTCCTTTCTCTGAATCTCCATTTTAGGAGATTTCAACGTTCATCACCACCAATGGCTCTCCTCTAATTCTACTGACTAACTTGGTGAACAAGCCTACGTCTTTTCTATCCTAAATGACCTACAGCAGTTGGTTCAGCATCCTACCCGTATCCCGGATCGCCTCGGAGATTGGCCCAACATTCTTGACTTGTTTCTAAATTCTAACCCTTCTTCTTATAGTGTCAATCTTTTCTCTCCTTTGGGCTCCTCCGACCATAAACTTATCTCTGTCATCTGTCCTATCTCTCCAGTACGGCCACCTGATCCTCTTAGCAGGCGGCGCTTGTGGCACTTTGTCGCTGACGATTGGGAGGCTCTCTGGCAGTACTTCTTTGATTTCCCATGGAATGAATATTGCTTCTATGGCCGAGGACCCTCGGAGAGTGCTGAACGCATTACCGAGGTAATCCTATCGGGCACGGAGGCATACATTCCATTTTCTTTCTCTCTGACTAGTGCAAAAATTCTTGGTTTACTCATGCTTTTTCTACTGTTGTCTGCAATAAGGAGGAAGCATTTAAATGGTACCGACGCCTTAAACCTCAAGAATCTCATTCTCCCTATGTTTCTGCCCGGAATCAAGCCAAATCTGTTCTTCGACTTGCCAAACACTCTTTCATCAATAATAAATGCACTGAACTATCCAACTCTAGCTCTTCCCAAGCTTTCTAGCATCTAGCCTAAAACCTGTCCGACAATTTTTCTTCCTCGTTTTTCCCTCCCCTTTTCCACTCTGATGGCGCAACCATCACTTCTTCCTTTGACAAAGCTGAACTATTCGCTCAAACTTTCGCTAAAAACTCCACCTTGGATGATTCCGGTGCTATTCATCCCTCTCCACCCCCCTCTCTCCTACTTATGCTTAATATCCTAATCTCTTCTAAAGATGTACTTTCTATCCTCTCTGGGCTTAGTACATAGAAGGCGTATGGTCCGAATGGTGTTCCTCCTGTTGTACTCAAAAACTGTTCTTCCGTGCTGACTCCCTGCCTAGGCAAACTCTTTTGTCTCTGTCTCTTCTCTAACGCATTCCCTTCTTTCTGGAAGTTCGCACTCATTCAACCTGTCCCAAAGAAGGGTGACCATTCTCAACCCTCCAACTATCGTCCAATTGCTCTTATCTCTTGTGTCTCTAAAAATTTTGAAACTATTCTTACTTCCAAATTTCTTAAGCATTTATCTTCTCATAATCTACTCTCAGATCGCCAGTATGGCTTCCTTAAGGGTCGCTCTATTGGAGATCTTCTTTCATATCTTACTAACTCCTGGTCATCCTCCTTTCGGGACTTCGGTGAGATCTTTTATATTGCGCTAGACATATCGAAGGCCTTCAATGTAAGAGGTATAGAGTTATAAGAGTTTCTACCGTATTCCGTCATTATTATGTAATTCACTTCCATTCTCTCGTATACTTTTCGTGTGTTTCTATGTAATATTCCCTAATATCAATAATTATGTCCTTTTCCTTTATCCGTAAACCGTTTATCCTTAAAACGTGGCGACCACCTAAATTACATAAATGTGTTAATAGTTCTACTCAGTCTTTCTTAACTCCTTTCGTACCCGGCGACGTCTTTTTATTTTCTTCTAGCTACTATTAGACGATATTTTTCAGCTTAAAAAGGCCCTCTAGCAATTAAGCGGCTTTGAACTATCTCAATTAACCCTTTATTCTACCACAGATCCTTCTTAACCTGACAAGCGCTAAATAGACCTAGGGGCTAGGGTAGTTATTTGTGCATTTCTAGCCTTGGATTCTGACAGAATTCGTTATATTTACAATATAGAGCATTATTTGTTTTCAGTATGCTTTTATTTTACATATATGATGTATATATGAACTTTCAAGAGTGCTAAAATAAGTGGGAAAAGCATTTGGGTGGTGAAAAACGAAGATATTGGCCACCCGGTCATAATCTCAGGCGAGAGAGATCCACAGGCAACCCTCCTCTCTCGCTGTCTGTGAGGTAACTGAGACGAGCGGGGCGGTGTGGGCCGGTGTCTGGCTGTTGCATAACGATCTTTTCTGCAACCCACTTGTGCTACATTATCGCGGGAGAGAAAAATAACCGATAAATGATGATAATAAGAGGAAAAATAGGTGATAATTGAGGAGGGGAGGGAGGGGGGAATAAGGTGGGGAAGGAGGGGAGGTGGGTGGGTGAGATTTACATGGATGAGTACTGGAGGGGAATTATCTCACCTAGAGACAAATTCCTTTGTTTTGATAGGCCCTTTTTTTTTATGGAAGGCTTTTTTTATGGTCTTGCTTCCGTGAGGCCTATCGCGTTCCCTATAGGAAGCCTTCCGTGAGGCCTATCGCGCTTGCCGGGTTAAGCCGCACAAAATCATCTAAACATAGCTAGAATAAAATGAAAAAGACGTCGCAGTACAGAAGGGGTTAAACCTATCCTACGATTACCTTATCTCAGAGAAACTAATCTGTTTACAATAGGAGTACTCGGCTAAATTATACGAGGTTAAGGGGAGATGGGGCTTTTTTCTGTTCCCCTTTCTTTCTCAAGTTTAGCCTGTTACGACTGAGGTTTAAATATATCAGGGCTCTTATTCATTGGACTAGTAATGGCATAAATGTTACAACGGAAAGCGCTAGCTCCAACCTCTGATGTATATTCCCAGTGAACAAAGAACACAAATACTCTACAGAGTTCTATATGCAATAATAGGCTATCAAACTCTCAATAAATGTGCGTCTACTCTAGGCTAAATGTTATGTGAAAACAGCCTATTACTACCTATAACCGAAGGTGCTTGGTTATGGTATGCAAAGTAAGGTGGTAAGAGAAGTTACAGCTTACGTTACTTTAATCAATAAATGTCAGGCACTCCTGCATGAAAGAAAGTGCACTAAAGTCCTTCAACACCAACAAGGAATCTTCTTTAAATGTTAGATGCTATAAAGATGCTCGTATCGGAAATGGAACCCAAAAAGGCAGGCAGCGGAACAATGCTCGTGCAGGCTATGCACACAAAAAGGCAGGATATATAATGCAGTCGGGGCCAAGAATATCCTAAACGCTACAACAATAATAATCGCCACGACAATGCAGTATTCCTATCAACAAAAAGAGCCTAAGTCGTTTGTGTCTCCATACATCAAACTAGGCTGCGAAATGCTTGTGTAATCATAAATGGGTATGCATAAAAAGAGTAATTAGGTTAATATACTTAATGTCTACTGTGACTGATAAAGTCTAACTAGAGTCAATGATACGAGATACTGGTGCGCATGGCATGCCGCATAGCCTAGTGCAAGTCTCAAGTCTGTGCATCAAATATTACGTTATAGGGAAGGGTAGCTCTCTTGAGAAACCTTAATACCGAAGTATTAAGCGTTCTCCTGGCGTACCTCAAAGACAAACAACGAGCTTAGAACAGTGCAGAATGGTATAGGCAAAAAGCCCTCATTCGTGCATGCTCTACTCTCAATGGCACACAGACTAGAATTTACTCAATCAACTCCAGTTCTCAGGTATGTCGTGCAGCTTTTTCCTAAAGCCAGCACTCGTAGGAAACAATACCTTATAATATCAGACCCCTAGTCTAGCATTATCTAATCCAGCAGAACACTACTAATTACAGGAAGCGGCACTTAAACAACATAAATGCCAACCAATGCTTCGTGATCAACTTATCTTAACAACTAACATACATGGGTTATATCAGACCTTAACGCACAATACAACTGGCCAGCATGGAGCTGATTTTGCAGAGTTAACCAGAGGGGGTATAATATTAATAAAAGGTGGTGAAAGATATGAAAAAAGAGAGAGGTAGGCAGAGGAAATGATTCTCAGGTGCAGAGCGGGGACAGGTAGCAAGGGATAAGATAGATGCGTTCTAGAAACCAGATCTGAGGGAGAGAGTGGCGAGGAACCAGTATATATACCGGGACTAGGTCGAGCCGCGTGGGAAAAAAGCGGCAACAAGTCCTCTAGCCACTAGCAAGGGAGCTAGCAGCATGGTAAGGACCTCTCTCAACCAACCCCCACGAGGCAGCCAGCCGTGACGTCATCGAGCGAGGCAAAAACACTGCGCGCCCCCCTCTCACTCTGTTCTACTCTCTCTCTCTCTCCCAGATCCCATCATTACTAGTTAATGATAAAACATATACTTTACAATTAAATATAGAAAGCCTTGACATGGGTGAAAACAAAGAGCCCTTCTGGACTGCCCATGACACGAGCCTTCATATGAAATAAAGCACACTCTAATACATAAACTGTAGCCCCATCCACTGCCCTGGCGATCCTAGCGAGTCACTGTAGGACAAGCCATGCGGTTCTAACGGAGTGGTTAACGTCACACCCCCCCCAAGATTTTTCTCAGAGGCCCCAAGGCTCACAAAAATCTGATGGTTAGAACCCATGCTATATCTCCACTTCCCATCACCCAGCGGCAGTAAAATATCTGGCACAGTTCTTCAACAAAACATTTTTCAAAATTATAACCCTCCCCAACACAATAGGTTAAATTATATGTAGTTATGCTCCTCAAGAGCGAGCTTCTCTAGCCCAGCATTCTGAGAGGAGTGCAACTCAGAATTACTGCTATAACATACTGAAAAAATTCAACTATCAAAGAAAGTTTTTATTTTATTTTTATGTTTTTAATTTGTTTATTTCGGCTGCACTATAGGGGCAAGCCTAGTTTTTTCTTCTATACTAAACGCTCAACTCCTGCTTTACGACCCAATACGCTGGGCTACAACCGCGAGCCAACAAGCACCAAGCGCAAAATACTATTCAAACTAAAGCAGGAGGCTACCCGTGTGTCAATCTACCCAGGATCATATACCCTTGAACGACCATCTGCAACCACGTTGTCACAACCGGCAATATGGCGTATGTCCAGGTTATATACCAATAACCTTAGTGACCACCTGGTCAGCCTCATATTCTGATTGTGAAACTGGTCCAAGAACTTGAGAGGGTGATGATCTGTGTAAACTACACCGACCGGACCATAGGCTGGAACATAGACCTCGAAATGCCCCAGCGCAAGCACAACCGCCAGCAGCTCCTCCTCGACAACAGAGCAGCTCCCCTGGGCCGAATTGTACTTCTCCGAGCAGAAACTAACAGGATGCTCCAGCCCATCATCGTCCTTTTCCACAAGGACGGCACCAGCCCCCACACCACTAGCCTCCGTTGCTAGTTGGAAAGGTAGGCTAAAGTCAGGGGCCCTGAGGATTGGGTGAGTGCACAACAGGTGTTTTACTTCTCTAAACACCTTCTCACACTCAGGCGCCCATTTGAACTTCTTATCCTTCCAGTTATCCTCCACCTGAGCTTGACTGTCCCGTTCTCCTTCTCCAGCTTGACTGCTAAACGTCATCACAGGCACAGTGAGAGGCTCAGGGGGGTGCCTCCCATACTCCTTCATGGGATTAACATGACATAACTGATTGCGCTTCCGTCTGTCTGGAGTGGCTACCAAGTAATCCAGGTCTGATAGCTCCTCAACCACCCTATAAGGACCAGCTTACTTCGCGGATAAGGGGTGACCTACAAGGGGCAGTAGAATCAACACCTCCTGACCCACGTGAAACTCCCTGAGTTCAACCTTGAGGTCGTACCTGTCCTTCCTGAGGGCCTGAGAGCTAGTCAAATTACGGCCAGCCAACTCCAGACTGCGCAACATCCGTTCTCGACTATTGAGGACACACTTGAGCATAGAACAAGGTTTTTCTGCGCCCTCCCATACTTCTTCAACCATATGGAGAGGCCCTCTGACACGGTGTCCAAAGACGAGCTAGCTCCATTAGGGCTGAATCCCAAACTCTCCCCAGGTACCTCCCGCACAGCAAACAAAACACATGGCAGGCCAAGATCCCAATCCTTCCCACTCTCAAAGCAACAACAACGAAGCACAGATTTCAAGGCTGAGTGCCATCGCTCTAACACACCCTGGCTCTCCGGATGATACGCAGATGACACAACCCCAACAATCTCATGCTGCGGCATTGCTTGAACAAAGAGGCTAGAAGTGAAGTTGGGTCCCTGGACTGACTGAATCCCCTGCGGGTAACCATACCGGGAAAAATACACTAGCAAGCTTCGGACCACCGTCTTCACCGACCCATTTCTCATAGGGTACGCATCAGGGTACCTTGTCGCTACATCTCCCGACTGTGCCTCACTGTCCTCCTTCAACTCTTTCGTCTTTTTAAGCCCATCCTCTGCCCCTTCAGGAACAGTTACTGGGTCTTCTTCAGACTCGAAATGTGGTCCTAATAATGAGTCCCCGAGAAGGTCCGTTGACACTAAACTCTCAACTGCATCAACTTTCAACCCCTTCTCGGTACCCTTCCTCCGCTGATCTAAAGATTGTTGACCAGAATGTGACTCCCTGGATGCAGGATCTCCGGTGACAACACACGCCATAGGCTGCACCGGACACTTCTCAACCCACTCCTGCTCCTCCCTACTCACGTCGGCCGGCTTCTCGGCAACGACCAAGGGTGGAGCCTCAGAAGTAGGTCCCGCAAAGTCGTTGCCGAGAAGGGGGTCGACGCCCCCAAGAGGTAACTTCTCCACAATTCCTACATCCAGGTCCCGAGTCACACCATCAACTTCCACCTTCATTCTTACAAGCGGGTATGACCTTGTCGCATTAACTCCCTGAACCACAACCACCCGCGCCGTATTGACAGGTTTACCAGTGAAATTTCTCAACAGTGTTTGCGATGCCCCAGTGTCACGCAAAATTCTCATCTCATGTCTTCTACCCCCCCACTCCACACAACCGAGTCCCGTGTGGTCACTAAAGGCATCACGGACAGGGAATAAGCCTTCCGGATCCTTCTGCACTGGCAGTGTATTTACCTCGGAAGAAATGCCTCTAACAAACTCCGATGTCCTCTTGAACACTCCAATGCCGTGAGCAAAAGACACGGCTGCCGGAGGAGGTCGACTAGGGCACTGATTTGCCTTATGACCCTCCTGGTGGCAACTAAAACACATAAATTTCGGTTTCGGCTTATACTGTGATGTAAAAGGCCCCTGACTTTTCACATACGATGTGGTGTAAGGTTTGGATTCAGTTTTAGTTTCATGGCTCTTCTGTTTTTTTTTTGTTTTTTTTTGTTTTTCTATGTGATTGAGGGAGGCAAAAGGCATAACTGCCTATAACGAGTGCCTCCCCCATAGTTGAAAGAGTGACAGGGCCAAAATCAAGGGACGTTCGAGCCAAAATGCCTGGACACACGGAGTTTGAAGCAATTTAAGTCATAGGAAGAGGGAAAGACTGATTCTGGGAGAGAGTTCCAGAGCTCAGATGTTGAGTAGAAGAAAGTTTGAGAGTAACGTTTCACTCTTGGGTTGGAGAGTTGCACAGAGTAGGGTGGGATTGAGTTGCAAGACGGGTACCACGTGCCCTACGTATAGGAGTGGTATGCACTGGGATAGCTCTGAGGAACACTGATTATTATAGTAGCGATAGAATAGCGAGAGAGATGCAACATTGCGGCGGAGAGAGAGAGATTGCAGAGAGTTGGTGAGTGGACGGGAGTTAATGATACGAAAGGCCTTCCTTTCAACTTTGTCTAGGAGAGCGGTGTGAGAGGAACCTCCCCACACATGTGAACAATACTCAATACAAGGGCGCACTATGCCCCTGTACAGAGCAAGAAGCTGTGCAGGGGAAAAGAACCCCCTAAGGCGGTTGAGCACACCCAGCTTCTGGGAGGCTGCCTTAGCAAGACTGGTAATATGGTCCTTCCAAATGAGAGCAGAAGAAAAAGAGACACCAAGAATATTGAGAGAAGATGAAGGGTTGATTTTTGTATTGTTGAAGAATAAGGGATAGTCCGCTGGGAGATCCTGACGGGTAGATAGATGGAATTGGGTTTTGGAAGCATTAAAGTTAACAAGGTTTTCTCTGCCCCATTGGAAATAGTATTTAGATCAGAATTTAAGAGTCTATGGCTTCATTACGTTTGTCGTTGAGGATTGCTGGCTGGGGCATTCTGAAAACTAATGGATAGTGTAAGTTGAGTCGTCTGCGTATGAATGGATGGGAATTAGGTACAGTTAAAGATCATTTATAAAAATTAGAAAGAGATAGGAGATAGGACAGAGCCTGAGGAACCGAGTTTATAGGGTGAGGAAGTGAACAATGGCCGTCCACAACCGCAGCTATGGAACGGCCCACATTAGAGACAAAGGCACAGATGGAGGATAGAAACCGAAGGAGGGTAGTTTAGAATTAAAGATTTATGCCAGACTCTATCGAAGGCTTTCGATATGTCTAGTGCAATAGAAAAAGTCTCACCGAAGTCCCGAAAGGAGGATGACCAAGAGTGTAAGATATGATAGAAGATCACCATAGAGCGACCCTTAAGGAAGCCATACTGGCGATCTGAGAGCAGATTATGAGAAGAGAAATGCTTAAGAAATTTGGAAGCAAGAATAGTTTCAAAAACTTTAGAAAGACAAGAGATAAGAGCAATTGGACGATAGTTGGAGGGTTGAGAGCGGTCACCCTTCTTTGGGACAGGTTGAATGTGAGCAAACTTCCAGCATGAAGGGAAGACGTTAGAGGATAGACAGAGACGAAAGAGTTTGCCTAGGCAGGGAGTCAGCACGGAAGCACAGTTTTTGAGAACAACAGGAGGAACACCGTCCGGACCGTACGCCTTATTAGTGTTAAGCCCAGAGAGGGGGCCCAAATGTGTCATTGTTACGGGGAGGGGGAGGATAACGGTCCTTAGCACTTACATCGTACTTCTGTGAGGACCCGCAACCCCGAATCAACGACAACCGTCGATCAGCCATTTCTGCTGCTTCGACTAGAGTTCTTGGGTTTTTCTCCTTTAAGTTCAAAGTTAGATCACCGCCCGTGCTCTTAAAGAACTGCTCCAACATCATTAACTGCTTAACTCCATCAAACGTTGTTACCTTCTCAGATCGGAGCCAGTTCCCCATAGCATCGGACAAGTCCCGGGCGTGTTCCAAAAAGGTGCTATCTCTTCCCTTAGTTACACCCCGGAACTTCAAACGGTACGTTTCTGGTTGCAGTTCGTAAGCCCTCAGGACAGCCTCCTTGAGATCCTCATACACAATACATGACTCCAAAGGTAACGCATCGTAGGCTTTAAGACCCTCGCCTATTAATCTAGAGGATACAAGTGCTGCCCATTTATTCTCTGGCCACTGGTTTTCCTGGCACTTCTTCTCAAAATCGTGCTAAAAATTCTGTTACACCACTCTCATCAAACACCGGAACCCAGTTTCAATAAGTGCGAGAGAGATTGATCATGAACACGGTTACCAGCCCCAAGTCGCTGTCCCGTTGCCTCTACTCGCGACTTCTCTACGTCCATGTCGGCACAGTACCTAGTCGACTCTAAATCCGCTTGGATTTTTGCTAGCTCTATGTGCTGCTGACTGATAGTTTTTCTCTCTTCTATCTTGGCTCAGCTATCTTGGCTAATTCTAATTGCTGCTGATGCTGAAGCTGAAGGTCACATACCCTGATAGCCTTTCTCTCTTCGATCTTAGCTAATTCGAGCTGAAGCAATAATTCTGGAGATAACCCTTGAGGAGGTGAAGGTGCTACAATGTTTGAAATTACCGGTGGTCCCCCCAGGGGCAACCCACCCTGCCAGTCACCACCCAACTGTGGAAGCGTACCCGGGGTCGGCAAACCACTGGGATGGCTGGGAGTCGAGTGTAGGGGAAGCATGGCCGAAGGGATCTGAGCACTCAACCCATCTCGCTCACCAGTCACCCTGCCCAGTACACACGTTATCAAGTTATCCCTGGTCATGCTGCTAGTAACCGCGTGACCGATAGCTGTGGCCAGGCATTGAAGACCGTACCGATCCATACCCTCCAACCGCTCGGCAGTAATAGGCCATTGCAAAAATATCCTAGCATCCTCCTCACAGTTCACCCGATTAACCCTTTCATCATACTGCTGTTCCTCAGTTTCGATATTACGTACTGTGTCTCCATTCTCCTCTGATCCGGTATAAGACATGATGCTCACAAAAAAATTCCCACCTCAATATTCAGAAAAGAAGCACCCCAAACTCTTATACCTCAATATACACACAAAAATTCTCGGAAATACTCAAGGGCTATACTATGTTGCAAAAAAAAAATTATTCTTGCTGATCCCCGCAAAATATTCCCCAAAACAACAAATGTTCCCTGCTAATAAATGTAGGTTCACCAAATCCTAGGTAAGGTCGCCATTTGTTACGACTGAGGTTTAAATATATCAGGGCTCTTATTCATTGGACTAGTAATGGCATACATGTTACAACGGAAAGCGCTAGCTCCAACCTCTGATGTATATTCCCAGTGAACAAAGTACACAAATACTCTACAGAGTTCTATATGCAATAATAGGCTATCAAACTCTCAATAAATGTGCGTCTACTCTAGACTTAATGTTATGTGAAAACAGCCTATTACTACCTATAACCGAAGGTGCTTGGTTATGGTATGCAAAGTAAGGTGGTAAGAGAAGTTACAGCTTACGTTACTTTAATCAATAAATGTCAGGCACTCCTGCATGAAAGAAAGTGCACTAAAGTCCTTCAACACCAACAAGGAATCTTCTTTAAATGTTAGATGCTATAAAGATGCTCGTATCGGAAATGGAACCCAAAAAGGCAGGCAGCGGAACAATGCTCGTGCAGGCTATGCACACAAAAAGGCAGGATATATAATGCAGTCGGGGCCAAGAATATCCTAAACGCTACAACAATAATAATCGCCACGACAATGCAGTATTCCTATCAACAAAAAGAGCCTAAGTCGTTTGTGTCTCCATACATCAAACTAGGCTGCGAAATGCTTGTGTAATCATAAATGGGTATGCATAAAAAGAGTAATTAGGTTAATATACTTAATGTCTACTGTGACTGATAAAGTCTAGCTAGAGTCAATGATACGAGATACTGGTGCGCATGGCATGCCGCATAGCCTAGTGCAAATCTCAAGTCTGTGCATCAAATATTACGTTATAGGGAAGGGTAGCTCTCTTGAGAAACCTTAATACCGAAGTATTAAGCGTTCTCCTGGCGTACCTCAAAGACAAACAACGAGCTTAGAACAGTGCAGAATGGTATAGGCAAAAAGCCCTCATTCGTGCATGCTCTACTCTCAATGGCACACAGACTAGAATTTACTCAATCAACTCCAGTTCTCAGGTATGTCGTGCAGCTTTTTCCTAAAGCCAGCACTCATAGGAAACAATACCTTATAATATCAGACCCCTAGTCACATTATCTAATCCAGCAGAACACTACTAATTACAGGAAGCGGCACTTAAACAACATAAATGCCAACCAATGCTTCGTGATCAACTTATCTTAACAACTAACATACATGGGTTATATCAGACCTTAACGCACAATACAACTGGCCAGCATGAAGCTGATTTTGCAGAGTTAACCAGAGGGGGTATAATATTAATAAAAGGTGGTGAAAGATATGAAAAAAGAGAGAGGTAGGCAGAGGAAAAGATTCTCAGGTGCAGAGCGGAGACAGGTAGCAAGGGATAAGATAGATGCGTTCTAGAAACCAGATCTGAGGGAGAGACGGTCGAGCCGCGTGGGAAAAAAGCGGCAACAAGTCCTCTAGCCACTAGCAAGGGAGCTAGCAGCATGGTAAGGACCTCTCTCAACCAACCCCCACGAGGCAGCCAGCCGTGACATCATCGAGCGGGGCAAAAACACTGCGCGCCCCCCTCTCACTCTGTTCTACTCTCTCTCTCTCTCCCAGATCCCATCATTACTAGTTAATGATAAAACATATACTTTACAATTAAATATAGAAAGCCTTGACATGGGTGAAAACAAAGAGCCCTTCTGGACTGCCCATGACACGAGCCTTCATATGAAATAAAGCACACTCTAATACATAAACTGTAGCCCCATCCACTGCCCTGGCGATCCTAGCGAGTCACTGTAGGACAAGCCATGCGGTTCTAACGGAGTGGTTAACGTCACAAGCCCCATTAGTTTTCTGTTCGTGTCATTTAGGTGTCGATTTTTTCCTGGGGAGCGATAGCGATATATTAGTGTAAGTCTGTATGAATGAATGGGTCTTCGTTCTGTAAAGAGGGATGTGAGTGGTCATTTTGAGTTTGGTAGATGTAATAATAGTTTGTAGTACAACCTTTAATACAATTAAATGATTGTATGAATCGTTACCATAATCATTAAATCTATTGTACAGTATATGCCAATACAAAATAGTTAAAAGTATATAACTTCAGAAGAATATTTAAATATTTAGAATTATATGTTATGCAGACAGTAGCCATCATACATTAGCCAACCTTATTTCACCAATGTGGAGCCTGGCGATTTCGATTTGCTTCATATATATTTGTGCGAGAGATTAGGAATGTCAACGAATCATGATAAAATGTGAAGTTATGCACGACACAAATATATTGTTAACAGGATTATAAGCATAATGCAAAATAATTAGCCAAAATACAAGTTTCTGTCAATTTTCATAAATATAGATCGGACACGGATTATGTAAAGTAAACGATAGGTGTGACCCATGGTAGAGCAAGGAAATAATCTGATTATTGTCATACGATTGTGACACAATTTGTATAAGTGTACCCAACATGTCACGTTTAACAAATAAGAACAAAGGAAAACAAGCCACAACAGATCTACTGATCCTTACGAGGCTGCTTGTAAATATGATTGCAAAAGAGCAGATACACATATAATTATATGGAGTAAAATAAGTCCACATATAACGTCATTATCACCATATAAGGCATTGTTTTTTTTTCTTCTGTGTTAGACTTGCGTGACCCGCCATCGAATGTTGTCATATTTGATAACTTTCATCTACTATTGGCTTATATATAACCTGTTTAAGATCCATATTATCATTTGGTGTCACATAAGTTGTGGGGATAAATATGCTATAATTAATGATATAGTATAGATTTTTGCCTACTCTTATGACTTCAGAAAGCTACCTTACATTTGTTATTTTTTTAAATGTACTATTTATTTAAACTAATACAGCATTGTCTTTTCTTTTATATGCTGTGCAATCTCAGACAACTAATAACATATTCTCATGCAATTGACAACAGTGATAGCCATTGGTCGACCATCACTCTCTAACCTCGGAAACACAAACTACAACTAAGCATTACTCTTGGCATAATTGGTAATCACACACACACACACACTCAGAATATTATGTGCCTCAATAAGCATTATCGGAGTGAATATGCTTTTTATAGATAATTATTTTTGGTTGTAACATGAAACACTTAGCAAAGTCATTATTTAGCAACAGTACTAAATGTATGCTACGCAATTGAGATATATTATATCATAAGCATATATTGCGTGACACCTCATGTAATAGTGAGTGGACATAACAATAGCCATTATGTGCGTTTGCGTTTGCGTATGCGTGCGTGTATGCATGCCTGCTTGTTTGCATGTGCTTGTGGCGTGTTGTAGTGTAGTAATTATAGTTCAGAAATATATACATATGTTATATTGTAAGAACAGAAATATATATTTATTCAAGTTCCAAATCAAATTACCACAGTAATCCTTTGTATTTTAATTAGTATAACTATAATAATGGTTTCCAATGCAAGTCACAAGGATATATTGTCTCCAAGCATTCCAACAGTTATATTCAGCACATTTTTCTAATCAAAACAACTTCACATCAAGCACCTGTTATTATTTAGCATTGAAAGATAACGCAGGTGGGTCAAAACCATTATATTGTTAAGGACAGTAAAGATAGAGGGTATATATTGATATCGTGACACATGTTGGCATGCCTGAACAGCTGTAAGTGTGGCATTTTCAGAGGTGTTAGGGTGGCGAGGAATTGAGCCATATAATTTTCAACTTTCTGTCATGAGACAACATAGGTCAAAATAGCATAAACTTCTACAGTGAGGTAACGGAAGTTTGATGATGCAGAGTATTTCAGTCCTTATCTAGCTGTGCAATAGATCGTTAATACAATAAATCATAAAATACGGTTGCCAGCTTCATTTTAATTTTTGACATACCAATTTTCCAGGATGGCATAGATTACATAGTCATTTGCTTTATTATATATACCTACGGTAGTTCATCAACTAATTTACTTTCGGAATACGATTATCTTGAGTTAATAGGCATAGGCCAAATAAACAAAGGTTCATGGCCAGTAAATGTTTGTAAACTGCTTTGTAAAAAGTTAAAGGATAGTAAAATACTGTAATCAAATAAGATTAATATGTAAATCGCCCATGATCAAATTGTACAAAAGGTTAATAAACTATTTTTGTTTGTTTGTTTGTTTTGCATAACCAACCTTTCCTACACAATCTAACTACGCCATCTATGGGACATAATATGCAACAGATTCAGGGTGGGGGGAGTGAGTGATCTTACTAATATCAGAGCGAAAGACTCCCAGCGAAATTACCATAGGTGGCCCAGTCGGAAAGGTGACCGACTGTACGTGGAAATAGGTTAGAAAACCTGCGAACTTGTTTCCCACGAACCAATTATCCGATTTTTAACAGAGACTTGGAAATGGGATCGTATGTAATATTATAATATGTAGTTGGAAATACGTACAGTCTGGGACTAAAGTCGTGGTATGGATCTTCAGCCATCCAGTAGTGCCCTCTGACGGCCGTATTCGAAACAATTTGAGATATGATGTTTTTGGCTCTCCATAGATGAACTTTTTTCGACACGTTCCAAGTAGCGCCGAAAGTAAGCGAGAAACTTCCTGTTTTTTGGTGGATTACGACCATGCCAACTAGAAAATACACACACACACACTACTGCCTTATCAGAATGCAAGGAATATTAGTATGCTCTGCAACTATAATTAATGTATAATCGAGTGATGCCAGTGTTACTCTTGCATAGGAATATAATCAAAATAAATGAGAATACTGTATTAACCCATCCAGTACCAGGGACGTCCTTTTCATCTATTCTGGCAACTATTACATGATTATATTCAGCTTAGGAAGGACCTCTAGCAATAATAAGGTTTCTAATTATCTCAACCAACCCTTTTAACCACCACAGATCCTTCCTAAGCTCCATAATATCATCTAAATATAGCTAATATAAAAATATAACACAACGTCGCTGGTATTCAAAGGGTTAGGACGCTGTTCCGGATATTAATGATTAAATATAAACTAATGGTCAAACATAACAATGTAGATAAAGCACACCGAGTATTCTAGCTTACTAGGGAAATGGGGGCGGGTGCCCAACCCCGAAAGGGGTTGAAATAGGGGAGCTATCTCCCCGCCAAAGACAGCTTTCTAGGGCCTTTCCTAGCTGATGCTGAGAGGATTGGGTTCTAGTCATGTGGTGATGGGCTGGTCTATCAGAGTGAGAACTGAGCGATCTCTGCCATACCCATAGCTTACTCTGACTGTTCCTTTTACTTATATATTTTCTAGATCTCAAGTGACGGCGTCTCTTCCGTAGATTGACCTCCCAATCTACCAAGATTGGAAGCCAAAGCGTCACATTTTTTCCTTTGCCCCTCAGCTTTCTCTTCATAATTGCTGAGGGGCACAGGGCCCTGGGTGGGGCTTTGGTTTCCCGGGCGTTTCTGTCGCCCTCCTCAACTCCCCACCATGGAGTGGCTTCGGTCACCCATGCTTTATTGTGGTTGGCTGGGAGGGTTCTGTGGGGGCGCTCGGTTATGGCCTTGGTCTTACTCGGGGCCTTGGGGCTGTTCGGCCAGGCAGCTTGGGGAACAACAACAACAACAACTAGGGAAATGGTATATAGTGGATACAGTATATAAACCTCTGTAAGTGAATGCAACATAGGTATATAGCCTATTATAATGTATTCATATTTCATGTAGGATTTATATATACAGTTAGTTTACACACATGTTTTTAAAATATATTATACCCAGTGGATATTGGCAATACTATGCTTTTTTGCGTAAAAAATATACTCAACTTGATCATGCTGCAACCTATTCTTGTATCTGATTATTTATCAAACGTTACCCAACTCCTCCGTCAGTGGTGACAAATAACAATCTACGCTTCACTAAACCAGTTCCCTGGCAGGGTTATTTCCATCATAATATGATGGCCTGAGACTCGGCCACACAACGATCATCCATGTTTTTTTTAAATCGGGGGATATCCCCACGCTTTGCCCTTGTTGCCAGGTTCCAGTCACAGTCCAACATATTTTGATAGATTGGTCCTAGTTATTAATTACAAGGACACGCCAAGTTTCGACTCAATTTGGAGATCTATTCAGTTGTGAAGAGCGGTTGTGAGAGTCAAAACTTGTCGAGTCCTTGTAAGAAATAAAAGATCGTTTTCCTCAAACTCGTATTTCTCAGGGTAGTGGGAGTGCGAGAAAGGGAGGGGTATTGGGATGTGGAGGGAGGGAGGGAAGGATAGTGGGAGGTGGAGGGAGGGATAGTGAGAGGTGGAGGGAGGGAGGGGTAATGGGAGGTGAAGGGAGGGAGGGATAGTGGGAGAGAGGCATTATTTATTTAATTGGAGGTGTTAGGTGTTGGAGTGAAATTAATAAGAAATAGATTGTGGGGTCAATATGGGCAGATTATATTACCCATAGAGTGAAATAAAATAAAATGTAGTCTGTACATCTTGATTTTAAGAAGTTTCCTCTCCTGTAACAAGATGTGCATTATTAGGCAGTATGTTACAACATGATTAAATTAATAGGGACACATTTTGTAATGGGTAATGAACTGGGTAAGTTGCCCTGTATAGTGTTAAGATTAAAACAGTATTATATAAATATAAGTTTTATTTTGTAAACCAATAATCTTAACATGGTAGAAAATACAGCCTACTATCATTCAGAATAATTAACTGGTAAAGAAAGGATGCTTGACCTAAGCAAAGACAGATAGAATACCTAACACAAATAATTGTGTCAAGGATTTCTTGAGGGCACTGGCTTTAATGTGGAGGAGATGGCTTATGAATCCTTGCATAACATAGTTACTATGAACAGTTAATCAATATTATCAATTACTGACGAGGCCCGATGATTATCAAACCTCTACACAATTAGAGGTATGCTGTTTAATATATACAATTGACACAATTAGTTGTTTTATTCTACGCATACAAATAGCTTAACTACCTTACTACAGTCTGGGAAGCTGTTTAAACGTTTCAGTAATCCCTAAATCAATATCATGCCTTATTTTAGCTATTATCTGTTATTATACATCATTAAAAAGTATCCATGGAAGAAAAGGGTTTAATAAGGCTTAGTTTAACCTATGAATCATTGGATGTTTATGTTATCTCCCTACACCCTGAAGTACTAAAAGTCTTGAGCTATAGTTTTGTTCTCCAAGCTTCGGAGCGTTTCATAAACTTTCACTCTCCTCCATAAAGATATAAGATATACTGTAGACGGTATAGGAATAACATATGGTTTATATGTATTACATTACGATCAAACTTTGTTGAAGGAGGTTTGAAATTGTGAAACATATTAACGTTTGTAGTGACATTTTTTTAATAATAAAAAAGTCGTCGGGATGATCGAATGTTGGTGTGATACTGGCCAAGGTTGGGCGGAGGGATCTCCAACACAATTTACTGTATGGAATGATGGAATTATATGTATATCGCAATATTGCTTTAATACAGTTTATACTGTATATTAATATTCTTATAGGTAATCCTTTAATTGTTACCTTCTATTGTTCCTCGACATTATATTATTATCATATATTTTGTGTTTTATTTAATGTTATGTTACACTACGTTGTCATTCCTATGAACCATACCATATTCAGTTACATTATTTGTGTTGTATTGTTAGTAACCTAATATCAATGATATATACATATTGGCGCTAGCAATACCGTCATTTGACGACCTATACTATAAACACCCATCATTGGTTATATTATTCGCATGAATAAACTGCTGTGTATAGGGATATACAGTATACCTATATATTACTTATAACAGAAAATGACACAAACCACTTTTAACTCTGAAATGTGTGCCTGTTACAGTTGTCATGGATACCCAGTGCATTTTCGCTTCCTTTTAGCATTGATATTCCATACATTCAAATAATGAAGTAGTGTGTGATTGTGTCTGTTTTCTAGTTGGCATGGTCGTAATCCACCAAGAAACAGGAAGTTTCTCGCTTACTTTTGGAGCTACCTGGATGTGTCGAACAGAGCCATCTATGGAGAGCAAAACAACATCATATATAGAATTGCTTCGAATACCGCCGTCAGAGGGCACTAATGGATGGCTAAAGATCCATACCACGACTTTAGTCCCAGACTGTACTGTACGTGGTAATAAATATGTGTTGATAGCGCAAGGTTTAAAACCGGTACGTTTTCGAATTTATTTCCAAGTAAACGTCAGTAAGTTCGAAAAGGCCAAAAACTAGGTTGTTGGAATTTAGTTCGAAATGTTTTAGTTTGAATTAGGTTCGAAAAGTGTTAATTGAAATTATGTTCGAAAATATCCCCTCGGTATTAAATTCGAAATTCGGAAATAAGTTCGAAAATCCTTCGAACTTGTTTCTCACGAACCAATTTTCCGATTTTGAACAGCGACTTGGAAATAGGATCATACGTAATATTATAAACATTTAGTTGGAAATACGTACCGTCTACGACAGAACTGTTGTCCATGGCCTGAGGCAGTGTGTTAGTTCACTTATCTTTTAATAGATAGCCCTGTAATCGCTTCTAATAAAAGGGGGCGGGGTTAATACAGAGGTTTGAAGGAGGAGACAAACGTGTGTGTGTGTTCGAGACCAGCACACAGAATATGTTTAATGTTACACAACACAGGCTATAATATTATACTAGTCCATGTTGGAAGCCTAGATCACAAATAAGTAATGCACATCAAGTGTTGTGTTATTTATAGTTAAATAATATACCTACGATCAAATTTCTGTTCTTCGCAATTCCCAGTCCCTCCTCCTCCCTCTCTTTCTTTCACCCCAACTCTTCACTCCCTTCCTCTCTCTCTCTCAAGGACGCAAATGATACCCTCTAAATTACTCAGATAAATATTATGCGATTGCTTCAAATTTACTAATACATGCCAAATTAATATTATTAGTAATTGATTAGTAATAGGATAACTAGCAAGGCAGCGAACAACATCTGTTGCCCGCTGTCTCGCTGGTTATCTTATTCTTACTTAAACTATGATTCCCGAAGAACACGTCTATATCTGTTAACCCTTAACTGTCGGCGCGCAACTTATGTCGTGTGAAATAAATTTGGACTATGTGGCGGTTCACAACTTATGTCGTTCGCCATTTTCAGCACGTAATGTTGCTGAGAGAGAGAGCTGAGCGGTGGGACAAGCATAGCAACTCTACGACCGCTCACCACCACCGTGGTGGACCTACTGAACTGAATCCCACCCTTCCCTCCCCTCTCACACTCGCTACAAAGGGAATTATGTAGGGAAATTACAGGGTTTTTGCACTCGTGTTGCACGATCGTTGCAAGAGAACCAGTGGTCGTACAAGGATGGTTCGGGTGTCATTGGAAAGCTCTGTTTACGCCCTTTCAGGGATAGATACTTGTTTTACGCTCTGGGTCTTATTTAGACATGAAAATTATCACGTAAACAACCCTATTTAGGGTTAAAAAAAAACGCTGGGCGCTACGGTCAAATAGACCACCTAGCCCGCTAAATAAGGGTTAATATATGCCAAGTGTAACAATAATATGTGTGAGCTATTCAGTTTGAGACACTGGTTTATGTTAAGCATAATTCACCAAGGATTGAAGTTATTTTGTATTTTTATTTTTTTTTGGAATGAGTTGGAAAATGCATATACCATTATGACCACACCTTTTAATTATTGGGGAGACGACGCTTCAACCTCTCTCCTCTGTCCATAATATGCAAGCCCAACCCACCCACACACAAACGCACATCACATACATAATCACATACAACGCACAGGGCACAAAACACTCACACATGATAACATAAAACACACACCCACACACACACCTTGGTCCAGGCAAACTAGTAAAAGTGTTAGAATTGTTTAGGACGTGTTCTTGCCCTCAGTGCGTGCCATGACCATTCATGAGCCTTAGCCCATCCTGGGTTTAGCTGGTCCACAAGGGTGTGTGACATGATCCCCATAGATAATGTGTGGGCCATCATGTCTATTGACTGGAATATGGTCCAGATTAGGAGCATTGAAGCGGTGGAGAGGAACGCACGGGAGGAGTGGGAGGGTATCTGTAGCCGCCCAAATAAGTTGGACATTGATTAACTCTGTTCCAACGACAATACAGGAGGAGGTAGTTTATGCAGCTGGTGGTTGGAGTTCATATTGATTCAATATACATTGTAAAAGTTGTGTTTACCTTTTAAACCCTTTATATATAGGCTATTATATAAAGTATGTGTGTTTCCAATGTTCACCGTAAACATAATAATGGTGAAATAGTATAATATTGAATAACATTCACGGCAGCATACCGTACACAAAAGTATAATAAAATGTAAATTATGTTTGGAGGATAATTATAAAATTTAGAAGTAAAAGTAGAAAAGCCTAAACAACTTATATAAACTTTTAAGGTTAATATAAATTGTTTAGAAAGTTGGATTATCGTTAACAGTTCAATACGATGGCTTACTTTACAATAAAATATTACAATGGGTAGCGCCGAACTGTTTACTGATCTTAGTGATAAATCACAGTAATGAAGCTAGTAATTAAGAATCCACCGATAAAAGTATAATGCAATAATCATAGCGTGTCATATTACATACTAATTAAGGTAGATTATGTATTGGTCAATCACAGTGCCGTGAATAATTGAATGGAAAACAATATATACCCTAATAACGATTTTTTTGTTTTTATTACAAAGACACAAACTTCGGCTCCGCTAAGGCTTTTTCCTAACTGAGCCGACATTGTCATGTCTTTATAATACAGGAACTGTTTACTATGTGGTTATAATTTGCTCCAAGCTAGATTACAATACGATCCAGCTTGTCTTGACGCGTGGATTGTAACATCTCTTCTCGATCACTTTTACATTTATACGATTGTTAACACTAACCAATACGTCAAGGTTAGTAACTTTTAAGTGGTGTTCCAACGGAGCATATATATTTATTTTCTATAACAAATTGTATGAGGTAATGAAGAGAATACGAGTTCATAATTGAGAACCAGTAAAGGTAAACATAACAGTATATTCGTAAAACTCCATTGTAATATTTAATGACAGATTTGAACACGATGAGGAACATTTTATATTCGGTAACTAGAGAAAAGGAGAGAGAAAAAGAGAAGGGGGGGGGGGGGCAATTGGGGAAGGCAGTAGAGAGAGCGGGAGGAGGGGGGGATGAGAAGTACGAAGGACAGAAACTTGATCGTCGGTATATTTAACTCTATAAATAACATAACACCTGGTGTGCATTACTTATTTGTGATCTAGGCTTCCAACATGGGCTAGTCTTATGATAAAAGCCTGTGTGTTGTGTAACATTAAACATTTTCTGTGTGCTGGTCTCGAACACACACACACACACACGTTTGTCTCCTCCTCCTTCAAACCTCTGTATTAATTAAGTGATTACAGAGCCATCTATTAAAAGATAAGTGAACTAACACACTGCCTCAGGCCATGGACAACAGTTCTGTCGTAGACTGTATGTGGTAACAAGTACGTGTTGATAGTCTATTTTATACCGAGTGGATATTTTCGAACATAATTCCAGTTAGCACTTTTCGAACCTAGTTCAAACTAGAACATTTCGAACATAATTCCAACAACCTAGTTTTTGGCCTTTTCATCACCAAGGACACCTCAGCCAAAGGTATGACCACTGCAGGAATTGTTAAGATCGTCACTCAGTTGGAAAACTGTTCATACTATCACTGGAGGTAAGACAGTTGGAAAGCTTGGGCCACCCTTGATCCTATTTATGGATACATGATTAGGTGCACTGGTACTTAATTATCTACCCCAAGTTGATGTTTGTTGTTGTGGGTATCAACAAAAAAGCTTTATTAGACACTTCACTGGTCGTAACTAATATCCTTTCCTACCCATAACCGTGGCGCTATTGTGAATAAAGAATGCTGCCAGGGTAAGCGCTTTATTCGGGATAGACCAAACCAAGGCTCAGTGAGACAACGTTTACTTATAACGGCACTCATCGGGGAGTCCTTTCGAGATAGCAATATCTCAAAGAAGGCCAAAATATATCCATCACTCTCAGTTCTGAAAGACTCTTATAACGGTCAGAACAGTTCAGATACGTTGCGTTAAAAACAACTATCTTATGTTAGTTCTATAACGTGTGCTGATGCACTGGCATATTTGCACACGATATTTAAGACCCAACACCAAGACTCTGGAAGTTCTGCATCAAAAGAGTAGTCAGTGAGCTCTATCCTGTGTTAACTCGATTTTATTCTACCTATGTACTGGCATATGGTAGGTATTATTAAAGGTCCCACACCAAGAGTTCGAGTACAACTGCTGTCAACTAGCCATGTCAGGATCACCACCACGGCCCAACTTATATACCGAAGACTATAAGTAGCCACTTTACAAATAAATAGTAAAATTATATGCTGTTGAAAACACACAGGAGAAATATATGTGAAAAGTGAATTATACTGAGTGTTGGCTAGAGAGAAGTTTTAAATTATCAACAAAACTATTTTTTTTTTTTTTTAGATTGCAGCACCCAAGTGCTGCGCGGGCCTTTTGCCATAGGCGGGCCCACCAGTGTTGTGGGGTCTTTGTTAACCGTAGATATCTTCCACGGTTTGCTTAGTTCGAACGAGATTGGTCAAGATCCCGTCCTTCTTCTTTGCGATTTCAGCAGTGGTATGGCATACCCAGCTGCCATCTACACTCTTTTTGTGTATGAAGCAGCGGCAGCCATGCTTTTTCCAACCCTTGCACCGACTCACGTGATTGCCAAACACGTACGGTACAAGGTTTTCGTATTTTTTACTGATGGTTAAGGTGTTCTTCTGTAGCTCAATGCCTCCAAACATTAAGTTATCGGCGAAGTAGTCGTTGTAGGCTCCTAGAAGTCCTTGATTGTCTCTCGTCTTCTCCCATGTGAAGTCCTTCTCCTTACTAGGTGGTGTTGAAGGGCTGGGGTCTTCTTGTTCTTCCGTCGGTGAATCCATCTCCTCTACCTCCATGTCAGCGGAGGCAGGAGGGCTGGGGGTCAGCTGTAGGTGGTTCAGTGGTGGCTTCTTGCTCCATCTCCTCTACCTCCCCGTCAAGAGAGGCGGGAGAGCTGGGGCTTTCTTCAGGTGTTGGTGGTGTAATTTCAGGCAGCCTCTGCACCATAGAGTACAGATGACCTAGAGAGGAAAGAAGACTCCACAAATCTGTAAATAGGGATCCACGCGTTCGAGAGATGGCAGTACGATCACAAAGGACAATGGGAGACAAAGACAAAGACATTATATTGACTATCCTTGGTCCCATTAATTCGTAATAATCCCTACCTTGTACTAATAACGCTATTAATAATCAATTGAACGTTATCCAGAGACTCTGCAGACATGACATAGTTAAATAGACATAAGTAGAGGCTACTGTAAAGGCCAGTCATCGTGTAATTGTCGTCATTATGAGGAGGTGACTGAAGCAGACCTACTCCAACACCCGCCATTGTTGATGTGAGATTCGGGAGTTGCCAACGTCAATGGTGGGACAAAATATCCCTAGATGACATAAGTATAAATGTCCAATTTTAGTACTACTTTACAAATTAACATCTACATAACATGTAACATAATAATATATATTCAAAATTACATTTTAATGTTGTTGTGTTGCTTGAAGGTATACAGCTTGCATCATATATGAGTATATGTTTTATAGTGTATATGTATACTTAATGTTTTCATCTTGCTTTTATATATCTAATTTATATTAAATAATTTACAAGTGTTTTTACCAACATTAATTAACTCTTAAATACGTACCCTCTTTAATCTATTGCTCCCTCGTTTTACGGATATTCCCTTAACTTTGGTAACACTGCAGCAAGCCAGCTGGCAGGCGCGCACGGCGCACAGACTATCTATAATAAGGACAAGCCACTGAGGTGCTTTGGTTGTTATACCATACAACAGTACTGCCACCAAATCCCTAATATGCGCGGCAAAATAACCGTGTGACGTCACGCTTTAGCCTCTAGGTCATCTGTACTCTATGCTCTGCACATTGCTCCTGTTTAGAGGGGTTCCATGTCATCTCAACCAGTAGACCATTTCAACCAGTAGCTCTCAACCAGTGCCAAATTAACCCAGACCAACCAAACCAGTGCCAATATATAGTACTAACCTAACCTAACCTAACAGTATTGGTTGATTTGGTACTGGTTGAGAGCTACTGGTTGAAATGGTCTACTGGTTGAGTTGACCGGTCACCGTTTAGAGGTTGAAGCAAGTTGAGGCGCTTGGCTGGAGTTGTTTTGGGCCTTAGAGCTTGTGTTGGGATGAGCTCCAAGGGCCAGGTTGATTTGGGTGCTTCTGGCCTGGGGAAGGCGATGGTGGGGAGGTCACTTGCCTCCAGGAGGTCTCTCAGATAATCTCTGAAGAGGTAGTGGTCCCCACCAGCGAGAGCCATGGCCGTTGTAACAACAATCTTGAAGATATTAGATTGGTTACAGGATGGCTGGCCACAGTCTGCTGATGGATAGTCAAACATTTCTTTTTTTACCTCCTTAATTCCCCGGGCATGCCTGGAGCCTTTCAGGGTTGCCCCTTCAGGCCCAGATACACTGGTGGCTTCGTCACCCTTCCTGGTCTTCCTGATGGTAAACCTTACCCTCTCATTGTTGGCAAGAGAGGGTGTAGAGTGGCGGGAGTTTGGCTTGGAAATCCCTGTACTATGTACACAAATATCCCCCCCCCCCCCCCCCCGTCATCTCTGGTGATAAAACCAAAGCCTTTTTTCACATTGAACCATTTAGCATGGCCTGAGAAAGTCTTGTAGGTGTTGGAAGCCATGGTGGTAGAGAGAGGTGTGAACCTTCTCTAAAGGGAGCTCAGAGAGCACTGAGTAAGAGTACTAGTGACGAGCCTATATATGAGGAAGTACTCCAGTGAAATCATACTCTCTGATTCTTATGCAAATTAAAATATAAAGAAAGTACTAGTGATGTACAGTTGATTTAGGGATCTCGAAGTACTTATATTAAATATGATCATATTAATACCAAGTGAATGCTAAATACTATACTCATAAATACCTGAAAAAGGAAACTAGAAAGAAAACCTCATTAGTCACTACATCTAAAATAAATCTATGCATTTTACTCCAACATTTGCGCATACAGTTATTCCTATCTAAAAGTTCTTAGCACAAGTGTAATACCTCAGTTGAAGGGAGTGCTATTCTTAACAAATGATCTTTACAACAGGACAAGTGTAATCTTTCAATTAGAAGAGTACTTATAATTACCTATCATATCGAGTGCAAGTGTAAATACCTCAATTAAAGGGAGCACTAATCTATATTGTAGAAGTAACAGTCTTACGAGTAAAACTTAGTGGAACCTCGCTCGTGCATCTTATATATTTTTGTATTTACCGTTATTCTAGTAGTACGTATGCAATATCCTTGTGCCAATAAACATAATGTGATTGTACGTATTGTTATAATTATCCTCTATTACTTTCTGTGATGTGTTGTAAAACTAATTCTGCTTCTCCAGTCAAGTAGAACCTACCAATTTAAACCAATCAACCCCAGCAAAAACTTGGTATAATATATAATTATATATATATATATATATATACTGTATATATAGCATACAGCTTATGTTTGCAAACCACAAATTAGCAGAAGCAGGGTTGCCAGGTGATTCAATGCGGAAAAGGACAGACATATTTAATTATTATGTTACCTCCACCAACCGACTTTACTCCTAAACTCAATTAATGAAATCAACCAATACATGTGGCAGTCCAGGGATTCGAACCTAGGATACTCACACCGAAATTCAGTGTATTTATCCATTGCGCTACGAAGCCAGTTAAAGAATGGTGGACAAGCCTACGATTTATTATGCAGTTTCGAATCCTGCATATCAATCTAAGCATGTACACACATTTGCTCTGTTGAGCGGTACTTGAAAAGTAGACAGAATGGATAAAAATCACCATTTGAGGAAGAGCACTTTATTGACACGCCAATAAAGTGCTCTTCCTCAGATGTTGTTTTCGACATTTGCTCTCCAAATAGGGCAAACTCTCTCTCTCTCTCTCTACATGTTTATATATATGTATATATATATATATACCGTATATCACAAATACACGTGAGCCACTAAATGTTTTAATCTCTCAGTGGGGTTCGAACCGTCGACCGTCAGGACGATAGCCGACGCTTTTTTTGACTGCCGTGGTAGAGTTGGTTAAAGTGTCGGCTATCGTCCTGACGGTCGACGGTTCGAACCCCACTGAGAGATTAAAATATATATATATATATATATATATATATATATACTGTATAATACAGATAGAATGTTAATGTACCGTACCTTTTTGTAGTGCGGATTTAACAAAATAACAATGGAGAGAATGTCTAATGCAATTTCCTTTGTAGCATAGGTAACAGACAGAAAACAGCCGATTTCCGTATATTAGATAAACTACACGGACACCATTTGTCCCATTTGTCATCACCGTAGGTATATTAGATAAACTACACGGACATCATTTGTCATCACCGTAGGTATAAACTACACGGACACCATTTGTCATCACCGTAGGTATAAACTACACGGACACCATTTGTCATCACCGTAGGTATAAACTACACGGACACCATTTGTCATCACCGTAGGTATAAACTACACGGACACCATTTGTCATCACCGTAGGTATTTTTCCATTTGCCCCTTTTTGAACAATGTACTGACTTTAAGAAAAAAGGGTTTGGCTATTACTATTACTGCTCCAACTGCTTCTAGCATCTTTATTGGGATGAACAATGTAATGGCTTTTAATAAATTGCCTTGACAATAGCATCAAATTGTTATTACACTTGACTATATATTTGTAGTGAATACTACTACAATACTAATGCTACTACTACTACTAATAATAATAATAATAAAAGCTAATAATTATAGCAAGATGAGCAATAGCAATTTTCTGCAAGCCATCCATCTGGTAGCAATGTCACAAACGTAGGTTATATATGACAGCTACCGACCTTGCCCAGCTTTCAAACTCGCCAATGGTACAATATACTGGAGTGCCCTCCCTCGAGTCCCTCACCCTCCCCTGTTGATTACTGTACCATGCCTACACACTAACATGTTCTATACCTGATTGGTTCGACTCTCTCAGTAAAATAAAATAAATTATATTAACATAATATGCATTTAGGGTGCATGACATGGGAGTAAAGAAAGATCTTGAAAGAAGACAGAAAAGGACATATTTAGGCTGTTCTTTTTTGCTTAGAATAAATAGGATATATTGTCCTTACAAAGACAGACCTGGCAACCCTGAGTCCAGAAGTAGTAAAATATTATAATTTAGATAAGTTGCCTTTGTAGTGTGAAAGTATGTTAATATGTGGATGACTTTCCTCTAGCATGAGAGTCACAGTTAATACTGAGTTGGTGGGATTTTGATTACATTGATCATGATTCATGAAGTTTGGTAATATCAATTGACCATAGGTAAGACAAATATAGGTTTATCATGATTATAAGTTACCCGAAGCCAGAAAGAAAAAACATTCATGATTTTATATATATATATATATTGAGCCAATGGTAGAGGTATGGCACGTGTGATTTATATATTAAACAAATAATTTACATTGAGGCAAATTTGTTGATAATGTATTTCCCTCAAGAATATCTGTATATTTAGGTTAGCTGGCAACAGTGTTTAAACTTAGATACAATATTAACAGTTGACATAGAGGAGAGAAATCAGTTACTTCATGCTGAATGTTGGGCGAAAAGCATTGTGGTGAGAAAATATTACATGTCAAAGTCTAGGAATAATTCATAAATTTCCCTATAGCTACTAATATGCTTAGTTGTGTTCCTTTGTTACGACCGGGTCTCGTATAAAACAAGGGCTCTTAATCATAGGACTAGAAAAGCACACAGCCACAACGGTAATACTAGATCCAAACCCTGAACTTATAATGCGGGCGCACAAAAACACCTATACCCTCCAGAGTTAAATCTGCGATAACGGGGTATCCTATAACTCCGTATAAGTGCACTACTACTACAGGCTGATGATCTCTGATACAGCCTGATCACAACAACATACAATTACGTTAATAAGGTATACTAGGAAAAGATAGAGATCTTAATTAAATCATTGCAATGATTTAATGCAAACTAGAAGAAGGTATATTTAAAGTTACTCTAAACGATAATGAACTGTCACTCCTATACTAAAGAAAGTGAACGAAAGTCCCAAAGCATCGAGCAGGAATCTTCTGAAGAAAGTCTGATGCTGGGATAAGATGATCGTATCGGATTTTGAACTGTTATATAAAGCAGGGTCAATATAGGACAAGTGTAGAGACAGACAGTGTCAACTGACACGGGAATAACGATAAATGCACACTAGTATTATCTCCAACAACAAAAGAAGTCCTTCGTCAGGCAACTCAAAAAATCTGCTCAGGTTGTGCAACTCAACAACAACCAAGGCTTGCAGTCAACGTGAATAAGAATGCTGCATACATAACATAAGAGTTTATAATTCTAAGCGGGTGTCTGCTAGGCTAATAAAGTCTAGCTGGGATGTCGTAGGCTAGGAAACAATGGCTGAGCAAGCGGCTCGTAGCCTAGCGAGGTCCTTAAGGCTGTGCGGCCAAATTACGTTAATTGACGGGGTGCTCTCTTGAGAGATCCAGATCGCTAGTATCTGGTTCTCTCCTGGCGACCCTCTCAAAGTCAAAGCAAAACGAGTTAGCACAGTGTTGGGTGGCAGAGGCAAAAGCCCTCACTCGCAACACAGTGCTAAACTCACAAGGTACACAGTCAGAAAGACCACCTAGGCTTCCCACGTCTCTGTTGCGATTGTACAGGTTTAACAAAACCTAGTACACATCGGAAATCACAACAACAATGGCCTCACCCGTCTAGCATTAAATAGCCCAGCAGACAGCCAAGGAATAGGCAGGGAGACACCGTGAGTGTGTCGAACCTCTACAGACAAAATGGTAACCCCTCCAAAATGCCTAACTAAACATATAATATCTGAGAGCTTCACCATATAATACGATGGCCGATGTATGAAATCGTGGAGAACCATAGGGGAGTTATGATATTAAATAGATTGAAAGAATGAGAGGTAAGAAGTTGAGAGAGAGAGAAAGTGTTCTATAGGTAGAAGTTGGGAGACAGGTAGCAAGGGAACATGTGAAGGGTATGCTGGTCAGACAAGCTCTGAGGAAGGTAGCTCCTCGGGACCCCCAGGATCACACACAAAGGCATGGTGGTCAGCCAATCACAGGCCGCTACGTCACCAGGCAGGAGGGCTGCAGAAGGCGCCAGGAACCACCAGCCAATCAAGAAGCGTGGAAAAGCGCGCGATCGGGAAAACTCCTCGAGTGAGGGAGGCAACACATACATACACACGCACACACCACCACCACGCTCTCGCTATTCTCTCTCTCCCTCCACAATGCATCTTATATTCTACTCATGATATAAAATGCTTCCCGTTGTCACAGACGAAAATAAAGACCACCACGGGACTGTCTGTAACAACAGGAACACTATAAAAGAAAGAACAACATTGTAGATAGACTGTAGCCAAATACCTTGCCCCGGCAAATGCTAGCGAATGGCCAAGCGAGCGGCTGAGCCCACGTGGCGTTCTGCCAAGCTGCAGGTGTCACACCCCTCCCAAGATATTAGACGCTCAACCATGAGCTCCATATCTGACAAGCAGAACGCCGACAAGACTCGCCACTCCTAATCACTTCGCAATAAAGAAGGCAAAGCTCAGTTCTCATCAAAACAAAATTACAACCCCTCCCAACACAATAGCTTAATTAATTCACACTGCTATGCTCCTAGAGCGAGCTTCTACTAGCCCAGCCTTCTGAGAGAAGCATAGGTTCGACTCAGAACTTTAGCTATAACATACTTAAAACAAATTTAACTATTAAAGAAAGAGTTTTTATAGAATTTTCGATGTTAATATGTTTATGGCGGCTGCACTTACAGGGGCAAGCCTAGTTTTTACTCCACTCTCAACACACACTGACTGAACGGCGAGGGTTCTCCTGCAACCAAACCCTCAAGTGACAAACAATCAGCCAAAACATTATCAGTGCCCTTAGCATGCCACACATCCAACTTGTGTTCCGGCAGCACAACAACACCTGACACTGATAAACTGCCCAGTTCATCACAAGACTGGCACTTCTCTTCGCTCTTTCCGGCAACGGGGCCTGCCAATAACCTTTCACTAGTTCTACCTTCGTGATAGGCGATGCAGCCCCGAGGCGGTATATGGTGTCGTCAACTCTCGATAAGGTATAGGCGTCTGTCAGGGATAATGCACACACACTCTCGCAATCAACACACTCACTGATCTTGCCACTTAACACAGGCTGCAAAGTTACAGGCAACGACCACTCACGACATTCCTTATCCCTCAGACCCTTGGGCAATGGATAGATGTCTGTCAGGGATAATGCACACACACTGATCTTGCCACTTAACACAGGTTGCAAAGTTACAGGCAACGACCACTCACGACATTCCTTATCCCTCAGACCCTTCGTCAACACGTAATCCAGCTCTGCTTGCACCACAGGCTGTCAAGCAGGATTTATACGGTAGGGAATTAAACTGAGCCTCGCACTGTCTCCAGCTTCCATGTCGGATTCTACCCGGTACATCAGGCATGGAGAAGCAACAAACATGCGGATGCACTGCCACAGCCTAGTAAACAACTTATCTCGCAGAACAACATGCCTAGTGCCCTCCCACAACCCAGCCGAGACTGCAGCTTCTACCCTGTACTCTCCCTCCTTCTCCACCTTCGTCCCTAGAACAGCCAGGTCATGAGAGGGACAATCAGTACCACCTGTGCAGTCACTCCCATAGTTCATTATTGCTAAGGCTTCCCCGCCGATACCGTACATGCGCACCCCCGCATTCCTTACGACTACATCTGCCTGCGCAGCATCACCGCTTTTAGCGACATGGCCAGATACAGTCGGTCTATGGTAGGGCTGTTGCATTCGACTAGAGCATCATTGGGAGGCTATGCGACGACCGGGCACATCCACTCCACAGCCAACCTCACCAATCTGCTCAATTTCCTCCTTCTGACCACCACCCATGGCAGCCATGGGTCGACCCTGACCTGACAACCATGTCCAAGCCTCGTCGCCCACCTTGAACCACCGAAACAACGAGGCTAACGGTCTTTCAACATTCACGTGACCTGCCCGCGGAACATCTTGCACCGCCCGAGTTGTGAGGCTCAGGGGCTCGGCACGACCAGTGGGGTATGAACCGAGCTGGTGCTGGAGCGCTGCACACTGCTGCTCAGGCAGGTGCTCTAGCGCTTCCACAGCCACCAGACTCGTGTCCCCCGCTCACTGCTCCGCCGAGACATGACAATCCCTACTCTCCTGCACCTGTGCCCCACTGCCCCCCTCTCCTTCTCCACCTTGGCCGCTGCAGACCAACGCAGGGACAGTAGGCTGCTCAGGTGGTTGCCTCACAAACTCCTCCAACAGGTTCACATGACATGCTTCCCCGTCCTCGTGTTTGATCTCGACCGCACCATTACCACACTTCTGAACTTCCGGATCCTCCAACTGCAGTTTACAAATATCTGAGGGAACCAACCTGTCTAGATGCTTCCGAAGCAACCCAAGTCCTCCCCCAATATCAAACTGAGCAACCCTTTGTTCTCTCTGTGCGCAACGTTGCTGCCTCGGAGTCTCTTCCTGCCCTACCTCCTCACTAGCTGTGACAGGTCCTGGGGCTTCTCCAGACTCCAACAATGGTGCCAATACTGAGTTGCCAAGAAGAGCCGCTGGTACTAAACTCTCCAAACTTTTACCAACATCAGCTGTCTTCTTCCAACCGTTCCTCCGCTGATCAGAAGACTGAGGAATAGGCTGTGACACTTTGGATGCAAGAGGTCTTGTAACAACGCACGCCATAGGTTGTACTTGACACTTCTCTACCCACTCCTGTTTCTCCCTACTCACATCGGCCGGCTTCTCGGCAACGACTAAGGGGGAAACCTCAGAAGTAGGCACCGCAAAGTCGTTGCCGAGAAGGAGGTCGACGCCCCCAACAGGCAAGTTCTCCACAATTCCCACATCCAACTCTTGTGTCACACCATCTACCTCCAGTTCCATCCTGACCAACGGGTATGACCTGATAGCATTGATACCTTGCACCACAACTACCCGTGCCACGTTTATTGGTCTACCAGTAAAGTTCTTCATCAAAGTCTGAGAGGCACCCGTGTCTCGCAACAGCTCTACTCCATGCTTCTTACCAGCCCACTTCACGCAGCCATGCCCTCGATGGTCGCAAAAGACATCGCGGACAGGGATCGAGCCTTCAGGATACTTCTCCACTGGCTGTGTCCCAGCCGCTGACGTTATACCCCGGGCAAACTCAGACGACTTCGGGGACACCCCAATGTTGCGAGCCAAAGACACAACTGCATTAGGTAGCTTGCTTGGACAGGCTCTTGCAAAATGCCCCTTCTCATGACAATGAAAACACTCTAACTCCCCCTTGGGCTTCCCTTGAGGTAGGGAAGGGCCCTGACCCTTGCTAAACGGGAAGGTACTAGGTTTATGGTCAGTTTTGGTGTCGTTGCTCTTGTTCTTAGTGTAATTATGTGTATCAGTGTTTCGGGGAGGGGGAGGGTTACGCTCCTTATTGCCTGCATCACTTCTCTGTGCAAGACCGCACCCACGAATCAAAGATAACCGAAGGTCAGCCATCTCAGCTGCCTCCTGAAGAGTTTTCGGGTTTTTCTCTTTAATATTCAACGTCAGATCGCCGCCCCTACACTTGAAAAATTGTTCTAGAAGCATCAGCTGTTTCAACTCCTCAAACGTCGATGCCTTCTCAGAACGCAGCCAGTTTCTAAATGCATCGGACAGATCCCGGGCATGCTCAAGAAAGGTGCACTCACGACCCTTCGTTACACCCCAGAACTTCAATCTGTACGTCTCTGGTTGTAACTCATATGCCCGCAAGACAGCCTCCTTCAGTACCTCATAATCGATGCAAGACTCCAAGGGCAACGCATCATATGCCTTGAGTCCTTTGCCAATCAACCTAGAGGAAGCAAGGGCTGCCCACTTAACCTCGGGCCATTGGTGCTCCCGGCACTTCTTCTCAAAACGCATAAAAAATTCAGTGACGCACGACTCGTCAAATACAGGGACCAACTTGAGCAGGTGCGATAAAGAATGATCAAGACCTCGATTCCCAGAACCGAGACGCTGCCCTGTATTAGACTTTCTCTCCTCAGACTGAATCTCAGCCTCACGTACGGCCCTTCTCTCCTCAGCCTGAATCTTAGCCATCTCAAACTGCCGCTGCTGCTGCTCAGATTCCCGCTGCTGCTTAACCATCTCAAGCTGGAAGAGCATCTCTGCAGTCAAACCTTGAGGAGGAGGAGATGCAGCAATTGGAGACTCACCCAAGTGCAAACCACGCTGCCAGTGACTATCGGCCTGCGGGAACGTACCCGGACCCCGAGGGGGCGCCATGGTAGGAGTCGAGTGGAATGGGGGCTGGGCCGAAGGTGCCCCAGCTCCCGCCCCACCCGAAGCCCCACGCACCCCGCCGAGCACCCAGGCCAACAGGTCACCTCTCAACATGCTGCTAGTGCCCACATGCCCCATGACCGTAGCCAAACACTGGAAGCCATACCGATCAATCCCCGACACCCGGTCAACAGTAATAGGTATCTCCAGAAACTTCCTTGCATCCTCCTCACTAGTTATTACTCTAATATCCTCTAACGAACCCCGCTGCTGCACCTCAGAGTCTGCTTCCCTTACTGTGTCCTCACTGTACACTGATCCGTCGTCCGACATTGTGTCCACCGAAAATTCTCAATGTTTATAACAAAAAAATAGAAGTACCTAAACTATTATGTAGCACTATTCACTCAAAAATGCTTGAAGACTCTTAAGTGTTATACTACTTGCCAAAAAAAAAAATCCACGTGTCCACTATATTCCTTTAAACAAAAACAAATGACCACAACACTCCTGCAATATTTCTCTAAGTTCACAAAATCCTAAGCAAGGTCGCCATTTGTTACGACCGGGTCTCGTATAAAACAAGGGCTCTTAATCATAGGACTAGGAAAGCACACAGCCACAACGGTAACACTAGATCCAACCCCTGAACTTATAATGCCAGCGCACAAAAACACCTATACCCTCCAGATTTAAATCTGCGATAACGGGGTATCCTATAACTCCGTATAAGTGCACTACTACTACAGGCTGATGATCTCTGATACAGCCTGATCACAACAACATACAATTACGTTAACCCTTAATTAGCGGCTCACCACATAAGTCGTATTTAATAAAGCTGGACTATGTGGCGGCGCTCGACATAGGTCGAGTGGCAATTTCAGCACGTAATGTTGCTGAGAGAGAGAGACAAGTGGTGGCAGGAGACTAGCGAGCGTATGACTGCGCCAGACCACCGCGGCGAACCTACTGACACGAATCACAGCTCCCTCCTCCCTCTCTCACTCGCTACATACTGAATTATATGGGGAAAGTACCGAATTACATGCTTTTTGCACTCGCGTTGCACGGTTATTGCAAGAAAACTAGCCATCATAAAAGGATCGTTATGGTGTCATTCGAAAGCTCTGTTTATGCCCTTTCAGGGATAGGTACTTGTTTTACGTTCTGGGTCTTATTTAGGCATGAAAATGATCACGTAAACAGCCCTATTTTGGCTAAAAACACCCCGCTGGGCGGTACATATAAATAAACCGCATAGGCCGCTCTTAAGGTGTTAATAAGGTATACTAGGAAAAGATAGAGATCTTAATTAAATCATTGCAATGATTTAATGCAAACTAGAAGAAGGTATATTTAAAGTTACTCTAAACGATAATGAACTGTCACTCCTATACTAAAGAAAGTGAACGAAAGTCCTAAAGCATCGAGCAGGAATCTTCTGAAGAAAGTCTGATGCTGGGGTAAGATGATCGTATCGGATTTTGAACTGTTATATAAAGCAGGGTCAATATAGGACAAGTGTAGAGACAGACAGTGTCAACTGACACAGGAATAACGATAAATGCAAACTAGTATTATCTCCAACAACAAAAGAAGTCCTTCGTCAGGCAACTCAAGAAACCTGCTCAGGTTGTGCAACTCTACAACAACCAAGGCTTACAGTCAACGTGAATAAGAATGCTGCATACATAACATAAGAGTTTATAATTCTAAGTGGGTGTCTGCTAGGCTAATAAAGTCTAGCTGGGATGTCGTAGGCTAGGAAACAATGGCTGAGCAAGCGGCTCGTAGCCTAGCGAGGTCCTTAAGGCTGTGCAGCCAAATTACGTTAATTGACGGGGTGCTCTCTTGAGAGATCCAGATCGCTAGTATCTGGTTCTCTCCTGGCGACCCTCTCAAAGTCAAAGCAAACAAGTTAGCACAGTGTTGGGTGGCAGAGGCAAAAGCCCTCACTCGCAACACAGTGCTAAACTCACAAGGTACACAGTCAGAAAGACCACCTAGGCTGCCCACGTCTCCATTAAGATTGTACAGGTTCAACAAAACCTAGTACACATCGGAAATCACAACAACAATGGCCTCACCCCAGTCTAGCATTAAATAGCCCAGCAGACAGCCAAGGAATAGGCAGGGAGACACCGTGAGTGTGTCGAACCTCTACAGACAAAATGGTAACCCCTCCAAAATGCCTAACTAAACATATAATATCTGAGAGCTTCAGCATATAATACGATGGCCGATGTATGAAATCGTGGATGAACCAAAGGGGAGTTATGATATTAAATAGATTGAAAGAATGAGAGGTAAGAAGTTGAGAGAGAGAGAAAGTGTTCTATAGGTAGAAGTCAGGAGACAGGTAGCAAGGGAACATGTGAAGGGTATGCTGGTCAGACAAGCTCTGAGGAAGGTACCTCCTCGGGACCCCCAGGATCACACACAAAGGAATGGTGGTCAGCCCATCACAGGCCGCTACGTCACCAGGCAGGAGGGCTGCAGAAGGCGCCAGGAACCACCAGCCAATCAAGAGGCGTGGGAAAGCGCGCGAGCGGGAAAACTCCTCGAGTGAGGGAGGCAACACATACATACGCACGCACACACCACCACCACGCTCTCGCTATTCTCTCTCTCCCTCCACAATGCATCTTATATTCTACTCATGATATAAAATGCTTCCCATTGTCACAGACGAAAATAAAGACCACCACGGGACTGTCTGTAACAACACGAACACTATAAAAGAAAGAACAACATTGTAGATAGACTGTAGCCAAATACCTTGCCACGGTGAGTGCTAGCGAGTGGGCAAGCGAGCGGCTGAGCCCACGTGGCGTTCTGCCAAGCTGCAGGCGTCACACCCCCCCCCAAGATATTAGACGCTCAACCATGAGCTCCATATCTGACAAGCAGAACGCCGACAAGACTCGGCACTCCTAATCACTTCGCAATAAAGAAGGCAAAGCTCAGTTCTCATCAACAAAAAAATACAACCCCTCCCAACACAATAGCTTAATTAATTCACACTGCTATGCTCCTAGAGCGAGCTTCTACTAGCCCAGCCTTCTGAGAGAAGCATAGGTTCGACTCAGAACTTTAGCTATAACATACTTAAACAAAATTTAACTATTAAAGAAAGAGTTTTTATAGAATTTTCGTTTTTAATATGTTTATGGCAACTGCACTTACAAGGGCAAGCCTAGTTTTTACTCCACTCTCAACACACACTGACTGAATGGCGAGGGTTCTCCTGCAACCAAACCCTCCCGTGACAAACAATCAGCCAAAACATTATTAGTGCCCTTAGCATGCCACACATCCAACTTGTGTTCCGGCAGCACAACAACACCTGACACTGATAAACTGCCCAGTTCATCACAAGACTGGCACTTCTCTTCGCTCTTTCCGGCAACGGGGCCTGCCAATAACCTTTCACTAGTTCTACCTTCGTGATAGGCGATGCAGCCCCGAGGCGGTATATGGTGTCGTCAACTCTCGATAAGGTATAGGCGTCTGTCAGGGATAATGCACACACACTCTCGCAATCAACACACTCACTGATCTTGCCACTTAACACAGGCTGCAAAGTTACAGGCAACGACCACTCACGACATTCCTTATCCCTCAGACCCTTGGGCAATGGATAGGTGTCTGTCAGGGATAATGCAAACACACTGATCTTGCCACTTAACACAGGTTGCAAAGTTACAGGCAACGACCACTCACGACATTCCTTATCCCTCAGACCCTTCGTCAACACGTAATCCAGCTCTGCTTGCACCACAGGCTGTCGAGCAGGATTTATACGGTAGGGAATTAAACTGAGCCTCGCACTGTCTCCAGCTTCCATGTCGGATTCTACCCCATACATCAGGCCTGGAGAAGCAACAAACATGCGGATGCACTGCCACAGCCTAGTAAACAACTTATCTCGCAGAACAACATGCCTAGTGCTCTCCCACAAACCAGCCGAGACCGCAGCTTCTACCCTGTAGTCTCCCTCCTTCTCCACCTTCGTCCCTAGAACAGCCAGGTCATGAGAGGGACAATCAGTACCACCTGTGCAGTCACTCCCATAGTACATTATTGCTAAGGCTTCCCCGCCGATACCGTACATGCGCACCCCCGCATTCCTTACGACTACATCTGCCTGCGCAGCATCACCGCTTTTAGCGACATGGCCAGATACAGTCGGTCTATGGTAGGGCTGTTGCATTCGACTAGAGTAGCATTGGGAGGCTATGCAACGACCGGGCACATCCACTCCACAGCCAACCTCACCAATCTGCTCAATGTCCTCCTTTCTGACCACCACCCTTGGCAGCCATGGGTCGACCCTGACCTGACAACCATGTCCATGCCTCGTCGCCCACCTTGAACCACCGAAACAACGAGGCTAACGGTCTTTCAACATTCACGTGACCTGCCCGCAGAACATCTTGCACCGCCCGAGTTGTGAGGCTCAGGGGCTCGGCACGACCAGTGGGGTATGAACCGAGCTGGTGCTGGAGCGCTGCACACTGCTGCTCAGGCAGGTGCTCTAGCGCTTCACAGCCACCAGACTCGTGTCCCCCACCCACTGCTCCGCCGAGACATGACAATCCCTACTCTCCTCCACCTGTGCCCCACTGCCCCCCTCTCCTTCTCCACCTTGGCCACTGTAGACCAACGCAGGGACAGTAGGCTGCTCAGGTGGTTGCCTCACAAACTCCTCCAACAGGTTCACATGACATGTTTCCCCGTCCTCGTGTTTGATCTCGACAGCATCATTACCACACTTCTGAACTTCCGGATCCTCCAACTGCAGTTTACAAATATCTGAGGGAACCAACCTGTCTAGATGCTTCCGAAGCAACCCAAGTCCTCCCCCAATATCAAACTGAGCAACCCTTTGTTCTCTCTGTGTGCAACGTTGCTGCCTCGGAGTCTCTTCCTGCCCTACCTCCTCACTAGCTGTGACAGGTCCTGGGGCTTCTCCAGACTCCAACAATGGTGCCAATACTGAGTTGCCAAGAAGAGCCGCTGGTACTAAACTCTCCAAACTTTTACCAACATCAGCTGTCTTCTTCCAACCGTTCCTCCGCTGATCAGAAGACTGAGGAATAGGCTGTGACACTTTGGATGCAAGAGGTCTTGTAACAACGCACGCCATAGGTTGAACTTGACACTTCTCTACCCACTCCTGTTTCTCCCTACTCACGTCGGCCGGCTTCTCGGCAACGACTAAGGGGGAAACCTCAGAAGTAGGCACCGCAAAGTCGTTGCCGAGAAGGAGGTCGACGCCCCCAACAGGCAAGTTCTCCACAATTCCCACATCCAACTCTTGTGTCACACCATCTACCTCCAGTTCCATCCTGACCAACGGGTATGACCTGATAGCATTGATACCTTGCACCACAACTACCCGTGCCACGTTTATTGGTCTACCAGTAAAGTTCTTCATCAAAGTCTGAGAGGCACCCGTGTCTCGCAACAGCTCTACTCCATGCTTCTTACCAGCCCACTTCACGCAGCCACGCCCTCGATGGTCGCAAAAGACATCGCGGACAGGGTTCGAGCCTTCAGGATTCTTCTCCACTGGCTGTGTCCCAGCCGCTGACGTTATACCCTGGGCAAACTCAGACGACTTCGGGGACACCCCAATGTTGCGAGCCAAAGACACAACTGCATTAGGTATCTTGCTTGGACAGGCTCTTGCAAAATGCCCCTTCTCATTACAATGAAAACACTCTAACTCCCCCTTGGGCTTCCCTTGAGGTAGGGAAGGGCCCTGACCCTTGCTAAACGGGACGGTACTAGGTTTATGGTCAGTTTTGGTGTCGTTGCTCTTGTTCTTAGTGTAATTATGTGTATCAGTGTTTCGGGGAGGGGGAGGGTTACGCTCCTTATTGCCTGCATCACTTCTCTGTGCAAGACCGCACCTACTAATCAAAGATAACCGAAGGTCAGCCATCTCAGCTGCCTCCTGAAGAGTTTTCGGGTTTTTCTCTTTAATATTCAATGTCAGATCGCCGCCCGTACACTTGAACATTTTTTCTAGAAGCATCAGCTGTTTCAACTCCTCAAACGTCGATGCCTTCTCAGAACGCAGCCAGTTTCTAAATGCATCGGACAGATCCCGGGCATGCTCAAGAAAGGTGCACTCACGACCCTTCGTTACACCCCGGAACTTCAATCTGTACGTCTCTGGTTGTAACTCATATGCCCGCAGGACAGCCTCCTTCAGTACCTCATAATCGATGCAAGACTCCAAGGGCAACGCATCATATGCCTTGAGTCCTTTGCCAATCAACCTAGAGGAAACAAGGGCTGCCCACTTAACCTCGGGCCATTGGTGCTCCCGGCACTTCTTCTCAAAACGCATAACAAATTCAGTGACGCCCGACTCGTCAAATACAGGGACCAACTTGAGCAGGTGCGATAAAGACTGATCAAGACCTCGATTCCCAGAACCGAGACGCTGCCCTGTCGACTCCACCCGAGACTTCTCAAGATCTATGTCTGCACAGTACTTAGACTTTCTCTCCTCAGACTGAATCTCAGCCTCACGTACGGCCCTTCTCTCCTCAGTCTCATATCTGGCCCTTCTCTCCTCAGCCTGAATCTTAGCCATCTCAAACTGCCGCTGCTGCTGCTCAGATTCCCGCTGCTGCTTAGCCATCTCAAGCTGGAAGAGCATCTCTGCCGTCAAACCTTGAGGAGGAGGAGATGCAACAATTGGAGACTCACCCAAGTGCAAAACACGCTGCCAGTGACTATCGGCCTGCGGGAACGTACCCGGCTCCGGAGCCCGAGGGGGCGCCATGGTAGGAGTCGAGTGGAATGGGGGCTGGGCCGAAGGTGCCCCAGCTCCCGCCCCACGCACCCCGCCGAGCACCCAGGCCAACAGGTCACCTCTCGACATGCTGCTAGTGCCCACAACTTCAACTTCAACTTCAACTGTTGGACCGTTAGTCGATGAAAATGGAGAGTACACCAAAGACGAAGTACAAATGAGTAATGCCCTCAATACCTTCTTTGCATCAGCTTTTACAACAGAAGACCTCAGTGATATCCCTACACCATCGCCGATTCAGATTGATAATTCGGATGTTCTAAGCAATATCACCGTTACAGAGAGAGAAGTATTGAGTTGTTTAGATAAACTCAAGGTAAATAAAACGCCTGGATCTGATACAATCTCGCCTAGAGTTCTAAAGGAAGCTAAGGATGAGCTCTCCAAACCACTGACATTACTATTCAATAAATCCTTGCAGTCTGGAACTATGCCTGATCAGTGGAAGCTAGCCAACGTAACACCGATATTAAAAAAAGGCAGCAAATCCCTACCCAGTAACTATCGTCCAATTAGCTTAACCTCAGTTGTATGTAAAATGCTAGAAACGGTCATACGAGACAGACTCGTAAATCATTTAGAGGAAAATAACATACTTAAAGATACTCAACACGGCTTTTGTAAAACACGTTCCTGTTTAACAAACCTCTTAGACTTCTTCCACGATATCCTCAACCTCTACGATGAGAGTAAAGCTGTAGATATTATATACCTTGATTTTCAAAAGGCCTTTGACAAAGTTCCCCCACAAACATTTACTGCTAAAACTAAAAGCGCATGGAATACAAGACGGTGTGTTGAAATGGATAGAAAATTGGCTTAGCGACAGAAAGCAAAGAGTAGTCATAAACGGTAAGGCATCTAAATGGACCAATGTAAGTAGCGGGGTACCCCAGGGATCGGTACTAGGACCAATTATCTTTCTAATTTACATCAACGACATACAGTAGATGAGGGTCTCACCTGTACAATCTCAAAATTTGCTGACGATACAAAAATTGCAAATAGCGTACTCTCAAAAGAACAAGTTGACGATATGCAACACAATCTAGATAAATTGTCATGTTGGGCCCAAATTTGGCAAATGAGTTTCAATGCGGATAAATGTAAAGTACTACATATCGGATACCTAAATGAGAAAGCAAACTATTCGATGAATGGCACTCAGCTTAAGAATGTAAACAGAGAAACGATCTGGGAGTAACAATATCGAGTAACCTAAAACCGAGTCAACAATGTTCAGAAGTTGTTAAGAAGGCAAACAAATAATTGGCTTTATAGGCAGGTCATTTGAGCATAAATCCAAAGAAGTTATCCTAACCCTTTACAATTCCTTAGTCCGCCCTCTTCTGGAATACTTCGTTCAATCCTGGTGCCCTTATTACCAAAAGATATAAACAAGCTAGAACGAGTTCAACATAGAGTTACCAAAATGATACCTAGCCTAAAGAACAAACCATACGAAGAGCGTCTTAGAGAATTAAATCTATTTCCTTTAACCCAGCGCAGATTAAGAGGTGACTTAATTCAAGTGTTCAAAATCATCAAAGGCATCGACAATATGAACTGTAGTAAGTACTTCACTATCGACCAAGCTAATTACACGCGGGGAAACGGTTGCAAAATTATTGGTAAATCTTTTAACTCACACGAATCTAAGAATTTCTTCTTCAATCGAGTTGTCAACTTGTGGAATGGGCTTCCCCGAAGCGCTATAGACTGCATCACCGTTGATTCATTTAAACTCCGCCTAGACAAATATCTTGCATCAAACCCGCGACTGACTGCGTTTGTAAATGAATAACTTTATTTTATCCCCCCCTCAGTTACTAACCAATCTGTCCCTTACTAGCTTCCTAATCCTGCCACGGACATTAGTTCCAGGGCAGTAGTTCCCTTTCCAATGTTCCCTTACCCACTCTAAACCACTGTTTGGACACTTGATCCTCAGTGTTTTGGAGGACAAGCAACCTAGAAGGGTCACTAGATCTGTTGTTGCTTGATTTCCTTTGTACTCCTTTGTACTCCTTTGTACATGCCCCATGACCGTGGCCAAACACTGGAAGCCATACCGATCAATCCCTGACACCCGGTCAACAGTAATAGGTATCTCCAGAAACTTCCTTGCATCCTCCTCACTAGTTATTACTCTAATATCCTCTAACGAACCCCGCTGCTGCACCTCAGAGTCTGCTTCCCTTACTGTGTCCTCACTGTACACTGATCCGTCGTCCGACATTGTGTCCACCGAAAATTCTCAACGTTTATAAAAAAAAATAGAAGTACCTAAACTCTTATGTAGCACTATTCACTCAAAAATGCTTGAAGACTCTAAGTGTTATACTACTTGCCAAAAAAAAATCCACGTGTCCACTATATTCCTTTAAACAAAAACAAATGACCACAACACTCTTGCAATATTTCTCTAAGTTCACAAAATCATTAAGCAAGGTCGCCATTTGTTACGACCGGGTCTCGTATAAAACAAGGGCTCTTAATCATAGGACTAGGAAAGCACACAGCCACAACGGTAACACTAGATCCAACCCCTGAACTTATAATGCCGGCGCACAAAAACACCTATACCCTCCAGAGTTAAATCTGCGATAACGGGGTATCCTATAACTCTGTATAAGTGCACTACTACTACAGGCTGATGATCTCTGATACAGCCTGATCACAACAACATACAATTACGTTAATAAGGTATACTAGGAAAAGATAGAGATCTTAATTAAATCATTGCAATGATTTAATGCAAACTAGAAGGTATATTTAAAGTTACTCTAAACGATAATGAACTGTCACTCCTATACTAAAGAAAGTGAACGAAAGTCCCAAAGCATCGAGCAGGAATCTTCTGAAGAAAGTCTGATGCTGGGGTAAGATGATCGTATCGGATTTTGAACTGTTATATAAAGCAGGGTCAATATAGGACAAGTGTAGAGACAGACAGTGTCAACTGACACAGGAATAACGATAAATGCACACTAGTATTATCTCCAACAACAAAAGAAGTCCTTCGTCAGGCAACTCAAAAAATCTGCTCAGGTTGTGCAACTCAACAACAACCAAGGCTTACAGTCAACGTGAATAAGAATGCTGCATACATAACATAAGAGTTTATAATTCTAAGCGGGTGTCTGCTAGGCTAATAAAGTCTAGCTGGGATGCCGTAGGCTAGGAAACAATGGCTGAGCAAGCGGCTCGTAGCCTAGCGAGGTCCTTAAGGCTGTGCGGCCAAATTACGTTAATTGACGGGGTGCTCTCTTGAGAGATCCAGATTGCTAGTATCTGGTTCTCTCCTGGCGACCCTCTCAAAGTCAAAGCAAACGAGTTAGCACAGTGTTGGGTGGCAGAGGCAAAAGCCCTCACTCGCAACACAGCGCTAAACTCACAAGGTACACAGTCAGAAAGACCACCTAGGCTTCCCACGTCTCTGTTGCGATTGTACAGGTTCAACAAAACCTAGTACACATAGGAAATCACAACAACAATGGCCTCACCCCAGTCTAGCATTAACCCTTCTTTGGCAGCGCGAAACTTATGTCGTGTGAAATAAATTTGGACTAAGTGGCGGTTCACAACTTATGTCGTGTGCCATTTTCAGCACGTAATGTTGCAGAGAGAGAGAGCTGAGCGGTGTGAGGAGCGTAGTAAGGCTATGACCGCCGCCCACCACCGCGGTGGGCCAACTGAAGTGAAAACCACCCTTCCATCCCCCCTCACACTTGCTACACAGGGAATTATGTAGGGAAAGTACCTAATTACATGGTTTTTGCACTCGTGTTGCGCGATCGTTGCAAGAAAACCAGTGGTCATACAAGGATGGTTAGGGTGTCATTGGAAAGCTCTGTTTATGCCCTTTCAGGGATAGATACTTGTTTTACGCTCTGGGTCTTATTTAGGCATGAAAATGATCACGTAAACAACCCTATTTAGGGTAAAAACACCCCGCTGGGCGGTACATATAAATTACCGCCTAGGCCGCTCGTAAGGTGTTAAATAGCCCAGCAGACAGCCAAGGAATAGGCAGGGAGACACCGTGAGTGTGTCGAACCTCTACAGACAAAATGGTAACTCCTCCAAAATGCCTAACTAAACATATAATATCTGAGAGCTTCAGCATATAATACGATGGCCGATGTATGAAATCGTGGAGAACCAAAGGGGAGTTATGATATTAAATAGATTGAAAGAATGAGAGGTAAGAAGTTGAGAGAGAGAGAAAGTGTTCTATAGGTAGAAGTCGGGAGACAGGTAGCAAGGGAACATGTGAAGGGTATGCTGGTCAGACAAGCTCTGAGGAAGGTAGCTCCTCGGGACCCCCAGGATCACACACAAAGGCATGGTGGTCAGCCAAACACAGGCCGCTACGTCACCAGGCAGCAGGGATGCAGAAGGCACCAGGAAGCACCAGCCAATCAAGAGGAGTGGGAAAGCGTGCGAGCGGGAAAACTCCTCGAGTGAGGGAGGCAACACATACATACGCACGCACACACCACCACCATGCTCTCGCTATTCTCTCTCTCCCTCCACAATGCATCTTATATTCTACTCATGATATAAAATGCTTCCCGTTGTCACAGACGAAAATAAAAACCACCACGGGACTGTCTGTAACAACAGGAACACTATAAAAGAAAGAACAACATTGTAGATAGACTGTAGCCAAATACCTTGCCCCGGCGAGTGCTAGCGAGTGGCCAAGCGAGCGGCTGAGCCCACGTGGTGTTCTGCCAAGCTGCAGGCATCACACTTTTAATTGTGAGTATGTTAGAAACAACTTAAAACTGTAAAAACTTTATTGATTGAGTATGATGTAATTCTACTGCAGGAAGTAATGTTACTTGAAGAAGATTTGCCTTATATGAATACAATCAATGATTCATTTGACTGTGTAGCGTGCATAGAATATAGAACCATTGATGGGATAGTAGAGGGTCGGCCATCTAAGAGAGTTGCTATTTTGTGGAGGAAAAGTTTAAGTAAATTTATCAATCCTGTTTACTGTAATGATAGGATTTTAGGAATCATATTATCTTCAGACAATCAGAAATATTCTATAGTGAATGTCTATCTACCGTGCGATAAGCAAAATGATGATGCAATAGATAAATACAGGCAGTTACCGCTATGCTTGATAATCTTATTGAAGAGCAAAATATTAAAAACTTAATGATAAGCGGCGATGTTAATGCAAATTATAGAAAGGGTAGATTTTGGAATGAATTGATGAATGTTATCATGAACAAGAATATGAAGGTTGGTGACTCAATGTTGCCATTTCATACTTTTACTTATTTGTGTCCAAGCAAAATTACAGTTAGTTGGTTGGATCATGTTATTCTACCACAAAGTCTAAGCAATTTTGTTTCTGATATAACTGTGCGCTATGATCTTGCTCTCTATGACCATGTCCCTATAACTGTCAACCTTAATATTAAGATGGCACATACTGTAATACAAATAGATTCTTAGTTTTCACAATTTGTAAATTGGTCGCTATTTTCTTCTACTGAAGTAACGACGACTTACACAGATAAAGTAAATGAAAGCATTATGCAGTTAGGTTTGATGACATTGGATTGTTTGGACTGTTGTGCATATAAGTGTACAAATAAAAATCATAATAATGAAATGTATTATATATATAAAACTCGTTTTGATAAATTCAACTAATGAATATACTTATGTGCCAAAAAGAAAGGAACACATTATTATTATTATTTATTATTATTTATTACGGAAGCGAAGCATGGACGTTGGTTGAGAGACTCAGACCAAGAGTGAGAGCAGTGGAAATGAATTACTTAAGGAGTGCGTGCGGAGTTACATGGAGGGATAGACAGACTAATGAGGAAGTAAGAAGGAGGTGTGGTGTGGAGGTAGATGTGCTGGAAAGTGTGAAAAGGAACAACTTGAGATGGTTCGGCCATATGGAACGTATGGAAAGCGAGAGAATGACTAAGAGGGTGTACGAGAGCGAGGTGGAGGGACAGAGGGGGAGAGGTAGACCGAATATGAGGTGGAAGGATGGAGTGAGGAACTACATGAACGAAGGCGGTGCTGGTTGGGGGGAGGGGCGTCGACTGACTGGGGACAGAGGTGCATGGGGGCGGTTCGTTCGTGGCCACCCCTTCGGGGATCACGGCGTCAGGCAATAGATAGATAGATAGATTTATTATTATTATATGAGATGTCGAAGTCTCCAACCAGGGTGCAGAAACACCATCAAGATCAATCCACACAAAACACCCAGAGGCACTGGAGAGAGACTACGGCAACTTAGGAAAAAATAAAAACATATACTGTATACTGTACTGTACATATACACATATTAAACACAGATAACATATTATGCAGTGGAGGATATCAAGTATAAATATAATACAATAAAATAGAATAAAATAAGTTTAAAAATTAGAATTAATGCTGCAAAAAAACATTAACTCTAGACTTAAAAATGGAGATATTAACTGAATTGACTAGCTCATTTAGCAACTTATTCCACAAGTCAACCATGGCCGGCACAAAAGACCGTGAAAACTGTGTAGTAGAAAAATTAACACGGCTCATGGCAAGATCATTAAGATTGCTTGTGAATCTAGTTGCACGAGCCCGGACATAGGGCCCAGGCAGAACCCCATGTAAGGGATGCTGAGGGTTGTTAAAAACTTTAAATAAAAGACTAAGGGCACCAACTTTACGTCGATGACACAGATTAAGAGACAAATGAGGTAGAATAAAACTGATGGAATTTAGCGACCTGTCAAGCAACTTGAGACGGCAGTCAGCTGCTGACAACCAGACAGGTGGGCAGTACTCGAAATGTGGCAAAATATAAGCATAAAAAGACTTGATAACTGTGGCGTCACAAGCAAATGTTTTATAAACCTTGCGAAGCAGACCAATGTTTTGGGAAATGAAAGAGGAGAAAGAACGAATATGCTTTTCAAAAGTAAGTTTGGGATCAAGAGTAACTCCTAACAAACGCAGAGTATCCACATTCTCAATTTGCTCGCCAGAAACTTGTAGATAAGGAGGGGGAGGATCCAAGGTACGAGATCTGCTGATGATAATGGAGTGTGTTTTACTAGCATTAAGTTTCATGCCCCAAAGTTCACACCATGATGTAATTTTGGCTAAATCCCTATTCAGAGCAGTAGCAATTATGTGTCGATCTATTGGTGATGGAATTGACACATATAAAGTTGTATCATCAGCATAGGAGATTAGTTTATTTTCAAGTTCGGAACACAGGTCAGCAGTAAAAATAATAAAAAGCAAAGGCCCAAGGACACTGCCTTGTGGAACACCAGAAACAACAGTAACAGAAGGGGAATGACACCCATCAATGACCACAGACTGAGATCTTTTCGTCAAAAAATCTTCAAAGATCCTTAAAAAATTAAACCTGGTTGGAATGATCATGTATCCCACTTGTACAAACTTGCTAGAGAGAGTTTTTTAATATGGACAATAATAGGATGTCCCTTATCTGGCGATATACTTGATCATATGAAAGAGACTAGAAAAACATTAAAAAACGCACCATGATAAATACAAACAAATACAAACCATATTAGAAATGACAAATTAGCTGAATCTTTGTTGAATAAAAGATATAACGTATTTTGGAAAGAAGTGAGAAAGACAAAGCCAAAAAAACCCACTTAATATGAAAATAGAAGGTGAATGTGAAAAAAAAAATCTAGTTGAAAAGTTCTCTCAGTGGTTTAAAGGCATCTTTGATGAATACATTTCAAAATATATCTAATTTAAAGTACCTTACCACAAAATTAAATGCAAATGTAAGAAAAGGACAGTTATTAGGAACTATTAATATATATGTTGTATGTAAAGGAATTAGTGACCTTAAGTATGTCATTGGTCATGATACAGGCCACCTGTCTATCACCTACCACACCTTCCCACTCTGAACCTGTTTTGGTGACTAAATGGCATTACGATAGGGCAGACTGGGAGGGTCTTCAAGGTTTCTTTATTGATATTCCCTGGACCTCTTTCTTTTCTAATGATGCACACTCCACCTTGAGCCACATACAAGATTTTGTAAAAATTGGAATGGAAACTTTTATTCCTCATCAAAAGTACAGTAAAAGATCTAATTCACCTAAATGGTTTGACCATAATTGTGCTAGAGTAACTGAACAAAAAGCAATAGCCTACAATGCATACACAAGATCAAAAACACATGAAGCCTTTAATTACTTTAGAAACATCAGAAATCATGCCAAAACTGTATTAAACCTAACTAAATCAAACTTTCTCCATAAGCAGGCAAATAAACTTCTAAATAATCCAAATGATAACAAAATATTTTGGTCTACTCTTAACTCATTCAAATCCAACTTCACTACTGCTTCATCCATTCCACCATTAAAATCTCCGACTGGCAATCTTGTAAGTGACCCACGAGGTAAAGCTAACCTTCTTGCAGATATTTTCTCCACCAACTCAACCTTAGATGACATAATCAAGATGTCCCTGTACTTAATTTTAATTCACCTGAAATTCCCTCACTTAAGATCCACACCAGACATGTCAAAACTATTTTGCAGAATCTCTCAGTAGATAAGGCTCCTGGTCCAGATGAAATTCCTCCAATAGTACTTAAGAATTGCTCCTTGGTGCTCGCTCCTGTATTGGCAAAATTTTTCCGTCTGTGTACTCATACCTCATGCTTCCCAGTACCCTGGAAAGAAGCAAACATCCATCCAGTTCCTAAAAAAGGTGCCTCTTCAGATCCATCAAACTACAGACCAATAGCTATAACTTCCACTCTTGGCAAAGTTTTTGAAATTATATTAAATAATCACATAATTAAGCATCTGGAGAATAATAAATTAATCAGTGATAGGCAATATGGTTTTAGACGATGTCGATCAACTGCAGACATTCTTTGCCTTCTTACGCATCAAATCAACCAAGCTACAGACCAACATGGTGAAACACATACAATAGCACTGGATATATCAAAGGCATTTGATAGAGTCTGGCATCAATCCTTATTGTCGAAGATGTCACACTACGGCCTTGCATCATTAGTTCCACTAATTTCTTCTTATCTTCATAACAGAAACATACGTGTAATGGTAGATGGCCTTTATTCTCAATTTCACTCAATAAATGCTGGTGTTCCCCAGGGATCAGTTTTGGCCCCAACTCTGTTCCTCATTCATATCAATGATCTCATATCTACCACTCATAATCCAATACATTCCTACGCAGATGACTCAACACTCCACAGTTCCTTCACATTTACCAATTCTTTCACCCAACCCGATCTTATAAATTCAAAAATAAACACTGCAATTTCTCTGAACCAGGACCTTTCTAGAATTAATGAATGGGGACAAGAGAATCTAGTTTCCTTTAATGCACAGAAAACCAAGTACATTCAATTTTCTAACCGACAGAATCTCACTGACTCCCATATATTTTTAATGATGTAAATATTCCCACTTCCCCTAGTATTGACATTCTCGGTGTAACATTAACTACTAACTTGAGCTGGACACATTATGTTAGAAGCATTGCTAAGAATGCCTCTAAAAAACTGGGACTCCTGTACAGAGTTCGAGAATTCTTCACTGACGAGCAGTTGGCCGTAATATATAAAAGTCATGTGCGCTCTCAGATGGATTACTGTTCACCTCTGTGGGGTGGAAGTGGAGTGGTTGCATTGAGGCAGTTGGACAAAATTCAAAATAAAGCTATTAGATTAATCAATAACCCTGCAATCACACAGGACCTTCCTACATTAGCCATACGAAGAAACGTTGCATCCCTTGCATTATTCTACAGATATTTTCACAGCAATTGTTCCGAGGAACTTGCTTCAATTGTGCCGCCTCTCCACATCTTTCCCCGTAGAACTAGGGCAGCTGAGAGCGCCCATGAATTTACACTTTCTCCTCCACAATGCAGAACTTCTGCTTATCAGAATTCATTTATCCCCAGAGTTACTACTCTTTGGAATTCACTTCCCTCGAATTGCTTTCCACAAACTTACAATCAACAAATGTTTAAATCCAGTTGTTACAAACATTTTATGAATGGAGGATGCCTTTAGGCACATGGACCTTTTTGTTTTATCTGTGTTTTTCCTTCCTCCGTTCATTGTCTCTTAAAAAAAAAAAAAAAAAAAAAATGTACATTCAAATCATATTAACCATGGTTCTGAACATTTAGTGAAGTTATTAGCTAAAGTCTTTTCATCTTTTGTCACACATGGACACTTGTCTGAAAAAATTACTTGTGGAGTTATTTTACCTTTAGTAAAGGATAATTTCAAAGATTAGAGTTTTAGAGAAAATTACAGACCAATTGTATCATCCTCAGTGTTCCCCAAGCTGTTTGAGTATTGTCTAAAATACCATATTGAACAGTATGTGAATTTTAATGACAGACAGCATGGATTTAGAGTGAATCACTCTACGTCTACAGCATGCTTAGTTTTAAAGGAAACCATTTTAAGATATAATTCTTTCAGTTCAAATATATATGCCTCTTTTATAGATCTGAAGAAAGCTTTTGATAACATTAATAATTTTAAGCTTATTCAGAATTAAATATTCCGATTTTTTATGTAAATATTTTATATTTCTTATATAGAAATCAAAGTGTAGCTACAAAACATAACTTTGCAATGGAAAATTGAAAATGGAGTGAGACAAGGTGGTATTCTGTCAACAATTCTTTTTAATATTTACATTACTGGCTTGATAGACAAAATATCTGAGAGTAGTACAGGCTGCAGGTTGTTTATGCCGATGACTTGGTTCTGCTTTCTGCCTTTCTTCTTCTTCATCGGGTCTACAAGAATTATTGAACATAATTGAAAATGAAACAAAAGCAGTTGATATTGAAATTAATCCAAGTATGTATTTTAAGTACAAAAACGATAATGTCAAGGATCCGATTTTATATTTATATGGAAGTAAATTAGAAGTTGTACAATAATGTACAGTAGATATCTTGGCTTTATGCTAGATTGCAATTTAAATAATGACAAAGACCTGATAAGATGCAGGAATAAGTTTTTATAACGAATTTAATCGCCTTTTGCGGACATTTTCTAGCGTTAGCTGTAATGTACTTAGTAAACTATTCCAGAATTATTGTATGAGTTTTTATGGAGTATAATTGTGGTTCTGTAATAAGAAATGCAATGTCCCATTGAAACAGTTTGCAATAGGCTATATAAAGCAATAAAGAAAAATATGAAGCTAGATACAGGGAGAGTAACCATAAGGCTAGTCACCTTCCAGGACTAATGATGTTTAATAATTTTATAAATTGGCAGAGAATCAGGTTTAGTTATAAATTAATCGGTAATCCCTGCAAATATTTAATAAAATGACTGGTAAATGTGTCCGAGGATCTGTTCCTGGCTAGCGAAGCCAAGTCTGTACTACTTTCAGAGTATAACATTGAAAGCATGATAGAAAATGACATACCGTAGATGCCATTAACCTAAGAAGTGTGCATGGGGGGTATGAGACACCACACTCCTGTGCTGACGTATTTGAGCTGTTCCCATCACTAACATCGTTATTTAACCATAAATAGCATTAATACTTATCCATATGCGCCTATTATAGGTTGATTATAAAGGTATTAACCTGTTACAACAATAAAACAAGTGGAAACAGTGTTTGGATGGTCAAAATTGTCGATACAGGCCGGGAGTTACATAATGTATGGCTGAGGCAACCTCCCTGCCCTCCACTCCTCCCCTTGTCTGGAGAGACACTGTTCCGCAATAGTCTCTCTCTCGCTCTTTCCCATGCTTGGTAACAGTGATGACAACGCCCTGCTACCAACTCGCTAATGTTAGCACGAAAATAAACCACAGAATAAGGGAATAACAGGGAAAATAGGTGATAACTGAAGGAGGGGAGGACAGTGGGGAAGGAGGGGAGGTGGAGGAGTGATATTTGGCATGGCCCAGGGGCAAAACAAAAATAAAAAAATAAAAAAATAAAAACAAAAAATAAAATTTTGTTTGGGTGTTTTAAATGGATTTTGTTTTCCCTTACTCTTAACCCGTGGAGCCCCGGCTAGTTTTGTAATTTTTGCGCACCAGAACCCGGCCGCTTTTAAAACAAAATTTTTATTCCAGAAACAATAGCGAATGGGTTAGGAATGAAGGAAAAACCACGCTCAAAAAGCTTAAAAAATGGTCCTACAGAGCCCCCGAAAACGGATTTTACAAGAGTAAAAAATTGAAGGTAATTATCCCAAAAAAACAGGTTATTGCGCACTCGCGTGCACGCACGTGGACTTTGAGAGTTTTCAACCATCGGCACGGTTGCGTGGGATACGTACACAGTTCTCATACAAATCTGAGCCCTCTTGAGTGGCTACACCTGAAGTTACGGTCGGCGCAATTAGGGTGACGCGTCAGGCGCGTCTCTGGGGCTGTGCGTTACATACATCGCCGACGCGTCAGACGCGTCGCTGGAGCTGTACGGGTTAAGAGTCTTCCCGCAGTCTGCCGGGGGAACTCTTAAGAGTCTCCCGGCAGTTCCCGGGTTAAGTGACGAATACTGTATGTTCAAAATAATAAACCCACCTTGCGGTAGGATGACATTGTTTTCCACTGTATATATGTAAAAAGTTACCATGTAACCTTTTATCAAAAAAACGAATTAACTAAATAACTATCTATCTATCTATACAGGGTGATTCAGTAACCCTTTTCATAAATTTAATGGCAAATTCGGGAGACAAAAATAAGACTAATTTACTCTATGACCCTTAGGGTGAGTCTTTGATATGATGGAGATATTACACCTTTAAAGTTATCGATAGATAGAAAAGAAAAAAATCTAAGGAGTGAGAATGAAAATGTCGTTGCTAACTGGCAGGGTAGCGTAACCAAGACTTGGTATCAAAATGGCTGCATACGGTAGCTGGATGCAGTTGGTTTCCCAATTTACAAAGGTACATTACTATTTGTACTATCATCATCATCATTATTATACGTACATTATTCATAGTAGTAGTAGCAGTTCTTTTGAGCATTGAGACAACTGCTACCATATGCAACCATTTACATACCACGTGTAAGCAAAGAAACAATCTTTAGATTCATGTACAGGATTGATTCAAAATTCATTAAGACGAGCGGAGTATCAAAGCTCAAAGTCGGCAGGAAGATCCCTCCTCCTCCACTTACCCCTCTTCCACCACTTACTCCTCCTCCTCTTCCTCTTACTTATCCTCCGCCGCCTGCTTCTCCCCTTGCTACTACTACTAATACAATGATTATTAATAATAATGATGATGATAATACAAATACAGTAGTAATGTACCTTTGTAAATTGCGAAACGAACTGCATCCATCTACCGTATGCAGCCATTTTGATACCAAGTCTTGGTTACGCTACCCTGCCAGTTAGCAACGACATTTTCATTCTCACTCCTTAGATTGTTTTCATTTCTATCTACTCTAAGGGTCATAGAGTAAATTAGTCTTATTTTTGTCTCCCGAATTTGCCATTAAATTTATGAAAAGGGTTACTGAATCACCCTGTATATTGCCAGACTACCCTAACCCCCTAGAGGAGGTGGATGCTTCTATATGCCGAGGCAAATAATTTGAGTATCTACTTTATGTCTCAACTATTTCTCGATAAATGTGTAGCTTGATAATACAAGTGTATTGCGCAATGCAATATATCAATGACGAAATATTTATTGTCCTGTTGATAAGCATTATGTTTGCGATAATGTGAGCAATTGATAATGGTGTACTCAATTAGTTCTATGAATTATATAATTATTGAATTGATCTAATTAGACAGTCCTACTAAAGTAAATAGATCGAGGGAATAATGTGTTGGGGAAATAATGCATTGCAATTATCGGGGGTAATTTACTCTATGTAAAGAGGTTGCATTCACAACGAACCTTGCATACTTCCCCTTGTATCACATTATCTTATATTATTAGACTTGGCAATATGTAACAAACCACATGTAAAGAGTGTAACATATCGGTATAAAACAATTTTATGTGTGGAATAATATTATCTGTGTATACCCTGGTCTATCTGTGATATCTTATAACCTGAGTAGGCTATACATGCAGTTACTCATAGTTTCACTGTTACCAGGTAATGCAGAACAATATAGTAGGCTATACATGCAGTTACTCATAGTAGGCTATACATGCAGTTACTCATAGTTTCACTGTTACCAGGTAATGCAGAACAATATAGTAGGCTATACATGCAGTTACTCATAGTTTCACTGTTACCAGGTAATGCAGAACAATATAGTAGGCTATACATGCAGTTACTCATAGTAGGCTATACATGCAGTTACTCATAGTTTCACTGTTACCAGGTAATGCAGAACAATATAATCAATAGTAGGCTATACATGCAGTTACTCATAGTTTCACTGTTAACAGGTAATGCAGAACAATATAGTAGGCTATACATGCAGTTACTCATAGTTTCAGTTACCAGGTAATGCAGAACAATATAGTAGGCTATACATGCAGTTACTCATAGTAGGCTATGCATGCAGTTACTCATAGTAGGCTATACATGCAGTTATTCATAGTTTCACTGTTACCAGGTAATGCAGAACAATATAATCAATAGTAGCCTATACATGAAGTTACTCATAGTTTCACTGTTACCAGGTAATGCAGAACAATATAGTAGGCTATACATGCAGTTACTCACTGTTACCAGGTAATGCAGAACAATATAGTAGGCTATACATGCAGTTACTCATAGTTACTCATAGTAGGCTATACATGCAGTTACTCACTGTTACCAGGTAATGCAGAACAATATAGTAGGCTATACATGCAGTTACTCATAGTTACTCATAGTAGGCTATACATGCAGTTACTCATAGTTTCACTGTTACCAGGTAATGCAGAACAATATAATCAATACAATATTTACCACATAAATAGATTACCACAGTGCAACTTCTCTCTTTCTCGCTCTCTCTATCTTATAAACCAGACTTGGTTCTTCTGTGATACCAACAGATTTTTCATATACCTTTGTAATTATTGTTTTAATTGTGTCTAGGATAGCACACACCTATTATTAGCATTCATATATAGTGCAACTGCAAGTTAATCAGCAACAATTTGATTGGTACTGAAGCTGAATAATTAAGGTTATAGAATTTACCCTGATACATGATGGTAGGCCTTACAAGTAAGACATTTGTATTTTTTGCAGATGTTTTGGTAAGGAGCTCTTTATGAAGATGCATACTAATCTCAACTTAATGCCAGAGAGTAATTAAGGCGAAATGAGACTCAAACTATGCAGTTTGGGGGAGGAAAGGGGTAGTTTAGCTTGATACACAGGAAAATCGGCTTTACATCACCATCAACAGAGAGAAATGTTGTATCTAAGTTAAAATACTGTTGCCAGCTAATCTAAATATACCGATATTCTTGAGGGAAATACTTTATCAACAAATGTGCCTCAATGTAAATTAATCGTTTAATATATAAATCAGACATGCCATACCTCTACCATTTGGCTCCCCCTCTCTCTCTCTCTCTCTCTCTCTCTCTCTCTCTCTCTATATATATATATATATATATATATATATATATCTATATATATATATAGTATTTATATATATATATATATATATATAATATATATATATATATAAATATTATATATATATCTATATATATATATAAATATATATATATATTATATATATATAAATTATATAAATATATATATATATAGTATATATAAATATATATATATATATAATTATATATATAAATATATATAATTATATATATATAATATTATATATAAATATATATAAATATAATATTATAAATAAATATAATATATATATGTATAGTATATATGTGTGTATATATATATATAAATATATATATATATATATATATATATATATACTGTATATATATAATGTATATATATATTACTGAAATGACGGGGTTGGCGAAGGGAACTACAGAAGGCAGTTGCAGAATTGCTAGTATGCAACTGAGGGAGTTGTTGTTGTTGATGTGTTGGAGGGAAGGTAGCAACTGAACGTCACTAATAAACCCTAGCGAGGACAGTTTTGTCAGGACTGCCTTTAGAGTCGTGGAATTCTCCCCGACTTTTTAAGGAAATTAATTGTGCATTGTAACACTCTCTGCCTTTTCTCTGGGGTCACGTCTATTGGGGATGGTTATGTTATTTATTCATCCTGTTTAAGGTGTCTTTAAGGATTGTTCTCATTGAGTGAAATCGTGGGCAATGCAGAAGAAAATGAGTGATGGTGTCTTCAGTGTTTCTGCACCAAGGGCAGTGTGGATCCGGGGCCAATTTCAATCTGTGTAGATGTTTGTTCAACCCGGAATGACCGATTCTGAGGCGCGTAATTACGACATCGATGTTCCTAGTTTGGGATCGTGTCCATGGATGGGTGATGAGTCGGTTCTGAAGAGGCCTAAGTGCTTTTCAGGGAGGAGGTTTGAAAGCTCTGTGTCCCATTCTTGTCTTGCCCTTGTTCTGCTCACTGCTGATAGTGTGTGGATGTCATGGGGTAGAGGCTCGATGGAGGTTAGCTGGTGTCCTAGTTTGGCTGCCTCGTCTGCGATTGCGTTACCCTTAATGCCAACATGTGAGGGGATCCATTGTAGTTTGATATTTCTGGGCGAGTTAAGTGTCGTGATGAGGATATGTTGTATGGTGTGGACTATGTTTCTATGCGATTCGGGATTGGGCGAGAGGAGTAGATGGAGTGAAGATTGGGAATCTGTGTATATTACTTTATTCTGTAGTGGGAGATGTGATTGGCAAAACTGGAGTGCTTTTTGGATTGCAAAAAGTTCTGAGGTGATGTTAGAGTGGGTGGCAGCGAGTTTCCATGACTGGCAGATGCTTATCTCTTCATAATAGACGGCTGCTGCAGCTGATGGGGGGGATGGGATGTATGAGCCGTCTGTAAGGATTGGGGAGTGGTTTGTGAATTTAGTGTGGTGTAGTTCGTTGAATAGGTGTTTGGCTTTGGCTGAGTCCTGTGATTTTTTGAAGGACGGATGTAGAGTTGTGAAGATCATGTTGGTTAGGGTTATCCACGGGGGGACTGGTGGAACTGGTGCTGTGGGTGCTGAATGGATTGTGGTGCCTGTCAGTCTTTGTAAAGTGTGAGCGGAGCGAGAGATGAAGGATGTTCGATATCCTTGCCTGTTTATGGGTCTGTTTGTCACTTCTCTGGTGACGAACAATTGTAGGGGATGGTTTTCTGGTAGCTGGGAAGCTTTCAATAGCCATTTGCTGTCTGTCAATTGTCTGGTACGATTAAGTGGCAGTAAACCTGCTTCGGCCTGGAGGGAGACTATTGGCGATGAACAGAATGCTCCCAGCGCTATTCGAAGGGCTGAGTTTTGGATTGTGTTGAGCTTGTCTTTTTTTTTTTTTTTTTTTTCTATGTGATTGAGGGAGGCAAAAGGCATAACTGCCTATAGCGAGTGCCTCCCCCATAGTTGAAAGAGTGACAGGGCCAAAATCAAGGGACGTTCGAGCCAAAATGCCTGGACACACAGAGTTTGAAGCAATTTAAGTCATAGGAAGAGGGAAAGACTGATTCTGGGAGAGAGTTCCAGAGCTCAGCTGTTGAATAGAAGAAAGATTGAGAGTAACGTTTCACTCTAGGGTTGGAGAGTGCACAGAGTAGGGGTAGGATTGAGTTGCAAGACGGGTACCACGTGCCCTACGTAAGGAGTGGTATGCACTGGGATAGCTCTGAGGAACACTGATTATTATAGTAGCGATAGAATAGCGAGAGAGATGCAACATTGCGGCGGAGAGAGAGAGATTGCAGAGGAGTGATGACTGGACGGGAGTTAATGATACGAAAGGCCTTCCTTTCAACTTTGTCTAGGAGAGCGGTGTGAGAGGAACCTCCCACACATGTGAACAATACTCAATACAAGGGCGCACTATGCCCCTGTACAGAGCAAGAAGCTGTGCAGGGGAAAAGAACCCCCTAAGGCGGTTGAGCACACCCAGCTTCTGGGAGGCTGCCTTAGCAAGACTGGTAATATGGTCCTTCCAAATGAGAGCAGAAGAAAAAGAGACACCAAGAATATTGAGAGAAGATGAAGGGTTGATTTTTGTATTGTTGAAGAATAAGGGATAGTCCGCTGGGAGATCCTGACGGGTAGATAGATGGAGAAATTGGGTTTTGGAAGCATTAAAGTTAACAAGGTTTTCTCTGCCCCAATTGGAAATAGTATTTAGATCAGAATACAGTCTAGAATACAGAATACAATCAGAATCAGTCTAGGTGTGTTAGAGCGGCTGAACCGTATACGGGGCTGCCATATTGTACTTTGCTCTGGATATATACTGTATAGAATTTTAATAGCATTTCTCTACTGGCTCCCCATCTTGCCCCGGCCAGGTACTTCATGATGTTTAGACGTTTTGTACAGGATGTGCGGAGGTAATCAATGTGTTTGTTCCACGTCAGGGAAGGGCCGTCTAGTTTCAAGCCGAGGAAGGTATGTTCTCTCACTAGTTGAATTGGGGTGTTTTCGATGGTTATGTTAGGTAATCTTGGAAGTCTTTTGCGGGTGAAGCACATTAGGGCGCTTTTCTGCTTGTTGATCTGAAGTCCCCATTCTGTCGACCATTCTGCTATCAGGTCTGTGGCTTCCTGTAGGTGGTGTTCTGCTTCGTGTAGGGTTGTGGCTTCACATATAATGGCTACGTCATCGGCGTATATCAGGTGGGTGGTGTGAGGTGTTTTAGGTATGTCTGACAATAGAGCATTGAATAGGGGTGGACTGATGCCTGAGCCTTGAGGTAGTCCTCTGTGATGGGGGTGTTCTTGAGATAGCGTGCCTCCTATTGCTACTTTAAATGTTTGGTGTTCTAAGAAGCTGTGAAACCATTTTAAGGGAAGTCCTTCAATGCCCATCTTTGAGAGTTTATATAATATGCCTTTGTGGGAGGCTGAATCGAAGGCGCTTTTTAAGTCAAGGAATAGTATCAGCATTATTTTGTTGTTGTTGTAGGTTTCTTGGATTCGTTGTTCTAAATTGAGGAGGATATCAACTGTGCCTCTGCCTGGTCTGAATCCACTTTGTTCTGGTGACAGTTGTGATGGGTTTCAAACCACCAGCTGAGTCGTCGGGCAATTATTTTCTCCAGTAATTTTCCTATGCACGATAGTAGGACTATTGGGCGTAGTGACGCATGGTTGGAGGGGTCTTTGCCTGGTTTTGGGAATGGGAGAATTACAGATTGCTTCCATGCGTTGGGAAATGTTCCGGTCTGCCAGCTTTTGTTGAATAAGGTTATAAGGTGATCTTGCCAATGGAGTGTAAGGTGCGAGAGGAATTCATTGGCAACTAAGTCAGCTCCCATAGCTTTTTTGGCGGGGAGAGATGATATCGCGTACTGAAGTTCGGGTTCGGTGATTGGGTTGTCAATGCCATGTGTCGAGGGTGATGATAGAGCTGTGTTTATATGACGAGTCAGGAGATCTTGATTGATTAGTGGAGCTGGAATGTTGTATTGGTCTTTGTAGAAGGAGGCTAGAAAATTTGCTTTGGCTGTGTCAGTCATTAATACGATCCCGTTTTGGCTCAGGGGGAGGGGACAATGTTTATTTCTTCCTTTCATACTTTTTAGGAAGTTCCAAGTTCGAGTAGATGAAGTGTTGAAAGATAAGGTACTGCAGAAGCTTGCCCAGGCCTGTCTTTTTGCTTTGAGAATAATGCGTGTTGCGATACAATTTAGCTGTTTATATTTATAACAGTTATGTATGGTGGGTTGTCTCCGCCATGTGTACCAGGCTTTACGTCTGCTATTTATAGCCTCAGCACATTCTGTGGTCCACCAAGGAACTCTTGGCTTTGCCCCTTTCTTTGAGTGGTATAGTTTGAAGGCTGATGTGGCTGCTTTGGTAAGTGTCTGGGTGAAGGATGTCGTTAGTACTTCTAGGGATTGATTCTTTACTGGTGTTGTTTGTCTAAGGGAAGTTTTGCCATCCTTTGTCTGTTATTTTCCAGTGGGGACGAGTGATGTTGTCCGAGGTTATTTTTTGTGAAGTCGATGTGATATAGATGGGGAGATGGTCACTTGCCATGTATGGGCCTAGTTTTATATCAACGTCATGGAATATGTGGGAGCCGATGCAGAGGTCTATTGTGGATGAGCGGCCTGTATGTGGATCTATGCGTGTGCCCAAGGCGGGTGGTGTTAGGAGATTTAAATTCACAGATTCTAGAAGCACCTGAAATAACGCTTTTCCTGAAGGATTTAGGGAGCCTGGTGGAGCGTATGGGTCCCAAAGTTTGTGTCGTGCATTGAAGTCTCCTAGAATCATGCATGGGGGGGGGACTTGTTGAAAGAGATGGTTGATTTCTGTTATGGTGAAATCTTTGCAGGGGTTGTAACAGAGGAGGATGGAGCACCACTTTCCCGAGAGAGCTATCTGAACGGCCATTGATTCTATTACGTTATTGTTGTTGTTGTAAGGGGTGAGTTCAAGTATACGGCAGGATATATTCTCACGTACCATTATGGCCAAGCCTCCTCCTCTCAGGCCTTGTAGTCTGTCTTCTCTGAAGATTGTGTACCCTGGCATTACTATGTTGGTGGATGGATTCAACCAAGTTTCGCATAGGCCTATTATAGTTGGCATGTCCCTATCTACAGTTGTTTTAAAGTCGTGAGTCTTATTAAAGATGCTTCTGACATTCCATAGCATGAACTTTAAGGGTGGGGAGGACGGGTCCATTATTGAGGGAGTATTATAGCGACTGCATATGGCCAAAGCCGAGAGATTATGTCTGGGAAGGTTGTTCCTTTGAGGTATAGCTGTATTGCTTGAAGTAGGAGATGTAGAAGTTGTGTACCGGTACTCGTGTGGGAAGCTGAGTCGGCTGAAGCTGCGTTGGTTTCATCTTGGTGCGGTGTGCGTGTGTTTAATTGTGATTTTGTGGTTTGTTCAGATTGGGTTTGAGGTTGACGTTGGTGTTGATAAGTCTGGCATTTTGGATTAGCGGTTGCATTGGGTGTTGTGATGTTGGGGGACTGTGTTCCGGTGTTGGAGCATGGAGTGATGTCGTCGAAGTCAAGTTGGTGGGCTGTGGTACAGCGTTGAGTTTTGGGGCCATTTTGGCGTTGGGATCTGGGAATTGGTGCCTTGTGAATCAGGATTTTACCATGATTAGTCGGATTTATGGTGACCTCGTGTTCGTCTTCTTCCAGTTCAATGTCATCCTGGTCGGGGACTTCGTCTTCTAGGACTGAAAAGGGGTTTGAAAGTTTAGCATAGCTTAGGTCGTCTCTGACGGCTCTAGTGGGCTTGGGATCTGTTGTAATTTGTGTATTGGGTGGTGTAGACTTGGCATTGATAGGGTTAAGCTCACGTAATTGTCGGTTAACATCTTTTAGTGCTGAGAGGTCTGCCTGAGCTTTGTTATGAATTTCTGCAGCTTTGATATATATTGGGCACTTGAAGGAGACTACTCTATGTGTGCCACCACAGAAATAGCAATGGGGATTATTTTGGCATCTTAGCTGGTCAGAACCTGATGTTAGGGAATGGAATCCACTGCACATTGAGCATCTTACCTTGTTCCTGCATGATATAGCACTGTGTCCGAATCGGTGGCAGTTGTAACAGCGCAGAATGGGGAATGTGTATTGGGATACCTGGTAGCTCGTCATATCTATTGCTACTCGGGGCGGGAGCTCGCCTTCGAATCATAGCCTTACTGCATCGGATTTTGATTTTTCACCATTCTTATACCTAGGGGGGATCCTCAAGACCTCAAGTAGCCTAGCTGGGTGTGCCTAGAGTTTTTAGTGATTTATAGATGTCTTCGTCTGACAAATCTTCAGAAACAGGGCTAATCTTACCGAAAGTGATGCCATGTTCTGCTGCGTCGGCTGGGGAGCGGGCCTTCCGACATTTGACTTGCCAACTGCCTAGTTGTGTCATGGATTCAGGTGAATCAGCAAGGTTATCTATATCTTTGGCTAATATAGAGAAACAGAAAGCAGATCCCTTACCAATTAAGTGAGGACTTCCCTGTGCCTGTAGAATATACTTGCCAAAATATGCATCTTTTAGTGCTCTAGTTAAGGTGTGTGGATTGTTGAAGGCAATGGAGTTGTCAGGTGTTCGAACAATGTAGGTTATCACGTTGTCAGTGTCACTAGGCCTATTTGGGGGGGCATTGAAGTGTAGATTTGGTGAGGAGGCTCTGTTCGGTTTTTTATGGTTTCCTGAACCATTCACTGAATCTTCGTCATTGTCTGAGGCAAGGCTTCTCTTTTGAGGAGTAGCGTCGGCGGTTGTTGTGATGTCCATGGCTGCGTGTTCTGGCGGCGGGTGCCTCTGCCTCATTCCATCTTCTTCAGGCTCTTCCATGGTGATGAAGAATTGGAGAAGCGCTTCCTGTCCACTGTCCCTATGTGTTGAGGGCAGCGGGTAAGAAGTGTGGGGGTATTTTCAGTCACTATTGGGGTAATATGGCAAGATAAAGGCAGAGAGGGCGCAATACACAATAACAGTCTTCTTCTTCTTGAACTCCCGAAATAAATGAGGGAGTCAAAGAAACCAAGGGGACGTAAACCACAGAACGGAAAAAGGATACAGGAGCCATCCCTCCTTTTTTCAGGAACTCCCCGTGCTCTACGGAACCAGCCAACACCAGCAAGTATTGGAAATAACAACAGCCAATCACCGCCCTGCTTTCGAACCGTGCCAGCCAACCACAGGACAGCATTTCCTCCCTCTCCAGACCTGCAGTATGATGAGCGTTTGTTTATGCAAATTGCACATCAACGCCCCGAGACCTATATAAATAAATGGACGCGAACAGGAGCCCCAACTACGACGAACCTGAAGATGCAAGAACCTCAGGACAGCCACCAATACTAGGCGAGCAATAAACAAGTTCGCCTAAGAACTTAGAGGATGGTGTAATCAGTACAAGTATGATTTATCTATTCCTAAGCTAAATAACTACTATATAAGTTTTAATTATAATACATATGAGGTAAACAACAATGTAAATATTACCCATCGATGTCTAGAATAAGTATTAAACCTCACAACTCCATCACAACAATTTCCCAATACCCCTATGACCTTGAACACATGTAAAAGAGAGTCAAGAAATAAGTCACATATCACCTCAAGATTTAGTAGAAAAGTATGCAAACCTCAACTGCGGTACTGCCCGAAAACCTGAAAGGGAACAGAACAGCTAATCACAGTGGTAGTTTGTACCAACCTGCCCCTGCCCGGAGAGTGTACTAGACCCTGAAGTCTGGAACCTGAAGTCCTGCTTGAGTGACGCCCTACACCCCTGAAGTGCTGCTCAACGGACCTACGATCTACGTCGGCCAGACTTGCCCTCTCTCTACCCTCCAACATTACCCTAAGTGTCCCTGTGTATCTTATGTTGTGTTTATTGTTGTCAAGCTATAGGTAAAAATATGTGAATTGTGTAGTGAATACTTCTAATTAGATCTGTGCCCAAGATCCTTAATTTGCGTAACGTGTTAATCCTTCCGAATCTTACATTAACTCTTATCTATTTCTGTGTCCAAGATCTACCATTTATATTAGTTAATATCCTCTAGAACGTCCTACGCATACGTTATATAATCTTGTAAATTGATTCACCTCGCCACGCACTCACAGATGTTCCTAATATATGTATGCTGTTATGTATTTTGCAAGTTGAGGTCGAAGTGTATTTCGTGTGTTAATTCCCCTTCCTAATTAATAACTTATTACCTAGAACCTACGCTCATTTTCATTATTGATTTATCTCAGTCTCCTCGTTGAAAAGTGTTTTATCAAATAAACATATTTACTTCCCGATTACTTACGTTCGATTACTTAATCGCTATTGTAATAATTATTATATGAATTAGTATTGACTTTCATTTGATTACTGATGTAGGTATTTCTGATTCTTCATGTCTAGGAATTCTAGCATTGCATAGATTCTGTTATCTAATTATTCATCATATTAAATACACCGCTTATCAGGTGTATTCTTATTAAGACTGTTAACCTGTTCAGACATCTTGGTTATACTAGCTTGAGTATTTCCTTAGTACAACTTCGTCTTGTGCGTTATTCTCCTTTATAATTAATATTGTGTTAATTATTATCATACGCTATAAATATATAAGCGTTTCTAGAACATCAGTTAACTAAGCTCATTTGGTTAATTATAATCTGTTCTTAAATACAATTAATAGATATTCTTCTATAGTTGATTCATCTATCTATCTATCTATTGCCTGACGCCGTGATCCCCGAAGGGGTGGCCACGAACGAACCGCCCCCATGCACCTCTGTCCCCAGTCAGTCGACGCCCCTCCCCCCAACCAGCACCACCTTCGTTCATGTACTTCCTCACTCCATCCTTCCACCTCATATTCGGTCTACCTCTCCCCCTCTGTCCCTCCACCTCGCTCTCATACACCCTCTTAGTCATTCTCTCGCTTTCCATACGTTCCATATGGCCGAACCATCTCAAGTTGTTCCTTTTCACACTTTCCAGCACATCTACCTCCACACCACACCTCCTTCTTACTTCCTCATTAGTCTGTCTATCCCTCCATGTAACTCCGCACGCACTCCTTAAGTAATTCATTTCCACTGCTCTCACTCTTGGTCTGAGTCTCTCAACCAACGTCCATGCTTCGCTTCCATAAGTCAGTGTCGGGATTACCACACTGTCATGCAAGGACTTCTTCACTTCCATACTGACCACCCTATTTCTTGTTACTGCTTTTAGCGTTCCTACAACCCTCTTCCCCTGTTGTACCCTCTCCCGCACCTCTTCATCCATAGTCCCATCTTTACTCAACACACTGCCCAGATACTTAAAAGAGTTGACGATCTCCATAGCCTGACCGTTCAGCTTCACCTCACACTCTGTGACTTCACCCCTTTCGAAGACCATAACCTTGCTCTTTCCCGTATTTACCTTCAAATTCCGTTTTTCGCACACTGTTCCAAACTCATTTACCAGACCCTGCAACTCCCATTCATTATCACTCATCAGAACTGTATCATCCGCAAACAGCAGTATAGGTAGCTTCCACTCAATTCCCTCCCTTTTCAGCGATACACCAACATCCACTGCTCTTGATAGTATTTCTTTCATAACTCCATCCATATATACAGTAAACAACCACGGGGACATCACACACCCCTGTTTCAAACCAACATTCAGGTCAAAGAACTCGCTCTGCTCACTCTCCACACGTACTGCCGCCTTTGCACCCTCATACATGCTCTTCACTGCTTTCAGCAACTTGCCCTCTACTCCGTATATTCTAAGTACTTTCCACAAACCTTCTCTATCCACTCTGTCATAGGCCTTCTCCAAGTCCATAAAGGCAACATACACCTTTTGTTTCTTCTCCAGATACTTCTCCACAACACAATTCAGGGTAAAAATCTGATCTACACATCCTCTTCCCTTCCTAAAACCTCCCTGCTCGTCGCCTATCCATTTCTCCGTTCTCACTCTCACTCTCTCAATCACTACCCTACTGTATACCTTCCCTACTACGCTTAGAAGACATATTCCTCGGTGGTTACCACACACTCCTCTTTCCCCTTTGCCCTTATATAGGGGGACTATTATGCCAGTCTTCCAGTCATCGGGTGCACTCCCCTTCTCCCATGCTAGTTTGCACATTTTCCATACCCATTCTATCACTATCTCACCACCATACCTCAACATTTCCCCACACACTCCATCTGTTCCTGGTGCTTTCCCCAACTTCACTCTTTTCATGGCTTCCCACACTTCTGACCTCCTGATCCCCACCTCCTCCTCCACTACTTCTCTTCTTCTCCCTCCCATACCATATCCAGCTATGTTTGCTGGCTCTTCATTCCTTTCATTTAGCAACTCTCTGAAGTACTCCCTCCATCTTTCGACTCTCTCTTGCTTCTCGGCTAGCATTCTCCCATTCTTATCTTTCACACCCTTACTGTTTCCCTTGCTACCTTCCCTAACTTTCTTGACTTCTTTCCAGAACAGTTTCTTACTCTCCCTCCATTTTACACTCAGATTCCTTCCAAATTCCTCATCTACTCTTCTCTTACTTTCCTTCACTACTCTCTTCACCACCCTCTTACTCCCCACGTACCTCGCTCGTTTCTGTCTCTCGGAATCTTCATTCCCTCTGCTACCCAACCACTCTCTATATGCTTTCTTCTTTTCTTCCACAGCTATTCGTACCTCTTCTGTCCACCATGCTGTACCTTTCACTCCCCTCCCTCTTCTCCTCACTCCACACACCTCCTCACATGCTGCACAGATCTCATCCTTAAACACCTTGCTCATCTCCTCCACTTCCTCCATAACTTCCAGGTCGAACCCACCTAGTCGTCTTTCCACTGCTCTCCTGTACTCCTCCCTGATTTCCTCCTCCTGCAACCTCTCCACCCTCCGCACCATTCCACCCTCCTCTCGCCTCCCTCCCGCTCTCCTCACCCACTTCTTTTGTATCCTAACCTTAGCTACCACTACATAATGATCAGACAGACCCCCTCCAATACCCCTATACACCCTAGCATCCATCACAGATTTCTTCATTCGTTCATCCACACATACATAATCAATCATGACTTTCGTTCCACCACTGTCTTATCCTTCATCGTCAACATCCGTTTCCACGTGTACCTGTGGATCATTCTGTGTCGGAAGAAGGTGTTGGCTATCCACAGCCTCCTCCCCACACATACGTCCACAAGTGCACTACCATTCCCATTCACCTCTGATGGTACCCCCCACCCTCCCACCACTCCCTCAACTTTCCTATCACCCACCTTACCATTCATATCCCCAATCAGAAATATTCTTTCGTTCTTGTCAAACTTCTCCAGGCACGCCTCCACATTCATCCAGAACTCCTCTTTCTTTCTTTCAAGTATATCCTCTGTCGGGGCATACACGCATACAATCACCCACGTTTGTATTCCTACTTTCATTCTCACCCACACAATCCTTGAACCCACAGACCCATACTCTCTTACACATTCCTTCCATTTGCTACTTACAAACAAACATGCACCTTCTCTCGCTGTTCCTTCACTCACTCCAGCACACACACCCATTCCACACTCCCACTCTCTCACATCTGAACCTTTCCATTTGGTCTCTGTCATTCCACATACATCCAGCCTGGCATTCACTAACACTTCCAGAACCTCTCTCTCTTTTGTGCCATCATTCATGCCACTAACATTCCACGTAGCCATTCTCAGAATGTCCGAAGTTGATTCATAATTGTATATTAAATATTACATCTGAATTCCTCGACCAAGTTCGTTATTATTACATACGATCGTTTGAAGTGAATATAGGATTCAAATCATAATTTACATAAATTAAGTTACGTACCCGGTATATAATAAATTGTGAAAATAATTAAATAGTACTTTGCCACAAATTTCATCGTAATATCATTGAAATTTAGTTCCTATTTACACAAACTAGAATTGTATTTTCCAACCCCCAGCACAAATATATGACCTGACACGCTAGTTAATGAAAAGGTCGCACTAACTATAAACGCGTCTACCTGGCTAGCGCGCGCGCCACCTCCCGTGTGACTCACTCACACTACCTGTGTACTTGTTTAGACTCTCGATTCCCCCATTCTCTCTTGCATCGAGATTGTAATCTAGTAGCCATATAGTTGATTTACTCACGGAAGACACTTGACTCGCAGCGTTATTATTATTACGGGTTGATTCTATAAGTCACGTGTTATGATTTAGTTGCATATTATTTACCTTGTTTATAACCACAGTTGAAGAGTAATTGCTCTCCATTTATGATCTGCTATTCTAATAATTATCAAGGTAATGCTTCATCCTGAATCACAAATATATATTCGTGAATTGGGAATTGAAATGATCATGCTTCTAAGCTTCTAAACATCAAGCTAAGAAATATCTTTAATAAACTTGTGTATAATTGCTATGTGTGTTGTTACTGAGTTCTGTAGTACCTAGTTGAATACCTATTTGTGATATTAAGAACGTGTTCGGTGTGACCCTGTTGGGCTTATTTACGGTCTATAAGTCCAGATCTGGATTTTAGTAAAGACTAACACGTGGTTTAAGTATTATAGCCCGTCATAACAATTACAATGGACTGATAGGGAAAATAATGTTTTTCAGACTTTAAATTCTCGTATTTCTAGAGATCCTGTGTTGTTGCTGCCAGATGTTAACCAGCCTTTTATCCTCCGAACGGATGCTTCTGACCAAGGTTTGGATGCTGTACTACTGCAGGAGCAAGATGGAGTGAAGAGGCCAGTAGCATATGCAAGTAGGAAACTGTTACCCAGAGAGAGGAACTATTCTGTTATAGACAAGGAGTGTCTTGCTCTAGTGTGGGGTATAAACAAGTTTGAGGCATACTTGTATGGGCAACCCTTTAGTTTAGAAACAGACCATAAACCACTTGTGTATCTGCAGTCAGCTAAAAACCTTAATGGCAGGTTGATGAGATGGGCTTTGTTTTTACAGCCATTTATGGTACATATGAAAGTTATTAAGGGAAGTGATAATGTGGAAGCTGACTATATAAGTAGGGTATAATGAGAAAATAGGATATTTTCTTCTTAAATGTGGGGATATTGTCAGCTCTGTTTTCATGAACCTACGTAACTGTAAACTCTAAGTTCTTAGCATATACTGTATAAATATGGTTCCATACAATTGTTATATTTATTTTAAGTATCTATGAATCTATTTCTTGTTCGTTTGTTTCACATGATTAAATTGAGTAAATATTGAATATGAACCTTTATTACTGATTCTGTTTATAACTTTGCTTCACACGTTATTCTAAGGTTTCGTCGAGTATGTGAGATACGAACCTCTGGTATCTTTCTTTTGTAAAGTATTATGGCTTCGTAATATCAAGGGTTTGGGAAGTCTTTAGTGAAGCAAAGATATCAACACTATCGTGTTTTTTTAATGTTGTAATATGTTATTTCTTTTATTTAGGAGTGACCATAATTCGTGTGTGATAGCTGAGGAGGGACTGGAGAGAGAGTAGCTTCGGAGTTCTACACCAGCTGTTGCCCGGGCTAATACGTTTCCTCCTGCTATCTCGTCACTAGTGCTAGTTGTTTTCGTGAACTAAGGATATAGCGTGCCCTGCATAGTCTCTTAGTAAAGGAAGTCCCAGCCTGATTATGGCAGTATTACAGTAGTTGCGTAAATTAACAAAGTGCGAGAGTTAGCATTCAGTGGAGGGTTTCGAGGGGCAGCAGTTGTGGTGGAGCTCGTTTGGTTGCTTTCATTACGTCATTGCTAGGCGTCAACATAGGACCATTAACCAGCATTGCAATTCTGTTAAATTCACATAGCATTGTACTAGATGTGCAAGGTTTCAACTCTATAATTAGTTTGCCAGTGTTAATGTTGACCACAGGGATTAACGTATGCTAGTGTATGCAGGTTTAACCCAGGAAGTGTGGTAGGCCTCGGGGAAGGCATGGTATATAACTGGTTTGAGTGGTCTATTATTGTTTGAAGCTTTTTACTTTATAATATTCCAGTTAGTTGTAGATGTTGCTACTTGTACATGTGTCTAAGTTTTGCTGTGTAACTGGTATAGGTGATTAATCGTAATTGCTGAACTATGTAGCAAACAGATTTAAGTACATAATGCCAAGGCTCTGACTTTGTGATTGTGATGGTGATTGGGGTGACTTGTGTCTTTATCCAAATTGAACTCCTTACTGGATTCTCCCAGTTTAGTTTGCCTAGTACGAATTAGGTTTTGCCTCCTTGTCATCATGGATTTAAGAGTAGTATTGCATCCTTGTACTGGGAAATAGAATAGTTATTGTCCTTGCCGAGTTAATCATCTGGAGTTAGTATACAGTATATAAAAATAGTGTAAATATGTTAAACTCAGGTGTTGGGAAATTAAATTGTTAATGCAAATTAAAGTGTTGCTTTATATATGTAGGCTATACTTCTTTGAATATTCTGGTATGTTGGTACAATGAACTCCGTAAGCTAATGATAATAGTAAAGAAGCTGGAGACACCCACGGTATTGGGGTGACAAAGTCTAACATTGTCAGAAATTATTAGTCTTGGGCAAGATCTTCTCCCTGTAAATTGTCTGAAGGCCTGTAAGAATATGTTGGCTGTCAAATCTGTTGCTTACTCAAGATGAACAGCACGTGTGGTGGCACATGTGAACAAACCGATGTAAACCTGTGTCGACTCAGAGTTTGTCTCCCCGCTGGGATTTTGCAACTGTATAGCTCCAGTGTAGTCAACTCCTACTACTTGAAAGGGTCTTGTTTCTTGAACTATTTCTCTTGGAAGTGGTGGTGGTCCTGGATTCTGGAGAGTTCTAGAATCATATCTTGGACAGATGATACATTTTCTAATGCAAGATTTAATTGCTTGCCGAGCCTTTGGGATCCAGAAACTCCTCCTTATGTTGACTAGGGTATCTGCTACACCTCCATGTAGAGTGGTTCGATGAGAGTCCTAAATCACTACCAGGGTAAACCAATGATTTTTTGGTAGTAAGACAGGATGTTTTGTTCCATACTGTAATGAAGAGTTGTTGTTGTTGTTGTTCCTCAAGCTGCCTGGCCGAACAGCCCCAAGACCCACTAAGGCCAAGGCCATAATCGAGCGCCCCCAAAGAACCCTCCCTGCCGACCACAATAAAGCCTGGGTGACCGAAGCCACTCCATGGCGGGGAGCTAAGGAGGGTGCGGAAACGCCCGGGAAACCAAAGCCCCACCCAGGGCCCTGTGCCCCTCAGCAATTATGAAGAGAAAGTTGAGGGGCAAAGGAAAAATGTGACTCTTTGGCTTCCAATCATGGTAGATTGGGAGGTCAATCCACGGAAGAGACGCCGTCACTTGAGATCTAGAAAATATATAAGTAAAAGGAACAGTCAGAGTAAGCTATGGGTATGGCAGAGATCGCTCAGTTCTCACTCTGATAGACCAGCCCATCACCAGTGTAATGAAGAGTTGTGAATTCTACCTTGACATCTTATTACACTCCTTCTATCAAGAAATAACCCCAAATCTTTAATTACTTTATTACTTCCGAGTGTCTTTGTAGACGACTCAGAAACGTGATTATTAGGTTTGAGTGTCTTTGTAGACGACTGATGGAGTTCACTTTTAGGGTCATTGCCTGACAAGGAGCACAATATTTGATGTTTCTCTTGGTAGTGTTCACTCTGCACCTTCCTTATCCAAAATTCTGTTGGACGAACAACCTGAACTGGAAGTGTCCACCCTTTTCTCTCATAAATGTTCTTGATAAATTTGTACACCTTACCCGTAACTCTGAGGAGCTTCCAAAGAGAGGAAAATCTGGTGCGGCCTATCATTGTCTGCTTGTCGGGTTGTGCTTCATTCGCATTTGGTATATCGATGCTTGACACCACATATGACTTTTGTTCAGGCCACCGATCTTGATCTGTCAGCCAGTCAGGTCCTTGGAACCACAGATTGTCTCTTGCTAGATGTTTTACTATGTTCCTCTACTAAGCATGTCTGCAGGGTTTGACAGTATAACATCATTTCTATGTCACCAATTTTGTTGACATATTTGAAGACGGATATGGAATCGATATTGTCTAAACCTCATATTAAAATTAGCTTCAACCCTCGGCAAAACTTATTAAAAAACCGGTAACATGTCTATCAATAATGTCTGCCAACCGTAAAACGGTTGTCAATACTCCCTTATAGACGGTGCGGCTTTCAGCGACGCCATATTTTCGTCAACTGGAGAGCTCTATCCCTCAACTTTGTTAATTCTATCACGCCATCTGCCAAGACGTATGCGTCTTCGCGCGAATTAATTATTAATTCGCGCGAATGCGCCTACGCTCGAATATGAATTCACGCGAATGTGCCTATTGTTATGTTACCTCCACCAACCAACTTTACTCCTAAACTCAATTAATGAAATCAACAAATACATGTGGCAGTCCAAGGATTCGAACCTAGGATGCTCACACCGAAATTCAGTGCATTTATCCATTGCGCTATGAAGACAGTTAAAGAAAGGTGGACAAGCCTACGATTTATTATGTAGTTTCGAACCCTGCATATCAATCTAAGCATGTACACATTTTCCAACTGCGCTATCATAGGCTATGTATAGATGAAAGGAAGGAGTAATTAATGGGGCCTTAACCTCAGGAAGGCCTCTCTATAAACTACCCCTGAACCTGAATGAATTATTATGTTACCTTCACGAACCGACTTTACTCCTAAACTCAATTAATGAAATCAACAAATACATGTGGCAGTCCAGGGATTCGAACCTAGGATGCTCACACTGAAATTCAGTGCATTTATTAATTCGCTCAAAGTGTCCACATACCGTACCAGGTACTAGTGACATATACTAGGTGTTAGCTGAGGGCTACTTTTGCATTCTACGTACTGGGTACTAGGGACATATACTAGGTGTTAGGTGAGGGCTACTTTTGTATCTCACTTATTGGGTACTAGTGACGATAATTATAGGGAATAGGCTCGCAGCTTTATCATACATAATTTATTAGGGACAATGTAGGTCTATGGAATCCTTATACTGTACTCCTGTATATAATCCACTGTGGGAGAATAATTTTGATCCCATTGTTACGCTGGCCAGCATGCCGGAATGCGCTCGTGACTCGCTAGCGCTCGCCAGGGCAGTGATATGGGCTACAATAATCGTAGAACGATGTTCTTTCTTTCATAGAGTACATGTTGTCACAGACAGATCAGTGGTGATCTTTATTCTTGTCTGTGACACTTGGAAGTATTTTGTATCATTGCTGGAATATAAGATGCATGGTGTGAAGTTAAGGAGAGAGAGAGAGCGGGGTAGGCAGCGTGGTGGTAGTTTGTGCGTGTGTATGTACGTTTGCCTCCCGCGCTCCAAGGAATTTTCCCACGCCCGTGATTGGCCGGCGGCCCTGTCGACGTCATAGAATGCTTGCTCTTCATGACGTAGTCGTCTGTGATTGGCGGCCGCGGTCCTGGGACGGTGGTGCGGGCTCCTATCCTTGTATTTCCTGCAGAGCTAGGCTTGGTGGGCTAGGTCCTACATGTCCCTTGCAATTCTGTCCCCCATATAACCCTCTATACTACAATCTCTCTCTCTGAACTTCTTCGGTTTCATACTTCTCTCTTTATTCAATTACTTATCCCTTCTGGTTCTGCATACGGCTTCCATAGTCGGCCAGTCGTATTACCAGCACCAGCTCTCCATATATGTATGCACTAGTTTTAGGGATTATTAGAGTCATAGTCAAATGGTACCATAGTGTTGGGGTGCTTCTAATTATTGGGCTGTTCTCTCTTATTATTTAATGCTAGACAGTGGAAGGTATCTTTGGTCGTTGTCTGAGTTATGTATGTGGCAAGTCAGAGCCTGTACAACATCGACGAAGCTAGCTAGCCTGTAACCCTTGTGCATATTTTCCTTTGCGAGTGTAGCAGTATACAAGTGAAGGGCTTTTGCCTACTCTCACCTGTATGATTGCTACCTCATTTTGTTGACCTTTGTGGAGCGCCAGGGCTAGACCAGATACTAGAGATCTGGACTTACCAAGAGAGCCTCCAAGTCACTTAACGTAACATAAGGGAAATCTGTTCAAGGGGAGGCAGTAGGCTACGAGCATGCTTGCGCTCTGCCTAGCTTCTTAGTACCTTTTTATGCCACTTATAGACTTTATTAGTGAGAAAGACAGCATCGTGTTTATTAACTTTAATTGTGTATGCTTTAGGAATTATTCACGCCTTATTTTAGCCTAGGTTGATGCATAGTGCACAGCCCAGTTTGGCTGTTACGTTGGCTAAGGAAGTACTGTTTTGAGTGGCGATTATTAGTGCTGTCACAGAGTTGTTGCACTCCCTTGTTATATATATATATGTATCCTACTTATTGGTGTATTTAAGATACACGCTTTGGTGTCCTGCCCCCTGTATTATTTCTGTTCTATATTAACGAGCATCTTAGAGCATCAGACGTTTTCAGAAGATTCTTTATCTGATTGCTGTAGGACTAGACTTCCAGTGTTTTCATAGAGCATTGTAGAGTTTAGTGTTGAGTACAGACTCACACTAAAGTTAACGTAAGCATATACTCCTTTATTAAATCTTATCATAGTTTATTCAAGCATTGTTATTACTTAAGAGCATTTTATTAACGTAAAGTACTCCTGTTGTGAGTAGGCTTTGCCGTCATCGGTAAGCCTTTGTAGAAGTGCACTAAAACCCAGTTAATTGATACCCCGTTATCCAGTAGATTAACTCTGGAGGGTTTTAAGTGTTTGATTACGCGTTTGGAATTAGCGTACCGTTGTTGCAGATATAGCCTATCATCTAGTCCAATATTGAGTGCCCTTGTTTATTTCGTAGTGCCGGTGGTCGTAACAAATGGCGTCCTTAGACCAGAATATAGTGAACTGAATATTGCATTTTTTTTTTTTTTGAGAAATCTTATTGCCATTTGGGGGTTGAATTTATTTCTCGCAATGTTAGCAGTAGACATTGTTTTGAGGATACATAGAACTTGTTGGAGTTATTGGTGACCTAGTATTGCACTCAAGAACATCTTCGATTTTTTTTTTGGTGAATAAAGCTACGCAAGAGTTTGGCTATTTTTGTCTGGACATGAGAATTTTTGTTGTTGACTCCATCATGTCACTGGACGGGTCTGAGCATAGTGAGGGCACAGTGCGAGAGGCAGGCGAGAAGGTGGAGTTGTTAAGCGGCGCTCGGGTGGTGAACAGTGAGGAGGATGCTCGGATTTTTGGGGGGAAGCCTATGTCGGCGGACCGGGTGGCGGGGCTGGACCGGTACGGACTGCAGTGTGTGGCCACGGACTTGGGGTTTTCCGGTACTAGCGGTATGTCGAGAAGTGAGCTGGCTGCCTGTGTGCTGGGTGGGGTGCATGGGGTTTCGGGTGGAGTGGGAGCTGGGGCACCTTTGGCCCAGCCCCCATTCCACTCGACTCCTATCATGGCGCCCCCTCGGGCTCCGGCGCCGGGTACGTTGGCGGTTGGGTATGCCTCTAGGTGATTCACGGGGTGGGTCCCCGATAGTAGCACCCCCTCCTCAAGGGTTGTCTGCCGAGATGTTGTTTCAGCTCGAACTCTCCAAACTTAACTAGCAGGCTGAGCAACGGAAGTATGAGGCTGAGCTCGACCAGCGGAAGCATGAGGCTGAGCTCGAGCAGCGGAAGCATGAGGCTGAGCTCAGGCAGCAGTCTGAGCTTGAGCAGCGGAAGCTCGAGCTCGAGCAGCGTGAGCGAGAGTCTGAGTGCAAGTTTGAGTCTGAAAGGTATTGTGCCGATGTTGACCTAGAGAAAACTTGTGTAGAGGTGACGAGAAACCGGGTCGCCCAGGGAGATCGAGCCCATGACCAGTCCCTGTTGCATCTACTTAAGTTGGTTCCAGTGTTTGATGAGTTAGGAGTTACAGAATTTTTTCTCCGGTTCGAGAAAAAGTGCCAGGAGCACCAATGGCCCGAGGAGAAGTGGGCAGCCCTTGTTTCTTCACGATTGACGGGGAAAGCACTCAAGGCGTACGATGCTTTGCCCCTAGATTCCTGTGTGAATTAAAAGTTATTGAAAGAGGTTGTCCTGAGGGCGTATGAGCTACAGCCAGAGACCTATAGGCTGAAGTTTAGGGTGGTTCCAAAAAGAAAGGAGAGTACTTTCCAGGAACACGCTAGAGAGCTGTCAGATGCATTTGAAAATTGGTTAAGGTCGGAGAAGGCAACTACTTTTGATTCAGTAAAACAACTAGTGTTGCTCGAACAATTTTTTTAAATGTACTGGGAGTGACTTGACTCTTAACCTTAAAGAAAAGCGACCGAAAACTCTACAAGAGGCGGCTGAGCTGGCTGACCTTAGGGTGTCATTGATTCGTGGGTGCGGGTCTGCACAGAGAGCTGAGGCAGGTAACCAGGGGCGTACCACTCCACCCCCCCGAATTAATGACACAACATATAATTATCCATGTAAGAGTACTGTTGCCAATTATGAACCCAAGTCGAAACTCTTCCCGTTTAAGAAAGGCCAGGGCCCTTCCTCACCTCTCAGGAAGTCCAAGAATGAGGTGGAATGTTTCAAGTGTCATGAGAGGGGGCATATTGTGCGCTCATGTCCGAGCACACCGCCTACAGCAGTGGTGTCACTAGTGAGCAACATCGGTGTGTCTTTGAGGTCTTCCGCGTTTGCCCGGGGTAATACGTCGGTTGCGGAGTCACAGTCGGTGCAGAAGCAGCAGGAGGGCTCGTCACCCGTCCGTGATGCTTTTTGTGGTCATAGGGGGCACGGCACTGTGAGGTGGGCTGGTGTGAAGCATAGGCTTGAGTTGTTGCGTGATACGGGCGCTTCCCAGACACTTGTTAAGAATTTCACTGGCAAGCCTGTTAACGTGGCTCGGGTTGTGGTGGTTCAAGGCATCAATGCTACGCGGTCTTACCCGCTGGTCAGAATGGAGCTTGAGGTGGACGGTGTGACACGGGAGTTGGATGTGGGTGTGGTGGAGAAGTTGCCAGTTGAGGGGGTCGACCTCCTTCTTGGTAATGACTTTGCGGTGCCCACTTCCGAGGCTCCACCCTTAGTCGTTGCCAAGCGGGCGGCCGACATGAGTAGGGAGGAGCAAGAGGGGGCTTGAGAGATCTCAGTCCGTTCAGGTGTCACAGCCTAGTACCCAAGTTTATGACCAGCGGAGGAAGGGTCGGAAGGAGAAAGTCGAGGCTGATGGTCGGGTTGAGAGTTTAGACCCAGCGACACTCCTTGGTGACTCGGTACTTGACCCAAAGGTGAGCTCCGGAGTGGCCCCAGAACCTGTCCCCCCTAGTGACATGGTAGGGTGTGATGGCACTCCGCGACAGAGTAGTTCCCAGGTGGAGGAGAGTTGTGGGAACGGGGCTACTGAACTCGAGGACGGGGAAGCATGTCAGGTGAACCTGTTAGAGGAGTTTGTGAGGCAACCACCTGAGCAGCCTACTGTCCCTGCGTTGGTCTGCAGCGGCCAAGGTGGAGAAGGAGAGGGGGGCAGTGGATGCGCTAGAGCACCTGCCTGAGCAGCAGTGTGCAGCGCTCCAGCCCCTGATCGGTCCATACCCCACTGTTTGTGCCGAGCACCCAGGCCTCACAACTCATGCGGTGCACGAGGTTCCGCCGGCAGGTCACTTGAGTGTCAGTAAACCGTTGGCCTCGTTGTTTCAGTGGTTCAAGGTGGGCGACGAGGCTTTGGCATGGTTGTCAGGTCAGGGTCGACCCATGGCTGCTAAGGGTAGTGGTCAGAACCAGGAAATTGAGCAGATTGGTAAGGTTGACTGTGGAGTGAATGTGCCCGGTCATCGCATAGCCTCCCAATGCTGCTCTAGTGTTATGCAACAGCCCTACCATAGACCGACTGTATCTGGCCATGTCGCTGAAGGCGGTGATGCTGCGCAGGCAGATGTAGTTGCAAGGAATACAGGAGAGCGCATGTACGGTATCGGCGGGGAAGCCTTAGCAATTATGAACTATGGGAGTGACTGCACAGGTGGTACTGATGGTCCCTCTCATGACCTGGCTGTTCTAGGGTCGAAGGTGGAGAAGGAGGGAGACTACAGGTTAGAAGCTGCGGTCTCGGCTGGGTTGTGGGAGGGCACTAGGCATGTTGTTCGTGGAGACAGTGCAAGGCAGTTGTTTACTAGGCTATGGCAGTACATTCGCATGTTTGTTCATTCTCCAGGCCTGATGTACGAGGTAGAATCCGACATGGAGATATAATTCTTTCAGTTCAAATATATATGCCTCTTTTATAGATCTGAAGAAAGCTTTTGATAACATTAATAATTTTAAGCTTATTCAGAATTAAATATTCCGATTTTTTATGTAAATATTTTATATTTCTTATATAGAAATCAAAGTGTAGCTACAAAACATAACTTTGCAATGGAAAATTGAAAATGGAGTGAGACAAGGTGGTATTCTGTCAACAATTCACATTACTGGCTTGATAGACAAAATATCTGAGAGTAGTACAGGCTGCAGGTTGTTTATGCCGATGACTTGGTTCTGCTTTCTGCCTTTCTTCTTCATCGGGTCTACAAGAATTATTGAACATAATTGAAAATGAAGCAAAAGCAGTTGATATTGAAATTAATCCAAGTATGTATTTTAAGTACAAAACGATAATGTCAAGGATCCGATTTTATATTTATATGGAAGTAAATTAGAAGTTGTACAATAATGTACAGTAGATATCTTGGCTTTATGCTAGATTGCAATTTAAATAATGACAAAGACCTGATAAGATGCAGGAATAAGTTTTTATAACTAATTTAATCGCCTTTTGCGGACATTTTCTAGCGTTAGCTGTAATGTACTTAGTAAACTATTCCAGAATTATTGTATGAGTTTTTATGGAGTATAATTGTGGTTCTGTAATAAGAAATGCAATGTCCCATTGAAACAGTTTGCAATAGGCTATATAAAGCAATAAAGAAAAATATGAAGCTAAGATACAGGGAGAGTAACCATAAGGCTAGTCACCTTGCAGGACTAATGATGTTTAATAATTTTATAAATTGGCAGAGAATCAGGTTTAGTTATAAATTAATCGGTAATTCCTGCAAATATTTAATAAAATGACTGGTAAATGTGTCCGAGGATCTGTTCCTGGCTAGCGAAGCCAAGTCTGTACTACTTTCAGAGTATAACATTGAAAGCATGATAGAAAATGACATACCGTAGATGCCATTAACCTAAGAAGTGTGCATGGGGGGTATGAGACACCACACTCCTGTGCTGACGTATTTGAGCTGTTCCCATCACTAACATCGTTATTTAACCATAAATAGCATTAATACTTATCCATATGCGCCTATTATAGGTTGATTATAAAGGTATTAACCTGTTACAACAATAAAACAAGTGGAAACAGTGTTTGGATGGTCAAAATCGTCGATACAGGCCGGGAGTTACATAATGTATGGCTGAGGCAACCTCCCTGCCCTCCACTCCTCCCCTTGTCTGGAGAGACACTGTTGCGCAATAGTCTCTCTCTCGCTCTTTCCCATGCTTGGTAACAGTGATGACAACGCCCTGCTACCAACTCGCTAATGTTAGCACGAAAATAAACCACAGAATAAGGGAATAACAGGGAAAATAGGTGATAACTGAAGGAGGGGAGGACAGTGGGGAAGGAGGGGAGGTGGAGGAGTGATATTTGGCATGGCCCAGGGGCAAAACAAAAATAAAAAAATAAAAACAAAAAATAAAATTTTGTTTGGGTGTTTTAAATGGATTTTTTTTTTCCCTTACTCTTAACCCGTGGAGCCCCGGCTAGTTTTGTAATTTTTGCGCACCAGAACCCGGCCGGTTTTCAAAAAATTGTTTTATTCCAGAAACAATAGCGAATGGGTTAGGAATGAAGGAAAAACCGCTCAAAAAGCTTACAAAATGGTTCTACAGAGCCCCCGAAAATGGATTTTACAAGAGTAAAAAATTGAAGGCAATTATCCCAAAAAAACAGGTTATTGCGCACTCGCGTGCACGCACGTGGACTTTGAGAGTTTTCAACCATCGGCACGGTTGCGTGGGATACGTACACAGTTCTCATACAAATCTGAGCCCTCTTGAGTGGCTACACCTGAAGTTACGGTCGGCGCAATTAGGGTGACGCGTCAGGCGCGTCTCTGGGGCTGTGCGTTACATACATCGCCGACGCGTCAGACGCGTCGCTGGGGCTGTACGGGTTAAGAGTTTTCCCGCAGTCTGCCGGGGGAACTCTTAAGAGTCTCCCGGCAGTTCCCGGGTTAAGTGACGAATACTGTATGTTCAAAATAATAAACCCACCTTGCGGTAGGATGACATTGTTTTCCACTGTATATATGTAAAAGGTTACCATGTAAACTTTTATCAAAAAAACGAATTAACTAAATAACTATCTATCTATACAGGGTGATTCAGTAACCCTTTTCATAAATTTAATGGCAAATTCGGGAGACAAAAATAAGACTAATTTACTCTATGACCCTTAGGGTGAGTCTTTGATATGATGGAGATATTACACCTTTAAAGTTATCGATAGATAGAAAAGAAAAAAATCTAAGGAGTGAGAATGAAAATGTCGTTGCTAACTGGCAGGGTAGCGTAACCAAGACTTGGTATCAAAATGGCTGCATACGGTAGCTGGATGCAGTTGGTTTCCCAATTTACAAAGGTACATTACTATTTGTACTATCATCATCATCATTATTATACGTACATTATTCATAGTAGTAGTAGCAGTTCTTTTGAGCATTGAGACAACTGCTACCATATGCAACCATTTACATACCACGTGTAAGCAAAGAAACAATCTTTAGATTCATGTACAGGATTGATTCAAAATTCATTAAGACGAGCGGAGTATCAAAGCTCAAAGTCGGCAGGAAGATCCCTCCTCCTCCACTTACCCCTCTTCCACCACTTACTCCTCCTCCTCTTCCTCTTACTTATCCTCCGCCGCCTGCTTCTCCCCTTGCTACTACTACTACTAATACAATGATTATTAATAATAATGATGATGATAATACAAATACAGTAGTAATGTACCTTTGTAAATTGCGAAACGAACTGCATCCATCTACCGTATGCAGCCATTTTGATACCAAGTCTTGGTTACGCTACCCTGCCAGTTAGCAACGACATTTTCATTCTCACTCCTTAGATTGTTTTCATTTCTATCTACTCTAAGGGTCATAGAGTAAATTAGTCTTATTTTTGTCTCCCGAATTTGCCATTAAATTTATGAAAAGGGTTACTGAATCACCCTGTATATTGCCAGACTACCCTAACCCCCTAGAGGAGGTGGATGCTTCTATATGCCGAGGCAAATAATTTGAGTATCTACTTTATGTCTCCACTATTTCTCGATAAATGTGTAGCTTGATAATACAAGTGTATTGCGCAATGCAATATATCAATGACGAAATATTTATTGTCCTGTTGATAAGCATTATGTTTGCGATAATGTGAGCAATTGATAATGGTGTACTCAATTAGTTCTATGAATTATATAATTATTGAATTGATCTAATTAGACAGTCATACTAAAGTAAATAGATCGAGGGAATAATGTGTTGAGGAAATAATGCATTGCAATTATTGGGGGTAATTTACTCTATGTAAAGAGGTTGCATTCACAACGAACCTTGCATACTTCCCCTTGTATCACATTATCTTATATTATTAGACTTGGCAATATGTAACAAACCACATGTAAAGAGTGTAACATATCGGTATAAAACAATGTTATGTGTGGAATAATATTATCTGTGTATACCCTGGTCTATCTGTGATATCTTATAACCTGAGTAGGCTATACATGCAGTTACTCATAGTTTCACTGTTACCAGGTAATGCAGAACAATATAGTAGGCTATACATGCAGTTACTCATAGTAGGCTATACATGCAGTTACTCATAGTTTCACTGTTACCAGGTAATGCAGAACAATATAGTAGGCTATACATGCAGTTACTCATAGTTTCACTGTTACCAGGTAATGCAGAACAATATAGTAGGCTATACATGCAGTTACTCATAGTAGGCTATACATGCAGTTACTCATAGTTTCACTGTTACCAGGTAATGCAGAACAATATAATCAATAGTAGGCTATACATGCAGTTACTCATAGTTTCACTGTTAACAGGTAATGCAGAACAATATAGTAGGCTATACATGCAGTTACTCATAGTAGGCTATGCATGCAGTTACTTATAGTAGGCTATACATGCAGTTACTCATAGTTTCACTGTTACCAGGTAATGCAGAACAATATAATCAATAGTAGGCTATACATGCAGTTACTCATAGTTTCACTGTTACCAGGTAATGCAGAACAATATAGTAGGCTATACATGCAGTTACTCACTGTTACCAGGTAATGCAGAACAATATAGTAGGCTATACATGCAGTTACTCATAGTTTCACTGTTACCAGGTAATGCAGAACAATATAGTAGGCTATACATGCAGTTACTCATAGTTTCACTGTTACCAGGTAATGCAGAACAATATAATCAATACAATATTTACCACATAAATAGATTACCACAGTGCAACTTCTCTCTTTCTCGCTCTCTCTATCTTATAAACCAGACTTGGTTCTTCTGTGATACCAACAGATTTTTCATATACCTTTGTAATTATTGTTTTAATTGTGTCTAGGATAGCACACACCTATTATTAGCATTCATATATAGTGCAACTGCAAGTTAATCAGCAACAATTTGATTGGTACTGAAGCTGAATAGTTAAGGTTATAGAATTTACCATGATACATGATGGTAGGCCTTACAAGTAAGACATTTGTATTTTTTGCAGATGTTTTGGTAAGGAGCTCTTTATGAAGATGCATACTAATCTCAACTTAATGCCAGAGAGTAATTAAGGCGAAATGAGACTCAAACTATGCAGTTTGGGGGAGGAAAGGGGTAGTTTAGCTTGATACACAGGAAAATCGGCTTTACATCACCATCAACAGAGAGAAATGTTGTATCTAAGTTAAAATACTGTTGCCAGCTAATCTAAATATACCGATATTCTTGAGGGAAATACTTTATCAACAAATGTGCCTCAATGTAAATTAATCGTTTAATATATAAATCAGACATGCCATACCTCTACCATTTGGCTCCCTCTCGCTCCCCCTCTCTCTCTCTCTCTCTCTCTATATATATATATATATATATATATATATATATATATATATACTGTATATATATACTGTATATATATACATGTATATATATATTACTGAAATGACGGGGTTGGCGAAGGGAACTACAGAAGGCAGTTGCAGAATTGCTAGTATGCAATAATATTTATTACATAGGGAGTTGTTGTTGTTGGAGGGAAGGTAGCAACTGAACGTCACTAATAAACCCTAGCGAGGACAGTTTTGTCAGGACTGCCTTTAGAGTCGTGGAATTCTCCCCGACTTTTTAAGGAAATTAATTGTGCATTGTAACACTCTGCCTTTTCTCTGGGGTCACGTCTATTGGGGATGGTTATGTTATTTATTCATCCTGTTTAAGGTGTCTTTAAGGATTGTTCTCATTGAGTGAAATCGTGGGCAATGCAGAAGAAAATGAGTGATGGTGTCTTCAGTGTTTCTGCACCAAGGGCAGTGTGGATCCGGGGCCAATTTCAATCTGTGTAGATGTTTGTTCAACCCGGAATGACCGATTCTGAGGCGCGTAATTACGACATCGATGTTCCTAGTTTGGGATCGTGTCCATGGATGGGTGATGAGTCGGTTCTGAAGAGGCCTAAGTGCTTTTCAGGGAGGAGGTTTGAAAGCTCTGTGTCCCATTCTTGTCTTGCCCTTGTTCTGCTCACTGCTGATAGTGTGTGGATGTCATGGGGTAGAGGCTCGATGGAGGTTAGCTGGTGTCCTAGTTTGGCTGCCTCGTCTGCGATTGCGTTACCCTTAATGCCAACATGTGAGGGGATCCATTGTAGTTTGATATTTCTGGGCGAGTTAAGTGTCGTGATGAGGATATGTTGTATGGTGTGGACTATGTTTCTATGCGATTCGGGATTGGGCGAGAGGAGTAGATGGAGTGAAGATTGGGAATCTGTGTATATTACTTTATTCTGTAGTGGGAGATGTGATTGGCAAAACTGGAGTGCTTTCTGGATTGCAAAAAGTTCTGAGGTGATGTTAGAGTGGGTGGCAGCGAGTTTCCATGACTGGCAGATGCTTATCTCTTCATAATAGACGGCTGCTGCAGCTGATGGGGGGATGGGATGTATGAGCCGTCTGTAAGGATTGGGGAGTGGTTTGTGAATTTAGTGTGGTGTAGTTCGTTGAATAGGTGTTTGGCTTTGGCTGAGTCCTGTGATTTTTTGAAGGACGGATGTAGAGTTGTGAAGATCATGTTGGTTAGGGTTATCCACGGGGGGACTGGTGGAACTGGTGCTGTGGGTGCTGAATGGATTGTGGTGCCTGTCAGTCTTTGTAAAGTGTGAGCGGAGCGAGAGATGAAGGATGTTCGATATCCTTGCCTGTTTATGGGTCTGTTTGTCAATTCTCTGGTGACGAACAATTGTAGGGGATGGTTTTCTGGTAGCTGGGAAGCTTTCAATAGCCATTTGCTGTCTGTCAATTGTCTGGTACGATTAAGTGGCAGTAAACCTGCTTCGGCCTGGAGGGAGACTATTGGCGATGAACAGAATGCTCCCAGCGCTATTCGAAGGGCTGAGTTTTGGATTGTGTTGAGCTTGTCTAGGTGTGTTAGAGCGGCTGAACCGTATACGGGGGTGCCATATTGTACTTTGCTCTGGATATATACTGTATAGAATTTTAATAGCATTTCTCTACTGGCTCCCCATCTTGCCCCGGCCAGGTACTTCATGATGTTTAGACGTTTTGTACAGGATGTGCGGAGGTAATCAATGTGTTTGTTCCACGTCAGGGAAGGGCCGTCTAGTTTCAAGCCGAGGAAGGTATGTTCTCTCACTAGTTGAATTGGGGTGTTTTCGATGGTTATGTTAGGTAATCTTGGAAGTCTTTTGCGGGTGAAGCACATTAGGGCGCTTTTCTGCTTGTTGATCTGAAGTCCCCATTCTGTCGACCATTCTGCTATCAGGTCTGTGGCTTCCTGTAGGTGGTGTTCTGCTTCGTGTAGGGTTGTGGCTTCACATATAATGGCTACGTCATCGGCGTATATCAGGTGGGTGGTGTGAGGTGTTTTGGGTATGTCTGACAATAGAGCATTGAATAGGGGTGGACTGATGCCTGAGCCTTGAGGTAGTCCTCTGTGATGGGGGTGTTCTTGAGATAGCGTGCCTCCTATTGCTACTTTAAATGGTCGGTGTTCTAAGAAGCTGTGAAACCATTTTAAGGGAAGTCCTTCAATGCCCATCTTTGAGAGTTTATATAATATGCCTTTGTGGGAGGCTGAATCGAAGGCGCTTTTTAAGTCAAGGAATAGTATCAGCATTATTTTGTTGTTGTTGTAGGTTTCTTGGATTCGTTGTTCTAAATTGAGGAGGATATCAACTGTGCCTCTGCCTGGTCTGAATCCACTTTGTTCTGGTGACAGTTTGTGATGGGTTTCAAACCACCAGCTGAGTCGTCGGGCAATTATTTTCTCCAGTAATTTTCTTATGCACGATAGTAGGACTATTGGGCGTAGTGAAGCATGGTTGGAGGGGTCTTTGCCTGGTTTTGGGAATGGGAGAATTACAGATTGCTTCCATGCGTTGGGAAATGTTCCGGTCTGCCAGCTTTTGTTGAATAAGGTTATAAGGTGATCTTGCCAATGGAGTGTAAGGTGCAAGAGGAATTCATTGGCAACTAAGTCAGCTCCCATAGCTTTTTTGGCGGGGAGATGATATCGCGTACTGAAGTTCGGGTTCGGTGATTGGGTTGTCAATGCCATGTGTCGAGGGTGATGATAGAGCTGTGTTTATATGACGAGTCAGGAGATCTTGATTGATTAGTGGAGCTGGAATGCTGTATTGGTCTTTGTAGAAGGAGGCTAGAAAATTTGCTTTGGCTGTGTCAGTCATTAATGCGACCCCGTTTTGGCTCAGGGGGAGGGGACAATGTTTATTTCTTCCTTTCATACTTTTTAGGAAGTTCCAAGTTCGAGTAGATGAAGTGTTGAAAGATAAGGTACTGCAGAAGCTTGCCCAGGCCTGTCTTTTTGCTTTGAGAATAATGCGTGTTGCGATACAATTTAGCTGTTTATATTTATAACGGTTATGTATGGTGGGTTGTCTCCGCCATGTGTACCAGGCTTTACATCTGCTATTTATAGCCTCAGCACATTCTGTGGTCTACCAAGGAACTCTTGGCTTTGCCCCTTTCTTTGAGTGGTATAGTTTGAAGGCTGATGTGGCTGCTTTGGTAAGTGTCTGGGTGAAGGATGTCGTTAGTACTTCTAGGGATTGATTCTTTACTGGTGTTGTTTGTCTAAGGGTGGTTTGGAAGTTTTGCCATCCTTTGTCTGTTATTTTCCAGTGGGGACGAGTGATGTTGTCCGAGGTTATTTCTTGTGAAGTCGATGTGATATAGATGGGGAGATGGTCACGTGCCATGTATGGGCCTAGTTTTATATCAACGTCATTGAATATGTGGGAGCCGATGCAGAGGTCTATTGTGGATGAGCGGCCTGTATGTGGATCTATGCGTGTGCCCAAGGCGGGTGGTGTTAGGAGATTTAAATTCACAGATTCTAGAAGCACCTGAAATAACGCTTTTCCTGAAGGATTTAGGGAGCCTGGTGGAGCGTATGGGTCCCAAAGTTTGTGTTGTGCATTGAAGTCTCCTAGAATCATGCATGGGGGGGGGACTTGTTGAAAGAGATGGTTGATTTCTGTTATGGTGAAATCTTTGCAGGGGTTGTAACAGAGGAGGATGGAGCACCACTTTCCCGAGAGAGCTATCTGAACGGCCATTGATTCTATTACGTTATTGTTGTTGTTGTAAGGGGTGAGTTCAAGTATACGGCAGGATATATTCTCACGTACCATTATGGCCAAGCCTCCTCCTCTCAGGCCTTGTAGTCTGTCTTCTCTGAAGATTGTGTACCCTGGCATTACTATGTTGGTGAATGGATTCAACCAAGTTTCGCATAGGCCTATTATAGTTGGCATGTCCCTATCTACAGTTGTTTTAAAGTCGTGAGTCTTATTAAAGATGCTTCTGACATTCCATAGCATGAACTTTAAGGGTGGGGAGGACGGGTCCATTATTGAGGGAGTATTATAGCGACTGCATATGGCCAAAGCCGAGAGATTATGTCTGGGAAGGTTGTTCCTTTGAGGTATAGCTGTATTGCTTGAAGTAGGAGATGTAGAAGTTGTGTACCGGTACTCGTGTGGGAAGCTGAGTCGGCTGAAGCTGCGTTGGTTTCATCTTGGTGCGGTGTGCGTGTGTTTAATTGTGATTTTGTGGTTTGTTCAGATTGGGTTTGAGGTTGACGTTGGTGTTGATAAGTCTGGCATTTTGGATTAGCGGTTGCGATGTTGGGGGACTGTGTTCCGGTGTTGGAGCATGGAGTGATGTCGTCGAAGTCAAGTTGGTGGGCTGTGGTACAGCGTTGAGTTTTGGGGCCATTTTGGCGTTGGGATCTGGGAATTGGTGCCTTGTGAATCAGGATTTTACCATGATTAGTCGGATTTATGGTGACCTCGTGTTCGTCTTCTTCCAGTTCAATGTCATCCTGGTCGGGGACTTCGTCTTCTAGGACTGAAAAGGGGTTTGAAAGTTTAGCATAGCTTAGGTCGTCTCTGACGGCTCTAGTGGGCTTGGGATCTGTTGTAATTTGTGTATTGGGTGGTGTAGAATTGGCATTGATAGGGTTAAGCTCACGTAATTGTCGGTTAACATCTTTTAGTGCTGAGAGGTCTGCCTGAGCTTTGTTATGAATTTCTGCAGCTTTGATATATATTGGGCACTTGAAGGAGACTACTCTATGTGTGCCACCACAGAAATAGTAATGGGGATTATTTTGGCAACTTAGCTGGTCAGAACCTGATGTTAGGGAATGGAATCCACTGCACATTGAGCATCTTACCTTGTTCCTGCATGATATAGCACTGTGTCCGAATCGGTGGCAGTTGTAACAGCGCAGAATGGGGAATGTGTATTGGGATACCTGGTAGCTCGTCATATCTATTGCTACTCGGGGCGGGAGCTCGCCTTCGAATCATAGCCTTACTGCATCGGATTTTGATTTTTCACCATTCTTATACCTAGGGGGGATCCTCAAGACCTCAAGTAGCCTAGCTGGGTGTGTGCCTAGAGTTTTTAGTGATTTATAGATGTCTTCGTCTGACAAATCTTCAGAAACAGGGCTAATCTTACCGAAAGTGATGCCATGTTCTGCTGCGTCGGCTGGGGAGCGGGCCTTCCGACATTTGACTTGCCAACTGCCTAGTTGTGTCATGGATTCGGGTGAATCAGCAAGGTTATCTATATCTTTGGCTAATATAGAGAAACAGAAAGCAGATCCCTTACCAATTAAGTGAGGACTTCCCTGTGCCTGTAGAATATACTTCCCAAAATATGCATCTTTTAGTGCTCTAGTTAAGGTGTGTGGATTGTTGAAGGCAATGGAGTTGTCAGGTGTTCGAACAATGTAGGTTATCACGTTGTCAGTGTCACTAGGCCTATTTGGGGGGGCATTGAAGTGTAGATTTGGTGAGGAGGCTCTGTTCGGTTTTTTATAGTTTCCTGAACCATTCACTGAATCTTCGTCATTGTCTGAGGCAAGGCTTCTCTTTTGAGGAGTAGCGTCGGCGGTTGTTGTGATGTCCATGGCTGCGTGTTCTGGCGGCGGGTGCCTCTGCCTCATTCCATCTTCTTCAGGCTCTTCCATGGTGATGAAGAATTGGAGAAGCGCTTCCTGTCCACTGTCCCTATGTGTTGAGGGCAGCGGGTAAGAAGTGTGGGGGTATTTTCAGTCACTATTGGGGTAATATGGCAAGATAAAGGCAGAGAGTGCGCAATACACAATAACAGTCTTCTTCTTCTTGAACTCCCGAAATAAATGAGTGAGTCAAAGAAACCAAGGGGACATAAACCACAGAACGGAAAAAGGATACAGGAGCCACCCCTCCTTTTTTCAGGAACTCCCCGTGCTCTACGGAACCAGCCAACACCAGCAAGTATTGGAAATAACAACAGCCAATCACCGCCCTGCTTTCGAACCGTGCCAGCCAACCACAGGACAGCATTTCCTCCCTCTCCAGACCTGCAGTATGATGAGCGTTTGTTTATGCAAATTGCACATCAACGCCCCGAGACCTATATAAATAAATGGACGCGAACAGGAGCCCCAACTACGACGAACCTGAAGATGCAAGAACCTCAGGACAGCCACCAATACTAGGCGAGCAATAAACAAGTTCGCCTAAGAACTTAGAGGATGGTGTAATCAGTACAAGTATGATTTATCTATTCCTAAGCTAAATAACTACTATATAAGTTTTAATTATAATACATATGAGGTAAACAACAATGTAAATATTACCCATCGATGTCTAGAATAAGTATTAAACCTCACAACTCCATCACAACAATTTCCCAATGCCCCTATGACCTTGAACACATGTAAAAGAGAGTCAAGAAATAAGTCGCATATCACCTCAAGATTTAGTAGAAAAGTATGCAAACCTCAACTGCGGTACTGCCCGAAAACCTGAAAGGGAACAGAACAGCTAATCACAGTGGTAGTTTGTACCAACCTGCCCCTGCCCGGAGAGTGTACTAGACCCTGAAGTCTGGAACCTGAAGTCCTGCTTGAGTGACGCCCTACACCCCTGAAGTGCTGCTCAACGGACCTACGATCTACGTCGGCCAGACTTGCCCTCTCTCTACCCTCCAACATTACCCTAAGTGTCCCTGTGTATCTTATGTTGTGTTTATTGTTGTCAAGCTATAGGTAAAAATATGTGAATTGTGTAGTGAATACTTCTAATTAGATCTGTGCCCAAGATCCTTAATTTGCGTAACGTGTTAATCCTTCTGAATCTTACATTAACTCTTATCTATTTCTGTGTCCAAGATCTACCATTTATATTAGTTAATATCCTCTAGAACGTCCTACGCATACGTTATATAATCTTGTAAATTGATTCACCTCGCCACGCACTCACAGATGTTCCTAATATATGTATGCTGTTATGTATGTTGCAAGTTGAGGTCGAAGTGTATTTCGTGTGTTAATTCCCCTTCCTATTTAATAACTTATTACCTAGAACCTACGCTCATTTTCATTATTGATTTATCTCAGTCTCCTCGTTGAAAAGTGTTTTATCAAATAAACATATTTACTTCCTCAGTTGTATGTAAAATGCTAGAAACGGTCATACGAGACAGACTCGTAAATCACTTGGAGGAAAATAACATACTTAAAGATACTCAACACGGCTTTCGTAAAAAACGTTCCTGTTTAACAAACCTCTTAGACTTCTTCCACGATATCCTCAACCTCTACGATGAGAGTAAAGCTGTAGATATTATATACCTTGATTTTCAAAAGGCCTTTGACAAAGTTCCCCACAAACGTTTACTGCTAAAACTAAAAGCGCATGGAATACAAGACGGTGTGTTGAAATGGATAGAAAATTGGCTCAGCAACAGAAAGCAAAGGGTAGTCATAAACGGTAAGGCATCTAAATGGACCAATGTAAGTAGCGGGGTACCCCAGGGATCGGTACTAGGACCAATTCTCTTTCTAATTTACATCAACGACATAGATGAGGGTCTCACCTGCACAATCTCAAAATTTGCTGACGATACAAAAATTGCAAATAGCGTACTCTCAAAAGAACAAGTTGACGATATGCAACACAATCTAGATAAATTGTCATGTTGGGCCCAAATTTGGCAAATGAGTTTCAATGCGGATAAATGTAAAGTACTACATGTCGGATACCTAAATGAGAAAGCAAACTATTCGATGAATGGCACTCAGCTTAAGAATGTAAACAGAGAAACTGATCTGGGAGTAACAATATCGAGTAACCTAAAACCGAGTCAACAATGTTCAGAAGTTGTTAAGAAGGCAAACAAAATAATTGGCTTTATAGGCAGGTCATTTGAGCATAAATCCAAAGAAGTTATCCTAACCCTTTACAATTCCTTAGTCCGCCCTCTTCTGGAATACTGCGTTCAATCCTGGTGCCCTTATTACCAAAAAGATATAAACAAGCTAGAACGAGTTCAACGTAGAGTTACCAAAATGATACCTAGCCTAAAGAACAAACCATACGAAGAGCGTCTTAGAGAATTAAATCTATTTCCTTTAACCCAGCGCAGATTAAGAGGCGACTTAATTCAAGTGTTCAAAATCATCAAAGGCATCGACAATATGAACTGTAGTAAGTACTTCACTATCGACCAATCTAATTACACGCGGGGAAACTGTTGCAAAATTATTGGTAAATCTTTTAACTCGCACGAATCTAAGAATTTCTTCTTCAATCGAGTTGTCAACTTGTGGAATGGGCTTCCCCGAGACGTTATAGACTGCAGCACCGTTGATTCATTTAAATTCCGCCTAGACAAATATCTCGCATCAAACCCGCGACTGACTGCGTTTGTAAATGAATAACTTTATCCTCCCCTCAGTTACTAACCCATATGTCCCCTACTAACTTCCTAGTCCTGCCACGTTAGTGGCAGGGCAGTAGTTCCCTTTCCAATGTTCCCTTACCCACTCTAAACCACTGTTTGGTCACTTGATCCTCAGTGTTTTGGAGGACAAGCAACCTAGAAGGGTCACTAGACCTGTTGTTGCTTGATTTCCTTTGTACTCCTTTGTACTCCTTTGTACTTCCCGATTACTTACGTTCGATTACTTAATCGCTATTGTAATAATTATTATATGAATTAGTATTGACTTTCATTTGATTACTGATGTAGGTATTTCTGATTCTTCATGTCTAGGAATTCTAGCATTGCATAGATTCTGTTATCTAATTATTCATCATATTAAATACACCGCTTATCAGGTGTATTCTTATTAAGACTGTTAACCTGTTCAGACATCTTGGTTATACTAGCTTGAGTATTTCCTTAGTACAACTTCGTCTTGTGCGTTATTCTCCTTTATAATTAATATTGTGTTAATTATTATCATACGCTATAAATATATAAGCGTTTCTAGAACATCAGTTAACTAAGCTCATTTGGTTAATTATAATCTGTTCTTAAATACAATTAATAGATATTCTTCTATAGTTGATTCATAATTGTATATTAAATATTACATCTGAATTCCTCGACCAAGTTCGTTATTATTACATACGATCGTTTGAAGTGAATATAGGATTCAAATCATAATTTACATAAATTAAGTTACGTACCCGGTATATAATAAATTGTGAAAATAATTAAATAGTACTTTGCCACAAATTTCATCGTAATATCATTGAAATTCAGTTCCTATTTACACAAACTAGAATTGTATTTTCCAACCCCCAGTACAAATATATGACCTGACACGCTAGCTAATGAAAAGGTCGCACTAACTATAAACGCGTCTACCTGGCTAGCGCGCGCGCCACCTCCCGTGTGACTCACTCACACTACCTGTGTACTTGTTTAGACTCGATTCCCCCATTCTCTCTTGCATCGAGATTGTAATCTAGTAGCCATATAGTTGATTTACTCACGGAAGACACTTGACTCACAGCGTTATTATTATTACGGGTTGATTCTATAAGTCACGTGTTATGATTTAGTTGCATATTATTTACCTTGTTTATAACCACAGTTGAAGAGTAATTGCTCTCCATTTATGATCTGCTATTCTAATAATTATCAAGGTAATGCTTCATCCTGAATCACAAATATATATTCGTGAATTGGGAATTGAAATGATCATGCTTCTAAGCTTCTAAACATCAAGCTAAGAAATATCTTTAATAAACTTGTGTATAATTGCTATGTGTGTTGTTACTGAGTTCTGTAGTACCTAGTTGAATACCTATTTGTGATATTAAGAACGTGTTCGGTGTGACCCTGTTGGGCTTATTTACGGTCTATAAGTCCAGATCTGGATTTTAGTAAAGACTAACACGTGGTTTAAGTATTATAGCCCGTCATAACAATTACAATGGACTGATAGGGAAAATAATGTTTTTCAGACTTTAAATTCTCGTATTTCTAGAGATCCTGTGTTGTTGCTGCCAGATGTTAACCAGCCTTTTATCCTCCGAACGGATGCTTCTGACCAAGGTTTAGATGCTGTACTACTGCAGGAGCAAGATGGAGTGAAGAGGCCAGTAGCATATGCAAGTAGGAAACTGTTACCCAGAGAGAGGAACTATTCTGTTATAGACAAGGAGTGTCTTGCTCTAGTGTGGGGTATAAACAAGTTTGAGGCATACTTGTATGGGCAACCCTTTAGTTTAGAAACAGACCATAAACCACTTGTGTATCTGCAGTCAGCTAAAAACCTTAATGGCAGGTTGATGAGATGGGCTTTGATATTACAGCCATTTATGGTACATATGAAAGTTATTAAGGGAAGTGATAATGTGGAAGCTGACTATATAAGTAGGGTATAATGAGAAAATAGGATATTTTCTTCTTAAATGTGGGGATATTGTCAGCTCTGTTTTCATGAACCTACGTAACTGTAAACTCTAAGTTCTTAGCATATACTGTATAAATATGGTTCCATACAATTGTTATATTTATTTTAAGTATCTATGAATCTATTTCTTGTTCGTTTGTTTCACATGATTAAATTGAGTAAATATTGAATATGAACCTTTATTACTGATTCTGTTTATAACTTTGCTTCACACGTTATTCTAAGGTTTCGTCGAGTATGTGAGATACGAACCTCTGGTATCTTTCTTTTGTAAAGTATTATGGCTTCGTAATATCAAGGGTTTGGGAAGTCTTTAGTGAAGCAAAGATATCAACACTATCGTGTTTTTTTAATGTTGTAATATGTTTTCTTTTATTTAGGAGTGACCATAATTCGTGTGTGATAGCTGAGGAGGGACTGGAGAGAGAGTAGCTTCGGAGTTCTACACCAGCTGTTGCCCGGGCTAATACGTTTCCTCCTGCTATCTCGTCACTAGTGCTAGTTGTTTTCGTGAACTAAGGATATAGCGTGCCCTGCATAGTCTCTGAGTAAAGGAAGTCCCAGCCTGATTATGGCAGTATTACAGTAGTTGCGTAAATTAACAAAGTGCGAGAGTTAGCATTCAGTGGAGGGTTTCGAGGGGAAGCAGTTGTGGTGGAGCTCGTTTGGTTGCTTTCATTACGTCATTGCTAGGCGTCAACATAGGACCATTAACCAGCATTGCAATTCTGTTAAATTCACATAGCATTGTACTAGATGTGCAAGGTTTCAACTCTATAATTAGTTTGCCAGTGTTAATGTTGACCACAGGGATTAACGTATGCTAGTGTATGCAGGTTTAACCCAGGAAGTGTGGTAGGCCTCGGGGAAGGCATGGTATATAACTGGTTTGAGTGGTCTATTATTGTTTGAAGCTTTTTACTTTATAATATTCCAGTTAGTTGTAGATGTTGCTACTTGTACATGTGTCTAAGTTTTGCTGTGTAACTGGTATAGGTGATTAATCGTAATTGCTGAACTATGTAGCAAACAGATTTAAGTACATAATGCCAAGGCTCTGACTTTGTGATTGTGATGGTGATTGGGGTGACTTGTGTCTTTATCCAAATTGAACTCCTTACTGGATTCTCCCAGTTTAGTTTGCCTAGTACGAATTAGGTTTTGCCTCCTTGTCATCATGGATTTAAGAGTAGTATTGCATCCTTGTACTGGGAAATAGAATAGTTATTGTCCTTGCCGAGTTAATCATCTGGAGTTAGTATACAGTATATAAAAATAGTGTAAATATGTTAAACTCAGGTGTTGGGAAATTAAATTGTTAATGCAAATTAAAGTGTTGCTTTATATATGTAGGCTATACTTCTTTGAATATTCTGGTATGTTGGTACAATGAACTCCGTAAGCTAATGATAATAGTAAAGAAGCTGGAGACACCCACGGTATTGGGGTGACAAAATCTAACATTGTCAGAAATTATTAGTCTTGGGCAAGATCTTCTCCCTGTAAATTGTCTGAAGGCCTGTAAGAATATGTTGGCTGTCAAATCTGTTGCTTACTCAAGATGAACAGCTCGTGTGGTGGCACATGTGAACAAACAGATGTAAACCTGTGTCGACTCAGAGTTTGTCTCCCCGCTGGGATTTGCAACTGTATAGCTCCAGTGTAGTCAACTCCTACTACTTGAAAGGGTCTTGTTTCTTGAACTCTTTCTCTTGGAAGTGGTGGTGGTCCTGGATACTGGAGAGTTCTAGAATCATATCTTGGACAGATGATACATTTTCTAATGCAAGATTTAATTGCTTGCCGAGCCTTTGGGATCCAGAAACTCCTCCTTATGTTGACTAGGGTATCTGCTACACCTCCATGTAGAGTGGTTCGATGAGAGTCCTAAATCACTACCAGGGTAAACCAATGATTTTTTGGTAGTAAGACAGGATGTTTTGTTCCATACTGTAATGAAGAGTTGTTGTTGTTGTTGTTCCTCAAGCTGCCTGGCCGAACAGCCCCAAGACCCACTAAGGCCAAGGCCATAATCGAGCGCCCCCAAAGAACCCTCCCTGCCGACCACAATAAAGCCTGGGTGACCGAAGCCACTCCATGGCGGGGAGCTAAGGAGGGTGCGGAAACGCCCGGGAAACCAAAGCCCCACCCAGGGCCCTGTGCCCCTCAGCAATTATGAAGAGAAAGTTGAGGGGCAAAGGAAAAATGTGACGCTTTGGCTTCCAATCATGGTAGATTGGGAGGTCAATCCACGGAAGAGACGCCGTCACTTGAGATCTAGAAAATATATAAGTAAAAGGAACAGTCAGAGTAAGCTATGGGTATGGCAGAGATCGCTCAGTTCTCACTCTGATAGACCAGCCCATCACCAGTGTAATGAAGAGTTGTGAATTCTACCTTGACATCTTATTACACTCCTTCTATCAAGAAATAACCCCAAGTCTTTAATTACTTTATTACTTCCGAGTGTCTTTGTAGACGACTCAGAAACGTGATTATTAGGTTTGAGTGTCTTTGTAGATGACTGATGGAGTTCACTTTTAGGGTCATTGCCTGACAAGGAGCACAATATTTGATGTTTCTCTTGGTAGTGTTCACTCTGCACCTTCCTTATCCAAAATTCTGTTGGACAAACAAACTGAACTGGAAGTGTCCACCCTTTTCTCTCGTAAATGTTCTTGATAAATGTGTACACCTTACCCATAACTCTGAGGAGCTTCCAAAGAGAGGACAATCTGGTGTGGCCTATCATTGTCTGCTTGTCAGGTTGTGCTTCATTCGCATTTGGTATATCAATGCTTGACACCACATATGACTTTTGTTCAGGCCACCGATCTTGATCTGTCAGCCAGTCAGGTCCTTGGAACCACAGATTGTCTCTTGCTAGATGTTTTACTATGTTCCTCTACTAAGCATGTCTGCAGGGTTTGACAGTATAACATCATTTCTATGTCACCAATTTTGTTGACATATTTGAAGACAGATATGGAATCTATATTGTCTAAACATCATATTAAAATTAGCTTCAATCCTCGGCAAAACTTATTAAAAAACCGGTAACATGTCTATCAATAATGTCTGCCAACCGTAAAACGGTTGTCAATACTCCCTTATAGACGGTGCGGCTTTCAGCGACGCCATTTTTTCGTCAACTGGAGAGCTCTATCCCTCAACTTTGTTAATTCTATCACGCCATCTGCCAAGACGTATGCGTCTTCGCGCGAATTAATTATTAATTCGCGCGAATGCGCCTACGCTCGAATATGAGTTCACGCAAATGTGCCTATTGTTATGTTACCTCCACCAACCAACTTTACTCCTAAACTCAATTAATGAAATCAACAAATACATGTGGCAGTCCAAGGATTCGAACCTAGGATGCTCACACCGAAATTCAGTGCATTTATCCATTGCGCTATGAAGACAGTTAAAGAAAGGTGGACAAGCCTACGATTTATTATGTAGTTTCGAACCCTGCATATCAATCTAAGCATGTACACATTTTCCAACTGCGCTATCATAGGCTATGTATAGATGAAAGGAAGGAGTAATTAATGGGGCCTTAACCTCAGGAAGGCCTCTCTATAAACTACCCCTGAACCTGAATGAATTATTATGTTACCTGAGCTGAGGGCTACTTTTGCATTCTACGTACTGGGTACTAGGGACATATACTAGGTGTTAGGTGAGGGCTACTTTTGTATCTCACTTATTGGGTACTAGTGACGATAATTATAGGGAATAGGCTCGCAGCTTTATCATACATAATTTATTAGGGACAATGTAGGTCTATGGAATCCTTATACTGTACTCATGTATATAATCCACTGTGGGAGAATAATTTTGATTCCATTGTTACGCTGGCCAGCATGCCAGAATGCGCTCGTGACTCGCTAGCGCTCGCCAGGGCAGTGATATGGGCTACAATAATCGTAGAAAGATGTTCTTTCTTTCATAGAGTACATGTTGTCACAGACAGATCAGTGGTGATCTTTATTCTTGTCTGTGACACTTGGAAGTATTTTGTATCATTGCTGGAATATAAGATGCATGGTATGAAGTTAAGGAGAGAGAGAGCGGGGTAGGCAGCGTGGTGGTAGTTTGTGCGTGTGTATGTACGTTTGCCTCCCGCGCTCCAAGGAATTTTCCCACGCCCGTGATTGGCCGGCGGCCCTGTCGACGTCATCGAATGCTTGCTCTTCATGACGTAGTCGTCTGTGATTGGCGGCCACGGTCCTGGGACGGTTGTGCGGGCTCCTATCCATGCGTTTCCTGCAGAGCTAGGCTTGGTGGGCTAGGTCCTACATGTCCCTTGCAATTTTGTCCCCCATATAACCCTCTATACTACTATCTCTCTCTCTGAACTTCTTCGGTTTCATACTTCTCTCTTTATTCAATTACTTATCCCTTCTGGTTCTGCATACGGCTTCCATAGTCGGCCAGTCGTATTACCAACACCAGCTCTCCATATATGTATGCACTAGTTTTAGGGATTATTAGAGTCATAGTCAAATGGTTCCATAGTGTTGGGGTGCTTCTAATTATTGGGCTGTTCTCTCTTATTATTTAATGCTATACAGTGGAAGGTATCTTTGGTCGTTGTCTGAGTTATGTATGTGGCAAGTCAGAGCCTGTACAACATCGACGAAGCTAGCTAGCCTGTAACCCTTGTGCATATTTTCCTTTGCGAGTGTAGCAGTATACAAGTGAAGGGCTTTTGCCTACTCTCACCTGTATGATTGCTACCTCATTGTGTTGACCTTTGTGGAGCGCCAGGGCTAGACCAGATACTAGAGATCTGGACTTACCAAGAGAGCCTCCAAGTCACTTAACGTAACATAAGGGAAATCTGTTCAAGGGGAGGCAGTAGGCTACGAGCATGCTTCCGCTCTGCCTAGCTTCTTAGTACCTTTTTATGCCACTTATAGACTTTATTAGTGAGAAAGACAGCATCGTGTTTATTAACTTTAATTGTGTATGCTTTAGGAATTATTCACGCCTTATTTTAGCCTAGGTTGATGCATAGTGCACAGCCCAGTTTGGCTGTTATGTTGGCTAAGGAAGTACTGTTTTGAGTGGCGATTATTAGTGCTGTCACAGAGTTGTTGCACTCCCTAGTTATATATATATGTATCCTACTTATTGGTGTATTTAAGATACACGCTTTGGTGTCCTGCCCCCTGTATTATTTCTGTTCTATATTAACGAGCATCTTAGAGCATCAGACGTTTTCAGAAGATTCTTTATCTGATTGCTGTAGGACTAGACTTCCAGTGTTTTCATAGAGCATTGTAGAGTTTAGTGTTGAGTACAGACTCACACTAAAGTTAACGTAAGCATATACTCCTTTATTAAATCTTATCATAGTTTATTCAAGCATTGTTATTACTTAAGAGCATTTTATTAACGTAAAGTACTCCTGTTGTGAGTAGGCTTTGCCGTCATCGGTAAGCCTTTGTAGAAGTGCACTAAAACCCAGTTAATTGATACCCCGTTATCCAGTAGATTAACTCTGGAGGGTTTTAAGTGTTTTATTACGCGTTTGGAATTAGCGTACCGTTGTTGCAGATATAGCCTATCATCTAGTCCAATATTGAGTGCCCTTGTTTATTTCGTAGTGCCGGTGGTCGTAACAAATGGCGACCTTAGACCAGAATATAGTGAACTGAATATTGCATTTTTTTTTTTTGAGAAATCTTATTGCCATTTGGGGGTTGAATTTATTTCTCGCATTGTTAGCAGTAGACATTGTTTTGAGGATACATAGAACTTGTTGGAGTTATTGGTGACCTAGTATTGCACTCAAGAACATCTTCGATTTTTTTTTTTTGGTGAATAAAGCTACGCAAGAGTTTGGCTATTTTTGTCTGGACTTGAGAATTTTTGTTGTTGACTCCATCATGTCACTGGACGGGTCTGAGCATAGTGAGGGCACAGTGCGAGAGGCAGGCGAGAAGGTGGAGTTGTTAAGCGGCGCTCGGGTGGTGAACAGTGAGGAGGGTGCTCGGGGGGAAGCCTATGTCGTTGGACCGGGTGGCGGGGCTAGACCGGTACGGACTGCAGTGTGTGGCCACGGTCTTGGGGTTTTCCGGTACTAGCGGTATGTCGAGAAGTGAGCTGGCTGCCTGTGGGGTGCTTGGGGTTTCGGGTGGAGTGTGAGCTGGGGCACCTTTGGCCCAGCCCCCATTCCACTCGACTCCTATCATGGCGCCCCCTCGGGCTCCGGCGCCGGGTACGTTGGCGGTTGGGTATGCCTCTAGGTGATTCACGGGGTGGGTCCCCGATAGTAGCACCCCCTCCTCAAGGGTTGTCTGCCGAGATGTTGTTTCAGCTCTAACTCTCCAAACTTAACTAGCAGGCTGAGCAACGGAAGTATGAGGCTGAGCTCGACCAGCGGAAGCATGAGGCTGAGCTCGAGCAGCGGAAGCATGAGGCTGAGCTCAGGCAGCAGTCTGAGCTTGAGCAGCGGAAGCTCGAGCTCGAGCAGCGTGAGCGAGAGTCTGAGTGCAAGTTTGAGTCTGAAAGGTATTGTGCCGATGTTGACCTAGAGAAAACTCGTGTAGAGGTGACGAGAAACCGGGTCGCCCAGGGAGATCGAGCCCATGACCAGTCCCTGTCTATCTATCTATCTATTGCCTGACGCCGTGATCCCCGAAGGGGTGGCCACGAACGAACCGCCCCCATGCACCTCTGTCCCCAGTCAGTCGACGCCCCTCCCCCCAACCAGCACCGCCTTCATTCATGTAGTTCCTCACTCCATCCTTCCACCTCATATTCGGTCTACCTCTCCCCCTCTGTCCCTCCACCTCGCTCTCGTACACCCTCTTAGTCATTGTCTCGCTTTCCATACGTTCCATATGGCCGAACCATCTCAAGTTGTTCCTTTTCACACTTTCCAGCACATCTAACTCCACACCACACCTCCTTCTTACTTCCTCATTAGTCTGTCTATCCCTCCATGTAACTCCGCATGCACTCCTTAAGTAATTCATTTCCACTGCTCTCACTCTTGGTCTGAGTCTCTCAACCAACGTCCATGCTTCGCTTCCGTAAGTCAGTGTCGGAATTACCACACTGTCATGCAAGGACTTCTTCACTTCCATACTGACCACCCTATTTCTTGTTACTGCTTTTAGCGTTCCTACAACCCTCTTCCCCTGTTGTACCCTCTCCCGCACCTCTTCATCCATAGTCCCATCTTTACTCAACACACTGCCCAGATACTTAAAAGAGTTGACGATCTCCATAGCCTGACCGTTCAGCTTCACCTCACACTCTGTGACTTCACCCCTTTCGAAGACCATAACCTTGCTCTTCCCCGTATTTACCTTCAAATTCCGTTTTTCGCACACTGTTCCAAACTAATTTACCAGACCCTGCAACTCCCATTCATTATCACTCATCAGAACTGTATCATCCGCAAACAGCAGTATAGGTAGCTTCCACTCAATTCCCTCCCTTTTCAGCAATACACCAACATCCACTGCTCTTGATAGTATTTCTTTCATAACTCCATCCATATATACAGTAAACAACCACGGGGACATCACACACCCCTGTTTCAAACCAACATTCAGGTCAAAGAACTCGCTCTGCTCACTCTCCACACGTACTGCCGCCTTTGCACCCTCATACATGCTCTTCACTGCTTTCAGCAACTTGCCCTCTACTCCGTATATTCTAAGTACTTTCCACAAACCTTCTCTATCCACTCTGTCATAGGCCTTCTCCAAGTCCATAAAGGCAACATATACCTTTTGTTTCTTCTCCAGATACTTCTCCACAACACAATTCAGGGTAAAAATCTGTAGTTTCGACAGTCCCTGTCGCATCTACTTAAGTTGGTTCCAGTGTTTGATGAGTTAGGAGTTACAGAATTTGTTCTCCGGTTCGAGAAAAAGTGCCAGGAGCACCAATGGCCCGAGGAGAAGTGGGCAGCCCTTGTTTCTTCACGATTGACGGGGAAAGCAATCAAGGCGTACGATGCTTTGCCCCTAGATTCCTGTGTGAATTAAAAGTTATTGAAAGAGGCTGTCCTGAGGGCGTATGAGCTACAGCCAGAGACCTATAGGCTGAAGTTTAGGGTGGTTCCAAAAAGAAAGGGGAGTAATTTCCAGGAACACGCTAGAGAGCTGTCAGATGCATTTGAAAATTGGTTAAGGTCGGAGAAGGCAACTACTTTTGATTCAGTAAAACAACTAGTGTTGCTCGAACAATTTTTTTAAATGTACTGGGAGTGACTTGACTCTTAACCTTAAAGAAAAGCGACCGAAAACTCTACAAGAGGTGGCTGAGCTGGCCGACCTTAGGGTGTCATTGATTCGTGGGTGCGGGTCTGCACAGAGAGCTGAGGCAGGTAACCAGGGGCGTACCACTCCACCCCCCCCCGAATTAATGACACAACATATAATTATCCATGTAAGAGTACTGTTGCCAATTATGAACCCAAGTCGAAACTCTTCCCGTTTAAGAAAGGCCAGGGCCCTTCCTCACCTCTCAGGAAGTCCAAGAATGAGGTGGAATGTTTCAAGTGTCATGAGAGGGGGCATATTGTGCGCTCATGTCCGAGCACACCGCCTACAGCAGTGGTGTCACTAGTGAGCAACATCGGTGTGTCTTTGAGGTCTTCCGCGTTTGCCCGGGGTAATACGTCGGTTGCGGAGTCACAGTCGGTGCAGAAGCAGCAGGAGGGCTCGTCACCCGTCCGTGATGCTTTTTGTGGTCATAGGGGGCACAGCACTGTGAGGTGGGCTGGTGTGAAGCATAGGCTTGAGTTGTTGCGTGATACGGGCGCTTCCCAGACACTTGTTAAGAATTTCACTGGCAAGCCTGTTAACGTGGCTCGGGTTGTGGTGGTTCAAGGCATCAATGCTACGCGGTCTTACCCGCTGGTCAGAATGGAGCTTGAGGTGGACGGTGTGACACGGGAGTTGGATGTGGGTGTGGTGGAGAAGTTGCCAGTTGAGGGGGTCGACCTCCTTCTTGGTAATGACTTTGCGGTGCCCACTTCCGAGGCTCCACCCTTAGTCGTTGCCAAGAGGGCGGCCGACACGAGTAGGGAGGAGCAAGAGGGGCTCGAGAGATCTCAGTCCGTTCAGGTGTCACAGCCTAGTACCCAAGTTTATGACCAGCGGAGGAAGGGTCAGAAGGAGAAAGTCGAGGCTGATGGTCGGGTTGAGAGTTTAGACCCAGCGACACTCCTTGGTGACTCGGTACTTGACCCAAAGGTGAGCTCCGGAGTGGCCCCAGAACCTGTCCCCCCTAGTGACATGGTAGGGTGTGATGGCACTCCGCGACAGAGTAGTTCCCAGGTGGAGGAGAGTTGTGGGAACGGGGCTACTGAACTCGAGGACGGGGAAGCATGTCAGGTGAACCTGTTAGAGGAGTTTGTGAGGCAACCACCTGAGCAGCCTACTGTCCCTGCGTTGGTCTGCAGCGGCCAAGGTGGAGAAGGAGAGTGGGGCACAGGTGGAGGAGAGTCGGGATTGTCATGTCTCTGTGGAGCAGTGGGTGGGGGATACGAGTCAGGTGGCTGTGGATGCGCTAGAGCACCTGCCTGAGCAGCAGTGTGCAGCGCTCCAGCCCCTGATCGGTCCATACCCCACTGTTTGTGCCGAGCACCCAGGCCTCACAACTCATGCGGTGCACGAGGTTCCGCCGGCAGGTCACTTGAGTGTCAGTAAACCGTTGGCCTCGTTGTTTCAGTGGTTCAAGGTGGGCGACGAGGCTTTGGCATGGTTGTCAGGTCAGGGCCGACCCATGGCTGCTAAGGGTAGTGGTCAGAACCAGGAAATTGAGCAGATTGGTAAGGTTGACTGTGGAGTGAATGTGCCCGGTCATCGCATAGCCTCCCAATGCTGCTCTAGTGTTATGCAACAGCCCTACCATAGACCGACTGTATCTGGCCATGTTGCTGAAGGCGGTGATGCTGCGCAGGCAGATGTAGTTGCAAGGAATACAGGGGTGCGCATGTACGGTATCGGCGGGGAAGCCTTAGCAATTATGAACTATGGGAGTGACTGCACAGGTGGTACTGATGGTCCCTCTCATGACCTGGCTGTTCTAGGGTCGAAGGTGGAGAAGGAGGGAGACTACAGGTTAGAAGCTGCGGTCTCGGCTGGGTTGTTGGAGGGCACTAGGCATGTTGTTCGTGGAGACAGTGCAAGGCAGTTGTTTACTAGGCTATGGCAGTACATTCGCATGTTTGTTCATTCTCCAGGCCTGATGTACGAGGTAGAATCCGACATGGAGGCTGGAGACAGTGCCAGGCAGTTGTTTACTAGGCTATGGCAGTACTTTCGCATGTTTGTTCATTCTCCAGGCCTGAGGTAGAATCCGACATGGAAGCTGGAGACAGTGCAAGGCTCAGTTTAATTCCCTACCATATAAATCCTGCTCAACAGCCTGTGGTGCATGCAGAGCTGGATTATGTGTTGACGAAGGGTCTGAGGGATAAGGAATGTCGTGAGTGGTCGTTGCCTGTAACTTTTCAACCTGTGTTAAGTGGCAAGATCAGTGTGTATGTTGATTGCAAGAGTGTGGATGCATTATCCCTGACAGACGCCTATCCATTACCCAGAGTTGACGACACCATAGACCGCTTCGGGGCTGCCTCGCTCATCGCGAAGGTAGAACTAGTGAAAGGTTATTGGCAGGCCCCGTTGCCGGAAAGAGCGAAGAGAAATGCCAGTCTTGTGATGAACTGGGCAGTTTATCAGTGCCAGGTGTTGTTTTGCTGCCGGAACACAAGTTGGATGTGTGGCATGTTAAGGGCACTGATAATGTTCTGGCTGATTGTTTGTCACGGGAGGGTATGTGTGAAGGAGAACCCTCGCCGTTCAGTCAGTATTTGGTGAAGTGGAGAAAAATTAGGCTTGCCTCTGTAGTGCAACGCCGCCAAAAACACTATTAAAAATATAAAAACCTCACATAAAAACTTGTTCTTTTTGATAGTATATAAGTGCAGTATATCACAGCAAGCATCTAAGACACTCTGAGTTGTTGTCTTAGTAGGCTAGGCTTGGTGAAGCTTGCTCGCTGAGCGTGATATAATTATTATGATGCTATTATTTTGGGGAAGTGTTGTGCAGATTTGTTTTATAATACAGTGTTTTATGTTTGTGATCGTGCCTTGTTTTCACAACTTGGGAGAGTGGCTAGGTGATGCGGGGTTGATGGGCATTCTGTCTGGTCAGATGTGGGGTTCGCCTGTGGTTGAAACGTCCCACATCTTGGGCGGGGTGTTACGCTGGCCAGCTTGCCAGAATGCGCTCGTGACTCGCTAGCGCTCGCCAGGGCAGTGATATGGGCTACAATAATCGTAGAACGATGTTCTTTCTTTCATAGAGTACATGTTGTCACAGACAGATCAGTGGTGATCTTTATTCTTGTCTGTGACACTTGGAAGTATTTTGTATCGTTGCTGGAATATAATATGCATGGTGTGAAGTTAAGGAGAGAGAGAGCGGGGTAGGCAGCGTGGTGGTAGTTTGTGCGTGCGTATGTACGTTTGCCTCCCACGCTCCGAGGAGTTTCCCACGCCCGTGATTGGCCGGCGGCCCTGTCGACGTCATAGAATGCTTGCTCTTTATGACGTAGTCGTCTGTGATTGGCGGCCGCGGTCCTGGGACGGTGGTGCGGGCTCCTATCCATGCGTTTCCTGCAGAGCTAGGCTTGGTGGGCTAGGTCCTACATGTCCCTTGCAATTTTGTCCCCCATATAACCCTCTATACTACTATCTCTCTCTCTGAACTTCTTCGGTTTCATACTTCTCTCTTTATTCAATTACTTATCCCTTCTGGTTCTGCATACGACTTCCATAGTCGGCCAGTCGTATTACCAGCACCAGCTCTCCATATATGTATGCACTAGTTTTAGGGATTATTAGAGTCATAGTCAAATGGTACCATAGTGTTGGGGTGCTTCTAATTATTGGGCTGTTCTCTCTTATTATTTAATGCTAGACAGTGGAAGGTATCTTTGGTCGTTGTCTGAGTTATGTATGTGGCAAGTCAGAGCCTGTACAACATCGACGAAGCTAGCTAGCCTGTAACCCTTGTGCATATTTTCCTTTGCGAGTGTAGCAGTATACAAGTGAAGGGCTTTTGCCTACTCTCACCTGTATGATTGCTACCTCATTTTGTTGACCTTTGTGGAGCGCCAGGGCTAGACCAGATACTAGAGATCTGGACTTACCAAGAGAGCCTCCAAGTCACTTAAAACGTAACATAAGGGAAATCTGTTCAAGGGGAGGCAGTAGGCTACGAGCATGCTTGCGCTCTGCCTAGCTTCTTAGTACCTTTTTATGCCACTGCTAGACTTTATTAGTGAGAAATACAGCATCGTGTTTATTAACTTTAATTGTGTATGCTTTAGGAATTATTCACGCCTTATTTTAGCCTAGGTTGATGCATAGTGCACAACCCAGTTTGGCTGTTCCGTTGGCTAAGGAAGTACTGTTTTGAGTGGCGATTATTAGTGCTGTCACAGAGTTGTTGCACTCCCTTGTTATATATATGTATCCTACTTATTGGTGTATTTAAGATACACGCTTTGGTATCCTGCCCCCTGCATTATTTCTGTTCTATATTAACGAGCATCTTAGAGCATCAGACGTTTTCAGAAGATTCTTTATCTGATTGCTGTAGGACTAGACTTCCAGTATTTTCATAGAGCATTGTAGAGTTTAGTGTCGAGTACAGACTCACACTAAAGTTAACGTAAGCATATACTCCTTTATTAAATCTTAACAATGCTTGAATAAACTATGATATTACTTAAGAGCATTTTATTAACGTAAAGTACTCCTGTTGTGAGTAGGCTTTGCCGTCATCGGTAAGCCTTTGTAGAAGTGCACTAAAACCCAGTTAATTGATACCCCGTTATCCAGTAGATTAACTCTGGAGGGTTTTAAGTGTTTTGTTCACCGGCGTAATAGTTCGAGGGTTTGGAATTAGTGTACCGTTGTTGCAGATATAGCCTATCATCTAGTCCAATATTGAGTGCCCTTGTTTATTTCGTAGTTCCGGTCGTAACACCATTTATAAAACCCGATATTAATAAAACAAATTCCCATTCTAATCAATCTCTGAGCTCTTTCGGACATCCTCACTGTTTACAAACGCCAACTTTATACAGTATAATCGATATTTATATCGATTATACTGTATAAAGTATAAAGTGGCAACAAGATGACGATTTCAATAATTCGTGTGTGGGGGGGGGGGCAAAACCCCCCTCAACCCATCGTGTATCCCACATTAAAATCATAACTAAGACCATGAAAACAATAATTTCTCAAAATCTGAAGGAAAACACATGAAAAATAAGGGTGCCACCCTATTCCCTATAATTACCTGCACTGTTACCCAACCAGCATGGGTGTGGGGGCGACAGTCCCCACCCATAATACTAGGATAGGTTAGGTAAGGTAGTTAGATTAGGCTAATGTCTTCACAAAGTTGACTCCATTTATATAACATAGGCTATTACTCACTCCACCCAACTGGATTTCTACCTTAGCAGTTTTACCCAACCAGCGGGGGTGTGGGGGCGGCATCCCCCACCCATAATACTAGGATATGTTAGGTAAGGTTGTTAGGTTAGGCTAATGTCTCCTCAAAGTTGACTATTTTTATAACATATGCTATTACCCACTTCACCCCATGAAATCCGAGCCAACTTTCGTCAAAAGTTGGCTCGGGTTTAAAAAAAAAAATTGGTTTTATGGGTCTCGAAAATGCAAAAACCCGAGCCAACTTTTATTTACAAATGCGCAATATATTCGCTTTATACCCCTCAATTTCCTTATTCTTCATAGCCCTTCCCAATATCGGGGGCCGTGTTTTTAGATTCTTGGATAATGGGTAAATACTCATTTCCATGAAATATTTATATTATAGAAAGTGTTTAAACAATAAAAATAACCAATACAAAAATAGCTGTGGTGTGTCTCGTAAATATTGACAGTTAGGGTAATGATAAGGGATCGGGTAGTAGGTATGGAATAAAGTAAATACTATGAACATAGGTAGGTAAGGGTTCGTCTTGTATCTCACTTACTAGGTACTACGGACACGTTATAAGTGTTAGGTGAGGGTTAGTCTTGTATCCAATGTAGTACGTCTAGGTTACTGGGTATTAATGATTTCCAAAACAGCTACGTTTTCGATAAATCGGGTTTTATGGGTTAGCAATTTGGGAAAACATGACCCAATTTTCGAAATTACGTTACTCCCTTTTTTCCACTCTTCAAACTCAACATCCCAGCCAACTTTGGCCAAAACTTGGGTTGGGTTTTTGAAAAATCGGGTTTTAGGAGTTTCTAAATCAAGACAACCCGACCAAAATTACGAAATAACGTCACTGTCGTTTTGTACTCTAAAAAATCGCAAAATCCGAACCAACTTTTGCCAAAACTTGGCTCAGGTTTTGGAAAAATCGGGTTTTATGAGTTTGTAAATCAAGAAAACACGAGCCAATTATCCAAATAACATCACTGTCTTTTTTTTACTCTAGAAACTCGCAAAATCAAAGCCATCTTTTGTCAAAACTTGGCTCGGGTTTTCGATATATCGGGTTTTAGGGGTTTGTAAATCGTGAAAACCCGAGCCAAATTTCGAAATTAGGTTACTGTCTTTTTCAACTATAGAAACTTGCAAAATCCGAGCCAACTTTTTGCCAAAACTTGGCTCGGGTTTTCGAATTCTTGGGTTTTATGCCATTCCAAAACATTATAACACGAGCCAAGTTTTGCTAAAATACGCTATTATCGCCGTTTTACGCATTTAGCCCCTCATTTTCCCTGACCTTCATAGCCATCCCCACTATCGGGGGCGGCGTGTCTTAAGATCGTTGGATAATGAGGAAAACAGTTTTTCCGAGGTTTGTAATTAAATCTTATCTATCTATCTATCTATTGCCTGACGCCGTGATCCCCGAAGGGGTGGCCACGAACGAACCGCCCCCATGCACCTCTGTCCCTAGTCAGTCGACGCCCCTCCTCCCAACCAGCACCGCCTTCATTCATATACTTCCTTCTCTGTCCTTCCACCTCGCTCTCGTACACCCTCTTAGTCAATCTCTCACTTTCCATACGTTCCATATGGCCGAACCATCTCAAGTTGTTCCTTTTCACACTTTCCAGCACATCTACCTCCACACCACACCTCCTTCTTATTTCCTCATTCGTCTGTCTATCCCTCCATGTAATTCCGCACGCACTTCTCAAGTAACTCATTTCCACCGCTCTCACTCTTGGTCTGAGTCTCTTCCCGAACGTCCATGCTTCGCTTCCGTAAGTTAGTGTCGGGATTACCACACTGTCATGCAAGGACTTCTTCACTTCCATACTGACCACTCTATTTCTTGTTACTGCTTTCAACGTTCCTGCAACCATCTTCCCCTGTTGCACCCTCTCCCGCACTTCTTCATCCATAGTCCCATCTTTACTCAACACACTGCCCAGATACTTAAAGAGCTGACAATCTCCATAGCCTGACCGTTCAACTTCACCCCTTTCGAAGACCATAACCTTGCTCTTCACGGCATTTACCTTCAAATTCCGTTTTTCGCACACTGTTCCAAACTCATTTACCAGACCCTGCAACTCCCATTCATTATCGCTCATCAGAACTGTATCATCCGCAAACAGCAGTATAGTCCGCTTCCACTCATCTCCCTCCCTTATCAGCGATACACCAACATCCACTGCTCTTCCTAGAATTTCTTTCATGACTCCATCCATATATACAGTAAACAACCACGGGGACATCACACACCCCTGTTTCAACCCAACACTCGGGTCAAAGAACTCGCTCTGCTCATTCTCCACACATAATTAAATACAAGCACTATATATTAATGAAAACTAACAGATTCCATAAATCAAGTCCTTGGGAAAATTTGTGACATCAAAATTGAGTTTTTCCGGTTTGACTTGGTCGCTACATGTAGAAAGTGAAAATCCTTTTGTGATTCATGAGTTTCTGCCACCCTATTCTTTACATATGGTAGGTTTGAATTGTCATTCCTTATCCATTGAAGAGCAGCTTCATTATCTGACCACACATATGTCTTGGTTATTAATAAGTGGTCTAATGTTCGATGAATGTAGGTAACAAGTTTTGTCCCAACTAACAAAGCAGTGAGCTCTAATTGTGGTATAGTTCTGGTTTTCAGCGGAGCTACGCGTGTTCGACTGGTCAGCAATAGTGAGTGGGATTTTGTAATGAAGTATGCTGCTGCACCATAAGCCTTTGAGGATGCATCACAAAATATGTGCAAAGTACTCAGATCAGATTCATTGCATGTCATTCTTGGCACTTAGACTACAGGTTTGAGATTCAGAGTGTCATCTTCAGTGGGCCACTGTAATCCGAGTACGTTGGTTATTATTGGGGAATCATATCCTTGGAAATCCTTCTTGATGATCTTTTGAAGCTTGCTATTATTGGTGGACCACTGTTCTGAGCGGCATATTTGCAAGATTTAACTCTCGATTTACCTCTTGATAAATGTTCATCAATATGTTTTCATCCATAGCGGTTCCTTGAAAATTGTCTATGTAGAAATTAGTAGCCAATATTTCTTTGATGGGGCTAGTAGACTTACGTAAATGGTAGTCAATTGTGGCTTGAAGTAGAAAGGGTGAACTTGTCACCTCAAAGAGCACAGACCAAAATCTGTAAGTTTTCACTGGACTTTCTGGATTCTGAGGATCTATAGGCCAGAGGAAACGGGTAAAGTCACGATCGTCTTCTTGCAAACCAATCCTTAGGAATGCCTTTGATATGTCTGCAGTAAATGCATACAGATTGGTTCTGTACCGTAGTAATACATTACCTAGTATCTTGGTCATTGTTGGTCCAGTCATGAGACAGTCATTCAAGGATGGGGCTTGTGAACTTGCCTTTGCACTGCAGTTGAAAACTATTCTAAGAGGTGTAGTTCCAGAGTCCTTCAATACAGCATGGTGTGGCAGGTAATGTGATGCATTATTAGATTCAGCTGTCGATGCTTCTTCGATGAATCTAGATTCTAATTGCTCATCTAGTGTTTTCTGGTACTGTTCAACTTTGCCTTTCCTTGTAAGTTCTTTGACCAGTGAATACATTTGACCGAGAGCTCTAGGGAAGTTATTTGGAAGCTCTGGCCTGTTTAGTTTCCAAGGTAGTTTGACCCAGTATTGACCATCTTCATATTTAACCGCATCTAGATCCGCTTGATAAGATATCTGGTCTTCCGGAAGTGGTAGTGAGACGTCTACTCCTATAACCTCTAGATCCCATAGTTTATGAACTGGAGGTTGCTGTTAGAGGTGTGTCTCTATCCCCAATAATGGGTCTAGATCCTATGTAATCTTCAGAACAAGTACTGACTCTGGGGTAATATTTTGAAGAGTTAGATTCCTGCACTGTGGGATTGTATTCACAAGGTATTTTGCCTGTGACTATGTATCCAGAAGGGTATTGAATCAAGTGTACTCCTCCACGTATTTTGTGGGGTGCTATAAAGTCAAAATAATTATCAGACCCAATGAGTATATCAATGGATCCTACCCTATTATTCTTAATGTCAGGATCTGCTAGGGTGATTCCACTTCTGCTTAGTTGTTTAATGACTTCAGTCAATCCTGCTGAAATAATTGCTCGTGGCAGTTCATTTACCACCACGGCTGTAATCCTTTTACGGCGATTTCCCATCTTTATGACCAGTTTGACTACATCAAAGTCCTGTGTAGTTGGCTGACCCATGAATCCTGTCAGCGTCATATGAACGGTCGTCATGGTGGTTATTCCTATTTCTTGAACTACCTCTCTTGTAATGAAGGTTTTCTGGGACCCTGTGTCAAAGAAGAGTCTAACATCCTTTACTTTCTTCTTCTGCTCCAACTTGGCCATGGCGGTCGCAAGAGCAACTCCAGAAGATTTTGTTGTAGCTGCCCCAGTAGTGATATTTATATGTCCTATGTTAGTTGGTGAGGAGCTGTTGGTGTTAGGACGTTCTTCCGTGACTGAAGCTCTAATTTCCTGGGTGTTATGGGCCGGACTTGCTGTTTTGTTGAATGTATTGCAGAGTGTAGTGTGATGATTCCCTTTTTGGCATCTTCCACAGATCTGTAATTTGACATGACAAGCCTTAGTGGGATGAGAGTACCCATACATCTCGGACACTGCTTGAGCTCTTTTAATCTCTGTATCCGCTCATGCCCAGTGATGTATTTGTTACACTGGGAATCTTTATTTTCTTGTTTCTTGGTGGCTTTTAAGGGCGATCAGACTAAGAACCTTTGTCCGTTAATTGCCCTGTCTCTTGTGTTGCAGTGTAGTCCTCGCATGCAATGCACTAGGCCGGTCGATTGCAGATAGGTGAAGACCAGCCAGACGGCCTGCACCCTTACTCCTTCAGTGAGGCCCCTCCCTCCAAGGATGGTCGGAAGCATAAAATTACGTATCCCCAGTCGACAAAGGCATTCCTGGAGGAGCAGGTGGCGGGAGTAAAAGCGCTGGCAGTGTGCAAAGACATGGATGATCGTCTCAGGCTGATTACACCATCTGCAATTAGGACTGCCGACTAGGCCCAGATGGGCAGATAGTGCCGTGAGGCCAATGCGGATCCTCTTGAGAGCGACATCATATGGGCGTCGGGGCCCAAGGCTGAGTCGCTGAGTCCTCCTGATAAGTTCCAAAGGTCGTTGCCTGTAATACAAGGTGGAGTTCTTCATCCCACAAGCGGCGGCAGGCGAGGCAGACTGTAGATGCATGGGTACGCAAGTCTTCCTGTAGGGGCTCTACCATGGCTGAGGAGTGCGCCATTGAGGCTGCTGGTTCCGCCACCACATTGCCACTGATCCCGATATGTATCCACTGCAGTATCACCATCCAAGGGGGATCTAGACTACGGAGTAATAGGCCTTGAATCCGAAAGACCAGGGAAGCGCAGGAGGATGGTCGAGGCGAGGTGAGGAGATGCAATGAGGACAGCGAGTCCATGTATAGTACGACAGGATGGGGTTGCAGGTTAGTCATTACAAACACCAGAGCCTGATAGATCGCATACAATTCCGCCGCTATTATGGGATGGTGACCAGACAGCTTCCAGGTCTGGCAGAGTGACAGATCCCCGTAAAAGGCTGCCGCAGAGGGACTAGCGGAGGGCGAGACTAGCGAACCATCAGTGCATATGTTAAGAAGTCTGTCGTATATGGTGCCACTCATTTCCGCAATGAGGGCTTGCGCCATCACTGAGTCCCTGTCCTTGAAATTGTCGGCAAAGGTAAGGCGTATGTGCGACGAGAGGTCCATCCATGGAGGCGCAGGCGACATCATGGGGACGGGGGACAGTCGAGGGGCAGGTAGGTTCAGCTGCTTGTAGTGTAGTAGGCCACGGATGAGGAAGGGTTGTCGACGACGTACTGGCCAGCGTGGGGCATCAGATGTGACCCCGGACTTGGCATGGAGTACCGCAAGTAGATGGGGCACTGGAAATTGAGCCACCCTCATCATCCACTTACAGTCTAGGTAGATCCTATCCCAGGAAAGGGGCAGCAGGCCAGATTCTGCTTGTAGGGAGATAGTAGGGGAAGAGCAGAATGCACCCATTGCGATGCGAAGCGCCGTGTTGTGCACTACATGCAGCCGGCCTAAGACTGATGCCAACGCTGATCCGTAGACGGCACTGCCATACCTGATCTTACTTCTGGCGAAAGATTCACTGAAGCGCAGCAAATCATCCCTGGAAGATCCCCACTTAGACCCGGCTATACATTTCATCAGGTCTAGGCGCTTCAAGCAGGATATCCGTAGATAGTCAATGTGTGGACACCAAGTAAGGAGAGGCCCGTCCAACCACAGCCCAAGGAATTTGTGCCTGGTACGGTATGGAATCTGCTCTCCACCTAAGGACACAGTTGGTACGCCAGGGATTTTGGTCTTCAGAGTAAAGCACATGAGAGCACTCTTCTGGGGATTGAGACTGAGACTCCAACGATTCGCCCAGTCATTGAAGGAGGTAACCGCTGCCTGTATTAAGTCTTGTGCCAGAGGGAGGGTGTCAGCCCAACAGACAAGGGTGATGTCGTCAGCATAGACTAGCGTGGACGTTGAGGGGGACCGAGGGTAGTCATACATCTATCTATTGCCTGACGCCGTGATCCCCGAAGGGGTGGCCACGAACAAACCGCCCCCATGCACCTCTGTCCCCAGTCAGTCGACGCCCCTCCCCCCAACCAGCACCGCCTTCGTTCATGTAGTTCCTCAGTCCATCCTTCCACCTCATATTCGGTCTACCTCTCTCCCTCCACCTCGCTCTCGTACACCCTCTTAGTCATTCTCTCGCTTTCCATACGTTCCATATGGCCGAACCATCTCAAGTTGTTCCTTTTCACACTTTCCAGCACATCTACCTCCACACCACACCTCCTTCTTACTTCCTCATTAGTCTGTCTATCCCTCCATGTAGTCATACATGAGGGCATTATATAGAAAAGCACTGAGGCCTAATCCCTGAAGGACACCACAATGAACAGGAAACTGCTGCGAGCGTGCTGTCCCCACTGAAACTGAGAGAGTCCGTCCATGTAAGAAGCTGCAGAACCAGGAGAGCACTTGTCCTCTCACCCCTAGTTCACCCAGCTTGTACAGGATACCAGTATGTGAGGCAGCATCAAATGCCCCCGCTACATCAATAAATGCCGCCAGGAGGACCTTCTTCTTACGGTATGCATCCTGGACGAGATGCTCAAACCGGAGCAACACTTCAATCGTACCACGACCCGGCCTGAATCCCCCTAGGTCACTGGACCTCCATCAAGACATCCGAGCATGGACTATCTTCTCCATGAGCTTGCCGACCACGGAGAGGAGGCAGATACCCTGTCTGGATGACATGAGCGCTGGGTCTTTACCTGGTTTGGGGACGGGAGGAGTAGAGCAAGTTTCCAAGGTGCCGGAAAAATGCCGGAACTCCAGTTCAAGTTATGCAATGCAAGTAAGGAGTCCTGAGCCTCTTGGGATATATGGGTGAGCATCTCGTACGCTACTTCATCTGGTCCCATCGCTTTACCCTTCGGAAGGCTGGCCAGGGCACATTGAAATTCAGCCTGGGTCAAAGGACGAGCTAGGTCTACAGGAGGCGGAGATTCAGTGTGGAAGGAAATCGACGTTTCAAGATGGTCTTCCGCCGGCAGGGGATCAGGCCGACCAAACTTCTCGGGAAAAAAAATCGCCAATGACGCAGCTTGTTCTTGGGGGTCGCAGATAATACTGTTATTGACTGATAACGGGAAGGATGTATTGACCGGCTTGCCGTTCATTTTCTTCACAAATCCCCAAACTTCAGTCCAGTGCAGTGATTTCCCCCCCCCGGCAGCCCTCTTCGCCGCCAGCATTACCCTGGTGCAAACTGCATCCGCCTTCCGGAAGGTCCACTTCAACTCATTACCAGGGCACATACTCCATTCCCTCCAAGCACGCCTACGATCAATCACCGCCGCTGCACACTCCCGGTTCCACCAGGGTACCAATGGGTGGGAGGAAAGGGCTGTCCCAGTCTTCTTGAAAGCTTTCTCTGCAGCCTCGATCAGACTCTGAAACGGCCACCGCCAACAGACTCGGGGAATCTGTGGCCAAGGCATCATTTTGGGGCAGGCTTACATCATAATCCCTCCATCCATCGTCCTTGAAAGTCCAGCGAGGACGGGCCTTAATTGTGTCCTTAATCGCCATGCCCCGAACAGTCATCACTACTGGGAGGTGGTCACTGCCCATATAGGGCCCCATTCGAAAATCCACTCCCAGAAAAATGCCTTCTCCAAGACACGGATCCAAGGTAGAGGGAGCAGCATTGCGGGGGTCGATACGAGTGGGAAGGCCAGGAGTAGTAAGTAGGCTGAGGGTATGGTCGTCTAACAGAGCACTGAAGAGGGAAGTGCCGGACTGGTTAGCGGAGGCACGGCGGACAGCTGGATCCCAATACTCATGACGAGCGTTGAAGTGCCCCATGACAATACGGGGTGAAGGCAGCTGGCCGAAGTAATGTTTGAATTCGCTCGTTGTAACATGTCAACAAGGATTGTAGCATAGGAGCACCGAGGCCCAACCATTTTCAATAGCGATGGACACAGCGATGACCTCCATGACGCCTCCCATATCGGTGCAAGGAGATTTCTTTGCTGGGAACTTTGTCAGAAACAGAGAAAACTAAACTCCCACCTCTAGTACCCCTGTCTGCCCGGTACATAGTAAAACCTGGGAATCGTAGTTTTAATTTAGGCGTAATCCAGGATTCACATATCCCTACAATTAAAGGGGATTCTCTCTCAATCAAATGTCGTATATCGTGAGTCTTGCGGCATAATGAGCGAGCATTCCATAAAATCAGCCTCTTATCAGTAGTCGGCGTCATGAGGAGTGAGAACATTATTTGAAAACAAATTTCTTTAAAAGATAGCCCTCTCTGTATTAGATCCCATAATTCTGAGAGAATCAGGCCAAATGAATCTTGAGCAGGCAGCAGCGGTGAGGTGTCAGAGGAAGGTGATGATGATGAGAGTCCCTCAGGAGAGATACCCTTATTGTAGGCTGGAGATGGACTTGCGTCAGGCTTACGGCTCGTGACTCTGGCCTTATTTGGTCGAGAGGCGGGAGCAGTCTCCAGGGAACCTTTGTCGCGGGTCTCGGGTATTCCACGAGATCCACGTAGAACATCACGATGAGGGGCATCAGTTGCGTTGCGTAGACAAGGAGATGGCGGCGTGGCTGGACGATGAAATATCACACTCGCTGAAGAAGTCGGCAGTCGAGACACTCCCAACTCACGTCGGATATCAGGGGCATCGTCATCATCAACATCCCGTGGTGGGAACATATCCATTTGATCTGGAAGGGCCGCAAAGCGATTCGGGGAGGCTACAGAGGCATAGGACAGATCACTCCTCACCGCCCGAGATGACCGACGGGGAGTGGAGGGGCCCGATCTCACCGCTATGGCTGCAGGTGATGGGCCGGAACGCTTGGGAGGGTTAAGAGAGTGAAGGAACTGGTTGTGTGCTACTAGGGTCACTTCCCCCTTCCGATATTCCTCATGTTTCTTCAATGCCTGGCGATAGACCAAGCAGGAAGTCGCTGTCACCTTCTGCCAACCATTGCAGAAAAAACACCGGCGCATTCGAACAGGTCCCCTCACCTGACCGTTTTGGATGAAACCGACTACAGGTCTCACAGCGCACCTTGTTTCTGCAGGATAGGGAGCTGTGACGAAACAGATGGCATATTTATAGCATCTCAACATGCGAAAGTGGTACGGCTCGACCGTGTAGCAAACATGACCCAGTAGAAGTTTCTTCGGCAATGACCCCTTAAACCTCAGACGGACCACATTAGAGGCCGACTGGGAACCATCGTTGTTTCGTTTCATAAGCCTAGTCACCTCCTCCAACGACATCGGGTCACCTCCTAAAGCCCTTGAACCATGCAATATGTCCACATCAGAATCTGCACTATGTACAGGACTGATCTTCCCCCAGGAATATGCTGAATCCTCAGGTGAGATAGACATCCGGCATCGTACGTCCCAATCCCCGAATTTAACAAGTTTTTCCGGGGACTCCCCCAATGAACACACTAATTGACGTGCAATGGAGATAGAGATGGCAGTACCACGGCCTAATACTCGTGTATCACCTGCCCGAACATATTTGGCAAAGACTGAATCATTGATGGCACGGATAATCTTTGAAGGTGCATTGAAAACAGGCTCAACAGACATTGGATCATGAGTAATTATGTACATTACCAGTGAGGGGTCATCTACCAATACTTCATCTGGGCGAATGATCTCTAAGGGCTGTGTGGAACTGCTCTCCGACCGTGCCAGCTTCTGTACACCCCCATTAGACAGGCTATCACCACCATCTTGAGTGTCCTGGGTCTCACTTCCACGTATGGACCCTGGGAAGGTTGGGATTCCATATTTTCTGTAACACGAGTGGGGGGATCAGCCCCCTTCACCAAGGGTGGCTCCACCATTTCAGTGGTGGTGCCAACAGGCCCAACACATAACACTTCACAAGTTCACGAACCACCGTTCACCCCACAGTGCTAGCAACCCCTAGCCAAGTCACCGGCTTGCCAGGGGGATACACTGGGCAGCTACACCACCAAAACCGGTAGAGGAACCACTCCAGATGTTGCACTACACTGCACTGTCCACAGCTCCACACACTGAGTCCAGCTAGGCTACCGGGAAACGGCCGACCATACAAGTACACCTAGGTCCACACCAATCCAAGTCCATTAGTTAAGCAATCTTAGTCCAGAACCGCATTTCACTACTCCACGGAGCTTACACCCCTGGCCAAGCCATAAACTCGCCAGAGGGATACACAGGGCAGAGGGATAGCACCAGTCACAAGGCAAATAAACAAATCCATCTTGTACCGTGGTTCGAGCGGCTCTGGAATCTTTATGTGATGCTCCACAGAATCGACATGTTCTCTCCAAACTTGCTTTGGGTTTTGGACGAGTGTCTGTGGTATAGTAACTTCCAATATTCGGGATGGATGTATGTTTCGGGCGTACGGTTGTCATGCTTACATAAGGCGATCGCCGTGGTGAACTTCGCGTCTATTTTGGCTTAGATTTTTTCGGTTATTTGCCCCATGCCTGACAATATATATGACGATGACAATATGTCATGGGGGGGTATATTACTGTATCCAATAGCATTAAAAATAGACGGGAACATGATAGCAAACGTTCGACGTCACCGCCGCCGCCGCCGCCGTCATGTTTACATTTGTCGATCGCCATAGTTAAGTTCGCGTCTATTTTGACGTTGATTTTTTCGGTTATTTGCCCCCTGCTGGCAATGTATGATGATGACAATATGGGAATGCCCTCTGAACATATTATTGTATCGAAAGGCAGTCAAAATAGACTGGAACATGATGGCAAGCGTCCACTACCGCTCCGCATAGTGTAAACAAGGGTGGCGGTACGCCCGCACTTACCATTCTTGCCCAATATTCTGACTCTTAGAACGGTCAGTATTTGTATAAAAGTTTTCTGTCTTGGATATTTTGTTTAATTTATGGTGACTTTCCATTTCCATGTGGGAAATTAGTTCTCTCAGTCCTTCATTCAGTTGTGTCAAGGCAAAGAAATTGTTTTCATACTTCAGATACAATTGTCTAATAGTCCATGAGCCAAGACCCGAATTTTGGGATATCGGTACCACCCGGGGTGACTAATTCTCTTAGGTGTTTTTAGCTTGCTACATGTCTCTAGTTTATGTTTTGATATGATAGCCCTTGCACATTGGTAGCTTAATGGTCGTTATCACTTCTTGAATAGACATACCCTACCGAAAATTCCGAAATTTTTTAAAATGTCAAATTTGGGGACAGGAATGCCTAAATGTCAACAAAATGCAAATAGTAATTGTCACATTTAATACAAGTCCTGTAAATACACACTAAGCATGCCATGGGCTTGTACATACTATTATGGCAAATTACTACTCCTAAATATCATCTACGTCAGACTCGGAATCTGACTGTTGTGCCACCGGCTCTTCTTCAATAGCCTTGTTCTGACATGTCTGTAACCTGCACATGTCCGTGCATTTTAGACCATTGCTGAGGCAAGTACACTTAGGGAGTTCGCATGACCGCACACACTTGCAAGACAGTAGCTGCATAACAGCATCTGGTGCTGGTGAGCCTCGCATCCAGTTGACGGCAAGCTTACCGTCCTCATCTGTCATCCAACCGCAGTCTGTTGGGTTCGCAACAAATGGCTGGCTCTGAAGACTTCTCCTCCAGATCGCAGCCTGGTAGTTTGCACGCAGTGCATGCATGAAGAGGCAGTCCTCACAAGGAGGGAGTTGACTTGACTCTACCTCTCCACGTCTTGCACAGAACAGCTCATACCGAAGCTTGTTTACCTTAGTTGTGTGGGTAGATGGTAGGTACATGTGGCAGGTGATTTCCTGTAGCTTCTCAAAGAGTTCAGGAGACACTTCCCATGAGCGTCCAAGTTCGTGAAAAGCATGCTGGTATGTCTTGTCCATCTTCACCTGCTTGAGTGTCGTCATCTTCCCTCGGCCAGCGAATGCACTGACGGTATCACAGCCTGTAAAGGCATGCATACCAATCAATGAATCACACACGCTGCCTCCCAGTGTGCGGCTCAGTGTGGTGATATCCAGGAATCTTGTCCGGTTCTTCGTCCCGCACTTCTGGAACAGATGGGATGGGATCTTGTGGCACATGCCAAGACACAACACCATGACGTCTGTATCTTCTGCAGTGATGATGACAGACTTGTTCCCAGATTCTGCTGCATGAAGTGCATGGAGAAGAAGGCGTGTGTCTGCTTCTTCTTGAGTTGACTTAAGCTCAGGAGCCTCTTCCCACTGCTCTTTGGTGATCTTGAAGCAGCGCTGCTCACATGTGACATACAGCTCCTTGTCCTTGAGCTTCTCCCTGTGCTGTGGTGCCTTCCATTCTTCTACCAAGAACTTGATAAGACTTGCCTTGTTGGAGGAACTACCGAGTAACTTTCTCCACTGCTGGATGTTGTGCCCAGGTTGAATGTTCTTGAAATGAATTCCTGTGCCTGCACTTCTTTTGGCTCGTTCTGCATCCTTGATGGATGTCTCCTTGTAGATATCAAACACAACATCAATGCGCCTGCTCTTAGCACCTTCATGAACAGCGTGACTCAGTGCTGTACCTGCAAGCTGTGAAAAAGTTTTGTCGTTTCCCTTCAGTTTGTGGACCAGGCTCATCCCATCAATTATGGTAGCAGAGGGCTCGGGTATCACTTCTGCAGGAGAAACATTCCTCTCTAACTCCTTTGCGAGGGCAGCCTTGTTGGTCTTGCGGAGAGACCCATCACCGCTGGCAAGTGCCCAAGGCAAAGGCCCCAGGGGATGAGCCAAGACATCACTCATTTTGAGCTTTCTGTTCTCGGCAACAAGGATCATCTGGCCAAATAGGTTCCTGTCAGCCTTTAAGATAACCTCCTTGGCATGGTCTTGTGAGCGTGGCTTCATTCTGATGTTAGTGAACGTTCTCAGTTTCGTCTTCGTCATCGTGTCATGAAACTGTATAGTTGGCATATCGATCTCCAGGCGCTCTTCCTTGAAGGCTTCATATGCATCCTCTCCTATTCTGTAGGCCCCTAGAAGGTCTTTGACAACTTCTGGTGGTGCCATAGTCGCAGTTGACAAACTGACAAGATCTTCTTGCTCTGCGTTGAAGGGGTTCAACCAGCTGGTCTCCATCAGTTGAACTAAAGATTGGACATCGGCCTCATCTCTTCTAATCCTGGGCATCTGTAGGTCTGGGTGGCTGAAGTCAGTATACTTTTGGCCTACTACCATAGTCCTGAGCTGCCTTAAGTACCTGCTGCGATACTCCGATGTCAGGTAGTACCTGGCGACAGCTCCGCCTTTCAGGCTGAAGCCTTTTGTGCCCCCTGGTGTCTGGGTGTCTTTGTTGATCGTCTCTTCGATTGTCTGGTCCACAGGGATCCGTCCAAAGGGATTCTTGCTACCGATCTGGACCGAAAAGCCACCTTGCATGAAGTGTTCATGGACCTCTGGGTGTTCAATGGGCAGTCGAGACATCAAGGCATAGTAGTAGGTTAGGAACCGGGCATAGTTCACTTTGTCATAGGCAAAACACCACGGTATCATCTGTCGGATTGCTCCTAGGTGGAGCATCCAGTTGCCTTCTCTGGAGGCTCGAATTAAGTCCAGCATGATCTCAACCATGTCCAGGTATGACATCCAGAATGCTGAGAGGTTGTGTTCATCTCTGAGGGTCTCAAGATAAACTTGGAAAAGCTTCATGATATGTGTGCATGATTCACTCTCCATCAGCTCTTGAAAGAGTCCCTGAGACACATTGCTGTGAAAGCTGTTGATGTCCTTCAGTGTTTCATCTAGATGGTGTATGTCCCTTGAATGGTTTTCTTCTAGCCATGAAAGGAAGCCTTTCCATGCAAGCCTCATCAGTGCTTCATACACGAGCTTGTGTAGTCTCACTGCTCTGTTGTACCTCTTGCCGTTCATCACTCCTGACACTGATCCTTCTGCGATGATACCTGATTCCACACACAGATCTCTAAGACCTGCATCTTGAAACCTCTTTCCTATGGTGGAGATGAGATTACAGATTGTGTGGAAGACGCCCATCCTGATGATAATGTTCTTGAACTTCTCTTGTTTCCAGATAACTTCGGCAGCTTTGGCATAGAGTGCTTGATCAAACACGCACACAATCTTGTTAAGCTGTAAGGACTGCATGATAGCATGCGTTTGTTCCAAGATTTCATTAACGGTGGACATTTCTGTTGCGGGAGCATTGATAGTGGGCAGGTAGCTTACAGTGTCCTGAACCACTGCAATGTCTCTGCGCATTTTGATGTTGAACCCAGTCCAACTGCTGATGGACTGGTCCTCATGGTCTGACATTCGAGTAAGAAGCCAGATATGGTTCTTTGTCTTTGAATCCTGGACTTCCTTGGTAGTGTCGACATACGCAGTCTCAATCCTAGGTGGCCCTGCCCGCCGCCCAACATTGTATATTGGCAGCATTGATGATGTCTGAGTGATGCTTCTTATCTTGGACTTGGTAATCTCTGGCAGGACTTTCTCTGGCACAGAGCCTGCAACCTTGGACTGGACAGCAATGCCATTGACTCTATGAGAAGTACCTGCTCCACTTAGGGTCTCTTCAAGTCGGTCAATGTTATCCCAGGCCAGGGTTGTGAACACACCAGGGTAGATGTTTGCTGGCAGTGGAATGTCATCCTTTGAGCATTCCAGCTTCTGGATACAAAGGGCTGTATCGATCTCCTCAAACATTGAGTAAGACACACAGTGACCAAGACGATTCAGAGTTCGGATCAGTTCTGTGTTTCCTGTCAAAGACTTTACAGCATTGGTCAGCAGTACGTGCTTGGGTGGTTTTGTCTTGCCACTGGTAACAGCAAAGACCAAGTCACTGCCAAAGGAAGTGGCAAGACGTTGAGCTCTTTCAGAGGGAGTTTCACACTCACACTCTCCTGTCAGCAGGGTGTGCAGGAATTGAGTGACTGCTGCAGGAATGACATTCTGATCTGTATCGGGAGGCCATGGCTGACTCACATCTTGTTTATTGATCTCATTCCTCAGCTGCATTCCTGCTTTGGTTAAGACATCTTCAGAGTTAGCTGCTCTTGCTTCTTGCAGGTCTTTTGCCATTTTGTGTGCTTGCCGGGCAAGGTCGTCCATTGAGAGGCTGCGTGGATAGATTAGAAGCTTTCCTTTCTCATCTGGGACAAAGCGTAGTGATTCTCCAAACTCGGTTTCAATCTTTCGGCGAACATGTTTCTTTGTCGCTGGTTTCAGTTGGATAATACCACGGGACATCATGGATCTCTCAAGCCTAGATGTGAGGTTTGTCATAGGCAGTACCTCTGGGTTGGGGAATAATTTGGTCCTTATATACAAGCAGAGTTCCTCGAGGGCTTCTGTCTCAACCTCTTCGTAGCGTGCTTCCTCGCTTTCTTCCTGATTTTCACCTGCACCCGACCTGGCGGCCGCTGGGAAATCATCTTTTGTGAAGAGTTTGTAGCACGACTTGTGGTAGTGACCCTCTGCAGCAACAAGGTCTCTGCTAACTAAACCAAGGATTCTCTGGTTGAGTTTCCTTATTGCTGCTCTGCGAATCTTCTCATCTGCTCGTAGCTCAACACACTGTATGAGTGGCTCCCTTGTCTTTGTTGTTTTTATGTACTTGCTTGACTTCTCGCAGAAGATACATACTTTGGCATACACCCTGCTAGTACTAGGGGCATCCCTTGATGCCCTCCTCCTGGGGTCGACGCTTGCTGATTCTATCTTGACACCCTTGGCAAGGATAGAATCCAGTGACTTCTTCATTGTAAAGAGACTACGACATTTACGGTGATAATGTATGTGTGGTATTCCTCCTTCTTCAAGGCCCTTGGCTGCTTCCAGGACTGGATCATGCTGCCTGATTTCTGCAGCCCTGAGCAATGTGTTCCAGGAGTCCAAATCCTGTGGTGACACCAGAGCATCGCTGTCATCATCAGAGCAGTGGATGATACAGTCGATCCGTGCTCTCTTCCTCGCAGATGGTTCCATCCTGCCGTCAAACAGTCGACACACACCTGCAAAAAATATCACCATTAAACCATGAACAAACACATTACATGGAAACCACTCTACATATGTTTGCTCCTTCCAATAATAAATTATCCCCAAAATATAACAAAAAATCCCCAAATATGAAATAAACCCCTAAATATGGAGAAACTTGAAATACACATCGGAATAATTCTTGTAGAGAATCAAATAAGCTACAAGAGCTGTTAGAATATATTTTTCAATGTTCCCCATATTTAAGGATTTATTCTAGATTTAGAGGAAAATACCCAAAATATAGAGTATATTCCGAAATATGAGGAAATTTGAAAAATACCTAGGAACAACTCTGGTAGAGAATATAATTCTACATAGGTGTTCAAAGTTTCGCGATGATTGTGTGATGGATTTTAAAGAAAATGAGGAAAACGCCGAGCGTCACGCTAAAAATCTTTATTTTTGGGTAGCGCCCCTATTGCATCAAAAAAATTAGACTAAGCTACCAGTGCGAGAAGGCTATCATATCTTAATGTACTTACAGTCACTCTATAAACATTTTAGTACCATTCGTGTTTAGTCACCCCAGGTGGTACCGATATCTGGCCTGGCTCATGGACTATTAGTATTAAGCCCAGAGAGGGTAGAGAGCACATATTTAAAAGAGATTAGGATATTAGGTATAAGTAGGAGAGAGTTGGAGGGGGAGGAATAACACCGGAATCATCCAAGGTGGAGGTTTTAGCGAAAGATTGGGTGAAGAGTTTAGCTTTGTCAGAGGAAGAAGTGATGGTAGTGCCGTCAGAGTGGAAAAGGGGAGGGAAAGACGAAGAAGAACAATTGGTGGAGAGATTTTTGGCTAGATACCAGAAAGCTTGGGAAGAGCTTAGAGTTGGATAGTTAAGAGAGAGGTAACCTGACCAAGATTCGAACCCATTCACTTCAGGTCTATTTGGAAGATCTGGGCACCATAACCACTCGGCCATGAGCATATGGCTGAGTGCTTATGGTGCTTTGCCCTTCCAAATATACATGGAGTGAGTGGGTTCGAATCCTGGTCAAGATACCTCTCTCCCAGCCTGTCCGACATTATCATTAGATATTGGATAGTTCAGTGCATTTAATATAGAATCGATGAAAGAGTGTTTGGTGAGTCGAAGAACAGATTTGACTTGATTTTGGGCACAAACATAGGAAGAATAAGATTCTTGAGTTTGAAGGTGTCGGTACCGTTTGAATGATTCATCCTTATTGTGGACAGTAGAACAAGCGTGAGCAAACCAAGTTTATTTTACATTAGTCTGAAGGAAAGAAAATGGAATGTATGCCTCCATGCCCGAGAGGATTACCTCGGTAATGAGTTCAGCACTCTCCGAGGGTCCCCAGCAACGGAAGCAAAAGTCATTCCATGGGAAATCAAAGAAGTACTACCGGAGCGCTTCCCAGTCGGCAGTGCCAAAGTGCTACAAGTGCCGCTGGCTGGCTAGTTCGGCTCAATCGGATGGCCGTACTGGAGAGATAGGACAGGTAAGAGAGATAGGTAAGAGGAGCCCAACTGAGGGAAAAGATCGACCGTATAAGAAGAAGGGTTAGAAGTTAGAAACTAAGTCACGAATGTTAGGCCGATCTCCGAAGCTATCTGGGATACGGGTGGGTTGCTGAACCAACTGCTCTAGGTAATTTAGGATAGAAAAGATATAGATTGTTCACCAGGTTAGTCAGTGGAATGAGAGGAGAGCAATTGGTGGTGGTGAGCATTAAAATCTCCTAAGATGGTGATTTTTGAGAAAGGAGAGATGGCTAGGATGTGTTCCAGTTAAGAGTTTAGATACTCAAAGAATTTGGGAAAGTCAGTAGAGTTAAGGTAAAGATAGACAAAACAGAAGTATTTAGTATGAGAATGACAGGATAATTTGAGCCATACAGTGGAGAATTCAGAGGAGTCAAAATCGGGAACATGAGAGCCTGTGAGTTTGCTGCATCCGCCTTTGGCTTTGAAAGTAGGATGATGCAGAGAAAGGGCTGCTGTCAGTTGCATACAATTATGTCTAAAATAATATGGTAGTATTTATTTTACAAAATCAAGGAACTGCACTGCAAATATATATAGTGTAGTGCGTAAATATAATCACGGTCGACCCAGTTTGCTATAACAGTAAAACTGCAGACTAAAACATATAATGATTATAGCAAAGATAAATAGGTAGATAAAGCTTGTTTCATTTACTGTAATACTGTGTATATATATATATATATATATATATATATATATATATATATATATGCTTGGTGGGTTAGAATTAAATTAAATAAATTTCGGCCCGAGTTGCGTCGCACATCACGAACAGTTTCAGGCCATAACGGTGACGCTTGCTGGGGATGTACTGTCGGATGCTAATATTCCCCCTCCACAGCACCAGACTCTCATCAATGATGAGTTTTTAGTGAGGTTTGAAGGAGGCTGCAAACTTAGTTTTCAGGTATTCAAATATAGGTCTTATCCTCTCCATCGGGTCTTTCGTATTCCTGGGGCGTTCCTGGTTCCTGGTGTGGCTTGCCAGGCTATCAATAAAGTGCAGGTTTCCCATGATTGCCGTGAATCTATTCCTGCTCATGACTTTCCCAAAGAAGGGGGTTGCGATGAGGGGATCAGATGACCAGTACTTCCTGAGAGACGTCTTCTTGGTGACCCCCATCAGGATGACCAGTGCCAGGAATGAGTAGAACTCATCGGAAGACAAATCCACCCATGAGAGACGTGCCGAGTTCCTCTTCTGCTCCTTCCCTGCCATAAAATAATAGTTGTACCAGTTCGTCTGGTCAACAATCAAGCCAACAAGGTTGGCAGTGAAGAACTGCAGAAAAACACCCAGTCTTGTGGTGTCAGGTCCACGATTGGGCATGGTAGGGCCGGCCTCAGCTGCCCCCACAAAGTGGTATTGTCCTGGTAGATAGTTCTCCCCATCCACCCAATCCCACCTATCAGCGCCTTCGTCGTCGCTAGATGGGGCATCAGGGTCATCGTCAGGGGCACCGGGGCGGGTCGGGCGGGTGCGGGTGGAGCGTGGGCGGCGTGGGCGAGAGGTGGACCTGGGTCTGGAGCTAGACCTCGAACTTGATCGAGAGCTAGATCTATAGCTCGAGTCGATGCTGGGGCGTCTAATTTGCTTCACCTTCTGCATTTGGCCGCGGGTGGCACGCCCGCGAGATATGACACGCCCACGTCGTTTGCTTGCAGGGCGTTGGGGCAGGTCGGGGCGTTGTGGAGAGGCTGGTGATAATGCAGTGGCGTGGGAGGGGCCTGGTTCAGGTGAGGGAGACATTCGTGGGGGGGTGTACGGGATGGAGCCTGAAGGTGATAGTGGGGGGGAAGAATGGCGAGGCGGAGAGTCTGGTAGTAGTGGTGGTGGTGGTGGTGACTCATCCCTCCCCGCGTGCTCTGGGTCGGGAGGGAAGAGGGAGCGTTTTGGGTCACGTGACTGCCCTTGTCTCGCACCACGTTGTGCCCTTTCTCCATCACCAGGTTGTTCTATTTGTCCATCACCACGTTGTTGTTCGTCACTATGTTTATGACGACCATAGAACCTCCCCGGGGTATTTTTCTTGAGTGGGGAGATTATGCGAAGTGGGGGACAAGGCAGGCGGGGTTGTGGGGCTACCTCCTCTTCACTCCCAGACTCGCCCCTTCTTCTCTTCAATCCCCTTCGTTCTTCCCCAGGTACACGCACGTAATTTTGAGGGTCAGCAGGTTCATCTGCAACAACAACCTCTTCCCCACTTTCTGAGGATTCAGTGGGGTCTTGGGGAAGTGGGCGGCGGGGAAGTGCACTTGTCCCTTGCTGTCTTTGTGACGGCCTGCGCCGCCTGACAGGAATCTGAGCAAGCTCTTCCTCTAGCTCTCTTATTTTGGCTTGCGAGGGGGCATACTCGTCCCCAGACTCGTCCATTGCCGAGTCAGTGTCACTATCAGGGCTGTCAGTGTCGTACAGTATATCCATGACCTCCTCTGTACTGCAGGGGCGGGTAAGGCGGGCACTATAACGTCGAGACATGGTGTTTCACTCGAGAGGGTGCGCGGTAAACTGACCATGAGGTGTGGGAAGGCGGATGCCCTCTCCCGTCCCCGCGCGCGCACGCGTATGGACAAAACATTTTGGGATTAGTCCGCCGGCTCCCAAAGTAGTTCCCATATAAATCTAGAGCCATTCTGAGAGTTACGACTGGAGCTATAAGGGTGACGCGTTAGGCGCGTCTCTGGGGCTGTGCGTTACATACATAGCCGACGCGTCAGACGCGTCGCTGGGGCTCCACGGGTTAATCATGAGTTTTAGTGCCACATAGTTTTCATGGGCTTGGTGCTAGTCCTTATAATAATAATACCTTCTCCCCTCCTCCATCTATGATTCTCGAGGTAGGAACAAACAGTTTCTTATTGGAGGGTGTCTGTTTCAATTTGCTACAACTTTAGCAGTATTATATGTTTCATTAATACCAGCAATCCAATATTTTGCAATCACAATACCACATAATGATCAAAACACAAAATTAATAATTCTTTTACAGTAAAGTATTTGGTCACCCACTTCCCTCCACCCAAACTTGCTCCCACCTGCCGCTGGTTACCCCTCCCACTCCTGTATCCTCCTTTCCCCTCCCTCCACCCCATACCTTCACCTCCTACCTCCACACCATCACTGTTACCAGATAATTTATGGGCACTAATTGTGCTGCCCTCTATTGAGGTCTTGGACAGACCAAGGCTGTATCTGTTTCATCTGTCCACAACTGTACAATCAGCGGCAAAAGTCCTGTCGACTCTCCTGCCTTACCGTCACTCGGGATATTCATAGACCCGAGAATTTTAGGTGTACAAACTTGCATCTTTCTGCCAACAGATGGCACACTGTGAGGTTTGTGGTTGTGATGGTAGAGGGTGGTGGGGGAGAGGAGGGGTTAGAGGGAAAGCCATGTACGCAGCCGGATCCCTTTTGCGCATGTGCAAAAATGTAAGTAACCGCGTTTAAATATAGCCTTCAAACCGTTACTGCCAAGTCGCTCCTTACTCAATCGGTATAGCTCCTGCCCCAGACATTGATAATCCAGTGTTCGATCCCACTCAAAACTAGTGTATTTTATATTTTTATTTTGTTATTTGTGTTATGTTATATTATATTATATTATATTAGGGTTAAGTTAGGTTAGGTTAATCTAATCTAATATAATATTTGTACATTTTGGGAAGTGGGCGGGGCCAAGGCATGGGATCCGGCAGTGGGCGGGGCCAAGTCATGGGATCCGGCTGCGTGCATGGCCTCCTGGTTAGAGCTGTTAGGGGTGTTATGTATTGCCTTAATTAAACTAATTGCTGGTGGGATAGAGTTAACTAATTATTAGTGGGTATATGTGACTATTTATTTGTACATAGGAAGGCCTTTAGGAAGTAAAATAACTTCGGGGAACATATTTTGTGTTCAGAGTACTGTAGCCTACTAGACAGACATCTTTTGCCCCAGGCCATAAACGCAGGCATATTTAAGCGCCAAACGCACACCTTCCCCCCCCCCCCCCCCCCTATCACCTGCTTGTTTAAGCGTCTCTCTGGCAGACGTATGATTAGTCTTTATACAATTCGTGATTTAATGTTCTTACTCTTCATTTATATATTTTAATGAAGTATTCTATATTATTATTAGTCGAATTAATTTGTTTGATTGTAGAGAGAATAGTCCAGTACGATAACTTCAATGACGAAGGGCTCGATAGAGAATAAGATTTGAGAAACGGCAGTTCTCCTCACGCCCCTGCTTCGCCAAGACCTCACCATGGGTCACCCTGAGTTTGTGTCCTGCCTTGTATAACTATCTCTCTATAGATAAGTATTATTATGTTGTATTGTGTGAATGTAAGGATAGATGTATAAAGTGTAATTTATATGTAAATAATATTCATACTTTTAAATTATCTTTTCATCCATACCTACCTTATTTATTTTCATGTACTATCTTTCAAATAACTTAAACATTTAAATACTCTAATTATTTTGTGGTTCTAAAAGAAAGTAAACGGTAATTAATTATTTTTGTACAGTAAACTAAAGTGCATACTTGAATACCTTACATATAAATCCTAAAGGATTTACGAAAGCAGAAGTTATTCTACTGACATTTAAAGTAAACTTAATAATATCAATTATATGATTCTGATTGACTTGTTGTATAGTTTTATAGTGTTGTAGGGTTTCGCTGGAGGATAATATTAACTTTGCAGTCTAGTTTTGGGTGGTTAACTTCCATTCTTATAATACCACGGTGATAAGTTGTGTTGCCTTTTCATTTAGTGGGGGCAATCGGTAATAAATAGGACAAGAATTGCTCACAAGGTGATACAAGCATAAAACTTTCCACAATAGTTCACAAAGACCTATTTTACAATTTCAGGGCAGGAGCCACCGAGATTTCAGTGTTGCATAGCAACGGTTGCTAGGCAAATCATTTTCCTTAGCAACCGGCAGCAACAATGCAGTTTCTGGAAAACTGTGAGGTGCTATGGTTTTTTCTCAACTCCTTGTTCTAAAAAACATGTAGCATTGCATTTGGAGATCATATACAAGAATGATGTGGCATAAAATCCAATTTAGGGCAAGTCAGGCTATAAAAATGCCACTCCTAAAGCTTCAGACACTGTTGTCACAGTCACTTTTGCATTTGCAGTAGGCTGTGCATTTTAGATGCGCATCAACACATTTGCAGTCTGTGCATCCTCCTCGGCAAGAACACTTCAGTAGTTCTGGGCAGGTTGCACTGGCTTCGGGCAAGTTAGACCACAGAGGCCTCCACTTTTCTGGGCAAGTCCATTCCCACTCACTTGGAGAGGGCAACTGTCGTTCTGGCACCGTGGTGCAGCCCCAGTGGTGCCCACCTTGTAGTACTGCCCTCTTCATGTGTTGCTGTAGAGCAGCCTTGGTTGGAGGTAGACATGATATCTGACGTCCTTTGTGGATGAACAGATTCTTTCTGACTTCATTGATGGAACGAGAAGTTGCTGTCCTGTCATAGAGTCGAATGGTGAAGTACTCCAGAGAAGCCTCAGTCGCTTCACCAGTTTGTTCAGGTGCATTGTGCAGCTCATAGAATGTCGCAGTAAATTCATCATGTGCCTCCCACACTTTCCATGCAGTCTTCTTTCCCTCCTGGACCAGATGGGACACGGTATCACAACCTGTATAAGCATGGAACACAGGCAGTGCCAAGGATCTTTCTGTGCCAAGTGAAGCACATATTTCATGAGCTGGGATGTACCTAAAGTCCTTTCCACAACCAAAGGCAATCCAGAGTTCTATCTGCTGTCTCTGAGCCAGCTGCTGTACGACTGCCACTGCCAATACTACCACGTCAGTGTCCACAGTTCGAACAAGGATCTTGTGGAAGCCCTGCATAACAGCATCACTGACATGCACCATGATCCTCGAGTCTGCCTCCTCATGGTTGCAGGGAGCAATGTTGCTGGTGTCTCGTGTAGGTAAGCATAGCACATTGGCACCATCAGTAACAATGAGAGTCTGGTCTACTGATGCATTTTCCAGCAGTTCCTTGTTCAGGAATGTAAACAGGTCTGTCTTGTTGTTGGCCAAGCGAAGGAACTGCTGCCAGTTCTTTGGTGATGGGCTAGACGCCCCAACTCCTCTGCGCTGAATAGGACCAGTGACACGTTATTCTCTTGTCTGTGACTTGAGGCTGTTATCGAAGTATTGGTCCCAGACAACATCCACTCTCAGAGCCTGACTTTGAGCATTGTTTATGTATGGAAGAAAGACCTTGGCAGCATAGTCTCCAAATGTCTTGCAGCCCTCAGGTCTAAGAAAGTGAACAAGTGCCGCACCATCCATGATTCGCACTTCAGTCTCTGGTGTCACATCATTTGATGACCCTACTTTCTTTTCAAGACATTCTATGAGATCAGACTTCTTCCCTGGACGTTGCTGCCCATAGGCAGACAGAGATGGAGGAAATGGGAGGTTTTCATGATTGAAGACTGTTCAAGTCACCTTTCCTTGTCTGACATGCAACATACAGACTTGCAAACAGCGAAGATTCACTTTTGAGGAGACTGACTTTGTCCCCTGATTTGTTTGATCGTTTGCCTTGGACATTGAACAGTACCACCTTGTTCCTGGTAATTGTTGCTGTGATTGGCTTAGTATTTGTTCTGAGCCGCTCTTCCACAAATGTTGCATACTGCTCCTGACCCTTTGATGCGATAGTGGTTAGACACTCGACTGACTGCTCATCCATGATGTCCTTTGTATGGAGTCTGAGAAGGTCCTGCCCTTCCTCCTCAAATGGGCTCCCCATGTCCTCCATTACACTAACTACCGCCTGAACCTGTCCAGCAAACAACTTCTGGGTTGACCGGGTTTGTTCATGATGGTTTCTTTGCCCAGAACTTTGTTGTTTCCCTACCATGGTCGCTTCAAACTCAGAAATTACTCTGACAAGTTCTGGTCCTGCCACTGCCCATCTCAAGAGGGAGTTTGCATCCTGGGTAAGCCCGATGATTCTGCCTTCATCCTTCATTACTCCATTGTTTTGTTCATGGCAGTGATCGACAGCAATGAGGGAGAATTTTCTCTGGGATTTTGCCACAACAAACTTGCCTTGCTGAAATTCTTTGGCAACATCTGGATGAGTGTGAGATAGACTGCTCATGTCACCGCACATGTACGGACATCCAACGTGCGTAGTGGGTGTGGTTGAGACTGAAGAACCAAGGTGTCAATTTCTTCAATGTATCCACATACAAATCAAAGTCACCAGTACGTAGTGATTGCACAAATGTGAACAAGAGAAGTTCCAGCTCTAGACTCGTATGCCAGTACATGAACTGAGGACTTTCAGCTTTTCGCCGTTCACACCATGTGCTGAAAGTGTCTGGATTCTTCGGAATTGTTTGCAACATATCCATCATAAGCCTTCTTGAGAAGGATGTACAATGCACATGCAGTGACTTGGTGAGCATGACGGGTTCGAGTCACATGTGATGCCTTCAGGAAGGACTCAGCAATGCCTGGTGTGGCAACATCAGCTTCCTGGAGAACTTCCACCCAACCACTTCCATCAAGCCAATGACCCAAAGCTTTCAAGCCTGTCATTTCAGTGTGTAGACCCCCCATAAGCATTACAAACTTGTCGTCACCATACAGTTCGGACATATTCCATTGCAGCTTCTTCAGTGTAGCATACAGAGGTTGGTCCCCACTAATCACTGGAGTCTGGCCAGGGTTGAGGTGATGAACTGCTGACTTCACCACTTCCATGCAATGCCGAAGCATAGATGGTGAGCTGGCTTCCTCAACAAAGAGAGGCATCATGGCATTCACAGATGGCAGAATGTCTGGGTCTGGCACTCTGCTGGCATGGTATGCTGCCCAAGACAAAGTCGCCTCTGCTGATATGTCATCTGCATGATGTTTCTCAACATGACTCAGCCAGTCATATTCCTTGTCCATGTCCTTGGTCAAAGGGGTGTTGGAAGAAGCCAGGTCTGCAGGGATGGGTGGGACAAAGACGTCATTTTTTGGCAACCGTGTTGGTTTCAGTTCAGTGTACGAGAGGGGCAAGTCGCTCATTTTCCTCAACCCCCTCTCTTGAGTTATTGAATTAGTGAATCCTTGGCCATTGTCTTCATCTTCACAGACATCTCGCGGAGTGAGATTCTGGAACAAGGACAAGCTGGTGCCATGGAATGAACTTGTAGATGTCGCAGAGCTAGGGTTGTGGTCGATGTTGTCTGCAGCAATGGTGATGAAATGCCCTTTGCGAAGTTGAGGAGGACAGACTGTGCCAATCTGATGGTAATAGTCACAGACGTTATTACCCAATGATGTGATCAAGTCCATTGTGCGGTTGTATGATGCCGACATACCAAGAGTATATAGACTCTCAATCAACTTTCTATCTCTGGTTAGTGCATGAGCCTTAAGACCTACATAGGCGGGTAGTGGCGTTTCACGATCTTTGCTGTGATATACTTGTGGATTTCTCACAGAATCCCTGCGTCTCTTGATGCTGTTGTACACCAACAGCTGAGCAATGGATAGTATTGGTTGGCTGATAGTTGTGTTGGATGTTTGATCTGTGATGTTTGAACCATTGATAAGCATGCTGACCAGTGACAAAAGGGACCGTGGAACAGACTCCACTTGGCTGTTATGGCCAAACGATCCAGAGAATGTTATTTTGTGTGCGAAGATGTCCTGTCGGATCATTTCAGCAATTTGGGTCATCATGCTCGTCTCGATCAGTCTGGTATCCTTCTCGTCCTTCTTTGTAAGCTTTCATCCTTGGGAGATGCATGAGAATGCGGTCTTTCAGATGCTTACTGTTTACTCGTGCAGTAACATCCACTCCAAGTTGATTTAGCCTGTCAGTGTAGAGCTTCACAAGATCGGCAAGTCTGAACACCTTCACATCCTCATCTTGCCTCTTCTCCTCAATGTAGGAAATCAGCTGAGCCAAAGCAATTCCTTTACATGTCTGGTCATCTGAGGCATCCTGATCCTGTGATACCTTTGCACGTGCTCTATTGTACAGGTTTGTAAGGCAGTTTGCATGATACTTTGCCTCCTGGGCAATAAGGTCTCCTGCACTTAATTTTGCAAGAAGATTTTCATCTTGTAGATCATGTGCGCATTTCCTCACACGAAAATCTAGTTGAAATGTACAGACTTCGCGGAGGTTCTCCTTTGTTTGCTGCTGGGAACAAAAGAAGCATTTGGGACAATTGCTGCCAACTGTTCCACTTGAGGCAGTATCACCACCACTGCTAGTGCTACGTGTGAAAATTCGTTTTGAAGCAGTCCCATCTTCCTCAGACTTGTGCTTTCGTTTTGCGCGTTCCAGTTTGGTATGTGAAAACTTCTGATAACAAGATTTGTGCCACTTTGCATTCTGTTCTTTCAATGTTAATTGAATACCATTCCCATGGTCAAGTCGTGCCAGATTGATTTTGATTGGCATTGAGTCAAGGTTACTAAACTGTGTGATGTTGTCTACTATGGTTTCATAGCCTCTGTCAGTTGGTGATATGGGAGACTCTTTGGTGTCCAGTTGACAAAAAACACAGATAGTCCAATCAGTTGCTTGAACAGATGAAGATGAGGCACTGGCCATTTCTGTGAATATTCAGTACGTCTTGACTATCACTGTGCGCAGATCAAATATATCAAACTTGCTGAAACTGGAAACAAAATATGATTAAGGCCGAGGGTTTATCCTTTTACCACCTTTATCAAATACATCTGTTGCACACATTCCTTTATGGGATACAACTAGGTTCAGTTTCCCTACACCTAGCCCGATCGTTCATCCAATGCCATTTAAGTCCCGTGCGATCTGTACACCTTCCGGGTAATTCTTAAGCCCCGTTACCCTTGGCTCGGCTCTCCCGCGCTGGCACATCCTGTCAATTCAGGCGCGGCGATCTAACTACATCTACCAACTACAAACTACAGTTTAGTAGCTAGTGGATTTGGGGCTGTTAGATAGCATTTGGGACACTGATCTAGATATACTAGTACTTATTAAAGTACTAGTATATCTAGATCAGCTGGCACTGAACCCCATGCTGAGTTACACAGCAGTGATGTCACCAGTGTGCCCTGGTTGTGTGCTGACATTCACTCTATTATATAGTAATATATGCTTTTATACATCTTTTGAACCATTTTAGGAGTGAATATAGGAAAATAAATAAAAGTACAAAGTCATAACACTTCATAGTAGTTCAGAAACTGCATCGTTGCTGCCGGTTGCTAAGGAAAATGCTTTGCCTAGCAACCGTTGCTATGCAATACAGAAATCTCGGTGGCTCCTGCTCTGAAATTGTAAAGTAGGTCCTTGTGAACATTTCCGGGAAGTTTCATGCTTGTATCACCTTGTGAGCAATTCTTGCACCCATTTCCTTGACTAATTGGAGTTAATCATTTATTCATGGTGTTGTGGGATTGAACCCTAGTCCGTAACATTATATGGGGGCCTGTCCGGGATTACCTTTTTGCTTTTATACAACAGTTAATTGTTTTATTAGTGGTCAACTATGAATACTTATGATTTTGTGTGTCCTGTTTTGGTGTGAATCATTTTCTTTGTTTTGTGCACTCTTGAACATCTCCTCTTCTAAGACTATTTGCCCTGTTTAGATTTCAATATGGAGTTTAATTTCGATGTGTTTGTTGAGAAACCTTCTTTGAGTACCTTGACTGTTTCCCAGATAAAGAAAACTGATTGGATTGCATTAGCCATCAAATATGGAGTTGCTCACAAATCCAGTATGACTAAAGCTAAGGTAAAGAAGTGTGTGATCGATTAATTGGTAATTGATGAGTTGCTACCACTTGAAGCCTATAGTTTGTGCGCTGGTGATGGAGGTAGCGCATCATTGCTTATGATTAAAAAGATGGAATTAGAGGAAACAGAGAGAGCATGAAAGATAAATGAAAGCCCAAGAAAATGCTCAAAAGGAGCAAGATCGAATACAAAAAGAGAATGATCGATTACAAAGGGAGCAAGATCGATTACATTAACTTGAAGCATTTAGACTGAAGAATGAAGAAAGTGTGAAAGACAGAGAAGTGAATGCAAAGAAACCTTTCTCTGACCTAGGAAATCAGTTAAAATTTATGCCAAAATTTGATGAAACTGATGTTGAGAATTTCTTCAATCTCTTTGAGCGTGTAGCAAACCAGCTTAACCCTCTCACGACCCTATGACGACGCAGAGGTTGCCAGATTAGCAATAAGAAATAGAGTTCTCTCACTCTTATAATTACCTCTCCAGAATTAGTTTTCTGCCCACAGCTAACTCAAAGACAACTGCAGAGGTTAAATTAACTAAACTAAAGGTTTCTAAACACCCCTGATGGTAACAAAGGCTTTAAAGTATCTCTAATAGGCTCAAAAGTGCGTAAAGAACGTGAGAGGGTTAAATGGCCAACAGACCAGTGGAGTTTCTTTTCCCAAACCGCTTTCATAGGTAAAGCAAAGTTGATATACGCTAATCTCCCTAGTGATAGCATACATTATGATGATCTAAAAAAGACTATCTTGGAGGCTTATGACCAGGTTCCTGAAACTTATAGAGAGAATTTCCGTAATCTAAAGAAGGAAGAGAAACTATCCTATCTAGAGTTTGTCAAAGAGAAGGAAAGGCTCTTTAATGCTTGGTTGAGGGCCAGTAAAGTAACTACTTTTGAACAACTCTGTCAGCTGGTTGTGTTAGAAGAAATTCTCCGCAAAGTTCCATATTCCTTGAAATTGTATCTACAAGAGAGAGAAGTTACTAATGTAAACAAGGCAGCCACTTTGGCTGAAAATTACAGGTTGACTCATGGTGACTCTTTTTTCAGGCAGAAGCAGAAGGGGACTGACTCGTCTAGGAGTACTAGTGTCTCTAGCGGAAGTTTCCGAGGTGATGGTGGAACTTGTGTAACAGGTAATGGGAATGGTTCTGGTGGCTCCCAGCCATCTACTAGGGTTACTTCTGGGAGCACTGTATCTGGTAAGACTGAACCAGGTAAAACCCCAAACTCATCCAAACCTACTTTGATTTGTGCTTACTGTAAACAAACCGGTCATCACATTAGGGACTGTCCTAAGCTTAAAGGCAGGGAAAGACGCCCAGAACAAATTCTGGCTACTTCTAGCATTCCTTCTAACTTGCCTACCAGTGAACCACCTACTTCTAGTTCTTGTTGTTGTTGTTGGTGGTGTTACAGGAACACTCGAGCACGTCACCGCGCCCGCTCCAGCCCTTCCTTCGTAGTCACGGAGAGGTCGACGACAACAAGCGCATCAGGCGCCCAGTCGCTGTGAGGAAGCTGCAGAAGCGTAGAATCACGGCACGTCTCATCTCATCAGGGACCCCCCGGCCTCCGAGGATCGTTGGCAGGGAGAGCGAGGTGATGCCGAGGAGTCGAAGGCGGCCTGCGAGGATAGACCGCTCCATGTAGAAGCGAGAACATCTCAACACATAGTGCTCAATAGTCTCCGGCTGACCACACCACCGGCATGCATCACTACCCAGGATACCCAACCGCCGGAGGTGGCCAGAGAGCGTGGTATGGCCAATGCGTAGCCTGGCCAGTGTCACGTCCAGACTGCGGAGCTTGTTTCTTGCCCAGGGTTGGGGAGATGAGTCTACCCGATAGGTGCCGAGGGTAGTGGCTGGTAACGAACATCGGAGGGTGGCGTTCCATTGATCTATACATGCCCGACGAACCACCAACTGATGGGACCGCAGATCAGCGTCCAAACTGCTGCAGCAGTATCGGGATGTGTTAGATAAGGTTAGGATGAAGGGAGGGATCCCTGTAGTACATTGTATCCTACCCAGAAGAGGAGTTCCCAAGGAATGGACATCCAGGGCGATTGGTGTCAATTGCCGTTTGGAGAAATATTGCAAGAAAAAGCAATACCATTCATTGATAACTGGGATAGTTTCTATGGGAGAGATGGGATGTACGCAGAATATCCTAAACGCTACAACAATAATAATAATCGCCACGACAATGCAGTATTCCTATCAACAAAAAGCGCCTAAGTCGTTTGTCTCTCAATACATCAAACTAGGCTGCGAAATGCTTGTGTAATCATAAACGGGTATGCATAATAAGAGTAATTGGTTTAATATACTTAATGTCTAGTCTAGCTAGAGTCAATGATATGAGATACTGGTGTGTATGGCATGCCGCATAGCCTAGTGCAAATCTCAAATCTGTGCGTCAAATATTACATTATAGGGAAGGGTAGCTCTCTTGAGAAACCTTAATACCGAAGTATTAAGCGTTCTCCTGGCGTACCTCAAAGACAAGCAACCGAGCCTAGAACAGTGCAGAATGGTATAGGCAAAAAGCCCTCATTCGTGCATGCTCTACTCTCAATGGCACACAGACTAGAATTTACCCAATCAACTCCAGTTCTCAGGTATGTCGTGCAGCTTTTAACTAAAGCCAACACCCATCGGAAACAATACCTAATAGTATCAGACTCCTAGTCTAGCATTATCTAATCCAGCAGAACACTAATAATTATAGGAAGCGGTACTGAACAATATGAATGCCAACCAATGCTTCGTGATCAACTTATCTTAACAACTAACATACATGGGTTATATCAGACCTTAACGCACAATACAACTGGCCAGCATGAAGCTGATTATGCAGAGTTAACCAGAGGGGATATAATATTAATAAAAGGTGGTGAAAGGTATGGAAAATGAGAGAGATAGGCAGAGGAAAAGGTTCTCAGGTGGAGAGAGGAGGACAGGTATCAAAGGGATAAGAGGGATGCGTTCTAGAAACCAGATCTGAGGGAGAGAGTGGCCAGAGAGCAGTATATATACTAGCACTAGTTCGAACCGCGTGGGAAAGCGGTAACAAGTCCTCTAGCCAATGCTAAAGAAGCTAGCTAAACATGACGTCATCAAGCATGGTAAAAAACTCCTCTAACCAATCCCCGAGGCCAGCCAGCTATCACGTCATCGAGTATAGCAAAACACTGCGCGCCTCCCCACACTCTGTTCTACTCTCTCTCTCTCTCTCAAATCCTATCATTACTACTTAATGATAAAACATATACTTTGCAATTAAATATATAAAGCCTTGACATGGGTGAAAACAAAGAGCCTTTCTGGACTGCCCATGACACGAGCTTTCATATAAAATAAAGCACACAACAATACACCAACTGTAGCCACATCCACTGCCCTGGCGATCCTAGCGAATCACTGTAGGACAAGCCATGCGGTTCTAACGGAGTGGTTAACGTCACAAGTGATTCACGTATAATCTCCCACAGAAACTCCATGGGACACAGTGCCTCGACTTGCCTAATTCAAACCCGATTTAGGCCAGGTAGTATTGGACTTTACAGAGAGTGACAAGTCGGCGGGGTCCGGAACATAAGGGGCATGGAAAATATTGTTTTTTATTTATTGCTTGGTTGTCTAACGTCTTAAAGATACAATGCGTACCTGAATAAATGGGGATTAGTGTGCTTTATTAACTAAATACTAAAAGGTAGTAGCTTAATGGCTAAGGGTACATATGATAAATCATCATAGTTGGAGGCCTCTCTCCATTTAGAGGCTTGTATGGAATGGATTGCTTATCTTGTTTCGTGGCATTCCAAGCACAGCCCTGTTTAGCTGTGATAGTGGTGCATTAGACGCCCGGGTGGTTGAAGAGGAATGAAGGAGGTTGGTGTCTAATTAACATAAAGTCCTCCTCTGTAATCCAGGTCTGTCCCAGGTGCGGGTGGCCATTGTTCACCTGGCGCCCGGGGGTATGGACTAGCAAACTGTGGTGGATGTTCTACTCCGCGTATGGTACAAAGGGAGTACAAAGGAAATCAAGCAACAACAGATCTAGTGACCCTTCTAGGCTGCTTGTCCTCCAAAACACTGAGGATCAAGTGTCCAAACAGTGGTTTAGAGTGGGTAAGGGAACATTGGAAAGGGAACTACTGCCCTGGAACTAATGTCCGTGGCAGGACTAGGAAGTTAGTAGGGGACATATGGGTTAGTAACTGAGGGGAGGATAAAATAAAGTTATTCATTTACAAACGCAGTCAGTCGCGGGTTTGATGCGAGATATTTGTCAAGGCGGAGTTTAAATGAATCAACGGTGCTGCAGTCTATAACGTCTCGGGGAAGCCCATTCCACAAGTTGACAACTCGATTGAAGAAGAAATTCTTAGATTCGTGTGAGTTCAAAGATTTACCAATAATTTTGCAACCGTTTCCCCGCGTGTAATTAGATTGGTCGATAGTGAAGTACTTACTACAGTTCATATTGTCGATGCCTTTGATGATTTTGAACACTTGAATTAAGTCTCCTCTTAATCTGCGCTGGGTTAAAGGAAATAGATTTAATTCTCTAAGACGCTCTTCGTATGGTTTGTTCTTTAGGCTAGGTATCATTTTGGTAACTCTACGTTGAACTCGTTCTAGCTTGTTTATGTCTTTTTGGTAATAAGGGCACCAGCATTGAACGCAGTATTCCAGAAGAGGGCGGACTAAGGAATTGTAAAGGGTTAGGATAACGTCTTTTGATTTATGCTCAAATGACCTGCCTATAAAGCCAATTATTTTGTTTACCTTCTTAACAACTTCTGAACATTGTTGACTCGGTTTTAGGTTACTCGATATTGTTACTCCCAGATCGGTTTCTCTGTTTACATTCTTAAGCTGAGTGCCATGCATCGAATAGTTTGCTTTCTCATTTAGGTATCCGATATGTAGTACTTTACATTTATCCGCATTGAAACTCATTTGCCAAATTTGGGCCCAATGTGACAATTTATCTAGATTGTGTTGCATATCGTCAACTTGTTCTTTTGAGAGTACGCTATTTGCAATTTTTGTATCGTCAGCAAATTTTGAGATTGTACAGGTGAGACCCTCATCTATGTCGTTGATGTAAATTAGAAAGAGAATTGGTTCTAGTACCGATCCCTGGGGTACCCCGCTACTTACATTGGTCCATTTAGATGCCTTACCGTTTATGACTACTCTTTGCTTTCTGTCCCTGAGCCAATTTTCTATCCATTTCAACACACCGTCTTGTATTCCATGCGCTTTTAGTTTTAGCAGGAAACGTTTGTGGGGAACTTTGTCAAAGGCCTTTTGAAAATCAAGGTATATAATATCTACAGCTTTACTCTCATCGTAGAGGTTGAGGATATCGTGGAAGAAGTCTAAGAGGTTTGTTAAACAGGAACGTTTTTTACGAAAGCCGTGTTGAGTATCTTTAAGTATGTTATTTTCCTCTAAGTGATTTACGAGTCTGTCTCTTATGACCGTTTCTAGCATTTTACATACAACTGAGGTTAAGCTAATTGGACGATAGTTGCTGGGTAGGAATTTGCTGCCTTTTTTGAATATCGGTGTTACGTTGGCTATCTTCCACTGATCAGGCATAGTTCCAGACTGCAAGGATTTATTGAATAGTAATGTCAGTGGTTTGGAGAGCTCATCCTTAGCTTCCTTTAGAACTCTAGGCGAGATTGTATCAGGTCCAGGCATTTTATTTACCTTGAGTTTATCTAAACAATTCAATACTTCTCTCTCTGTAACGGTGATATTGCTTAGAACATCTGAATTATCAATCTGAATCGGCGATGGTGTAGGGATATCACTGAGGTCTTCTGTTGTAAAAACTGATGCAAAGAAGGTATTGAGGGCATTACTCATTTGTACTTCGTCTTTGGTGTATTCTCCATTTTTATCGACTAACGGTCCAACAGTAACTTGAAGTAACTACTTTTTTCTTTCTGATAAAACTATAGAATTCTTTTGGGTTTGTTTAACTTTGATTCGCAATATGTAACTCTAGGGTCTTTTTACTTTGCTTTATTAACTTTTTGGCTTTGCGTCGTAGCTCTACAAATTTCACCCGTTCTTCGTCATTTTGTGAGGATTTTAATCTATCATTAGCAAATTTTTTAGCAAGCAGGCAGTTTGAAATATCTTTATTCCACCATTTGGGCTTATTATTATGGCCTGGACGCCGTATTTTCGATGGTATGCAGTCTTGCACTGCTTTTAGGTAAGTTGTTTCGAATAACTTCCAAGATGTATTTATGTCGTTATTGTTAATTAAAAAGCTCCAGTCAGTTTCTTTAAACATAGCTCTAAGTTTATGAAAGTTTGCTTTCTTGAAATTAGGGACTTTTTCGATGCTACTATTTGGTTCGTTACTAGTAAAGTTTAAAGTGAAAGTTATCGTACGATGGTCGCTGTTACTGAATTCATCACCAACATTCAAATTCTCTATTAATTCTTCTTTTGTTGCAAGTACAATGTCAAGAACGTTATTACCACGGGTCGGTGTTCGAACAAATTGATAAAGCGAACTCTCTTGCAAGTTCGTATACAAGTCATGTCCGGAGTGTGAAGTAAGAGTATCGCCCCACTTGGTCACAGGTAAATTAAAGTCGCCAAAAATTACGGTATCTTGTGAGTTACTTACATCTGCAATTTGTTCGTAAATTTCTCGGTCAGTGTGCACTGATTGAGGTGGAGGTCTGTATATTATTTTTGTACCTTTATTATTCTTTATTAGCACAAAAGATGTGTCGACATTCACAATTTGAGGTTTTGGCAAGAGGGTAGGGTTAAGACTTTCTTTGATATAAAGTAAAACGCCACCTCCATTTCGATTTATTCGGCTTTTCTCAAACATTACATAACCGGGAAGTGAATACTCTGCTAAAAAGTCTCTATCTTCTGTATTGAGCCAAGATTCTGTTATGCCAATCACATCATAATTTTCTGTAAACACTAGCTCCTCTAAATCTGAAAATGTGTTGCGTATGCTACGAGCGTTTGCATAGAAAACCTTTAAATTTGTTATTTTAGAACTCACGGAACGCTCTTTAATAATATTGTTGGTTCTTGTCGGATCTACATGTATGTTCATGGCTGTCCTCGGTCCTCGCTGTCTTCGGTCCTTATCGCTGGTGGTCCTCGGTTGCCTCTGTTTTTTGCTTGCCGTTGGATGATTTATGTCACTGCTGCTTCTTCTCGGATGGCGTTTTTTTATTCATGGCTGCGGACTGCTTCGGGTAGGAGACGACCCATGCGTGCTGAACCCACAGGGTTTAGATGAGTGCCATCCTTGCGGAACAGAGTAGGGTGGTTATAGAAATTATCCCAGAAGTTGATGAATTCAACTTCTTCCTTCAGACACAAATATTTTTGTCGGCTATTTGTCTGAAGGCCTTGTCGTAGAATTTGTCAGGTGCGTCGATCTTGGGGAGAATGCCTGAGATGATGATATTCCTTGACTTGTTTTTGTAGTGCTGGATCATCTTGCGATATTTCTCCGTCAACTCTTCGGATCTGGTGCGCATGATGTCATTTGAACCAGCATGGATGACAAAAAGGGTATTTTCGTTGGCATCCTTTGTGGTATCTTCGAAGGCTTCCACAATGTCGTCCAGTCCAGCTCCTGGGATGCAAAATCTTTTTCGTCGATTTGGGACTCTGTCGCAGAACTCTTCGACCTGTCCTCGTAGGATGGAATCCCCAACGAGCCTGGTCTCTTCTGGTTCGTCTTCCATCTCTACCAAGATCTCAAATCTGTTTGACATTGTGACTGGTAGATGAGACCTTTTCTGCGTTGGTCGTGCACCGTTCCTCACTGGTGTAAATCCGGAAATCTGTGGTGGCGAGACTATGCGTACAGGTCGGGGAGAGGAGTGGTTAGAACGGGGGCGAGGGGTTGGTACTGTTTGTGCTAGCAGGCTTCTTGCACGAGGAGTGGGGGAGAGACTAAGGTGAACAGGGCGGCTGTCCTGGTTTGATGTCGGCTCAGGTTCATCAGAAGCATCTGTTGCAGTGGCTACTGCAGGTGTTGGATTGTTGGCAGATGACGTTGAGGCGGTGGTGGATGCTGGAGTTGAAACAATTGGAGTTAGTGAGTGTTACAAATTCTTGGAGTGATTCCAGCTTCCTGGTGAGGGCGTTGATCTTGTTGTGGGCTTCATCCAATTTTGCTGTCAAATCCTCTCGTTGCTGGCAGAGTCGGCAGACTTGTGGATCGGCAGGAGCAAACATGGAAGCACCAAACCTACCGGCGCAGTTGGTACAGGCACGAGGCATGGTGACGATCACTTTCTTCAGATCACTTCACTCACTTAAAAACACTTAACTCACTTTAAAAACACTAAACTCACTTTAAAAAACACTTATCTCACTTTAAAAACACTTAACTCACTTCAGGTCACTTCACTTACATAAATAGGCCTAACCGAAAACAAAAAATTTGAAATACGCACAAATAGGTTATCAGCAGTGATAGCCTAACCAAAAATTAAAACAAAACAAAATTAAATTTAAATACGCAGTGATAAACGAACCGAAAACAATTTTATTTTTATTTAAACAGAAATAGGCCACCAGGGGTGATAGCCTATCCTAACTGAAAACAAAAATAACCAAAAACAAAAATGATGAAATACTGGTACGCAGAAATATGCCACCAGCGGTGATAGCCTAACTGAAAATTTAAAAATTTAAGTACGCAGAAATAGGCCACCAGGGATGATAGCCTCGACTAACCAAAAACAAAAATAACCGAAAACAAAAATTATGAAATACCGGTACGCAGAAATAGGCCACCAGCGGTGATAGCCTAACTGAAAATTTAAAAATTGAAGTACACAAAAATAGGCCACCAGGGATGATAGCCTAGACTAACCAAAAACAAAAATAACATAACCTTAAACAAATATATATATAACAGAATATGTAACTAAATATACAATTCACCAAATAGAGATTATATAAAAATAAAGTGTGACTGCACACAAGGGGTTAATATACTGTGTCAACAGATGGACCTGGTGTCGCTGTAGCCTAGTAAAGCAGTAGCCTACTCTTTTTAGATAAAAAAGTGTATCAGTCAAAGTTTACTAAAAGATCGTGCAAGCAACAACTAAAATTACAGATATATATACAGTAGCTACAGTAGGATACTAAATACAATATCTACAAGAGTTAATAATAAAAAACAGATTGGCTGGCTATAGGCTAGGCTAGGCTTGGGTTAGGTTAAAAGCTTGGCAGGTTGGGTTAGGCTAGGTTAGTTTGTACAAATACCACCCTTAGCTTAAAGTAAAATCAGTCTGAGGAGAAAAAGTCAAGAAGATATCTAGGGGGAAAAGATAAATTAATGCACTTAGATTTGGTACAAAATTGGCTGGAATTTAATATATATAATCCCTCAAAAAAATGTGTTTACAAAATGGCGTCGGTGTTAGTCCCTGTAGGCAGGAAACCATATTGTTTATTAGCAAATTAATATGCAAAGCTTTACTTACATACAAGGCAGTTAAATAGATACTTACTACAGTAGGTAATGGGTAAAATTAGGGGCTACGATTTGATATAAAATAGTAAGAGAGCGTTTGTTTACAAAATAAAACAAAACAATAGATGGCGCTAGTGACACCCTGTCCGAGCAGGAGTCTTGTGATAAACACAAAGTTTATCAGTCAATACACAGCAAAATATCGTGCAGTGTTACTTACTAAGCTACAGGATGGTTAAACGTGCTCTTAACCACCTTTCATGCACAAGAATGAAGAGGATGAGTAGTTAATACTCAAATTATGATCGATAACGTGAGAGCGTTGACAGAGCGTCTGCAACGTCTGGCGGTAGCGAGCGGTGTGGGTAATACGTAGTATACGTATTACCCTACGTAATTACCCTACGTGGTATACGTAGGGTAAGCCGCGCGCCTCTCATGGGGTGGTGCTATGGGTGACTGTGGTACCCTGTTGTTGCTGTCCCGGGAGGGCTGCTTCTGGTCTCTCTTCCGGCGGGTTATGGACGCAATCCGATAGTGGTGATTTGTGGCTCCTGCCGTTGATGGGAATGGTTTTGGGTTTTCCTTTGGCATTAGGTTATCCAACCCTGTCATTTCAAAAACTTCGCGCTGGGCGAAGGTATTGTGGGTAAATCCCGATGAATTTCGTCATTTTATGATAAATATCGTTATTACTTATTCATAAGCGCCTATTTTACGTTTAATATGAAGATATTAACATGTAACAACACTAAAAATAAGTGGGAATAGTATTTGTGGGGTGATAAAGACAAATTATTGCCGACCGTCCAGTCATGAGGTGAGAGGTGCGCGAGCCCTACATCCTCCCCTCTCGAGGCCTGAAGTGAGACTGATGTCTCGTTAGTGCTGTCTCTCTCTTCCCCCGCTCCCTATATGTGTCCTAGATGACCTTGAAACCAGGTGGGAGATATTGCCATGGAAAATAAACTGATAAACAAGGGAATAAGAGGAAAAATAAGTGATAATTGAAGGGGGGGCACATATGTGGACGAGTGATAGGGGTATGGAGGGGAATTATCTCACATAATCACATATTCCTTTGTTTTGAGTGCTACTTAGGTCTTTTAATAGGCTTTTTTTTTAGGCCCTGGTTCATATGAGGACGCTCGCCCTCATAGGGTTCAGACTTATATGAGGACGCTCGCCGTCCTTGGATTAATGGTCTTTGCTTTTATACATACTTCTCTCAAACACGGTTACTTTGCTTTTCCCTACATTGACCTAATTTCAAACACACAGCTTTGATGGTGTAGGCATAGTGGTTAGTGTTTAAGATCTGTATATGGTATATCAGGTTCGAATCCCGGGAGGATGACATTATTTCATTAAATTCATTTGAGGGGGTTCGGTGTTGGGAATAAAATTAAAATTAAATAGTGACCACTATCTGCACTTCTTTCACATTTTCTGCCAACAAGACCGTATCCTCCGCATATAGACAACTTAAAATCTGCCACTCTTCCCTCTGATTTCAGCCTAGCTCCTGTTCCCATTATTCCCACCCTATATTCCCTGATCACTTCATTCATGTACTGTATATATTAACAAAACCAAGGAAAATTGACCCATCAGTCTTACTCATGCGTTGATTTTAAAATTATCACTTAGCTGTTGGCCTATCTTCACATTTGCCAAGGCGTTCCAATAAAAATATATTACTGCCATTAGTAATTATCCTCCTACACCATAAATGTCAATACTTCCCACAAACTCTCCCAATCAATGTTATCGTAGCACTTTTAGAAAGCCATGAATACTGCAGTTTTCAATTCTTGGCTAAATCTTTCTCTGCCAAAAATTTCTTTGACGTTTTCAGGTCAATGTAACTCCTACCGTTTCTGAAACTTCCCTGCTTTTCATCTATTTTATCAGTAATCTTCTGTAGTAGTCTGTTACCACTCTTCCATACACCTCTTCAAGTAGGCTAATTCCCCTATATCTCTTACATCCCTTTGTGCAGGGGCACAAACACTGCTTTCCCTATTGCTATCCTTTTGATACACGATTTCCACTAAGTTAGATAACCTATGCATTGTGTCTGCTTCTTCCCTCCGCATTTCACCTGGGATATTACCTATTCCAGTAGTTTTTACCATTTTAAGTCTGTAAATGGCTTGTTTTACTTATCTGCTCCCGTCTTGTCTACCCTCTTTGTACTGGCTCTCTCCATCCCCATGGTTGAGATATTTGCCTTTTCCCTACATAAGCTATTTACGGCTGAATTACTATAACTGTTTCCACACGTACACCACATTTTAGAAGTTATTTTAAAACTACCATTATTGATGCTGAATCGGTCAAAGCAATGTGCTGCATAATCACATAAATTATGATCTGGACAGAATCTGCAAATTGTGAAAAGCTTACCTTGTTTAGCGGGACCCGACTTAAGTCGGCCTAGAGAACCAAGGACTAAGTGGTGGGGCCCGACTTAAGTCTGTGTGCAATTTTTGAGCAATAATGGCTCTGAGAGAGAGACGAGCGATGGGAGGAGCGTAGGTCGGCTCATGACCGCTCGGCACGGGTCCCGCGCGACTACTGACGTTCCCTCTACACACATCCACACTTACTGCCTCGCTACACAGGGAATTATGTAAGGATATTACCGTATTTTAGGGATTTTGCACTCGTCTTGCACGATTGTTGCAAGAGAACGCGTGCTCGTAGAAGGATGGTTCTGGTGTCATTGGAAAGATCAATTATCGCCCTTTCAGGGATACATAATTGTATTACGCTCTGGCTCTTGTTTATGCATGAAAAAGAGCACGGAAACAAGGTCGTTTAGGGTAAAACCACCCGCTTGCCAGGTAGTAGAAGTTACCGACCTAGCCGCTCGTGGAGTGTTAAGGATACTAATTCTTTAGGTTTTCATATAATGTAAAGCAAAAGTACACCAGAGTAACTTACTCTGTTAACAACTAGACCATTTTCTTAGGAAATCATTTTTGTAAGATTAATTGAAACTGGTTCATAACTCTTGGAATTTGAAAAGCTGAATGAAAGTCGAGTAAATTCTTGCCTAAAATTAATTATCACTGGGTCAGAGTAATGCATATATACATTTCAAGACCGTGCTCCACACGAACTGCCGCAGTGTGGTTTCGGACTGGTTGTCCAAAGGTGTCAGCCTTGTTCAAAGCTGCCTCACTTCTAAGTTTTTTTAATTAAAGAGCAAATTGTAAAGTCTGATCCCACGTCTTTCTTGATCTGTCCCTTGATGCAGCAGCTCCCTCCACATTCACGGACTTGCATTTTGTAGGCAAACTTAGTTCATCTTTCCTCCACATGCCCAAACCATCCAAACCTGCTAGTACGCTGATACTCTTGATACCAAACAGTCTCTTCTGATGGTGGAGAACCATCTAGGATGCAGTGGGTAAAGACATAATGGCAGAATAAGAACCCAAGTTTAATCAAAGTTTCGCCAAGAAAGCCTGGACACACGGAGTTTGAAGCAATTTAAGTCATAGGAAGAGGGAAAGACTGATTTTGGGAGAGAGTTCCAGAGCTCAGCTGTTGAATAGAAGAAAAACAGAGTAGCATTTCACTCTTGGGTTGGAGAGTTGCACAGAGTAGGGGTGGGATTGTGTTGCAAGACGGGTACCACGTACCCTACGTAGAGGTGGTGGTATACACGGGGAGAGCTCTGAGGAACACTGATTATTGTAGTAGCGATAGAATAGCGAGAGAGATGCAACATTGCGGCGAAGAGAAAGAGATTGCAGAAAGTTGGTGAATAGACGGGAGTTAATTCTTTCACGCATTTTTGACGCAGAGGTTGCCAGATTAGCAATAAGAAATAGAGTTCTCTCACTCTTATAATTACCTCTCCAAAATTAGTTTTCTGCCCACAGCTAACTCAAAGACAACTGCAGAGGTTGAAGTAACTAAACTAAAGGTTTATAAATACCTCTGATGGTAACAAAGGTTTTAAAGTATCCCTAATAGGCTCAAAATCGCGTCATAAGCGTGAAAGGGTTAATGATACAAAAGGCCTTCTTTCTACTTTGTCTAGGAGTGCGGTGTGAGAGGATCCTCCCCACACATTTTAACAGTACTCAATAATATTATGCACTGTCCCCCTGTACAGACCAAGAAGCTGTGCAGGGGTAAAGAACTCCTTGAGGCGGTTGAGCACACCCAGTTCTGGAAGGCTGCATTAGCAAGACTGGTAATATGGTCCTTCCAAGTGAGAGCAGAAGAAAAAGAGCCGCCAAGAATATTGAGAGAAGATGAAGGATTGATTTTTGTATTGTTGAAGTATAAGGGATAGTCCTTTGAGAGCTCCGGACGAGTAGTACGATGGAGAAATAGGATTTTTGAAGTATTAACACTCAAGCCGCGGTGACCGTCACATGACGGGCGAGAGATAAATGGACTATCCTCCTATACCCGTCATATGACGGGCGGCATTCTGAGCACATTAGGGGCTCTGAGAGAGAGTCTGCGCGTTGGGAGGACGATAGGCGAGCTCTGACCGCTCGGCACCACCACTGGGCCGCGTCTGGGACCACCGCCGCCTCCCTATATATTTAGGGACAAACGGCGTCATAATCTGATGACTTTGTGCACTTCCTTAACCTCTTCAGGATTGACAGTATATTATGCCTATCACTAAGTGATCTTATATAGCCTAGGAAGGATCAATGGAAATTAAAAAGGCAAGAGCTATCTTATTTGTTTTGTTTTCTATGTGGATGAGGGAGACAAAAGGCAAAACTGCCTGTGACGAGTGTCTACCCCAAAGTTGAAATAGTGTTAGAGCCAAAATCAAGGAATGTTCAAGTCAAAATGTCTGGACACACGAAGTTTGAAGCAATTTAAGTCATAGGATGAGGGAAAGATGGATTAAGGGAGAGAGTTCCAGAGCTCAGCTGTAGAATAGCAGAAAGATTGGGAGTTTAGTTTCACTCTTGGGTTGGAGAGTTGTACAGAGTAGGTGTGGGATTGTCTTGCAAGACGATTGTTATGTACCCTATGTCGAGGAGGTGGTAAAAACTGAAAGAGCTCTGAGGAACACTGATTATTGTAATAGCAATAGAATAGTGAGTGAGATGCAACATTGCGGCGAAGAGAGAGAGATTACAGAGAATCGGTGAGTGAACGTGAGTGAATGAGACGAAAGGCTTTCTTTTCTACTTTGTCTAAGAGTGTTATGTGAGAGGATCTTCCCCCCCCATATGCGAATAATACTCAATACATGGATGCTCTGTGCCCCTGTACAGAGCAAGAAGCTGTGCAGGGGTAAAAAAAAAATATGAGGTGGTTGGGCACACCCAGCTTCTGGGAAGCCATTTTAGCAAGATATATAATATGGTCTTTCCAAGAGAGATCAGAAGAAAAAGAGACACTGAGAATACTTAGAGAAGATGAAGGGTTTATTTTTGTATTATTGAAGTATAAGGGATAGTCCTCTTGGAGTTCTTGATGGGTAGATAAATGGAGAAATTGGGTTTTGGAAGCATTGAAAACAAGATTTTCTACAAACACTCTTCTTACAGACCTTACACAAAGAGCTTTTGACGCCATCAACTCAGCCAGACCACCACACAGATCACTACTTGCCAAACTCGACATTAGTAAAGCTTTTGATGCCATCCCCCGCCACAACCTAAAACAAAATATATGACACAAACATGCACAACAACACAAAAAGGTGGCTGGCCAACTTCTTAGTAGGCAGATGTGCACACGTATCTTTTGCTGATCCGTCATCTAGCATCAGAATTTTTTCCAAACGGAGTCCCACAAAGATCCATCCTGTCGCCCGTACTCTTCAATCTGTACATGCATGATATAACTACACCTCATACACCCCAAATAAACATAGCCTCCTACGCAGATGACGTAACACTCACATGCACACACCAAAACCCAGACACAGCAACACTTCTCCTTCAACCCTATCTCAACACATTATATGACTGGTGCACTACAAACAGACTCAATTTAGCCCCAGCCAAATCCACCGCAACCCTCCTCACAAATTGGACAGCAGAACACAAATACACCCTGCAACTTGCCATAAGCAACACACCCCTAACACACACACACTCACCCAAAATCCTAGCAGTAACATATGATACTCTAATGACATTCAAACAACATACCACAAACATGAAACATAAACTGACACCCAGACTTAACGCCCTCAGTTCACTTGCCCACACACAATTTGGACACAACAAAGAAACCATCACCACAGTTTTCAAACAATACATAAGATCAGTGTTGGAATATGCAAGCCCTGCCTGGGCTTCTAACCTAGCTGAAACACATCACAAGACTTTATAGACTATTCAAAATAAATCCTTAAAGGTCATCACAGGTTGCACAGCTACTACACCTACAAATCACCTACATCAAGAAACCAAAGTCCTCAAAGTCAAAGACCATCTGGACATGAGAGGCACTCAATTCCTGGCTGCAGCCTCCACAAACCAACACCACACACTACACTACACGGCAACACACCCACAGACACCAAGAAATATCAAAACAACACCCAGCACATGGTATCACACACAAATAATGTCTTCTCCTCTTTACCTCCCTGCCCACCCCAAGCCAAAATCCAGAAACACATCCATACTCACATCTCTCGCCGTTCCATCCAATCACTCATAGACAACACACAGCTGCAGACACGACATCCCAAAATCTATCCTTCTGAGTCCTCCCTTCCTCGCGAGGACAGAGTCCACCTGTCCAGGCTGAGATGCGGGCACCATCCAGCTATCAGAAGAGACTAGATGTCTCCGTCGACGACGCCTGCCCGGGATGTAACACAGCACCCCATACCATTACCCACATCATAGAAGACTGCATTTCACAGTATCACTTTCGCCAACAACATAATCTACACTCCTTGAGAGCTCTGTGGGAATGCCCGACCGTAGCCATGGCCTTCCTTAGGGACTCGGGGCTGTTCGGCCAGGCAGCTTATGGAACGACAACAACAACAATTCGAAATGGTTCTTAGATGAGAAGATAAGTGCTCTATGGCATAATCACATGAGTTTTTTATTGATAGCTTGCTGGCGTTCTGGAAAACTAGTTGATTAGTGTAAGGTAGAGTCGTCAGCATATGAATGGATAGGACTGGAGGTACAGTTGAGAAGATAATTTTTTTTTTTTTTTTATGTGAGTGAGGGAGGCAAAAGGCAGAACTGCCTATAGCGAGTGCCTCCCCCAAAGTTGAAAGAGTGACAGGGCCAAAATCAAGGGACGTTCGAGCAAAAATGCCTGGACACACGGAGTTTGAAGCAATTTAAGTCATAGGAAGAGGGAAAGACTGATTCTGGGTGAGAGTTCCAGAGCTCAGCTGTTGAATAGAAGAAAGACTGAGAGTAACGTTTCACTTTTGGGTTGGAGAGTTGCACAGAGTAGGGGTGGGATTGTGTTGCAAGACGGGTACCACGTGCCCTACGTAAAGGATGTGGTATACACTGGGAAAGCTCTGAGGAACACTGATTATTATAGTAGCGATAGAATAGCGAGAGAGATGCAACATTGTGGCGAAGAGAGAGAGATTGCAGAGAGTTGGTGAGTGGACGGGAGTTAATGTTACGAAAGGCCTTCCTTTCAATTTTGTCTAGGAGAGCGGTGTGAGAGGAACCTCCCAAAACATGTGAACAATACTCAATACAAGGATGCACTATGCCCCTGTACAGAGCTAGAAGCTGTGCAGGGGTAAAGAACCCCCTAAGGCGGTTGAGCACACCCAGTTTCTGGGAGGCTGCCTTAGCAAGACTGGTAATATGGTCCTTCCAACTGAGAGCAGAAGAAAAAGAGATACCAAGAATATTGAGAGAAGATGAAGGATTGATTTTTGTATTGTTGAAGAATAAGGATTAGTCCGCAGGGAGTTCCTGACGGGTAGCTAGATGGAGAAATTGGGTTTTGGAAGCATTAAAGGTAACAAGGTTTTCTCTACCCCAATTGGAGATAGTAGTTAGATCAGAATTTAAGTGTTCTATGGCTTCATTCCGTTTGTCGTTGAGGAATTGCTGGCTCAGGCGTTCTGAAAAACTAATGGAGTAGTGTAAGGTTGAGTCGTCTGCGTATGAATGGATGGGAGTTGAGGTACAGTTGATAGGGTCATTTATAAAAATTAGAAAGAGAGTAGGAGATAGGATAGATCCCTGAGGATAGAGCCCTGAGGAACACCGGAGTTTATAGGATGAGGAAGTGAGCAATGGCCATCCACAACCGCAGCTATGGAACGCCCTGTAAGGAAATTAGAGATAAAGGCACAGATGAAGGGATAGATACCGAAGGAGAGTAGTTTAGAAATTAGAGATTTGTGCCAGACTCTATCGAAGGCCTTTGATATGTCTAGTACAATAGAAAAGGTTTCACCGAAGTCTCGAAGGAGGATGACCAAGAGTTAGTTAGACATGAAAGAAGATCACCAGTTGGGCAAGCCCTAAGAAAGCCATATTGGCAATCAGAGAGTAGATTATGAGAAGAGATATGCTTAAGAAATTTTGATGTAAGAATAGTTTCAAAAACTTTAGAGATGCAAGAAATGAGATAAATTGGACGATAGTTGGAGGGTTGATAGCCGTCACCCATCATTGGGACAGGTTGAAAGAGAGCAAACTTCCAGCAAGAAGGGAAGACGTTAGAGGAGGGACAGAGATAGAAGTGTTTGCCTAGGCAGTGAGTCAGCACGGAAGCACAGTTTTTGAGTACAACAGGAGGAATACAATCCGGACCGTACGCCTTCTTAGTATTAAGCCCAGAGAGGGTGGAATGTACATCTTTAGAATAGATTAGCATATTAAGCATAAGTAGGAGAGAGGGACGAATAGGACCGGAATCATTAAAGGTGGAGTTTCTAGTGAAAGCTTGAGTGAAGAGTTCAGCTTTGTGCCATCAGAGGAGAATAGGGGAGGGAAAAACGAGGAAGAATTTTTTTTGGAGATTTTATTGGCTAGATGCCAGAAAGCTTGGGAGTTGGGAGTTAGAATTGGATAGTTCAGTGCATTTATTTTTGATGAAAGAGTGTTTGGAGAGTCGAAGAACAGTTTTGGCTTGATTCCGGGCAGAAACATAGGAAGAATGAGATTTTTTAGTTATAAGGCGACGGTACCGTTTGAATGCTTCCTCATTATTGCGGACAACAGTAGAGCAAGCGTGAGTAAACCAAGATTTTGTTTGCATTAGTTTGAGAGAAAAAAAATTGAATATCCGATAGGATTACCTCAGTAACGCGTTCAGTACTCCCTGAGGGTCCCCGACCACGGAAGCAAAACACATTCCATGGAAAATCAAAGAAATACTGCCGAAGAGTCTCCCAGTCGGCTCCCAGTCGGCAGCGCCAAAGTGTAACAAGCACCACTGGCTGGGAGGATCAGATGTCTGTACTGGGGAGATAGGACAGGTGACAAAGATATATGTATGGTCAGAGGAGTCCAAAGGAGATAAAAGATGGACAATTATACGCGGAAGAGTTAGAAGTTAGAAACAAGTCGAGAAAAAAAAAATCCGGTCTCTGAAGCGATCCGGAATATGGGTGGGTTGCTGAACCAACTGATCTAGGTAATTTAGGATAGACAAATTGTAGGCTTGTTCACCAGGTTGGTCAGTGGAATGAGAGGAGACCCATATAGGCAGTGGAGAATGTTGAAATTTCCAAAGATGAGATTTCTGTGAAAGGAGAGATGGATAGGATGTGTTCCAATTTAGAGAGTTAAACGTCCGACTTTCAAAATTTCTTCCTGAAATAAATAACATCGTCTAATAATAACCATTATATACTGTCAAAATGTGTCATAATCCTCAAGGGGTTAACTCCAACAAAAATCAGAGAAAGTCTTTTCCCAGTAGAATAGAATATATGATTCACTTATTTATCTTTTTAATCATATTCATATGAAAAGGATAATGTATATGGAAATGAATCCAGAGAATATAAATATTAAAATATATATATATATAAGTTAATATGTTTATGGTAGCATCATCGGCCATTCCACACGTAAATCTGTTATAACATTCAATGGTTTATCAATAGTAATATTGAAAACCTCACAATTTAGTTACCTAAATTGTCTGACCAAAAGTAAACACGCTAAAACAATCAATATCGTATATACCTTAGGAAGGATCTGTAAAACTCGATGCAATCGTCCAGTATTAGCCAGAATAAAATTACATAAATTATCACGATCTACTGAACGGACTAACCACAGTTGTAGCGATTTTAAAGTTTTAGCAAAACACAATGAGTTTAAGCGCAGCACATATTAGATGAAGCACAGAACAGTTTGGGACCCGTGCAGACTAATGTTATCCTCTTATGGTACCCTTGTTGACAAAGATTGTACATTCTGTATAATGCTGCCTCAGTTGAAAGGTCGTGTATTTAATATTTAATGAGGAAAAAAACACACTTACACATAAACGGGTCGGGTTAGCGGAGTGGTCTAGAGCACTGTACGTTGATCGCAAGGTCAAGGGTTCGAATCCCCCAGAACCCTAATGGATTTGTTCAGCTGTCCCGATGAAGAGGATTGTATCGTGGCCCCTTCCTAGCCAAGCTGCTCAACTATCAGCCTGTGTTAACCTACATGTACACTCGGCCGCAATTCCGCGTGGGCCACCTAGTCATAGGGTTTGGGTAAATCCGTTGTGTAGTTTGTTCGCTCTGAATATAGTAAGATCTCACACTCCCCTCCCTGAATCAATCGAAGATTTTGCCCCATAGATGGCGCAGCTTCATGGGAAGGGAGGGAGCTTGTCGTAGTGTTAAAAGGGTAGGACACAATGGGAGGAGGTGACGTTCTATAACATACAGTGACGAATGTTAAACTTATTTACTTCTACTTGTTCATACAATAATGTTCCCGAAACTAATTCGTAATGAACAGTAGATTCCCTCTTTCAGTAACTGAAACGTGTCTCTCTCTCTCTCTCTAGGTTATAAGAGGTATACAGAATGTTGAAAGTAACACTATTATATATATCCATTTACACCTTTAATGAATCACATTATGAAATTTATTCAGCAATATGATGAGAACTTGAGAAGAATATATTTTGAAGTAGCACCACGAAGTAACATTATACTGACGCGGCCATGTATAATTATCCACCTTCCTCTCCCTCTCCGAGCTCGGACTTTTTTCTATCCTCTAGTCTATTTTTCCCCAGCTGAGGGTAAATTGTCATGTTTCTATCTTTGTTACTCGGCTATAAGGTAGATTTTGTAGGGAAAGATGATGTTTATTCTGAAAACTTGGCATTAATATGACACACAACCATAGTAATTTCATATATTTCCATTAAGTATCGAGAAATCAGCTAATAAGAGATTCAATTTACGATCAGCTGGAAAAAAATAGAGTATAGTTGTCACTAAGGGATGGAGGGAGGTAAGGGTGGCGAGGTGACTAACAAGGTGGGTGGAGGTGGAGGAGTTGTGGTGGGATTGTTTAGACTGGTGGATGAATGTATAATAACTAAATTTAGGATATTTCAGTGTGTGTGTGTGTGCGTGCGTGTGTGTGCTTAAAGGGCGATCGGGACACGAATGCATAGAGGTTTTGTGTTCGTGGACGGGTGGAAAATTATAAAGCTAAATTTATTTATGTACTATATATTGTATCTCTTTTTATACTGGCATGGCCTTACTTACTCTTTACTTTGTATTAGTTTTGCACACATTTTCAGCATATTTCACTAATTGGCTTAAATATAGTTATGTTTATATGAATGATGCATTAGGATCCCTTTGGACGATCCCCTGTTCGCTTGTTTATGCTTCCTCTTACAACTTCGGTTAATCATTGCACACAAATCTTGATGTCATATCATATTTCGTGAACTCGCTAATCTGATTTATCTATCTATCTATCTATCTATCTATATATATATCCATCTATTGCCAGACAACCTTATCTCCCGAGAGGAGGTGGACGTGAAAGTATCACCTTCATAAGCTTCTATATGCCGAGGTAACTCATTCGATTATCTAGCTTTTTTCAATTAATTTCAAAATAAATGTGTAGCTTGATCATACAAGATTATTGCGTAATGCAATATAACAATGACAAATATTAATTGTCCTGTTGATAAACATTATGTTTGCGGTAATATGAACAATTGATAAAGGTATACTCAATTAACTTCAGTCATTATATTTATTTAATTGATATTTATTAGACAGTCATAGTAAAGTAAATAGATCTAGGAAATAATGTGTTGGGGAAAAAATGGATTGCAATTCTCGAGGGTAATTTACTCTAGGTAAATATTTCCCCCTGTATCACATTATCTTATATTATCAGACTTGGCAATATGTAACAAACCACATGCAAAGAGTATAACATATCAGTATAAATAACTATATGTGTGGAATAATATTATCTGTGTATACCCTGGTCTATTTGTGATATCTAATAACCTGAGTTTACATGTAGTTACTCATAGTCTCACTGTTACCAAGGTAATGCACACATTATTTATCAATACCATATTTACTACATACATCGATTAACACAGTGCAACTTCTCTCTCTCTCTCTCCTCTCTCTCTCTCTCTCTCTCTCTCTGAGAAACCAGACTTGGCTCTTCCGTGATACCAACAGATTTTTCATATACTTTAGTAATTATTTTATTTATTGTTTCTAGGTTAGCACACATCAATTATTAGCATTCGTCTATAGAGCAAGTTAATCAGAAATAATTAGATTGGTACTGTAGCTGAATAGTTATGGTCATAGAATTTACCCTGATACATGTTGGTAAGTCTGTCGAGTAGGAAGTGTGTATTTTCAGCAGAAGTTTTGGTAAGGAGCTCTTTATGAAGATCCATACTAATTTCAACCTAATGTCAGAGAGCAATAAAGGTGAAACGAGACTCAAACTATCCATTTGGGGGAGGGAATGGGTAGTTTACCTTGATGCACAGGAAAATCGACTTTAAATCGCCATAAACAGAGAGGAATTTTGTATCTAAGTTTAAACACTGTTGCCAGCTACTCTAAATATACTGATATTCCTGAGGGAAATGCTTTATCAACAAATTTGCCTCCATGTAAATTAATTGTCAAATATATAAATCAGACATGCCATACCTCTACCATTTGGCTTAATGTATCAATGTGATCATATGCAATGTTTTCTTTCTGGCCACAGGTAATTTAGAATCTTGATAATGATATTACCAATCTTAATGAATCCTGATCAATGTAATCAATATCCCACCGACTCAGTATTAACTGTGACTCTCATGCTTGAGGTAAGTCATCCACAGATTGACATATTTTGACACTACAAAGGTAACTCATCTAAATAATAATAGTTTGCTACTTCTGTTAAACTAATTTGTCGCTAGTTTGTAGTTTGCTAACAAAAGGTGTATGTTATATATTATATAGTATGACCTGTACTATTATTTTATTCATACCAATAAAGTGGGTGGAGAGAGAGAGAGAGAGAGAGAGAGAGAGAGAGAGTGACGTTTCAGTTACTGAAAGAGGGAATCTACTGTTTATTACGAATTAGTTTCGGGAACATTATTGTATGAACAAGTAGAAGTAAATAAGTTTAACATTCGTCACTGTATGTTATAGAACGTCACCTCCTCCCATTGTGTCCTACCCTTTTAACACTACGACAAGCTCCCTCCCTTCCCATGAAGCTGCGCCATCTATGGGGCAAAATCTTCGATTGATTCAGGGAGGGGAGTGTGAGATCTTACTATATTCAGAGCGAACAAACTACACAACGGATTTACCCAAATCCTATGACTAGGTGGCCCACGCGGAATTGCGGCCGAGTGTACATCTCATCAGTGCATCTGTGTATGTACTATGGTGGGAACTCGGCACCTCACATAATCAAAGCCCTGGCTAGGTCATATGACTAAAATATTAAGGTAAAATAAGCATTGTACTATACCAAAATTAAGAAAAACTGTAGATTTTCAGCCTCACGGCTGCAAGTGAACAATAAAGCAACAATTATTATCAACTCTGCGAAGCAGAGTGGTATCGCGCAAACAGATCCCGCCCGTATACTGTGCACCACCAGCCAGCCTGTCTGTCGTCGTCGTCGTCGTCCGTCGTCGTCGTCGTCGTCCGTCGTCGTCGTCGTCGTCCGTCTGTCTGTCTGTCTGTCCAGAAACTCCTCCTAGACCGTTCGATGGATTTTCACCAAATTTCACAGGTATATCCATTTGGTCAATGCGATGGTCAGTCGAAAAGTATTTTTCCGTTTAACTTAAAGGTTAAGGTCAAAGGTCAAGGTTAAAAATAAGGTCAATATTTCATATATTTTAGTTTTTACTCAAATGTCTTCATTTTCACGATACAATTTACTGGTAACCTTAATATCATAGTGACCAAATATTAGGTAAATACTCTAAATCAAAGGTCATGGTCAAAGGTCAAAATCAGTTTTTCACTAGTATTTTTTATACTAAACTGTTAGATTCTCACTAGGCTTACCATGTATATTTGGAATACCTAGGCCAAGGTCATACAAGAAACTATGCAATTCCATATGAAAGGTCAAGGTCACAAGTCAAGGTCAAATAAAGGTCAATATGCTATTTTCTTTACTTTTCATGCAAACTTCACAAAATTTGGAGAGATAGTTGCACTTTAAGTGAAAAGGAAAATAATAAATGTTGAGACATAAAGGTCAAGATAAAGGTCAAAGGTCAAGGTCAACTATTCTATTAATATATATGAAACTAACTGATGGGTTTGAATGAAATTAGGCATGCTTATTTGATTTTCAAGGGCAATGTCAATGACAAAAACAAAAAAATTGCATAAAGGTCCAGGTCACAGGTTAAGGTCATAGGTCAACTTTTACTATTTATTTTACTTTTTACTCAAATGTCTTCATTTTTACAATACAAGTTACTTGTAACCTTGATATCGTATTGCCCAGATCTTAGATAAATATTTTAAAGGGTAAGGTCAAAGTTCAATGTCGAAGGTCAAAATAGTTTTTTTACTAGTATTTCTTATACTAACTGTTAGATTCTCACTAGTGTTACCATGTATATTCGGAATACCTAGGCCAAGGTCATACAAGAAACTATCCATATGAAAGGTCAAGATCACAGGTCAAGGTCAAATAAAAGGTCAATATGCTATTTTCTTTACTTTTCATGCAAACTTCACAAAATTTGGTGAGATAGTTGCACTTTAAGTGAAAAGGAAAATAATAAATGTTGAGACATATAAAGGTCAAGATAAAGGTCAAGGTCAACTATTCTGTTAATATATATGAAACTAACTGATGTTTTTTAATGAAATTAGGCATGCTTATTTGATTTTCATGTACTCTTACATAAAGGTCAAGGTCACAGGTCAATGTAAAAGGTAAACTTTTATTATTTATTAAAAAAGATTACTCAAATTTTGGAAAACTTGCTGTGTTATGGCTTATTACTTAAATATCATATACTGTATATCAAATTTTACATAAATATTGTAATAGTTAAGGTCACAGGTCAGGGTCAAAATAAGAGTATTTGTCATTTACCCTAAATTACTCCTAGACTATATAATGTATTGTCACAGAATAATACAGGCAAATTCAGTTGGTCAATGCGACGACCATCCAAATATATGTATTATATTTCAAGTCAAAGGTCAAAGGTCAAGGTCACAGTATATGATCAATATTTGTAATCAATTTTTTTATACGAATTACACCATATTCATAATGCTAGTTAATATGAACATTGCTGTTAAGCTAACTAAATCCTGGATAAGATATTCTAAGGTCGAAGGTCAAGGTCAAAGGTCAAGGTTAAAGTTCGAAATAGGATTTTTACTAGTATTTCCTATTTAATGTAAGATTCTCATTAGGCATATCATGCATATTCGGAATGCCTAGACCAAGGTCATACAAGTATAAACATAATTCCATTTGATAGGTCAAGGTCACAGGTCAACATCAAATATAAGGTCAATATGCACATTTCTTTACTATTCATGTAAACTTCACAAAATGTGTTGAGACAGTTGTGCGAAAATTAAAATGTTAAAATTTCAGATGTCATTAAGGTCAAGATGAAGGTCAGAGGTCAAGGTCAACTATTCCTTTAATACCTCTGAAACTAACTGATGATATTTAATGAAATTTGACACTTATTTTATTTTCTAGGGTTACATCAAAGCAAACAAAATATAATCCTACATAAAGGTCAAGGTCGCAGGCCAAGGTCATAAGTTAACCTTCATCATAAAAATAACTCAATTTTCGATAAGCTGACGACTGTTAGTTGCATTTTTCTTAAATAACATATATTTCAATCATATATATACAGTATACATATATATATATATATATATATATATATATATATGTATATATATATTATAATACTTAAGGTTAAAGGTCAAGGTCAAAGAACAACAGAAGAGTGTTGATAATTGTCTTTAAACTCTTCCTAGACTGTTTAACCCTTTGTGTACCGGTGACGTCTTTTTTATTGTATTCTAGCTATAACTAGACGATTTTGTTGAGCTTATGAAGGATCTGTAGTAGTAAAAAGGGTTAAGATAGTTGAAAGCCTGCTAGTTTTATAGAGGCCCTTCTTAAACTAAATAAAATCGTCTTAGTATCCAGTATGAAATGAAACTGACAGAACTGTACTGAACGGGTTACGTATCGTCACCAAATTTTGCTGGCAAATTTGGTTGGTCAATGCAACGATTGTCCAAATTTCGTGTTTTTGTTATTCAAAGGTCAAGGTGAATGGCAAAGGTCACAGATTATGGTCACTATTTCTTTCATATATATAATTTATATATTGTCATGTACTGTATATGCCGGTATACAGTATATATATATATATATATGTATACATATATATATATATATATATATATACTGTATATAAACCTATTTTACCTAAGAGATTCAATACTACTTGCAGAATTATAGATCGCAGAGTTGCGTATGCATTTTTGTTTTCTTTTTCTTTTTTGGTAATGCGAAAACTACACACCTACTTTATTTATTATTATTTAACACAGACAAGGGTAGATATGCATATGTATATTATATGTGTGTACTGTACATACAGTATATACTGTATATATTATATAATTATACTGTATATATTTATTAGTGGCCCCTCCATCATTGATGGGTGCCTTACTAAAGCTATGGCCTATCTTTGAACTCATGGCTCGCCGTTCAAACGACCAGCCTAGGAGAGTAAATTATCAAGATTGCCAATCTTTGTGAGCAAACGCTCAATAAAACACTCGCGGACTCGTCCTTATGGTGTGGGTACCACTACTAGAAACAAAAACAGTAAAAAATTAAAAATTAAATTTATTAAACATGATCTAGCAGGTTGCGCTACTCATGCGTCTGCTGTTATTCTGCTTGTCACCCAGCTTTTATCTGGGCACTTAACTCCTTCTTCTCCTAGGCGTCGTTGGGTCCGGACGTGTTCGGTGGTGTGCCTAGCTTCGCTTCGTTCTTCTCCTACTTCCGACTTGCGAGTCTTTTCTCATTTGTCCATGCTAGATGCTGAAGTCAGGGTAGCTTATAGATTAGCTAGGCTATGTACACCTTTACCCACTCACCCTAGGAGACTGTTCCATGGGTGTTTGGCAAGGTTTTGTCAGGAGTCCTTGTTGTGATAAGGCAAGGCTCCCACGTGTGTTTTTCCCCCTAGGTTTATTCTATTTTAGCTCTTATAGACATGAGGCTTCTTTTAGAGGATCTGGGGCCCACTTTTCAGCTACCCAATTAGGTGGGTTAAGCGGTTTACGTCTCTTCGAGAGGAACTTGTGCGTTTTTGCGTTCCCTCACTTAGTGAGGAACTTGGCACTTGTGCATGATGCTTTTCAGCCTACGTTCCTGTTTTCTTCATGATGGGTGCTGGAGTGCTGCGCTGGGCTATTAGGTTTGTGCTTTCGAGTGATTTTATCTGCCTGCCCCCGTCTAGTTGGCCTCCTGTAGGCTTATTCTTTATGGCTAGGATGTGCTATTTATTTATTATTAATTAATTTATACTGTGCCATAATGTGTGCACGTTGTGATAGCTAAGTGGCTAGAAGGGTTGGTCCCTTCCGGCAGGATTTATAAGCAAGACTTGACTCAATGTGCCTCTAGTCACTTCACGCTGTTTTCCCTGGCGGGAATTCACCGAAGTGCCTAGAGCTATGTTGATTTTGGTCTGTCTTTGTCTGGCACAAGATAGGTCGAAATTATGTTTCTGTACTATTTTTTCCGGCGGTGGCAAATGTTCGGGAGGCAAACTTTTGCCACATTTTGTCTATTGGGGCCCCCGGCATTGCCGTTGTCCACAGGAAATTTCCGCCTCAAAGGTCTAGCAGAACCCGTTCGTAGTTTGGAGCTACTGAGAACGAGTGCCTAGTGCAAGTGGGGAGCCACTTCCGCCGGGCATAGGCTGAGCCAAAAACGTACTCACCTCTTCCTATCTTGGGCATTCTCTGTAAATTGTGTGGCCTCTTCCAGGCGTTGTCCGCCGGGGTTATAAGTATGAAGGTTTTTATTGGTGTTGGTCGCCGGAAACCAAGTTCTATCATGATGGGATTAGGTCAGAGTTGGTTATTTTGGTAAGAAGTTCTAACTTAGAGTAACATCTGGTATGATGCTTAACGTAAGGAGAACTAAGATTGTATCTAGTGTTGGTTCAGCTCTTTTTTTCTCCTTCTAACGTTTTTTATAAACATTAGCTTTGCCAGCCAAGTATGTCCTTATGAGCATTGATTCTTGATATTTTCAATCCTCAGGTGCAGTAGCCAAGTTACCACAAAGGACGCCCCGGAGGATTTGCATCCCCCCAGCGGGAGGGAGGTATGGATTACAGTGGGTATGCCTTTTGTACCGGACCCATTTGTGCTAATCTTTCTGTTCTTGGACACAAACATTGCGTGAAATGTGTGACTTGTCTTGACCGGTCAAGGGGCCGGTGGTTGTCAAAAATATGTCAACAGGGTGCTAGTGTATGTTACGTAATGGCTTTTTAACTCACTCAGACAGCAAGTGTAAGACAATTTTGCTGACCATTAAATCCATATTTGTCATGTACTGTAAAAACATAGCCCATAAATCTCTGCAACTGGATGATCCTTTACTCGATGGTTTGTTAAAAAACAGTGCCTTCTTCTGAAGCAGGGCTTTCTAGTACAACAAATTCCAAATCTTGTGTTTTGAAATTGAAAAAGACTTTGACAGTGGTACCTGAAGATTCTAGCGGTCGTAATGCTCCCTCCCGACTCTCCAAGAGGCCTAGGACCTCAGACGGGCCTTCGCCGGGGTCGTCTGCTCCGACTTCCAGGCGCTCCAGGTCTCGTTCGCCTCTGGAGAAACCCAGGTCTTCTATCCCCTCTACACTTACAAGAGGCTTAAAAGCACCGTCCAGGCCTGCCTTCATGCCCAGCTAGCGGCGGAGTCAAGTCTAAGGACCATAAGAAATCCTCCATGCGGTCGTCAACGAAGAAGCCCAAGAGTTCTAAGACCTCTGTTACGCCGGAACGTATGCCTTCTTCCTCCCGCCGGGATCCCTCACAAGACACGGATGCCAGTGTTATTGGCCCTACACCTCAGTTTACGATCCCCCACCGGGTGGCACTGCAAGAACTTCCCATTATTCCGGCATTAGGGGAAGATCGGAGTGGCAGTGTCCCTATTAGCAGACAATCTCAGGATAGTTCCTTGATCTCTGAGCAATTTGAAGACTCCACGGTTGAAACTATGGAAGCCTCACCTGTACCTGACCTATACATGGGTGAGGAGGTTATGCCCTGTATTCCTGTATCACAAACAAGTACACACGACACTGCTGCCCAGGCTGGCGAGTCTCGGTCGGAGAATTTACCAGGCCCCCCAACCCGGGCACCGGGCGTCTCACCTCTGCAACAATAGTTAGCAGATTTGGAGGAGCTTCCGTCTGGCCAACGGAGGTCTCCTTCACCCACTGGAACGCAGGGCTCGGAAGCTTCTCGCCCTACGTCAGCGTGTGACCAGCAAGGTGGAATCTTGGTAACAAATGAAAAATTTCAGGACTGGCTTGAGTTTATGAAGTCAGTGAAAGAGGAAAGATAAATAAAGGTGCCGACACCTGTGGCTCCGGCGGTGCGACCTCTGGGCCGTGTGCAGATTTTCCCTCAGGTCGATTTAAAATCTAACATAACTCCGGCGGCTGAACCGCCAGTTTCCGCATCTCTGTTGCCATCCAAGTTGAATATTTTAGCGGATTTGATTCCACCTCCCCATGATCATTCAGTGCTATCTAGGAAGGGCCCTATGCCTCTCCTATATGGCCCCAATATGTCCTGGACAGTTATTAAGCCCACTCGCCCTGAGGTCGCGCAGTCGACGGTCACAGGCGAAGTCCCTGTGTCGGAACATTGGTTCATAGAAATGAATGAGGCTAAGAAACTAAGGGCCAAGAACCAAGCCGGCGATGTGCTAGATGTAGTGATCAAGGCAATCCCGAGTTTGTATAATCTTGAGTACTTCGTCTACTCACAATCCCAGGCCCTACCTCCAACATCCTCAGTGAAGTTGTTTTCCGATTGGTCAAAATCTGATGGATTAAATGATGTTAAACTTTTGCAAGCTATGACCTCCGAATTTAACACTGTTCCACAACGGGATGATACTGGTTTGCCAGTTATTCACATCACGGGTGATGGATCTGGGCCGTGGGCTGTGTGAGGACAAGAAGCCCAGCTGTTTGCTAGCACTATTACTAATAAAAGCAGTCATCAGCTTCCGCCGGAGGATCACCATTGGTTCTCTATGCCATGAGGGCAGGTGAGAGGAGTGCCTCGGTGTATGCTGGATTTTTTGAGTGCTCCTAAACTTTTGTTGTGTCAGTTAGTAGAACCCTTTTGTTCCCCTACTCAGCTCCAAATTGATAAAGACTTTAAAATGAGACAGAAATCCTGGAGGCTTTTATCGCAGTTCCTACTCAGTCGTCAACTTGCAGCGTCATTAGCCAGAATGATTGAGTCAATAACAGATACTAGCTCTCATAAGGCACTATATCTCACCAGGCGCATCTTGCTCCGGAACTCTGTTCAGTCTCTAGGGGATGTCCGCACAGCTATATTTGAAGCTGTGCGGGTACGCCCAGATCTGAGAGTGTACTTGGTAAGGAAGCTACCGGTAGAGATAGGTCGTAGGTTGGTTTTATCTGATGTGTTCACTAAAACTCTTGCCTCCACAGATGCTTGGCGCACAGTGAATTGTTTACTGGGCTCTAACCGTGCCACTACTTCCAAGCCGAAGAGTGAGTCAAACTTTAAATCAAAGTTTAACTAGGGTCCATTTCGTGGCCAGTTTCAGGACGCACCCTAACCCCGGAAGCAGTGGCACAGCTAGAGGCCGCGGTCAGTCGAGGGGTAGAGGAATATAGTTCAGGGGACAGTCAAAGATCAAGTCAAGTAGCAACGATAGCAAAGCATCTCGTCCCCCTCCCTGTCAGTCAGAGTCAAATTCCTCCCAACCAAAAAACTGAGACACCACGAAGCTCTCTCACTCCCAGGGCCGCTTCAAGGCGAGTCGGAAATGAGAGTAGCTCTGCCGGACAATGCCAGTTTAGAGACTGGCAACTTTCGGGTATGTTACCGGGCATGGCCCCGGCGAACATGGGCAAGGACAGTGGTCCGCAAGGGACTCTCATGGAGATGGTCATGGCGACCTCGCTTACGTATTCCCATAGAATTAACTCTTGTTTCTTTAGAGATGGGATAGTCTTCCGGGAGAAGGCAATCAAGCAGATCATTGTCCCAGTACCGTCCAATCAATCCGTGTTCACTTCCCAAATATTCTTGGTGCCCAAAGGGACAGCGTTCAGATGAGGCCGGTCATCGACCTGTCTGCTCTGAATCGCTGTATTCACAGTCAGTCATTCAGGATGCTGACGGTGAATCAGATCAGGCTGAGACTGCCGCCGCGAGGTTGGATGTGTTCCATAGTTCTGACAGATGCCTACTGGCATGTCCCTATAAACAGACGCTCTCAAAAGTACTTAGCCTTGCGCCAAGGGAATCAGACGTTTGTTTTTCAAAGGATGCCTTTTGGTCAAAATCTTGCACCTCAAATTTTCACAAAATTAGAACTTCTTACTCTGAGTCAGAGTGCAGACAACCGTCAAAGGTTTCGCAAGAAAATCTTTCGGTTTCTGCATTCTCTAACCACCACGAGGAGAGTTTGAGAGTCTCTCGTGGGTTCACTCAACTGGATCAGGTTGACGGTTCCGTTAGGTTGTCTACGGGTCAAAAGGCTTATTTTAGAGGGAAACAAGTGCTTTCCGTTGTTGCCGGCGGAAACACTATGGCGAATCCCAAAATTAATCCACAACCTGCTGGTGGCTTGGGCAAAGCCAGAAGTGTTACACTCCTCTTTGACATGGACAACTCCTCCGCCGACGGTCTGGATCGACACAGACGCGTCAGGTACCCTGGGATGGGGGTATCAGTCGAACCTGGGCCATCAAGGTCAGGGTCTATGGTCCAGGTACAAAGACCTTCACATAAATGCCAAAGAGTTATTAGTCCCCCTGTTTTTCTTAAAGGAGCACAGCTCAAGTTTGGCGGGAAAGTCCTTAGCCTTCAGGATGGACAATCTAACTGCAGTAACATGCATTCAGAAGTAAGGGACAGTGAGATCTCGAGTGTTACAAGGGTTGTCGGAAAAGATCTTTTTGTTAGCTGCAAGGCTAGAGATCTATCTTCATGCAACATATCTTCCCGGCATAGCAAATGTCTGGGCAGACGCTCTGTTTCGGAGACAGAGATCCCTAGTAGAATGGTCTCTCAAGCAAAACGTCTTTCAAGAGATGATTGCCGAGCCATACCTTCCACAAGTGGACTTGTTCGCATCGGAGTCAACCCACAAGTTGCCTCAGTTCCTCACACGCCGGAGTCAGACCCCGGCGGGAGGACCAGACGCATTTCTGGTGGATTGGAACAAATGGAGCTCCATTTATCTGTTTCCGCCTCCAGATGCATCATTAATGTGCAGAGTAGTTCACAAACTACACAATTATCGGGGCATGGTCTCGATAATTGCGCCGCTGTGGCTGGCCCAATGTGGTACAACAAATTGAAGACGTGGTGCGAGAACCCGGTGTCACTCCCAATCTCGTACTTCCATTTAGACACAATTGGAAACCTCAAGACCTCGCAGACTTTTGCCTTATGGACATTCAGAAGGCTAAATAGTTAACGAAATTTGGGGAGAGCGTGACTCACAAGTTGAACCTCTTAGCTGCGCAGCTATGGTATTTGAAAGTGCCCACCATGCGAAGGTATTCTGATTCATGTTACGACCGGGACTCGTATAAAACAAGGGCTCTTAATCATTGGACTAGAAAGGCACACAGCCACAACGGTAACACTAGATCCAACCCTTGAACTTATAATGCCGGCGCACAAAAACACCTATACCCTCCAGAGTTAAATCTGCGATAACGGGGTATCCTATAACTCGGTATAAATGCACTACTACTACAGGCTGATGATCTCTGATACAGCCTGATCACAACCACATACAATTACGTTAATAATGTATACAAGGAAAAGGATAGAGAGCTTAATTAAATCACTGAAATGATTTAATGCAAACAAGAAGAAGGTATAATTAAAGTTACTCTAAACAATAATAAACTGTCACTCCTATATTAAAGAAAGTGAATGAAAGTCCTAAAGCATCGAGCAGGAATCTTCTGAAGAAAGTCTGATGCTGCTTAAGATGATCGAATCGGATTTTGAACTATTATATAAAGCAGGAACAAGATATGACAAGTGTAGGGACATACAGGGTTAACTGGCACGGGAATAATAATAAATGCGCAATAGTATTATCTCCAACAACAAAAGAAGTACTTCCTCAGGCAACTCAAATAGCCTGCTCGGGTTGTGCAACTCAACAACAACCAAGGCTTACAATCAACGTGAATAAAAAATGCTGCATACATAACATAAGAGCTTATAATCCTAATCGGGTGTCTGCTAGGCTAATAAAGTCTAGCTGGGATGTCGTAGGCTAGGAAACAATGGCTGAGCAAGCGGCTCGTAGCCTAGCGAGGTCCTTAAGACTGTGCGGCCAAATTACGTTAAATGACGGGGTGCTCTCTTGAGAGATCCAGATCGCTAGTATCTGGTTCTCTCCTGGCGACCCTCTCAAAGTCAAAGCAAAACGAGTTAGCACAGTGTTGGGTGGCAGAGGCAAAAGCCCTCACTCGCAACACAGTGCTAAACTCACAAGGTACACAGTCAGAAAGACCACCTAGGCTTCCCACGTATCCGTTGCGATTGTACAAGTTCAACAAAACCTGGTACACATCGGAAATCACAACACAAGTAGCCTTACCCCAGTCTAGCATTAAATAGCCCAGCAGACAGCCAAGGAATAGGTAGGGAGACACTGTGAGTGTGTGGAACCTCTACAGACAAAATGCCAACATGCCTAACTAAACATGTAATATCTGAGAGCTTCAGCATATAATACGATGGCCGATATATGAAATCGTGCAGAACCAAAGGGGAGTTATGATATTAAATAGAGTGGAAGAATGAGAGGTAAGAAGTTGAGAGAGAGAGAAAGTGCTCTATAGGTAGAAGTCGGGGGACAGGTGGCAAGGGAGATGTTAAGGGTATGCTGGTCAGGCAAGCTCTGAAGAGAGTAGCTCCTCGGGGCCCCCAGGATCACACAAAGGCATGGTGGTCAGCCAATCACAGGCCGCTACATCACCAGGCAGCAGGCCTGCAGAAGGCGCCAGGAACCACCAGCCAATCAAAACCGAGAGAAAGCCCACGCGGGCGAGGGACTCCTCCGGGAGGGAGGAAGGAGGAGGGAAAGCAACACTCACTGCCTCACGCTGCTCGCTCGCTCTTTCTCTCTCAACTTCACTACAATGCATCTTATGTTCTACTCATGATATAAAGTACTTCCCGTTGTCACAGACGAAAATAAAGACCACCACGGGACTGTCTGTAACAACACGAACACTATGAAAGAAAGAACAACATTGTAGATAGACTGTAGCCCATTTCACTGCCCTGGCGAGCGCTAGTAGCTACCGGGAGGCGATTCTGCCAACGCTGGCAGGCGTCACATTCATTCCTCACTAAAATCGTAAATTTACCATATATATAATTAATACTTATCCATATGGGCCTATTTTACTTTTAATATGAACATATGAACATGGGAAAGCAATAAAACAAGTGGTAACAGCAATTGACTGGTGAAAATGTTATATTTTAGCCCCGCGGTCGTAATCTGACCTTGAGTGGTGAGAGACAAACACCCTCCCTCTCTCTTGGCTCGGATGGTACTAAGAGATATGGGGTGGACTCAGACTGGCTTGGAGGATCGAAGATACACTCCTCCATCACCCCTCTCTCTCCCACCCGTCCTCCCACGAAAATATTTGATAAATATCAGGAATAATAGAGAAAATACCTGATAATTGAGGAGGGAGGGAAAAGGGGGGGTTGGAACACATGTGTAGGAGTGGTAGCAAGTAATGGAGGGAAATTATCTCACCTAAACACAAATTGCTTTGTTTTGAGTGCCACTGGGGTGTTTAAAAGATTTTGTTTAGGCCTTGGATCTTAAGAGTCTTTCCGCAGCTGCAAAGTAGAACCTTTTAAGAGTCTTCCTGCAGCTCCCAGGTAAATCAATACAATGAATCAACCCAATGACAGTACCAATCACATTGGAAGGCATTTACTACCTGGATCACAGAAACTGACCAACAATAGTCCTCAGTGGCTTTATACTTTATATATCTGAACTATCTTTTCGGAAGTAGATCATTGTCAGGTATTACATTAGGGAATCACCTAACGGCTATTAGGAAGCCATTTTTTTAATTAACTGGCCTTTCCATACCTGAGGCAGAGAAGGGTTTCATGCGTGCATGCTTCCGGCTTCGACCCCAACCGCGCCAACTCATGCCCACCTGGTCACTTGATTTAACCCTCACTTTACTTCACTCTCCTAGGTATTGTCACAATCCTCCATTTGAGTTAAAGTTAAAGAAGGCTGTTTTTCTTATGGCCCTGGCCACGGGTAACAGGGTATCCGAGTTGGCGGCGATGAGTTCTGAACCATCTTGCCTTAAGTTCTCCCGGCGTAATATGAGTGTCCATATAGCTCCTACACCTAATTTTGTGGCGAAGAACGAGCATGCTGACCATGTATTTACGGAATTTGAGGTGCCAGCCTCAAACATGGCAATAAGCACCACCTATTATGTCCGGTGAAATCGCTGATAACTTTTATGCAGGAATCTCGACCAACTCAGGCCGGGTCCCTCTGGGTCTCGCGGACAGGTACGCGCCTCCAAAAGCGGCAGTTGGCAGCTTTACTAGTAGAAGTCATACAGGAGAGTAATCCGGGTGCCCTTGGACGGGCACACAATATTCGCAAATGGGCAGCTTCGCTCCGATTTCTTAAGAAATACTCTCTCGATGATATGCAACGGACAAACTTGTGGTTCTCTAATCATACATTCATTACGCGGTACCTGTCTGTGAATCTCACGAAACCTATTTTACAATGCATACATTATATAGCTCTAAGGCAGAAAGTCTAGTTTTTAAGCTATTTTTCCTAAACAAAAGGGGGGGGAGTGTTCTAGCTAAGACCTCTTGTCTGCCTCTAGTATGTATACTTGTTTATGTAATATTAAGGTTTATGTGATATCCCATTCCTAAGACTTAACCAGTCTAGTCAGGAAAATTATATTTTTAGTACATTTTATTTTGGCAATGGAGTACCATTGCCATAGTACTATTATTTTGGAAATAATTATAAGTACAGAGTTTTAATGGTAAGTACAAACTATTTGATAATAGCGTACCTGTATAGTATGTATGGTTTATTTAATCATCAGTACAATTATTTGTATCTTTATTTTTATGATAAAAAATATTGATCATATTTTGCCATATTCTTTATGTATAGTTGATGCGTGTTGCAATCTACTGTTCTATCAAACTTAAGGATTGCAACACCACAGGCTTTACTTAAAGAAACGCTGCCTGTATCCCTTTATACATTTTTAATTAAACATTGATCTCATTTTGTGTGTTTGTCTTGACCTTTATAATTTGTTAGTGGTTCTGATATTCTTGATGAATGTCCCCCTCCAGACTTGTGACATCAGGCGCATCGTCAATGATAGAGGGGCCACTAATCAATTATAGGTTCGAGTATCGAAGGGAAGAAGGAAAACCTAATATTTAGTAGTGGCCCCGGAATCATTGACGATTCCGGCCCTCCCGCTATCCCCTTCCCATTCATCTGCTGTATTGATAAAGAGTCTTGATATATCAGTGAAGGACTTAAGCGCCCAAAGAAGAGCTGGGTGATGCACAGAATAACAGCAGATGCATGAGAAGCGCAACCTGCTAGATCATGTTTAATACATTTAATATTTATTTTTTACTGGTTTTTTTCTAGTAGTAGTACCCACATCATAAGGCGGAGTCCGTGAGTGTTTTATTGAGCGTTCGCTCATGAAGATTGGCAATCTTGAAAATTTACTCACCTTGGCGGGTCATTTGAACGGCGAGCCACGAGTTCAAAGATAGGCCATAACTTTAGTAAGGCGCATCGTCAATGATGGAGGGGCCACTACTAAATTTTTGGTTTTCCTTCTTCCCTTCGGGACTCAAAACCTATTATATATATATATATATATATATGTATATTATATATATATATATATATATATATTAGGAGGAGGCTGCACCAGCTAAACAGGGCAGTATTCCCGAGGAATGCTACAGGTGGTTGATGAGGACAGCTGGAATTCCTCTTTCCTCACCTGGCTTCCCTTGCTGATTCTTTCCCTACCTTACCAATATGGAGGGCAACCCCAGTTTGCCGTCCAATACATCTTCTCTTTCTATCAATACCTTGTATTAACACATATCTATCTATCTACAGGTATCTATTTAATCAGGCCCATTCCCCATTTTTTCTAAAAAATATTCTGGGGGTGGCCGATTCGAGACAGAGCCCGAACAGGGACAACACAACAGAAAAACAATGAACACACAAAAACAAAACACAAATGCCCCAATTGGTTAGACTCTGCAAATGATTCCTCACAGTGCCCTGAAACACTATCTAGTGCTCGATTTCTGCAACATCTGCAGCCTTTCCTTTAACTTCCGGCTGTGGAAAACCATCTCTCTTTTACCAAACCTGACTTACTTGTTCTGCTTATACTGTAAATCTTCTCTCTCCGTTGGGCTCCTCCGATCATAAACTTAGGCTGTCTCTGTCACCTGCCCTGTTTCTCCAGTATGGCCTTCTGACCCCCCCCAGCCGGCGGTGCTTGTGTGCCGACTTCGAGGTTCTACAGCAGTACTTCTTTGATTTCCCATGGAATGATTTTTGCTTCTGTGGCCGGGGACCCTCAGAGAGTGTCGAGCGCATTACTGAGGGAATCTTTTCGGGCATGGAAGCATATACATCCTATTCTCTTTCTCTCAGTCTAACGTACAAAAATATTGGTTTACTCACGTTGTCCGCAATAAGGAGGAAGCATTCAAACAGTCGCCTTCAAATTCAAGAATCCCATACTTGTTGTGTCTCTGCCCGTAATCAAGTCATACTTGTCCTTCGACTCGCCAAAAACTCTTTCATCAATAACAAACGCTTTGAACTTTCCAACTCTCGATTTTGCCAGGCTTTTTGGCATCTGACCAAAACCCTATCCAACAATTTCACTTCCTCATCTTTCCCTCCTATTTTCCACTCTGACAGTACCACCATAACGTCTTCCTTTGACAAAGCTGAACTCTTCACTCAAACTTTTGCTAAATACTTAATCTTGGATGATTCCGGCATTACTCTTCCCCTCCACCCCCTCTCACAAACTTATGCCTAAGATCATAATCTCATCTAAGGATGTATTTTCTGACCTCCCTGGCCAATTAATGCTAAGAAGGCGTACAGACTAGATGGTGCTCCTCCTGTTGTACTCAAAAACTATTCTTCCATGCTGACGCTCCCCCCCCCCCCCCCTCCCCCAGGCAAACTCTTTCGTCTCTGTCTTTCCTATAATGTCTTTCTTGCTGGAAGTTTGCTCTTATTAAACCTGTTCCACAGAAGGGTGACCGCTCTACACCCTCTAAGTATCGTCCAATTGCTCTCAATTCTTGCATATCTAAACTTTTGCAAACTATTCTTAACTCAAAATGTCTTCCCATAATCTACTTTCAGGTCACTAGTATGGTTTCCTTAAGGGACGCTCTACTGGTGATCTTCTTGCTTATCTTACTTACTCTTGGTCATCCTCCTTTTGGGACTTCAGAGAGACTTTTACTATTGCACTAGACATATCGAAAGCCTTCGATAAAGTCTGACACCAATCTCTAATCTCCATTCTACCCTTGATCGGTTTCTATCCCTCTATCTGTGCCTTTGTGTCTAATTTCCTTTCAGACCACTCCATAGCTGCAGTTGTGGACGGCCATCACTCTTTTCCCCAACTTATCAACTCCGGTGTTCCTCTTTTGTCTCCAATTCTCTTTCTGATATTCATTAATGATCTCCTCAACTGTATCTCTAGTCTTATCCACTCATATGCTAACGACTCTACATTACACTATTCAACTAGTTTTTATATCAACCCAGCATGCAAGCACTCCAAAACTCACGTAACAGGGCCATGGCACACCTATCTTCTGATCTATCAATTATTTCAGATTGCGGAGAGAAAACATCTAGTTATTTTCAACACTTCCAAGACCCAATTTCTCCCGCTATCTCTCCATCGCAATCTACCGCGAGACTATCAGTTATTCTTCAACAATACACAAATCAACCCTTCATCTTCTCTCAATATTCTAGGTGTATGTTTTTCATCCGACCTTTCTTGGAAAGATCATATTACCACTCTTTGACGAAACAGCTTCCCAGAAGATAGGTGTGCTCAACCGTCTCTGTGGTTCTTCACCCTTGCACAACTTCTTGCTCTGTATCAGGGCGCCAACTGCAAATGTATATAATCAGCAGGCACCAAACCCATTACTGACAACACTGTAAAAACCTAATGGTAAAACAATAAGAAAAACTTGTAAAATATTAACAAAATTCCCCCTTCCCCCCCTCAGCAACGTTAAGGAGTGCCATATGCATCTTCGTTAAGGCATAAATAATCACCCTGAAAACATTACAATCCTTAAATACACGACACCGCAATTTATGGAGAGCAATTTTTTGGCGGTGGTCTAATTTGGCAGTGGTCTAAATTTGGTTAGGTTATGTTAGATTCATGGGAGATTAGAAGCTATTGCAAAAACTTTGAAAAGCTGCCAAGGCCACAACAAATGTACACAAAAAAAGTGTCATAAGCCATTGGAATTGCAACGCCATGAAGATTCCAGATATATTCAAAATCCAAAGAGACCCAAATAGTTAGCACAGTTTGACAAGACTATAGCCCAGCTAAATTTATGAAAAATACTGTTGGAATGTTTGGAACAGTAATCAAAATCGCCCGCCTTGAATTTGTATCTCCTCCGTTCCTCCTTCCCAGTCTCCGGTGTGAATAAACTCTGTCCTGCAATTCCACCTTCGACCAGATCTTGTTTAACTTGCTCCTCTCTGTAGTTTCTCCATCCAGGCTTTCGTTCTCGTCGGAGACACATAATTACTAAGTTCATTTCTCTGTCCTTGCGGATGGATCGTTGTTGTTTGGCAATAGTATTCGCCTGCTTGTCAACTAGAGCTTGCAAAGATGCAAACTTCTGATAGATGACACTAACTGGTGATGTAACTAACCTATTTAACTCCGTTGATGAGTGTGGTAACCTTCCCTGTCAGCGCCTGTACTGCCCCGTCGTTCCGCTCCGGCTCTGCTAATATACTGTCCAGTAACTCATCCTTGGTTAACCTCGCCAGCTGGTTCCGCTGAAGTCTTCGCAGCTCAGACAGTGATTTGGCCATCATTAATAACTACCTGTATGTAGAAGCTAGAGGGGACGAAGAACCAACCTGCAACCACACTGTTAGCTCACGTCAACCAGGCACAGCTCACCGCCATCACAGCACCACCACACCAGGTCAGACAGGTTTGGCCAGGCCGCCGACCAACAACACTTTATAGTCACGTTTTTTACGCTTATTATCACCAATATTAGTCGCTCTCCAATGGAGAGCGACTAATATTGGTGATAATGAGGTGTGTTTTATGGAGAGAGTCCATAAAACACACCTTGTACTGGTATTATGTGTACTTCTGGTTGACTTCGTTGGTATTGGCAGTTACTTTTAATCGTGCAATTACTGATAATCTAATTTATTGAATTCACTCCCATCAACAAACAACCCCCAATGAAATTAATGAAAGCATGTGATTTTCCCGGGATTCGAACCTGGATTACAAATGAGGAGCCCGTTATTGCTTGTGTTTATCTCGTCCAGCGCCCTCTACACACACACGCACGTAAGCACACACACACAGGAACTGAGACAAGACAAGAAGAGCGGAGCTCAATTTCTGTAAACTACAAATAAGTGAATACAAATAGGTGAATACACAGGGAGGGAGAAGCTAAATATTTGATAAGTGACAATTCATCTAGGACCGTATGGGTAGACTTCACTCCGGGCCAGTATTTGTATATTCTTCCAGGTACAATGAAAAGAAGCTCTTATAATTAATCAAAAATATAACAATGGGATATTGTTTGTAGAATCTCAGACTCTTGAGAACTTGAGAGAATGCTCGTTTTCTATAAGCAGACAGTATAATGCGTACCTTCTCAGTATATTGTATGCTTATATAGACAACGAGGTTTCAAACACCTGTGGTCAGAATATGAGGGAATTATAGTCAGAGGAAGTTGATTCGAGCTTTTGGTTGTATGGAAGCAAAACTGAAAAACAGTTGACCGAGTTGAATACTTAAGTCAAACAGGAATGGGGTCAGAATGTGTTCAAAGAAGAGTGTAACTCTTTCTCTGTAAGGGAGACGGTGCATACAAGCACGTTCTAAGGACAATTGAGGTTGAAATCGCGATAGTAGTGAGGGAGAATGATGCTGCTTTGTTGGTAGTGGCAGGCGACTGGTGATCATTGGAAGAGGAGAGTTAATGTAATGTTTGTGTAATTTCATGTGTATTTTTGTTTTTTCGTAATTAAATGGCGGACATCATAACTGCCATCATAAATCTGTTTTTACGGTGATTTATTAGTGTCTTTGGTAGACATATATATTTATATCGTGATCGTTCAACTTCCTCCTCCTTCAACTCTCTCTCTCTCTAAACAATGGTAAACGATGAAAGCGCTCTTCCTCAACATTTTAAAAACTGAATACAACTTGTGTCAGAGACACAGAGGAAAGTTTTGCCAGGGAAGGGTTATAAACAAAGAGACTGTGACATTTATCAAAGGATCAACCCTCTGATACCGTTCACATGTTGGCAGCAATAATCACTACCTATACTTTTATATAGTGTTTCAGTTAACATATTTTTCATATGATTCAGCTTAGGAACGACCTCTGAGAATTACGAGTGTATAGAATCAATTCACCTTTTGATTTCCAAAGTCATTTCTAAACTGCATGAAATCGTCTTATGTGAGCCATGAAAATCAAGAAACATGTCATTATAGTTAAAGGAGGAGTCTGCAGCGAATTATACGACATTAAGAAATCGGTCCTTTAAAATATAACATGATGTTACATTTGTGTTAAGTGGAGATGAAGAAAATTACTTTCTGTGTGAAGATCCGAGGGTGACAGATTAATCCCTGTGGGGAGGGGATGGGGAACGGAGGCTGACATAATTATGTGGTGGACTTTATGAGTTACACATAGTTACACAGATACTCTGACCACACAGACCTTGTGATCCCTACTAATTGGTCCGGCATTCATACTAATAGAGACAAGAACAGTTTGATAATCATACTTTTCGTATTTTTAACCAACGTGCAAAATTTGACATATGTCAACATTAAAGAACATTTGCCAATTTTGCTTAAGTAGGCTATTTCTGTCTTCCTCAATCAAGACTATGAGAGAGAGAGAGAGAACAAAAAGAGAGAGAGAGAGAGAGAGTGAACAAAAAGAGAGAGAGAGAGAACAAAAAGAGAGAGAGAGAAAAAACAAAAATATGCATTAGGTTGAGGGACTTTATTTTTAATTCATTATTATTGTACAATGTGCAAGGCAGATCCACATAGTCCATTACCTTCTGTTAAGGAATTTATGCTGGCATATGGTATTGTACGGATGTTAGCTATTATGGAATACTGTCCATATTGTATAATACTATATCACAGACAATATGCATAATACATATACTATACACGGTAGTGTATGCCCTTGTGTAATTTTGTGTCAAATGTTTTTAAAAAGTAAACTACCACTTAATTTTGCATTATTATTGATAGTGATTATGTTATGCCGGGTTGTAATATTTACAACTCGTGATATAGTCTCCTCAAAAATCCAATTGTGGACTTGTAGACCTTAATATAGCCCGACAGGGTCACACCGAACACGTTCTTAACCCGGGAACGGCAAGGGGGGGGTATTGAACTCGATGCCCATGGGCGAGCATATAGGCTCCATTCAGGACTAAAATCGTCATTGTATGATAAATATCGTTATTACTTATTCATATGAGCCTATTTTACCTTTACTATGAAGATCGTAACCTGTAACAATAATAAAACAAGTGAAAATATAATTTTTCTGGTCAAAATCGCGAATATACATGGAGCAGCCCATTCATGAATTATGGAGCAAATTGAGGCAACCCCTCCCTCCACGAGGCCTCAAGCCACACTGAGTCTACTCATACACACACTCGCTTATGTAACCCACTCGCTAGGCACGTAAGCACATCCTCCACACATTTTGCTAATGTTAGCACAAAAATATACCAACGAATTAGGGAATAACAGGGAAAATAGGTGATAATTGAAGGGGGAGTGGAAAGGGGGGAAGGAGGGGATGTGATATGAGGTGTAGGGGAAAAAAAAAAAAACACATTTAGTGCTACTGGGGCTGTTTAAATGTTTTTTTTAGGCCTCCCTCTTAAGAGCTTTGCCGCCCTCTCCCAGTAAAACTTCTTATGAGCATTGCCGCCGTTTATGGGTTAATAGCACAAAGTAGGTATTCAATCAGGATAATACAGAACTCGATAACAACACACATGGAATTTATAAATGGTATTTAATCAAGATAACGTCTAGCTTGAGGAGTCATAGACCGTCTCAACATAATCATATCAATCTCCAACTCGCAAATATTGATTCGTAGTCTGGGATGGTTTCTTGTCTGAATCAGTAACAATAGTAATATGCAGATAACAGGGTGCATATAAGTTGAGATTCTTAACAAGATCAAATAATGAACAAATGTGGTTATAGGTATCAGTTAATAAAATAGCAACAAAAGTAGAACATGAACATCATAAATAACAACCCCTAATAATAACAATCGATGTGAGTCGAGTGTCTTACGTGATTAAGAAACAAATAAGGAAAGCAAAATGCAGTCTCAGTATAGGAGACACAGGGTGAATTGAGAGCAAAATAAACACACAGGTAGCCGCGTATTCTCAAGTGACCTTTCTACTTAGCTTGGGAGGTCAGGCCATGAACTGGACTGTGGTGGTGGAAATTAAATTCAAAGTTAGTGCAACTAGAAAGGTAGTTTTAATAATATTTCTCTAAGATTGGTGGCTGAATATTAATTAATTAATTGCACAAAAGATTAGGTTTGTAGTCTAAATTGTGTCATTTATAATGAGAATCTTATATTCACGTCAACGATCGTATGTAATAATAACGAAACGAGCCGAGGAATTCAGATGTAAAGTTTGCGTATAATTATGAATGAACTATAGAATAAATCTATTTAATCACACTGGAGAACAAATTCTAATTAACTAAACGAAGATAGTCAACGAATGCTCTGGAAACGCTTATCATTATTAGCGTAAAAGGATAATTAACAGAATATTAATTAACAAAAGAACTTGAGCGCATACGACGAAGTTATGCTAAAGAAATACTTATTTCAGTATTCCTAAGAGGTTTGAACGAGTTAACAGAGTCTTTTAACCCATCAAGTGCGTGGAGACTCTTATGAGTTTTACTGGGCGACTGCGGGAAGACTCTTATGATCCTATGCCTAAAAAAAAAAACACACATTTAAAACACTCCAGTAGCACTTGAAACTGTGGTTTTTTTTTTTGCCACATATCACTCCTCCACATCCCCTCCTTCCCCCTCCTCCCCCCCCCCCTTCAATTATCACCTATTTTCCCTGTTATTCCCTTATTCTGTGGTCTATTTTCATGCTAACAATTGCAAGTTGGTAGCAGGGCGTGGTCACCAAGGTGGTCACCAAGCGTGAGAAAGAGCGAGAGATAAGGAGAGAGATGTCAGTGTCTCTCCAGGAATCGTGAGGGGTGGATGTAGGCCAGGCTGGCTCACACTTGATGAATGAAACTCTCGCTCTCATTTCGCGATTTTGACCAGCCAAACACTGTTTACACTTGTTTTATTGTTGTAACATGTTAATATCTTCATATTAAACGTAAAATAGGCGCATATGGATAAGTAATAATTATATTTATGGTAAAATAACTATTTTAGTGATGGAAGCAGTGAAATAGGTCCGCACCAGGGCATGGTGTTCACTACATACGGTGCGCACTTCTTAGGTTAATGAACATACACTAGAATATGAGGTGTATGGTAAGCGATGTGGAATTAAGTAACAGAATCTATGCAATGCTGGAATTCCTGAGCATGAAGAATCAGAATTACTTACATCATTAATCAAAGAACGTTAATACAAATTCATAAAATAATTACAAAGGTGATTATGTAATCGAACGTAATTAGGGAAGCTTGGGAGAAAATTAGTTTTCACCGGGAAAGTTATAGGGATTAAAATTAGGTATGCTGAAGTAAAATTCGTTATGAAAATGGGCGTAAGTTCTAAGTAAGGTTATTTAGAAAGGGAAATCAAATCACGAAATACACTTCGACCTAAATTCACAAAATACATTGCAGAATACATATATTAGGAAAATCTGTGAGCGTGTGGCAAGGTGAACAACTGAAGACAATTATATAACGTATGCGTAAGACGTTCTGTAGAAAATAAATCAATTAACAGGGCTAGGACTTATACGCAGTTCTAACACGGATTTTATGTATGGTTCAGAAGGATTAACACAGTACGCAATCAAGGATCTTAGGCACATATCTCAGAGGTAACTAGGACAACAAGGTTCACATATTTTACTTATACCTCGACAACAATATCACAACGAAAGATACCCAGCAATACTTAGGGAATGTTTGGAGGGCAGGGGAAGAGAGTACAGGTCTGGCCAACGTAGATCGTGGGTCCAAGGAGCAGCACTTCAGGGGTGTAGGGCATCACTCGAGCAGGACTTCAGGGGTACTTCAGGCAAGTACACTCTCTGGGCAGGGTAGGGGCAGACTGGTACAAGCTACAACTTTGGGTTAGCTACTCTGTTCCTGAGGTATCGTAGTGTGGTTTGCATACTCCTCTACAATTTCGTAGAGGTAATATTCGGCTTTATCCTTGACTCTCGTTTACAGGGGTTCAAGGTCATAGGGATATGGGGAAATTGGTTGTGATTAAGTTGTGAGGTAAATACTTAGCGTAGACATACATAATAGCTGTTTACATTGGTACATATATAATAGGTAGTTTATTAATTACTTAGGTGCTAGTTACTTATCCTAATAATGGAGAAATCCTATGTTTACGGAATCGTCCATAAGTTAAACTCCTAGACAAACATGATTTCAGCTCGCCTATGAGCTATTTTTCGTAGAGGTTTATGATATATCCCGGTCTATCATCATTTGTCCTCCTGTCTACATCCATTTATATCTGTAGATTTCGGGCCGTTGATGTTTTATTTGCATAAACATTTCTTCACTGTATTGCATATCCGGGAGCTGAGGAAATGCTGCTCTGTGGTTGGCTGTGAGGGTTGGGGGGAGGGTTGGAGAGCAGGGCGCTGATTGGTTGTTAGAATTTCCCATACTTGTGGCGGGTGGCTGTTGTCTTAGAGCACGGGGAAACAGGGGTCGCTCCTGTATTTGTGCGGTGGTTAGAGCACGGGGAAACAGGGGTGGCTCTTGTATTATTCTTCTTAGGGAATGCAGACTGGTTATTCTGCAACTGTTTTTTGTATGGCTTGTCTTCAGACCCGTCATTTCACCACATTCCTCGTAGAAAAAGTCGCGACCCCGCGATTTAATAATATAGGATCTGGTGGTGGGTGAGTTGATGACAGGTGTTAAACTTTGGAGAGTGAGCAGCCAAAGTGTGGTAGGGACATCCGCCTTGGATAGGGTGTCCATGCTAATATTTATTTGCCAGTCGTCCTTAGCATATCTGGCCATGTGGATGATATTTTTTGGTGTTTCTAACTCCGTGGGGACAGCGTTTTTTTTATGTAGGTGACTTTGTTGATCTTCATGGCTGTAGGGGCTGCAGTAGAAGGTGCTGTAGGAGGCAGTTTGCTGGGTGGTCTGCTGGTCGTCGTAGCCACTGGAGTAGTGAGGATAGTTGAGGTGGTTGTATGAGGTAGAGTTGACCTCGCACTAACGTGAGGGGTCCTTGTTGACGCTGGCAAGGTAGGTTGTAGGGGGTCCCGCCGGATGTAGGTGGGAGCCCATCGTTGAGGGGGCATCACGCGTCGACCAGATCTTGTACAAGTGGAGTTAGACCGAGTAGGGATTAGAGATGGTTTGATAACACGAGATACTGGGGATGGGGAGAAAACTGAGCTAGGGGATAGAGGTGGCCTATTGAATCTGTTTGGAGTTGGCCGAATTAAGGGAGAAGAATGTGTGCTAGTCGTAGGTATGGGACTAAGTCTGGGAAGGAGAGGTAAAGGGCGTGCAAAAGGTTGAGGGGAAAGATGAGATACAGGAGCTGGAGACTTGAGTTTGGAACCGTAAGATTGGGGCCATGTCAGGCGTGACATCAAAGGGACAGGTAACGTGCGGGGAAGCGATGAGCTAGGCTGAGTAACGGAAGGTACAGGTGTGTATGAGCTAGAGTAGGAATGTTAGCAATGACTGGAGTTGTAGGTTGAGTATTGGAAGGTTCTGAATAAGTAGGTAAACTAACAGATGGAGAAGCTTGGACAGGAACAGCTATAGAGGGTTGACAAGCTTGAGAGGGAAGGGTGGGAGGGGCAGAAACTGTGTGTAGGCAACGCTGGAACGGGTGTGTACACCAGCGTGCTAGAGGTACAGGTGTGGGAGTATAAGGTAGAATGTTTGCATCAAGAGGAGGCCTTTGGCGGCGTGAAGGAGTGACAGGTAGAGGAAGCTCAGGGGTGGTGGGTTCTGTGGATCCTAAATTGTGATTATTAGTTGCAGGCAAAATGTCATTCTGGTTGGGATCAGCAAGCATCACATTGTTCTCATTAATAGGCTGAAATCTACGTACATGCCTGTTACGATACGTGCGTGACTCACCAAAATAGTTAACGGTAACCTGATAACAGTTTGGTACAGCTAATATTTCAAACGGGCATTTAAATCTGGGTTTTAGTTTGGATGGAACTGGTAAGTGTGCGACCATGACTAGATCGCCAATACAGTGGGGGCTGGCTTTTGGTGTTTCATCTGGTTGAAGATCTTGAACGTACTGGATTTGTCTCAGGCGATTCTTGAGGTGAACGAGAGATTGGTTGAAATTTTAGGAGGGCTCATACGGGTCAGCTAGATGACGGAGGGGAAGAAGCAAAGGTGCTACTCCAAATACCCGTTCGTGAGGAGAGATGCCGTCTTCTCGAGGGCAGGTGTTGATCCCCCATTGCACAATTTTGACCTGGCTGGACCAATCTTTGCAGTCCATTTGTTGCAACCTGGTTCTTATCTGATTGGCAATGATTCTGTGGCTCCTCGCACATATTGAATTACCCTGAGGCCAGTAAGGGGAGGAGTGGCTGATTTTAAAACCACACATTAAAGACAGTTGAGACCAGATGTGGCTAGTGAATTCAGGGGCGTTGTCAGAATGGATTGCTTCAGGGAGGTCAAAATAAGGAAAGACATGTTGAATGAGTACCTCAGCTATTACAATGGCGGAGTGTTCCTTTGCGGGGCACGCGATGACATATTTGGAGTATGTGTCCACAAAAGTAATTATATACTTGAACCCATGACTATTTTCCATGGGGCCCATTACGTCTACTGCAAGCAATTGCCAAGGTTTGGAGGCAATTAACTTCCCGGAAGGACCAGCTGTGCGGGTTCGATCCTTACCCAATGCACACGCTTTGCATGACTCAGTGATGCGCTTTGCAGTGACATAAGGATATGGGTCCAGTAGACTTGTTGAAAGGTGGTGATGAGTTTTCTTTGGGCTAGGTAGATACCGTTATCCATATGTATGGACTGCATCGTGGATAATGCGGCTTTGGGGGTGATCACAATTTGTCCTTGTAAGGTGAAGAGATTGTTGCCTCGCCTGGTTAGCCGATTGAAAATCTTCCTAGGTATCCAATCTGGTTTTAGTTGTTGCTAGTATTGTTGCAACAGGTCTTGCTGGCTGTTGTCTAACGAGCCTTGATGATGTGTAGCAAGGATCGTATGGGCTGGTTCGTCTTGTTGAGGTGTAGAACTGGGAGGTGGTAAGGGTAGACGAGAGAGTGCATCAGCATTGGTATGCAATTTCCCTGGACGATAAACGATATCCATATCGAATTCTTCCAGTGATTCTCTCCATCTGACAATCAGAGTGTTTTTTGTGTCTGACTTCCTCAACCATTGAAGGGCGTGGTGGTCGGTGATGACGGTGACCTTGACTCCCGCCAGGTAGGCTTTGAAGTGTTGTAACGCCCAAATCATTCCGAGACATTCACGTTTGGTCACAGGGTAATTTATTTCTGCTGGGTTGAGGGTGCGGCTAGCACATGCAATTATGTGCACTTTGCCGTCTCTGGTTTGACCTAAAATAGCCCCAATTCCTAACTGTGATACATCTGTGTACAATCGGAATGGTTTGGTATAATCAGGGAAGGAGACCACCGGAGAGGCAACTAATTTATCTTTTAGATTATTGAAAGCCTGAAGCCTGGGATCTGTCCATATGAAAGGCTCTTCTCTTTTCGTGAGGTCATGTAGGGGCTTGACAATGATGTCATAGTTCTTCACAAAGCATCGATAGTAGGACGCTAGGCCTAGAAATGCACGTACGCCTTTTACGTTAGTTGGAGGGGTGATTTTACTGATAGCCTCGAGTTTGCAAGGGTCTGGGGCAATCCCTTCTTCAGAGACAACATGGCCTAAGAAATTTACTTTATTCTTGGCTAGGGTGCACTTGGAGGGTTTAAGTTTTAGGCTGGCATCCCGGATCCTCTGGAAAACTTGTTTAAGGCGTTGCAGATGTTCGGCCCAAGTTGTGCCAAACACAATGATATCATCCAGATATGCCAGGCAAGTTTCCCAAGTTAATTCTTGTAAGACTGACTCCATCAATCTGGAGAATGTGGCTGGTCCATGGCAGAGTCCGAATGGTAGTACTGTGAACTCATACAGTCTTCCTTGGCTGGTGGAGAAGGCCGTTTTTTGTTGATGTTCAGGCAAAACGGGTACTTGCCAGTAGCCAGCTTGTAGGTCCAAGGTAGTGAACCATTTGGCGCCGAGCAGTGAATCTAGAGAGTCATCGATCCTGGGAAGAGGTGTGGCGTCCTTGATGGTGACGTCATTTAGTTGGCGATAATCGATGCAAAATCTTGTGGATCCATCCTTCTTACGGACTAGTACCACCGGAGAAGACCAGGGGCTGGTAGAGGCTTTTACTACTCCTGTGGCGAGCATATCATTTACTTGTGTTTCTTCTTCCTGTCTTTAGATTGGGTTCTTCCTTCTGATGGGTTGCTTGATGGGGTGGCCCACGGTGTGAATGGGGTGATGCAACGTTTCAGTTTTTCCCATATCTCGACTAGAAGTAGCGAAAATGTCTTGATATGAGAGTAAGGAGATTTCTGAGGTCGGTTTGTTGATTGTTGGTGAGAGTGGAAGGTATGTCAGGAAGGTTTTTTTTTTATAAGGAGGGGAAGAATCAGAGGGGACAGACAGTTCTTCAGAGTACATTTCTAAATCGCCGATGGCTAGACCTTTTGGCAAGGTGACAAGTTTGTCAGAAATTTTGCAATTTTTATGCAATTAAGTTGATATGGTAACAGGCAAGGAGCGGTTAGGCATACCCCATTGAAAGGGCTTTGGAGGTGTGGGGTCACAAGGACATTTCCTTGAATTGTAGGAACTAAGGGTATCCATTTCTCATGATGAGGGGGAACTGTAATGGAAGTGGAGACTATGGCGGGAGAAATTACATGATTGGGGTAGGGAATATCATTAATCTTAGTTTGGGGTGCAGCAGTGATAGGGGAAGTGACTGGCAATTTTATGGATTTGAGCTGCTTCAAATTACCTAGACGAGGTGAAGGGTTTTTTTTCAGGTTTGGATGGTGGGTCATAAGACAGTGTCCTGTACCTAGAATTAATGGAGGCACTTAGAGAGATTAATAAATCAAGCCCCAGGTATCCATCATACTTGGATTCACTAGGGTTGTAGATCACGAAGGAGTGCTGAACTCCGTGATTAGGGTGGGGGGTCTTAACATATAGGGGGAGTGACTGACCCAGGTTGGGAATAATCTGGTCGTTTGCACTAATTAAGATGATAGAAGAGGAATGGATTTCCCCGAAAACCTGCTTATGTTTTCGGAAAAAGGGAAGGAATAGACAAGAACGGGAAGCCCCCGTATCAATAAGGAGTCGAACTTTCACCCCATTCAGCGTGATTTTGTGGTACACCGGAAGTCCACCATCCGATGTCCCGTTATGAGCCCCCGCCATGGTTACGACGATTTGTTTGGGGGGGCAGTCTAAAAATACAGCGGTTCCGGCTGGACTAGTTCAGGCTGGAATGATCCCAGCAGTTCCATCTTCATTAATGGTGGAAATCTGACCCGGCTTAATCCAAGGGATCTGTGCCCACCAACATGGAGTCCTGGTCCTTTTCCTGGTCAGTTCATTGAATTACCTTATGAGTGACCACAGCATGCAAGATCCGGTGCAGGGTTTCCAGTCTGCAGGACGGATTCTTGCCCACTCCTCAGCTTTGTCAGCTTCCCTAGAAGCTACAGGGCTACTGTTGGAAGCTGTACCGGAAGTGGGGTGGGTGGTGACTTTACTGATCACAGCTATTTTGTTGGTGGTGGCTTGTTCCCTAGATTTTCGTAACGCCATGATTCTTCGTATTACAGGCAGATCCGCGTCATAATTTGTGGGTTCCACGATTGAGAAGTGGTCAGCCACTGGGTCAGGCAATATTCTGACCAAGGCTTTGAAGATGGTTTTCTTCCTCTGGGCGGTGGTTTCATCCGGGAAAGCCGTCAAAGCGATCTGGGGCAAATTTTCAACAGTTCCATCCAAATCTCCTGAGTAGGTTACTTCATGGAATTTTTTATCCGCAATTGTTTGACCCAATACTGGATTGATGGCTGTCCGGACATAAACTTCGAACTGTGCCCAGGTTAACCCAGGCATATTGTCATGCACGTATCCTGACACTTTAGTTGCATATTTACCAAGCTTAACCACAATTGTGTGTATCTTGGAAGCGTCCTTGTTCACAAACATAATGTCTAGGACCGGTTTGACTATTTCCAGGTAAGTGTAGATGTCGTAATCCTCGGGTTTAAATGCCGGGATATCAAGAGACCTAAGGTCTGCCATGATGAATAATGTAAATACCAATTGAAAACCAGAACAACAAAATTATAATAAGAACACAAGTGTTGATATGCCATATCGAGACACCGCTGCCGCCAGTGTTATGCCGGGTTGTAATATTTACAATTCGTGATATAGTCTCCTCAAAAATCCAATTGTGGACTTATAGACCTTAATATAGCCCGACAGGGTTACACCGAACACGTTCTTAATAGCACAAAGTAGGTATTCAATCTGGATAATACAGAACTCAATAACAACACACATGGAATTTATAAATGGTATTTAATCAAGATAACGTCTAGCTTGAGCAGTCATAGACCGTCTCAACATAATCATATCAATCTCCAACTCGCGAATATAGATTCGTAGTCTGGGATGGTTTCTTGTCTGAATCAGTAACAATAGTAATATGCAGATAACAGGGAGCATATAAGTTGAGATTCTTAACAAGATCAAATCATGAACAAATGTGGTTATAGGTATCAGTTAATAAAATAGCAACAAAAGTAGAATATGAACATCATAAATAACAACTCTTAATAATAACAATCGATGTGAGTCGAGTGTCTTACGTGAATAAGAAACAAATAAGGAAAACTAAATACAGTCTCAGTATAGGAGACACAGGGTGAATTGAGAGCAAAATAAACACACAGGTAGGCTGGGTAAGTCACACGGTAGAGGAGCGCACTACACAGGTAGCCGCGTATTCTCAAGTGACCTTTCTACTTAGCTGGGGAGGTCAGGTCATGAACTGGACTGCGGTGGTGGAAATTAAATTCAAAGTTAGTGCAACTAGAAAGGTAGTTTTAATAATATTTCTCTAAGATTGGTGGCAGAATATTAATTAATTAATTGCACAAAAGATTAAATTTGTAGTCTAAATTGTGTAATTTATAATGAGAATCTTATATTCACGTCAACGATCGTATGTAATAATAACGAAACGAGCCGAGGAATTCAGATGTAAAGTTTGCGTATAATTATGAATGAACTATAGAATAAATCTATTTAATTACACTGGAGAACAAATTCTAATTAACTAAACGAAGATAGTCAACGAATGCTCTGGAAACACTTATAATTATTAGCGTAAAAGGATAATTAACAGAATATTAATTAACAAAAGAACTTGAGCGCATACGACGAAGTTATGCTAAAGAAATACTTATTTCAGTATTCCTAAGAGGTTTGAACGAGTTAACAGAGTCTTTTAATGAACATACACTAGAATATGAGGTGTTTGCTAAGCGATGTGGAATTAATTAAGTAACAGAATCTATGCAATGCTGGAATTCCTGAGCATGAAGAATCAGAATTACTTACATCATTAATCAAATGAACGTTAATACGAATTCATAAAATAATTACAAAGGTGATTATGTAATCGAACGTAATTAGGGAAGCTTGGGAGAAAATTTGTTTTCACCGGGGAAAGTTATAGGGATTATAATTAGGTATGCTGAAGTAAAATTCGTTATGAAAATGGGCGTAGGTTCTAGGTAAGGTTATTTAGGAAGGAAAATCAAATCACGAAATACACTTCGACATCAACTCACAAAATACATAGCAGAATACATATATTAGGAAAATCTGTAAGCGTGTGGTAAGGTGAACAACTGAACACAATTATTTTACGTATGCGTAAGACGTTCTGTAGAAAATTAATCAAATAACAGGGCTAGGACTTCTACACAGTTCTAACACAGATTTTATGTAAGGTTCAGAAGGATTAACACAGTACGCAATCAAGGATCTTAGGCACAGATCTCAGAGTTAATTAACACAACACGGTTCACATATTTTACTTATACCTCGACAACAATAAAACAACGAAAGATACACAGGAACACTTAGGGAATGTTTGGAGGGCAGGAGAAGAGAGTACTGGTCTGGCCAACGTAGATCGTGGGTCCACGGATCTGCACTTCAGGGGTGTAGGGCGTCACTCGAGCAGGACTTCAGGGGTACTTCAGGCAAGTACACTCTCTGGGCAGGGTAGGGGCAGGCTGGTACAAGCTACAACTTTGGATTAGCTACTCTGTTCTTGAGGTAGGTCTAGAATAGTATCGTAGTGTGGTTTGCATACTCCTCTACAATTTCGTAGAGGTAATATTCGGCTTTATCCTGGACTCTCGTTTACAGGGGTTTAAGGTCATAGGGATATGGGGAAATTAGTTGTGATGAAGTTGTGAGGTAAATACTTAGCATAGACATACATAATAGCTGTTTACATTGGTACATATATAATAGGTAGTTTATTAATTACTCAGGTGCTAGTTACTTATCCTAATAATGGAGAAATCCTATGTGTACGGAATCATCCATAAGTTAAACTCCTAGACAAACATGATTTCAGCTCGCCTATGAGCTATTCTTCGTAGAGGTTTATGATATATCCCGGTCTATCATCATTTGTCCTCCTGTCTACATCCATTTATATCTGTAGACTTCGGGCCGTTGATGTTTTATTTTCATAAACATTTCTTCACTCTATTGCATATCCGGGAGCTGAGGAAATGTTGCTCTGTGGTTGGCTGTGAGGGTTGGGGGGAGGGTTGGAGAGCAGGGCATTGATTGGTTTTTAGAATTTCCCATACTTGTGGCGGGTGGCTGTTGTCTTAGAGCACGGGGAAACAGGGGTTTCTCCTGTATTTGTGCGGTGGTTAGAGCACAGGGAAACAGGGGTGGCTCTTGTATTTTTCTTCTCTTCTCCTGTCGCTCTCTTGTCTTCTTAGGGTCTTGGAGTTGCAGACTGGCTATTTAGCAACTGTTTTCTGTATGGCTTGTCTTCAGACCCGTCATTTCAGATTAAAACAAAATAGGGTAGACATATTTTCTTAACCTTTAAAAGTGGGCAAATTAACCTAATCCAAGATGGCCACCATGAAAAACATAAAATATACATTTTGCCATATCATTACAACCAGTTTAGATAAAAACATAAATGAAAGTTGATTATATATGTTTTTTTATGCATGAGAAAGTCGTTTTTTGCCATCTAAATTAAATAATATTGAAATGAAACCAAGATGAAAGCCATATATGTGGACAAATGGTAGTGGTTGGCATCCAATCTTGTACTATAGACTTTACTATTTGTTTTGTACTATATGTTTTGCAATTTGTTGTTGTAGTTTGTTACTGGTAGTAATGTTTTGTATAATTCTAGCTTTTCTGTCTTTGTAGGGACCCTGAAGGAGCATAAGGTGGACAAGCAATATGAAGAAGCATGGATAATCCTAGTGTAGTGTATAGCTCAAGAAACACTGACCACAAAATGGAAGATCCTTCACCAGAAAAGAGGCTTAAAACTGAGTTTGGAGCTTGTTTCATGTGTCAAACAAGAGGGCCAAGAGACTACACAAACTATATTGAAAACTCATCAGTTCAAACCATTGACAAACTGATCAATACAATCAGGGAACGTTGTGGGTATGGTGAATCAGAATTGGAGCCCCTGAACAGTCGACTACATGGCTCCTCAACTGATGAACTGTAAACAAATGGTATTTCTTATCATAATGTTTGTTTATAAAAATGTCACCCATAAACATGCTGTTGACAGTGTAAGGGATAGATTTGAGAAAGGGACAAGTTCAGGAGATGTCACAACCTTACACAAAAAGAAGAGAGGATGACCTTCTGCCAGTGATTAAACAATGGCTACATGTAGTACAGCTTCCCAGAGGAACGTCAGAGAACATTGCTACTAAAACACAGATGTGTATTCTGCCAGGAAGATACAGGGGATACAATTCATGAGGTATCATCCAAAAAATTGGGGGCCCAGATTAAAACAAATCGGACTAGAAGCAAGTAATGAAATCCTATGTGTCAGATTAAGCACGCTTGTATGTTCATCTGATCCGTTTACAAGCAGTTGCTGAGGACATGAAATATCATTTGCCATATTTAGGTAAGGCTAAGCGAGATATCATTAAAGCTAAGCAACTACAAACAGCCAGTTAAGTTTGGTCAGCTCTTATCAGACCTTCAGATCCTTGACATTGTTGAAACTAAGTTAAATAATGACAGCGAGGATGTTGTAATGAATATGAATGATATTCACCAAATGTGCATTCAGCTGCTTGATTAAAATGAGTTCACAGTACCAGACAATCATCAATACAAGCCATATCTTAAGCAACTGATCCTAGATAACATTCCTGATGTTCACTTCAGCAGACCTCCAGATAAAAAAATAAATAAAACAAATTTTACAGATTCTTTCAACCAGAAGTAAAAATCATCTAATAGCAAGTGCAGTGACAAAAGGTGATCTGAAGGAGGATCTGAAAGTAATGCTGAGAGCAGCCAAAATACTATTAAGGGATATTGCAGCCTTCTGCCCATGGAAGTTTCATGGGACATTTGCTGATTATGAACCTCCCACATTGCTCAAGACCTTTTGCAAGTATGCAAAGTATGCAAGTATATCATGGTACAGGAAGTGTCAAATCTACAATCGGAGAGCAATCTATTAATCAAAGTGCAACGGTGCTGGCACAACACTTTTGGGGGGGCTTACAGATCTGATCTGAGGTGTCATACAACACTAAAAATAATGATGGAGTTTTCAGACAACATTTTGAAACTCCACTCCGTGTTGGCTTAGCTCTTGCCATACACAAAAAGACAAGATCCTAGGCCCTAGTAGAGTTACTTGTAGGGCTTGACCTTGCCATCTCCTATAAAAAGGTAATGGAAGTAGATACCGGCATTGCAATTGCTGTCCTGGAGAAGATAAAATCATTGGGTGGAGAATGGCTACCACCATGGCTGGTGAAGGGCATATTTGTCTGGTTTGCATTGGACAACATTGATTTTAAGGAATCTACACCTTGTGGTATGGACACTCTTCATGGTACGGGCATAGCAGTATATCAGTCTGTAACATCTGACGAGTCACCAATGACAACATCAATAGAAATTGACCGTTCAGGAAAGGCCCAAACCTTAGATGACATTATTCCTTGCAAAATACTGACATGTAAGAAACCAGAACCCAATAAACAGAAGTGTGAATGCAAAATGAGCAAGGAACGTCCTATGACAGACCTCAATAGGAAGACAGATCTAGCATGGGTAATTGAATGTTTGGACTTCAATTATGAAGATAAAATATACAACAAACTCAATGCTGCAGGTACATGGGGAGCTTTCAATTCCTTGTTTTCCTCTTCCAATGACAAGACCAATGTGGCGCTGGTGCCACCTCTGCTGCGCTTACCATCAACAGAATATGATACTCTCTACGGGTCTGGTCTCATGAGAACAAATAATATAACAACAAATGTCATGGGAGGAGAATCAATCACTGTGATGGCCCTTGATTTGCAGCTGTATGATATGGCAATGGAGTTGTGGGTAGAGAGCGAGGACATCAAGAAACCGTTCCTTTTTCGACCTGGTGAACTCCATGTTGTGTTCTGGGCATTGGCTGCACTTGGGAAATATGTAAAGGGAAGTGGAATTGACCTGGCATGGGTCGAGGCTGGACTGTATTCACCTACAACTGTAAACCATATTCTAAATGGGAAACACATGTACCGGTACTGCTCTTAAGAAGCACACATGGTCACATTCATTGACCTGTACTTTCAAAGTTTCCTGGCAAAAGATCCTGAGGAAAGAACAGTATTGTACTCAACATCTACTCAGCTTGGCGAGGCATATTACAAAGACATTAACCAAAGCACAGAGAGTAGGAAGGACCTAAGTGATGCTGTGAGAGAAGTGATAGCGGTATTTGAGTCCAGAGATATTATGAAGAAGCTTGCAGATTTTGTAGGAAATGCAAACAAGATGCATCATTTCATTCTAAACTACGTGAAACAGTTTGAAACAATCTTTCAGTTTGTGCAAAGCACCAGGCAGCGAGATATTCAACTCCACATGGAAAGCATAGTCTCTTACAAAGCATTTCTTCGCTCAAGACAATCAAAACTATGCTCGCTTGCTCCCTCTGTACATTTCAACAATGCATGAAACTGAAAGGAAACACCCAGTTCTCTGGGCAGAATTCAGGAAAGGAAAATGCAATACCCAAGACTGACCAAATTAAGACATGCAACAATTTTGCTCAAGTCTTTCTTGACCAGCTCACCAACATGGCCAGCAATTATGATGAAGTTAGGTTGGTATTCGACAGGTGTGCTTACCTATTGAATGCTTACCTATTGAATGATAGTGGGGAATTAAGAAGCAGGCTTCTTGTGTGAACCCCACCTCCAAAGACTGGTCAGCCAATATCTTGCAATTTTCCTCAAAGAATAAATGAGGATAAAACGGACAAAGGGGAAATCAGCATATTACCATGTCAAGGACACTACTTTAATCAAGAATATTTCACTGAAGGATTTCCTCTCAAATATCAAGACAAAAGCAGAACTTACAAATTACCTAGCTGCAAGAAGTACAGATAATATCAAGAGCCAAACAAACTATTTAAAACAATAATTCATGGTTACATCAGGGACAGAAACTAAGGGCAACACTAGTGTTCCAACCTCCCTTCTCACACACAGTCAAGAAGAGGCAGACAACTTACTCATGCTACATGCCAATTCAATTGACAAAAATGCTGAGGTTGTCATTGCATCTCGAGACACTGATATTTTCCTGCTCATGGTCCAAATATAAATGAAGGTTATTCCTTTTCCACCTCACAACAGTGTCATATGACGAGCAATCATCACCATAGACATCCTTCATTTCATCATGGATTTTCCGGGCACTGTAATCCTTCAAATGCAGGAACTTAATCACGCTGTGAGCCTCGATCTTCTCCATCTTGCAGGTTACTGACATCTAGCGCCACCTGTAAAGAAAGTAAACGAACTTAGAACATTTTTGCACCATCATGCGCATAAGGACCAGTCATTACACTGACAACATTTCATCGACATAGCTCAATAACTTCCAGGTGATAATTAAAACTTTACAATATCCCCTCGTACATACATATAGGCCCTACTTTCAATAAATAATTGGATCCAACATATCGACCATGGTGCCCCACCACAGGCCCCCTTCTACAGGAGTGTGACAAAGTGAAAACGGTTATATTTTGGGGATAGTACTATATTTACTTGCACATGTATGCATAATCTCATCTATTTCTTAGACATAATGGTCAGAGTCCTGTTTTCACATTTATCCCAGGGCGCCCCGCTGTTGCTTCCCTTCTGCAGGAATGACAGAAAATGTGATCCGGTGTTAATGAAATATGTTACGTGCAACTGCACCTGATTTTCAATACCTCCGCCAAAGAAGTTGGAGGAGGTTATGTGTTTGCCTCCATGTGTTTGTTTTGTTGTCTGTTTATTTGTATGTCTGTAAACAAGATATAGCCTATCAAAAAGATATGAACAGATTGTCACGAAAGTTGGAGGCCAGGTAGGAAAAAGCCTTTTAATTGTGGAGGTGATTGGTAGAGCAAATACCTCTGCCAGCGTAGGTGGCTCACAAAGTTATGAACTGATGTTCACGAAACTTGGTGGGCAGATAGGATATGCACCAAGGGAGGAAAAAAAATACATTTAGGAGGCGATACTGGCGATTGGTAGAACGCATACTTCTGCCAGCTTGGGTGGAGGTACGCGCTTTCCAGCGTGCCCCTCTATTTACCTCTTCCAACAAAGTTGGACGGAGGATATGTTTTGCCTCCATTTGTCTGATTGTCTGTAAAAAAGATATCTCAAAAGTTATGACCCGATGACCACAAAATTTGGTGAGCAGATAGGATATGCTCCAAGTAAGAAGTTATTAAATATTAGAGGCGATCAATAGAGCGCATACCTCCGCCAAACAAACAAAACACTTGTCATGAACTTCAATGTTGCTTCTAAACCCATCCCTCCACCCACCCTCAAGCTTGGCAATCACACCCTCGAGATAGTTCAGTCCACTAAATTACTTGGTGTTTTCCTTCAGCAAAAACTACTCTGGGATAAACGTGTTAACACCATAGCTAGTGCTTCTTCTTATCGGCTACACATGTTACGCACCCTGAAACAACTAGGGGTTCCCAGAGATGACATGCTACTTTTATACAAATCTTTTATATTACCCAAACTCTGCTATGCTTCACCCGTTTGGTCATCCTCTCTCAACTTAACCCAAAGAAATAAATTCAGGAGAGAGCACTCAGAATAATGTTAGGGGCCAACTACACCACTTACAAGATGCATGTAACCTAATTAACGTCCTCGCCATATCTAACCTCTACGAACAACACCTTCAGCAGTTCGCCAGCAAACTACTAAACAACCCCAGACACCGGCACCTACTACCGCCCGACGCCCCTCCTCCTCTATGCGCTGTTCGCCACTTCAACCGTATTGTCCCCATAAGAGCACCACGGACGGACCGCTACAAGAACAGCGCCATTCCTTCAATAATTAAGGTCTTAAACAATCAAAAATTATATACATATTTTTCATTGTAAATTAGCCTGTTAGCTCCTGTGTCAATTTTAATTTTAATTTTAACTATGTATCAACTTCCTTGTATATTTTCAGCCTTCGGGCTGCTTTTGTGAATAAACCGTTAATTATTATTATTATTATTATGTAGGCGGCTCTTAAAGTTATGAACCGATTTTCACAAAATTTGGTGGTTATTATTGAACCAAATTTAATGATCTTCCGTATTTATATACTCTAATCTATCTTTTAGGCCGTAATGGAAACCTATATTTTTATATTTCATCCTGTGCGTCACATCACGTGCCTCGGAGTTAACATGGCCGCACGGACCTATAGTCCAGCTTGGACTTCTTGTTATGGCGACGCTTATTAAAAAATGCTATTTCTCGGTTATTACTAAACCAAATTTAATTATTTTTCCCATGCAAATACGCTGATCTATCCTCTAGGCCGTAACAGAGCCCATTTTCCAATTTTGCCCTGGGCGCTGCCCAAATAGCCCCCTTCTGCAGTAGTGCGACGCTTAACAAAATTTGCTATTTCTCGGTTATTACAGAAACAAATTTAATGAGCTTATATTGTCAAATACATCCTCTAGGTGGTAACGGAGCACTTTTCTTACATTCCATTCAGGGCACCACGCTAAGCAGCGCCTTCTACAGTAGTGGTGAAAAGTGAAATGGCCAGCCGGTTTGGAAATTACTAAGCTATATTAATTTTCATAGAACTCCATAAACATAGTCTCTTGCTTATTGTTCAGGCAGTAAGAGGCCACTATTAAAATACCTTGACCTTGGCGGTTCACTATAGGGCCCCTCTACAGGAGTTGATGGAAAATTTAATCGGCTGTCTTTTGGGGTTTTTGCTTTGCCAATTTCATGCACATGCATACTGTATACTGTACTCTGATCTATTCCTTGGATATTTTGTGTTCCATGTGTATATAGGAGACAGAAGGCAGGTTGCCTGTAACGAGTGTCTCCCTGAGCCAAAAGAGTGACAGAGAGCCAAATTTAAGGGACGTTGGGGTCAAAATGCCTAGGCACACAAAGTTTAACGCAGTTTTAGTCATAGGAGGAAGGAACAATTGATTGAGGGAGAGAGTTCCAGAGTTCACTTGTTGAGTAGAAGAAAGATTGAGAAAATTTGCTAATTCTTGAGTTGGAGAGCTGGACAGAATAGGAGTGGGACTGTGTTGCAAGGTGGGTGCCTCACACTCGCCGTAAGGTAGGGGGTATGCACTGAGAGAGCTCTGAAGAACACTGATTGTTGTAATAGCGATAGCATAGTGAAAGAGATGCAACATTACGGCATGTAGAAAGAAATTGCAGTGAACTAGTAAGAGGAGGTGAGTTGATGAGGCAAAATGGTTTTGATTCTACTTGTTTGAGAAGTGCGATATGGGTGGAGTCTCCCCACACATGTGAACAATACTCAATACAGGGGCGCACTGTGCCCCGATACAGAGCAAGAAGCTGTGCGGGGGTGAAGAACCCACGGAAACGGTTGAGCACACCTAACTTTTGGGAAGCTGTTTTAGCATGAGTGTTAATATGTTCTTTCCAAGAAAGGTCGAATGAAAAAGATACAACTAAGATATTGAGAGAAGATGAAGGGTTGATTTGTGTATTGTTGAAGAATAATTGGTAGTCTTGTGGAAGATTGTGATGGAGAGATAAAGGGAGAAATTGGGTCTTGGAGGTATTGAAAGTAACAAGATGTTCTCTGCTCCAATCAGAAATACTTGATAGATTAGAAGATAGGCGCTCTATGGCTTTGTCACATTTGTTTTACAGCGATTGCATGCAGGGCTGATGTGAAAACTAGTTGAATATCGTAAGGTAGAATTGTCAGCATATGAGTGGATAGGACTAGAGGTACACTTGAGATCACTAATGAATATTAGAAAGAGAATTGGAGACAGACAGACCCTGAGGCACACCGGAGTTGATAAGTTGAGGAAGTGAGCGATAGCCATCCACAATTGCAGCTATTGAGCGATCTGAAAGGAAATTAGAGACAAAGGCACAGATAGAGGGATAGAAACTGAAGGAAGGTAGTTTGGAAATTAGAAATTTGTGCTAGACTCTATTAAAGGCCTTCGATATGTTTAGCGCAATAGACAAAGTCTCACCGAAGTCCCGAAAGGAGTAATAATAATAATAATAATAATAATAATAATAATAATAATATTTATTCAGTTAGCATTTTACAATGTTGGTACCACATAATGTTACAAATATGACATGTACCAGCTTTGCATAATTCCAACTAAGGATAGCCCAATAAGGCCGTTAGGCGTATTTCCATTGGGGTCCTTGTGGGATTAGGTTAGCTGGGGAAAAAGGGGGAGGATAAAAAAAAAGTAGGTACTTTAGACTGTTTAGAGAAAGTATTTCTAGGGGGTTATATTAGGATACCTTACATTCGGGAGGGTCTGTACGCAGCCGGATACCTTACCCTCTACACATGCGCGAAAATGTAAGCCTCCCTTGGCCCCGCCCACTGCCGAAAATGTACAAATATTATATTATATTAGATTAGATTAACCTAACTTAACCTAACCTAACCTAACCCTAATATAATATAATATAATATAACATAACACAAATAACAAAATAAAAATATAAAAATATACTAAACTTCGAGTGGGATCGAACACTGGATATCTGAATGCCAGGCGGGAGCTCTAGTGACTGTACTACAGAGCGAGCTGGCAGGAACGGTTTGAAGGGTTGATTTAAACGCGGGGAACGGGGGGCGGGGCCAAGGGAGCCTTACATTTTCGCGCATGCATAGAGGGTAAGGTATCCGGCTGCGTACATCCCCTCCCCTTACATTCTATAGTTGGACTGGTCAAAATATTTCGGTAATCATTTCAGTTTGTTTTGCCTATCTCTTATGTCGTATTTAGTAGTAGACATAAGCTTGGTGCTCCCTTCTCTCAGCTGTCCGGTTCAGGTGCTCCTTCAGGCTACGTCTGAAGGAATACAGTGTTCTCTTTTCACGGACTGACTGGGGTAGGTTGTTCCAGTCTTTGATGGCAGTGAAGAAGATTGTTAGGTTACCCTGTCCTTGGATTCTCGGGACCGTAAAATTATACATCCTATTCCATGTATTGTGTCCAATCCTCTCATTTGCTTTAACAAAATTACTCTTTAAATACTTTGGAGCCCTATCATAAAATATCTTGAAGGCATTTATGAGTCTGATTTGTTTGGCCCTGTCAGAGACATTGAGCATACCAAGTGACTGAAGTTGTTCCCGGCCAATATGCGATCTGGGTCCTAGGTTCAGCATGAACCTAACCATTTTATTATGAGTTACCTGAAGTTTGTGCTTTGCTGATTTAGATGATACAGAGTACCAGGATGACACAGAATAGTCAAAATGACATTGAACAAGCGCTTGGCATAGGGTCTTTTTGGTCGCCGCTGGCAAGCATCCATACAGGTATTTAATACGTGCTCTACATCTACTCAGGATCGATTCCAAGATTGTTTCACCTGACGGAGTTGAGTCCAGTTTTAGTCAGAGATATTTAACCTGTGACACTGTTTTTTTTTTTTTTTTTTTTTTTTTTTTTTTTTTTTTTTTTTTTAAAGAGACAATGAACGGAGGAAGGAAAAACACAGATAAAACAAAAAGGTCCATGTGCCTAAAGGCATCCTCCATTCATAAAATGTTTGTAACAACTGGATTTATACATTTGTAGATTGTAAGTTTGTGGAAAGCAATTCGAGGGAAGTGAATTCCAAAGAGTAGTAGCTCTGGGGATAAATTAATTCTGATAAGCAGAAGTTCTGCATTGTGGAGGAGAAAGTGTAAATTCATGGACGCTCTCAGCTGCCCTAGTTCTATGGGGAAAGATGTGGAGAGGCGGCACAATTGAAGCAAGTTCCTTGGAACAATTGCTGTGAAAATATCTGTAGAATAATGCAAGGGATGCAACGTTTCTTCGTATGGATAATGTAGGAAGGTCCTGTGTGATTGCAGGGTTATTGATTAATCTAATAGCTTTATTTTGAATTTTGTCCAACTGCCTCAATGCAACCACTCCACTTCCACCCCACAGAGGTGAACAGTAATCCATCTGAGAACGCACATGACTTTTATATATTACGGCCAACTGCTCGTCAGTGAAGAATTCTCGAACTCTGTACAGGAGTCCCAGTTTTTTAGAGGCATTCTTAGCAATGCTTCTAACATAATGTGTCCAGCTCAAGTTAGTAGTTAATGTTACACCGATAATGTCAATACTAGGGGAAGTGGGAATATTTACATCATTAAAAAATATATGCGAGTCAGTGAGATTCTGTCGGTTAGAAAATTGAATGTACTTGGTTTTCTGTGCATTAAAGGAAACTAGATTCTTTTGTCCCCATTCATTAATTCTAGAAAGGTCCTGGTTCAGAGAAATTGCAGTGTTTATTTTTGAATTTATTAGATCGGGTTGGGTGAAAGAATTGGTAAATGTGAAGGAACTGTGGAGTGTTGAGTCATCTGCATAGGAATGTATTGGATTATGAGTGGTGGATATGAGATCATTGATATGAATGAGGAACAGAGTTGGGTCCAAAACTGATCCCTGGGGAACACCAGCATTTATTGAGTGAAATTGAGAATAAAGGCCATCTACCATTACACGTATTTTTCTGTTATGAAGATAAGAAGAAATTAGTGGAACTAATGATGCAAGGCCGTAGTGTGACATCTTCGACAATAAGGATTGATGCCAGACTCTATCAAGTGCCTTTGATATATCCAGTGCTATTGTATGTGTTTCACCATGTTGGTCTGTAGCTTGGTTGATTTGATGCGTAAGAAGGCAAAGAATGTCTGCAGTTGATCGACATCGTCTAAAACCATATTGCCTATCACTGATTAATTATTCTCAAGATGCTTAATTATGTGATTATTTAATATAATTTCAAAGACTTTACCAAGAGTGGAAGTTATAGCTATTGGTCTGTAGTTTGATGGATCTGAAGAGGCACCTTTTTTAGGAACTGGATGGATGTTTGCTTCTTTCCAGGGTACTGGGAAGCATGAGGTATGAGTACACAGACGGAAATTTGTTGCCAATACAGGAGCGAGCACCAAGGAGCAATTCTTAAGTACTATTGGAGGAATTTCATCTGGACCAGGAGCCTTATCTACTGAGAGATTCTGCAAAATAGTTTTGACATGTCTGGTGTGGATCTTAAGTGAGGGAATTTCAGGCGAATTAAAATTAAGTACAGGGACATCTTGATTTATTTCATCTAAGGTTGAGTTGGTGGAGAAAATATCCGCAAGAAGGTTAGCTTTACCTCGTGGGTCACTTACAAGATTGCTAGTCGGAGATTTTAATGGTGGAATGGATGAAGCAGTAGTGAAGTTGGATTTGAATGAGTTAAGAGTAGACCAAAATATTTTGTTATCATTTGGATTATTTAGAAGTGTATATGCCTGCTTGTGGAGAAAGTTTGATTTAGTTAGGTTTAATACAGTTTTGGCATGATTTCTGATGTTTCTAAAGTAATTAAAGGCTTCATGTGATTTTGATCTTGTGTATGCATTGTAGGCTATTGCTTTTTGTTCAGTTACTCTAGCACAATTATGGTCAAACCATTTAGGTGAATTAGATCTTTTACTGTACTTTTGATGATGAATAAAAGTTTCCATTCCAATTTTTACAAAATCTTGTATGTGGCTCAAGGTGGAGTGTGCATCATTAGAAAAGAAAGAGGTCCAGGGAATATCAATAAAGAAACCTTGAAGACCCTCCCAGTCTGCCCTATCGTAATGCCATTTAGTCACCAAAACAGGTTCAGAGTGGGAAGGTGTGGTAGGTGATAGACAGGTGGCCTGTATCAGACAGTGATCAGAAGATCCAAGCGGGGACCTCACTGTAACATCATAATTTTCTGAATTGGTTGTTAAAAATAAGTCCAGTAGGTGGGAATTATGATTAGGATTATCTGGTACACGGGTGGGTTGGTTGACTAGTTGAGTGAGATTAAATTATTCTGCTAATAGCTCACATTCAAGACCAGCATCATCAGTCCTGACTGAATGAGTGAGCCATTCAACATTATGGACATTAAAATCATCCAACACAGTGATTTCAGAAGAAGCATTTAAGTTGAGGACACTGAGTTGTGAGGACAGAGAATCAAAAAGACTTTGCTCTGGAGGAGTATTTGGGGAATGGTAGATGCAACATATGTATTTAAATTTACCAGCAGAAATTAATTTGTATATAGAATAATCAAAATAGGGACAATTGAAACTAGTAACCTCCTCCAGGGCAATTTCAGATTTTGCGAAGCAACATACACCTCCTTTAGGTCTGAAATTTTGGAGCAGTTGATAACCTGGAATTTTAAATCTAGACGTGTCAGATGTGGATGTTACTTGAGTCTCTGTCAAAAAAAGGAGAGTAGGGGATTCTGCTTGAAGAAATTGGTGTACAGAATTGATGTTAGAGTGAAGTCCCTTTATATTACTAAAGAAAAAGCTGCACCGACGAGCAGCTTTGGGACGTTGCAATGCTCTTGACACAGTCGCATGATGACGACCGGGAGGGCCCTGTGTCAATGACCCAACCCTGCCTGGGGTGGATATCCGAGGGACCACCAGGTTTGCTCTTAACAATTGTACTGCCATATTTATTAGGTAAGTGTATGGTGTTACATGTATGATATGTAGTGGGAAGAGTAGTGTTTTATGGATAGAGGATAGCGATGTAGGGCAATGTCGTGAAGTTGGATGTGTATGTTATATAAAGAGGGTTTTCCTGATACCCATGATGTGTGAGGCAGAAAGATGTGTATCCAGCTACCAAGGCCTGGGAGAGAAAATGGAATTCAGGCTATTCACTGAGTCTCCCGAAACCTTGGCGGTAGTACTTTCCTGGGTGGGGCTGCCTACCCCTACTACCTACAAATGGGAATATCATTACAGTTGACCGAGAAGCCCTCAATGTCTTTCAATTTGCGTTTTGTTCCACATAAGATGGCTTCTGTCTTGCCCAGGTGAAGAGATAGTCTATTGTCCACTAGCCAATCACTACATGATTCTAGTTATTTGGAAAGTGAGGCGGCAATACTTATTGGGTCTTTTCCTGAAACCAGAAGCACACTGTCGTCAGCATACAGTAATAATTTACACGATACGCTCAGCTCCATGTCGTTCACATAACAGAGAAAGAGTAAGGGACCAAGGATGCTTCCCTGCGGGACCCCACAGTTAATTGGCATAGGATCAGAAAGATTATCCTCAATTTTGACTCTTTGTGTTGTTGTTGTTGTTGTTGTTGTTCCCTAAGCTGCCTGGCCGAACAGCCCCGAGTCCTTAAGGAAGGCCATGGCCACGGTTGGGCGTTTTTGTGTTTTGGCGTGTGATCAGCTGATCGGTAGAGGTGAGTGAGCGAGAGAGGGGGACAGGATGTGACTATGCCTTCACCTTGGCCCACCCCTACCTGAACCTCCCCTCGTGCGCACTGTTGTTTGTTGTTTTCGTTGTCCTTGGCCGTTGCTGCTACTTCATTGTTGATGTTGTTGCGAGTGGTACTTTTTTTTTTTTTTTTTTTTCTATATTCCAACTACTCCCTCTCGGGCATAGGCTGATAGCCTTTACACTCTACTGCTGAACACGGTGAGGCCCGTGAGGTCTTGCTCCAGTCTAGGGAGTGAGACATGCGAAGCTTCACGGCTCGAAGCAACTCCATCTCTGAAGCCGCCTCGCCTCTGTGCTTCACAGTCTCATCCCCCACACTCGGACCCTCACTCTCAGAACGCCACCTATTGAGCAATTTGTTCTGGTTGCATGTTGAGTTACTTGGGTCGCCGATATCTGTGGTAGTGATGATACAGTTGAGGGTAGTGTTGAGTAGGTAGAGTGGTGGCACTGTCTTGGTGGTTGCCCTGCGGCCTTGGTTGTGTGTGTGAGCGTGACGGGAGGTTGGGGTGCCTGCTGGCCCTGCTTGTTGTAATGACTTTTTCTGCTAGGGACTGTTGAAATGTCGGTGTCTGCCTTACTTGATTGGTGGTGAGGTTTCTTCAACGTTGAACTGGGGCCTGGGTTGGTCTCAATATCTCCACAGCTTATTAGAGTGTAGCACAATAGATGTTGTAGCGGGGTTGCGCAGGAATGTTTGCTAAGACGCGTCGGTTTCCCGATGTTTGAAGCTGCCCAGGCAGGAATGGTGACAGAAATTTCATTTGTGTGTGGTTTCTGTATGACGAGGTCCCTTAATACTTGCTTAGTGTTGACCTGGTACACTACCGGTCCCCTCTGCACCTGTATATCGGCACAGCCCCTCTGGATGTTGAGAAGGATGATGAATAGGGAGAGAGCTACGCTCGCTCCCTTCAATCCTCCCGCCATCTTGGTCTCATTAGTAAGATAAGCAAGAAGATCACCAGTAGAGCGGCCCTTAAGGACACTATTCTGACGATCTGAAAGTATATTATGGGAAGATAAATGGTTAACCCTTACTGTACCGGCGACGTACGTTAGCCGGCAGAAAAAAAATCACTCGCTAGTACCAGCGGCGGACGACGTACATCAGTAATATTCCGTCCTTGCAACTGCCAGTATCGAACGGTACCTGGCACCATGACTTATACGCACTGCTCTGAGACCTTGGCAACACTTCTCAGCTTATATCCAAGATTCCACAGGCTAGGAGGGTCAGTATTCCTCCATCTTTTGAGGTGGAAGGGTGTTCTCTCTCGACTCTGAAGCCATTTTGGCCACATTGCATGGTACTGGAAGGTACATTTATGGTAATACCCTCTGGTACAGTAGGGGTTAAGAAATTTTGAATTAAGAATATTTTCAAAAACTTTAGAGATGCAGGAAATGAGAGCAATTGGACGATAGTTGGAGGGTTGAGAACGGTCACCCTTCTTTGAGACAGGTTGAATAAGAGCAACCTTCCAGCAAGAAGGAAAGACGTTAGAGAAAAGACAGAGACGAAAGAGTTTGCCTAGGCAGGGAGTCGGCATGGAAGAACAGTTTTTAGTACAACAGGAGGAACACCATCCAGTCTGTATGCCTTCTTCGTATTAAGCCCAGGGAGGTAAAAAAGTACATCCTTAGAATAAATTATGATCTTAGGCATAAATAAGTGAGAGGGGGGTGGGGACGAGTAGCGCTGGAATCATCCTACATGTAGTTTTTAGCAAAAGTTTGAGTAAAGAGTTCAGCTTTGTCAGAGGAAGAGGTGACGGTTGTACCGTCAGAGTGGAAAAGAGGAGGGAAAGACGAGGAAGTTAAATTGTTGGGAGTTTTTTTTGGCTAGATGCCAAAAAGCTTGTGATGAGCTAGAGTTGGAATGTTCAGAGCATTTATTATTGATAAAAGAGTTTTTGGCGAGTCGGAGGACATATTTTGCTTGATTCTGGGCAGAGTCATATAAAGTATGGGATTCTTGAGTTTAAAGGCGACAAACCATAACAGAGTCCAATCTCAAATTTAGCTCAGGGTGCCTTGTTATGGCATCCCTTCTACAGGAGTGACATAAAATGAGATCAGATATTTCAATGTGATTAATGAACCTCGTATACTGTATAGTGTACATACAGATACTTTCAATTACTAATTGGCTCCAACATATCGGACATAGCAAGGTGGATACAAGCTAATAAGCTTACTCTTAATATTGACAAAACTAAGTATATAATTTTTAAGAGGAATAAATCTATCGCTCAAAATTTAGCACCAATTAAGATTGGAAATAATGTACTAAAGGAGGAGGAACATATAAAGTGTCTTGGTGTTGTGGTGGATAGCAGGCTGTCGTGGGGCATACATATACATGATTTGAAAAACAAACTTAATAAGCAATGTGGCATACTCTACCTTACACGACACTGCTTTAATATTAGTGCTCTAAAACAATTATATTATAGTCTTATCTATCCACAGTTGTTATATTGCCAAACAATTTGGGGTGCAACTAGTAAAACCAAATTATTAACTATTGAAAAATCACAAAACATAATAATTAGAACTATATCACATAAATCAAGATATGCCCACACAAATGAACTTTTTAGTAAACTTGAATTATTTAAATTTAAGGATATCAATACTTATTGCAGTGCGCTTTTCGTATTTAAATGTCTGCATAACCTTGATAGAACTGATTTGTTTACACCTAGTAACAATGAAAGGTACAATTTAAGGGGAGCTGATCTATTAAGAATTCCTCTCATGACTTCTAGTCAAGCTCAAACATGTATAAAATATCATGGAGTTAAGGTGTGGAACGGATTACCTCAAAATTTAAGAAATATACAGGAAATATCTCGGTTTAAGAGACAATTAAAAAAAAATCTATTAACACGATATCAACAGTGACTACTAAAATAAGTATATCACCAATTATACTACCAATAATTACAACATCCCTATCACCTAGAACGACAAATGTATAACCTTTAATACTATTTACGCTGGCTGTGTGTTTATATATATGTAGAGTCACGTAAAGGGTTGAATGAGCTTGAATACTATGTTGTAATAAACATGCTTCTATTTTTGTCTGTAAAGGTGTATAATATAATGTATGTGTAGTTGGCATTTGTATGCATTTTTTTTTTTTTTTTTTTTTATAGAAATGGATATATTATAGTCTACAGTAAATTATTTACCATGTTCTCATATATAGGTCTAAATGAATGGTGTAAGTGTGTATTCCATGCACAACAAAGTTTATGTCCTTTACTAATTAGGCATATACTGTTAGGGAAGCGTATGTGTCTTTGTGTCGAATTGTGGGTATAATTGCGAGTATGGCCTTTGAACATCAAGTCAATAGTTGTACAATGTATGTTATATATATTAAATTTTTGTAAATGGTATTACATGGGTAATTGTGATAATGAACAATCAGCTGTGAGCTCTGGGAAGTGAGTGTGACCTCAGGGTTAATCACCATTAATTTAATTTGTTTTATGTTATTATATTTTGCCTACATACATCCCTTTTCGAATTTAGAATGTTTGTTTACAACACGTAGTTCCCGGGGCACATAGCTGTGACTAAGTGTATTATATACAATTGCATTTTGATAGATCGAGTTCTAGCCAGGTGCCTTTAAGAGAGGCATCTCTCAAAAGGCTCAGCCTTATTTTGTTGTATTATTATTATATATTTTTGTTTTTTAACAAATCATTTGTAAGCAAAATTGTATTGTATACTAAAGGCTAAATAAAAAGATTTCAATTCAATTAAATTCAATTAAATTAAATTCAATTCAATTCAATTCAATTCAATGGCCCCCCACCACAGGCTCCCTTCTACAGGAGTGGCGGAAAGTTTAAATGGTTATATTTTGAAGATAGTACTGTTACGACCGGAACTCGTATAAAACAAGGGCTCTTAATCATTGGACTAGAAAGGCACACAGCCACAACGGTAACACTAGATCCAACCCTTGAACTTATAATGCCGGCGCACAAAAACACCTATACCCTCCAGAGTTAAATCTGCGATAACGGGGTATCCTATAACTCGGTATAAATGCACTACTACTACAGGCTGATGATCTCTGATACAGCCTGATCACAACCACATACAATTACGTTAATAATGTATACAAGGAAAAGGATAGTGAGCTTAATTAAATCACTGGAATGATTTAATGCAAACAAGAAGAAGGTATAATTAAAGTTACTCTAAACAATAATAAACTGTCACTCCTATATTAAAGAAAGTGAATGAAAGTCCTAAAGCATCGAGCAGGAATCTTCTGAAGAAAGTCTGATGCTGCTTAAGATGATCGAATCGGATTTTGAACTGTTATATAAAGCAGGAACAAGATATGACAAGTGTATGGACATACAGTGTTAACTGGCACGGGAATAATAATAAATACGCAATAGTATTATCTCCAACAACAAAAGAAGTACTTCCTCAGGCAACACAAAAGCCTGCTCGGGTTGTGCAACTCAACAACAACCAAGGCTTACAATCAACGTGAATAAAAATGCTGCATACATAACATAAGGGTTTATAATCTTGATCGGGTGTCTGCTAGGCGAATAAAGTCTAGCTGGGATGTAATAGGCTAGGAAACAATGGCTGAGCAAGCGGCTCATAGCCTAGTGAGGTCCTTAAGACTGTACGGCCAAATTACGTTAAATGACGGGGTGCTCTCTTGAGAGATCCAGATCGCTAGTATCTGGTTCTCTCCTGGCGACCCTCTCAAAGTCAAAGCAAAACGAGTTAGCACAGTGTTGGGTGGCTGAGGCAAAAGCCCTCACTCGCAACACAGTGCTAAACTCACAAGGTACACAGTCAGAAAGACCACCTAGGCTTCCCACGTATCCGTTGCGATTGTACAGGTTCAACAAAACCTGGTACACATCGGAAATCACAACAACAATAGCCTCACCCCAGTCTAGCATTAAATAGCCCAGCAAACAACCAAGCAAAAGGTAGGGAGACACCGTGAGTGTGTCGAACATCTACAGACAAAATGGTAACCCCTCCAAAATGCCTAACTAAACATGTAATATCTGAGAGCTTCAGCATATAATACGATGGCCGATATATGAAATCGTGCAGAACCAAAGGGGAGTTATGATGGTAAATAGAGTGGAAGAATGAGAGGTAAGAAGTTGAGAGAGAGAGAAAGTGCTCTATAGGTAGAGGTCGGGAACAGGTGGTAAGGGAGGTGTGAAGGATATGCTGGTCAGGCAAACTCTGAAGAGAGTAGCTCCTCGGGACCCCCAGGATCACACAAAGGCATGGTGGTCAGCCAATCACAGGCCGCTACGTCACCAGGCAGCAGGCCTGCAGAAGGCGCCAGGAACCACCAGCCAATCAAGATGCGTGAGAAGGCACGCGCGCGAGCCTACGAGCAGGGGGAGGCAGCACATGTATACGCACGCACACACTACCACCCCACTGCCTATATTGTTCTCTCTCCTTAACTATATACAATGCATCTTATGTTCTACTCATGATATAAAATGCTTCCCGTTGTCACAGACGAAAATAAAGACCACCACGGGACTGTCTGTAACAACACGAACACTATGAAAGAAAGAACAACATTCTCTGATAACTGTAGCCCAATTCATTGCCCTGGCGAGTGTTAGCGAGTGGCCAAGCGAGCGGCTGAGCCCACGTGGCATTCTGCTAAGCTGCAGGCGTCACACCCCCCCAAGATATTAGACGCTCAACCATGAGCTCCATATCTGACAAGCAGAACGCCGATAAGACTCGCCACCCCTAATCACTTCGCAACAAAGAAGGCAAAGCTCAGTTCTCATCAACAAAAAATTACACAACCCCTCCCAACACAATAGCTTAATTCATACTGCTATGCTCCTAGAGCGAGCTTCTACTAGCCCAGCCTTCTGAGAGAAGCACAGATTCGACTCAGAACTTTAGCTATAACATACTTAAACAAAAATTAACTATTAACACCTTACGAGCGGCCTATGCGGTTTATTTATATGTACCGCCCAGCGGGGTGTTTTTAGCCAAAATAGGGCTGTTTACGTGATCATTTTCATGCCTAAATAAGACCCAGAACGTAAAACCAGTATCTATCCCTGAAAGGGCATAAACAGAGCTTTCGAATGACACCATAACGATCCTTTTATGATGGCTAGTTTTCTTGCAATAACCGTGCAATGCGAGTGCAAAAAGCATGTAATTAGGCACTTTCCCCATACAATTCCGTATATAGCGAGTGAGAGAGGGAGGGAGGAGGTGGGATTCGTGTCGGTAGGTTCGCCGCGGTGGTCTGGAGCAGTCATACGCTCGCTACTCTCCTGCCACCACTTGTCTCTCTCTCTCAGCAACATTACGTGCTGAAATTGCCACACGACCTATGTCGAGCGCCGCCACATAGTCCAGCTATATTTAACTCGACTTATGTTGCTCGCCGACAGTTAAGGGTTAAAGAAAAAGTTTTTATATGATTTTTCATTTTTAATATGTTTATGGCGGCTGCACTTACAGGGGCAAGCCTATTTTACTCCACTCTCAACACACACTGACTGAACGGCGAGGGTTCTCCTGCAAACAAACCCTCCCGTGACAAACAATCAGCCAAAACATTATCAGTGCCCTTAGCATGCCAGACATCCAATTTGTGTTCCGGCAGCAAAACAACACCTGACACTGATAAACTGCCCAGTTCATCACAAGACTGGCACTTCTCTTCACTCTTTCCGGCAACGGGACCTGCCAAAAGCCTTTCACTAGTTCTACCTTCGTGATAGGCGATGCAGCCCCGATGCGGTCTATGGTGTCGTCAACTCTCGATAAGGTATAGGCGTCTGTCAGGGATAATGCACACACTCTCTTGCAATCAACACACACACTGATCTTGCCACTTAACACAGGTTGCAAAGTTACAGGCAACGACCACTCACGACATTCCTTATCCCTCAGACCCTTCGTCAACACGTAAGCCAGCTCTGCTTGCACCACAGGCTGTCGAGCAGGATTTATACGGTAGGGAATTAAACTGAGCCTTGCACTGTCTCCAGCCTCCATGTCGGATTCTACCCCGTACATCAGGCCTGGAGAAGCAACAAACATGCGGATGCACTGCCACAGCCTAGTAAACAACTTATCTCGCAGAACAACATGCCTAGTGCCCTCCCACAACCCAGCCGAGACCGCAGCTTCTAACCTGTAGTCTCCCTCCTTCTCCACCTTCGTCCCTAGAACAGCCAGGTCATGAGAGGGACAAACAGTACCACCTGTGCAGTCACTCCCATAGTTCATTATTGCTAAGGCTTCCCCGCCGATACCGTACATGCGCACCCCCGCATTCCTTACGACTACATCTGCCTGCGCAGCATCACCACTTTTAGCGACATGGCCAGATACAGTTGGTCTATGGTAGGGCTGTTGCATTCGACTAGAGCAGCATTGGGAGGCTATGCGACGACCGGGCACATCCACTCCACAGTCAACCTCACCAATCTGCTCAATGTCCTCCTTCTGACCACCACCCTTGGCAGCCATGGCTCGACCCTGACCTGACAACCATGTCAAAGCCTCGTCGCCCACCTTGAACCACCGAAACAACGAGGCTAACGGTCTCCCAACATTCACGTGACCTGCCCGCGGAACATCTTGCACCGCCTGAGTTGTGAGGCTCGGGTGCCCGGCACGACCAGTGGGGTATGAACCGAGATGGTGCTGGAGCGCTGCACACTGCTGCTCAGGCAGGTGCTCTAGCGCTTCCACAGCCACCAGACTCGTGTCCCCCGCCCACTGCTCAGCCGAGACATGACAATCCCTACTCTCCTCCACCTGTGCCCTACTGCCCCCCTCTCTTTCTCCACCTTGGCCGCTGCAGACCAACGCAGGGACAGTAGGCTGCTCAGGTGGTTGCCTCACAAACTCCTCCAACAGGTTCACATGACATGTTTCCCCATCCTCGTGTTTGATCTCGACAGCACCATTACCACACTTCTGAACTTCCGGATCCTCCAACTGCAGTTTACAAATATCTGAGGAAACCAACCTGTCTAAGTGCTTCCGAAGCAGCCCAAGTCCTCCCCCAATATCAAACTGAGCAACCCTTTTTTCTCTCTGTGTGTAACGTTGCTGCCTCGGAGTCTCTTCCTGCCCTACCTCCTCACTAGTTGTGACAGGTCCTGGGGCTTCTCTAGACTCCAACAATGGTGCCAATACCGAGTCGCCAAGAAGCGCTGCTGGTACTAAACTCTCCAAACTTTTACCAACATTAGCCGTCTTCTTCCGACCGTTCCTCCGTTGATCAGAAGACTGAGGAATAGGCTGTGACACTTTGGATGCAAGAGATCTTGTAACAACGCACGCCATAGGTTGTACTTGACTCTTCTCTACCCACTCCTGTTCCTCCCTACTCACGTCGGCCGGCTTCTCGGCAACGACTAAGGGTGAAACCTCAGAAGTAGGCACCGCAAAGTCGTTGCCGAGAAGGAGGTCGACGCCCCCAACAGGCAAGTTCTCCACAATTCCCACATCCAACTCTCGTGTCACACCATCTACCTCCAGTTCCATCCTGACCAACGGGTATGACCTGATAGCATTGATACCTTGCACCACAACTACCCGTGCCGCGTTTATTGGTCTACCAGTAAAGTTCTTCATCAAAGTCTGAGAGGCACCCGTGTCTCGCAACAGCTCAACTCCATGCTTCTTACCAGCCCACGTCACGCAGCCACGCCCTCGATGGTCGCAAAAGACATCGCGGACAGGGTTCGAGCCTTCCGGATTCTTCTCCACTGGCTGTGTCCCAGCCTCTGACGTTATACCCCGGGCAAACTCAGACGACTTCGGGGACACCCCAATGTTGCGAGCCAAAGACACAACTGCATTAGGTAGCTTGCTTGGACAGGCTCTTGCAAAATGCCCCTTCTCATGACAATGAAAACACTCTAACTCCCCCTTGGGCTTCCCTTGAGGTGGGCAAGGGCGCTGACCCTTGCTAAACGGGACGGTACTAGGTTATGGTCAGTTTTGGTGTCGTTGCTCTTGTTCTTAGTGTAATTATGTGTATCAGTGTTTCGGGGAGGGGGAAGGTTACGCTCCTTATTGCCTGCATCACTTCTCTGTGCAAGACCGCACCCACGAATCAAAGATAACCGAAGGTCAGCCATCTCAGCTGCCTCCTGAAGAGTTTTCGGGTTTTTCTCTTTAATATTCAATGTCAGATCGCCACCCGTACACTTGAAAAACTGTTCTAGAAGCATCAGCTGTTTCAACTCCTCAAACGTCGATGCCTTCTCAGAACGCAGCCAGTTTCTAAATGCATCGGACAGATCCCGGGCATGCTCAAGAAAGGTGCACTCACGACCCTCCGTTACACCCCGGAACTTCAATCTGTACGCCTCTGGTTGTAACTCATATGCCCGTAGGACAGCCTCCTTCAATACCTCATAATCGATGCAAGACTCCAAGGGCAACGCATCATATGCCTTGAGTCCTTTGCCAACCAACCTAGAGGAAACAAGGGCTGCCCACTTAACCTCGGGCCATTGGTGCTCCCGGCACTTCTTCTCAAAACGCATACAAAATTCGGTGACACCCGACTCGTCAAATACAGGGACTAACTTAAGAAGGTGCGATAAAGACTGATCAATACCTCGATTCCCAGAACCGAGATGCTGCCCTGTTGACTCCACCCGAGACTTCTCAAGATCTATGTCTGCACAATATTTCGTAGCCTCAACCCGAAGCTCAGCCTCACGTATGGCCTTTCTCTCCTGAGCCTCAGTCTCATATCTGGCCCTTCTCTCCTCAGCCTGAATCTTAGCCATCTCAAACTGCCGCTGCTGGTTAGCCATCTCAAGCTGGAAGAGCATCTCTGCCGTCAAACCTTGAGGAGGAGGAGATCCAACAATTGGAGACTCACCCAAAGTGCAAACCACGCTGCCAGTGACTATCGGCCTGCGGGAACGTACCCGGCTCCGGAGCCCGAGGGGGCGCCATGGTAGGAGTCGAGTGAAATGGGGGCTGGGCCGAAGGTGCCCCAGCTCCCGCTCCACCCGAAGCCCCATGCACCCCGCCGAGAACACAGGCCACCAGGTCACCTCTCGTCATGCTGCTAGTGCCCACATGACCCATGACCGTGGCCAAACACTGACCATACCGATCAATCCCCGACACCCGGTCAACAGTAATAGGTGTCTCCAGAAACTTCTTTGCATCCTCCTCACTAGTTATAACTCTAATGCCTTCTAACAAACCCCGCTGCTGCACCTCAGAGCCTGCTTCCCGTACTGTATCCTCACTGTACACTGATCCGTCATCCGACATATTGTCCACCAAAAATTCTCAACGTTTATAAAAAAAAAAAAAAGTACCTAAACTCTTATGTAGCACTATTCACTCAAAAATGCTTGAAGACTCTTAAGTGTTATACAACTTGCCAAAAAAAAATCCACGTGTCCACTATATTCCTTTAAACAAAAAAAAACAAATGACCACAACACTCCTGCAATATTTCGCTAAGTTCACAAAATCCTAAGCAAGGTCGCCATTTGTTACGACCGGAACTCGTATAAAACAAGGGCTCTTAATCATTGGACTAGAAAGGCACACAGCCACAACGGTAACACTAGATCCAACCCTCGAACTTATAATGCCGGCGCACAAAAACACCTATACCCTCCAGAGTTAAATCTGCGATAACGGGGTATCCTATAACTCGGTATAAATGCACTACTACTACAGGCTGATGATCTCTGATACAGCCTGATCACAACAACATACAATTACGTTAAAAATGTATACAAGGAAAAGGATAGTGAGCTTAATTAAATCACTGGAATGATTTAATGCAAACAAGAAGAAGGTATAATTAAAGTTACTCTAAACAATAATAAACTGTCATTCCTATATTAAAGAAAGTGAATGAAAGTCCTAAAGCATCGAGCAGGAATCTTCTAAAGAAAGTCTGATGCTGCTTAAGATGATCGAATCGGATTTTGAACTGTTATATTAAGCAGGAACAAGATATGACAAGTGTATGGACATACAGTGTTAACTGGCACGGGAATAATAATAAATGCGCAATAGTATTATCTCCAACAACAAAATAAGTACTTCCTCAGGCAACACAAAAGCCTGCTCGGGTTGTGCAACTCAACAACAACCAAGGCTTACAATCAACGTGAATAAAAATGCTGCATACATAACATAAGAGTTTATAATCTTGATCGGGTGTCTGCTAGGCGAATAAAGTCTAGCTGGGATGTAGTAGGCTAGGAAACAATGGCTGAGCAAGCGGCTCGTAGCCTAGCGAGGTCCTTAAGACTGTACGGCCAAATTACGTTAAATGACGGGGTGCTCTCTTGAGAGATCCAGATCGCTAGTATCTGGTTCTCTCCTGGCGACCCTCTCAAAGTCAAAGCAAAACGAGTTAGCACAGTGTTGGGTGGCAGAGGCAAAAGCCCTCACTCGCAACACAGTGCTAAACTCACAAGGTACACAGTCAGAAAGACCACCTAGGCTTCCCACATATCCGTTGCGATTGTACAGGTTCAATAAAACCTGGTACACATCGGAAATCACAACAACAATAGCCTCACCCCAGTCTAGCATTAAATAGCCCAGCAGACAACCAAGCAAAAGGTAGGGAGACACCGTGAGTGTGTCTAACCTCTACAGACAAAATGGTAACCCCTCCAAAATGCCTAACTATACATGTAATATCTGAGAGCCTCCGCATATAATACGATGGCCGATATATGAAATCGTGCAGAACCAAAGGGGAGTAATGATGTTATATAGAGTGGAAGAATGAGAGGTAAGAAGTTGAGAGAGAGAGAAAGTGCTCTATAGGTAGAAGTCGGGGACAGGTGGTAAGGGCGGTGTGAAGGGTATGCTGGTCAGGCAAGCTCTGAAGAGAGTAGCTCCTCGGGACCCCCAGGATCACACAAAGGCATGGTGGTCAGCCAATCACAGGCCGCTACGTCACCAGGCAGCAGTCCTGCAGAAGGCGCCAGGGACCACCAGCCAATCAAGAGGTGTGAGAAGGCACACGCGTGAGCCTACGAGCGGGGGGAGGCAGCACATGTATACGCACGCACACACTACCACCCCACTGCCTATATTGCTCTCTCTCCTTAACTATATACAATGCATCTTATGTTCTACTCATGATATAAAATGCTTCCCGTTGTCACAGACGAAAATAAAGACCACCACGGGACTGTCTGTAACAACACGAACACTATGAAAGAAAGAACAACATTCTCTGATAACTGTAGCCCAATTCATTGCCCTGGCGAGTGTTAGCGAGTGGCCAAGCGAGCGGCTGAGCCCACGTGACGTTCTGCTAAGCTGCAGGCGTCACACCCCCCCCAAGATATTAGACGCTCAACCATGAGCTCCATATCTGACAAGCAGAACGCCGATAAGACTCGCCACCCCTAATCACTTCGCAACAAAGAAGGCAAAGCTCAGTTCTCATCAACAAAAACTTACAACCCCTCCCAACACAATAGCTTAATTCATACTGCTATGCTCCTAGAGCGAGCTTCTACTAGCCCAGCCTTCTGAGAGAAGCACAGGTTCGACTCAGAACTTTAGCTATAACATACTTAAAAACAATTTAACTATTAAAGAAAGAGTTTTTATGTGATTTTTCATTTTTAATATGTTTATGGCGGCTGCACTTACAGGGGCAAGCCTATTTTACTCCACTCTCAACACACACTGACTGAACGGCGAGGGTTCTCCTGCAAACAAACCCTCCCGTGACAAACAATCAGCCAAAACATTATCAGTGCCCTTAGCATGCCACACATCCAACTTGTGTTCCGGCAGCAAAACAACACCTGACACTGATAAACTGCCCAGTTCATCACAAGACTGGCACTTCTCTTCACTTTTTCCGGCAACGGAACCTGCCAAAAGCCTTTCACTAGTTCTACCTTCGTGATAGGCGATGCAGCCCCGATGCGGCCTATGGTGTCGTCAACTCTCGATAAGGTATAGGCGTCTGTCAGGGATAATGCACACACTCTCTTGCAATCAACACACACACTGATCTTGCCACTTAACACAGGTTGCAAAGTTACAGGCAACGACCACTCACGACATTCCTTATCCCTCAGACCCTTCGTCAACACGTAAGCCAGCTCTGCTTGCACCACAGGCTGTCGAGCAGGATTTATACGGTAGGGAATTAAACTGAGCCTTGCACTGTCTCCAGCCTCCATGTCGGATTCTACCCCGTACATCAGGCCTGGAGAAGCAACAAACATGCGGATGCACTGCCACAGCCTAGTAAACAACTTATCTCGCAGAACAACATGCCTAGTGCCCTCCCACAACCCAGCCGAGACCGCAGCTTCTAACCTGTAGTCTCCCTCCTTCTCCACCTTCGTCCCTAGAACAGCCAGGTCATGAGAGGGACAAACAGTACCACCTGTGCAGTCACTCCCATAGTTCATTATTGCTAAGGCTTCCCCGCCGATACCGTACATGCGCACCCCCGCATTCCTTACGACTACATCTGCCTGCGCAGCATCACCGCTTTTAGCGACATGGCCAGATACAGTTGGTCTATGGTAGGGCTGTTGCATTCGACTAGAGCAGCATTGGGAGGCTATGCGACGACCGGGCACATCCACTCCACAGTCAACCTCACCAATCTGCTCAATGTCCTCCTTCTGACCACCACCTTTGGCAGCCATGGGGCGACCCTGACCTGACAACCATGTCAAAGCCTCGTCGCCCACCTTGAACCACCGAAACAACGAGGCTAACGGTCTCCCAACGTTCACGTTACCTGCCCGCGGAACATCTTGCACCGCCTGAGTTGTGAGGCTCGGGTGCCCGGCACGACCAGTGGGGTATGAACCGAGATGGTGCTGGAGCGCTGCACACTGCTGCTCAGGCAGGTGCTCTAGCACTTCCACAGCCACCAGACTCGTGTCCCCCGCCCACTGCTCCGCCGAGACATGACAATCCCTACTGCCCCCCTCTCCTTCTCCACCTTGGCCGCTGCAGACCAACGCAGGGACAGTAGGCTGCTCAGGTGGTTGCCTCACAAACTCCTCCAACAGGTTCACATGACATGTTTCCCCGTCCTCGTGTTTGATCTCGACAGCACCATTACCACACTTCTGAACTTCCGGATCCTCCAACTGCAGTTTACAAATATCTGAGGGAACCAACCTGTCTAAGTGCTTCCGAAGCAACCCAAGTCCTCCCCCAATATCAAACTGAGCAACCCTTTTTTCTCTCTGTGTGTAACGTTGCTGCCTCGGAGTCTCTTCCTGCCCTACCTCCTCACTAGTTGTGACAGGTCCTGGGGCTTCTCTAGACTCCAACAATGGTGCCAATACCGAGTCGCCAAGAAGCGCTGCTGGTACTAAACTCTCCAAACTTTTACCAACATTAGCCGTCTTCTTCCGACCGTTCCTCCGTTGATCAGAAGACTGAGGAATAGGCTGTGACACTTTGGATGCAAGAGATCTTGTAACAACGCACGCCATAGGTTGTACTTGACTCTTCTCTACCCACTCCTGTTCCTCCCTACTCACGTCGGCCGGCTTCTCGGCAACGACTAAGGGTGAAACCTCAGAAGTAGGCACCGCAAAGTCGTTGCCGAGAAGGAGGTCGACGCCCCCAAGAGGCAAGTTCTCCACAATTCCCACATCCAACTCTCGTGTCACACCATCTACCTCCAGTTCCATCCTGACCAACGGGTATGACCTGATAGCATTGATACCTTGCACCACAACTACCCGTGCCGCGTTTATTGGTCTACCAGTAAAGTTCTTCATCAAAGTCTGAGAGGCACCCGTGTCTCGCAACAGCTCAACTCCATGCTTCTTACCAGCCCACTTCACGCAGCCACGCCCTCGATGGTCGCAAAAGACATCGCGGACAGGGTTCGAGCCTTCCGGATTCTTCTCCACTGGCTGTGTCCCAGCCTCTGACTTTATACCCCGGGCAAACTCAGACGACTTCGGGGACACCCCAATGTTGCGAGCCAAAGACACAACTGCATTAGGTAGCTTGCTTGGACAGGCTCTTGCAAAATGCCCCTTCTCATGACAATGAAAACACTCTAACTCCCCCTTGGGCTTCCCTTTAGGTGGGCAAGGGCCCTGACCCTTGCTAAACGGGACGGTACTAGGTTATGGTCAGTTTTGGTGTCGTTGCTCTTGTTCTTAGTGTAATTATGTGTATCAGTGTTTCGGGGAGGGGGAGGGTTACGCTCCTTATTGCCTGCATCACTTCTCTGTGCAAGACCGCACCCACGAATCAAAGATAACCGAAGGTCAGCCATCTCAGCTGCCTCCTGAAGAGTTTTCGGGTTTTTCTCTTTAATATTCAATGTCAGATCGCCACCCGTACACTTGAAAAACTGTTCTAGAAGCATCAGCTGTTTCAACTCCTCAAACGTCGATGCCATCTCAGTACGCAGCCAGTTTCTAAATGCATCGGACAGATCCCGGGCATGCTCAAGAAAGGTGCACTCACGACCCTCCGTTACACCCCGGAACTTCAATCTGTACGTCTCTGGTTGTAACTCATATGCCCGTAGGACAGCCTCCTTCAATACCTCCTAATCGATGCAAGACTCCAAGGGCAACGCATCATATGCCTTGAGTCCTTTGCCAACCAACCTAGAGGAAACAAGGGCTGCCCACTTAACCTCGGGCCATTGGTGCTCCCGGCACTTCTTCTCAAAACGCATACAAAATTCGGTGACGCCCGACTCGTCAAATACAGGGACTAACTTAAGAAGGTGTGATAAAGACTGATCAATACCGGGATTCCCAGAACCGAGATGCTGCCCTGTTGACTCCACCCGAGACTTCTCAAGATCTATGTCTGCACAATATTTCGTAGCCTCAACCCGAAGCTCAGCCTCACGTATGGCCTTTCTCTCCTGAGCCTCAGTCTCATATCTGGCCCTTCTCTCCTCAGCCTGAATCTTAGCCATCTCAAACTGCTGCTGCTGGTTAGCCATCTCAAGCTGGAAGAGCATCTCTGCCGTCAAACCTTGAGGAGGAGGAGATGCAACAATTGGAGACTCACCCAAGTGCAAACCACGCTGCCAGTGACTATCGGCCTGCGGGAACGTACCCGGCTCCGGAGCCCGAGGGGGCGCCATGGTAGGAGTCGAGTGGAATGGGGGCTGGGCCGAAGGTGCCCCAGCTCCCGCTCCACCCGAAGCGCCATGCACCCCGCCGAGAACACAGGCCACCAGGTCACCTCTCGTCATGCTGCTAGTGCCCACATGACCCATGACCGTGACCAAACACTGGAGACCATACCGATCAATCCCCGACACCCGGTCAACAGTAATAGGTATCTCCAGAAACTTCTTTGCATCCTCCTCACTAGTTATAACTCTAATGCCTTCTAACAAACCCCGCTGCTGCACCTCAGAGCCTGCTTCCCGTACTGTATCCTCACTGTACACTGATCCGTCGTCCGACATATTGTCCACCGAAAATTCTCAACGTTTATAAACAAAAAAAAAAGTACCTAAACTCTTATGTAGCACTATTCACTCAAAAATGCTTGAAGACTCTTAACCTCTGAAGTGCGCATGGGGGTAATTAGACACCTCTCCCTGTGCGCATGTATTTGAGGTGTTTCCGTCACTAAAATATTCATTGTACCATTAATAGCATTAATACTTATCCATATGCGCCTATTATGGGTTGATTATAAAGGTATTAACCTGAAACAACAATAAAACGAGTGAAAACAGCGTTTGGATGGTCAAAATCGGAGATATAGCCCGCGAGTTGTATAATGTATGGGTGAGGCAAGCTGCTTTCCCGCCAATTTCCCCCAAGGCCACTGAGACACAGTCGATCGATACTCTCTTGCACTCGCTTGCCATCAGTGATGACAACACCCTGCTTGCAACTCGCTAATGTTAGCACAAAAATATACCTCAGAACAGGGAAAATAGGTGATAACTGAAGGAGAGGAGGAAAGTGGGGAAGGAGGGGAGGAAGAGGACTGAGATTTTGCATGGCCCAGGGGCCAAACAAAAATAAAAAAATAAAAAAATAAAAATAATAAAAATATTTGTTTTTCGATGTCAAAAGTTGATTTTTTTTTTCACTCACTCTTAAGAGTCTCCCCGCAGTCCGCCGGGGGAACTCTTAAGAGTTCCCGGGTTAAGTGTTATACAACTTGCCAAAAAAAAATCCACGTGTCCACTATATTCCTTAACCCTCCTCTAGCGGGTGCTCTGTGGCCGTTTTGGGCCTTTCTGGGCCGTTCTGACTGCTATATCAACCATCAGTATGAAAGGAACTGTATTGCGCCGAAAACTAGGTGGAAATCGCTACACAATGACGCCACATACTACGTAGCGCTCGTGGAGCACTGACAGTGTTACCTCGAAGATGGAAGTTTAGCGGATTTTGCTACCTTGCTCACTTTTAGCGAACTATTGGTTACACGGTCATCCACACGCGCGGTGGGGGAACTGGAGTTAGTGTGGGCCGGGAGGCCACAGATGTCGGACGTATGGATCATTACTATCCCACCCATTTTCACTCGATTTCCACCCTTTTTTCACCCGTTTTTTGCCAGTTTTTTTCAACTCGACTTATGTGGTGAGCCGCTTTTTAAGGGTTAAACAAAAAAAACAAATGACCACAACACTCCTGCAATATTTCTCTAAGTTCACAAAATCCTAAGCAAGGTCGCCATTTGTTACGACCGGAACTCGTATAAAACAAGGGCTCTTAATCATTGGACTAGAAAGGCACACAGCCACAACGGTAACACTAGATCCAACCCTCGAACTTATAATGCAGGCGCACAAAAACACCTATACCCTCCAGAGTTAAATCTGCGATAGCGGGGTATCCTATAACTCGGTATAAATGCACTACTACTACAGGCTGATGATCTCTGATACAGCCTGATCACAACAACATACAATTACGTTAATAATGTATACAAGGAAATGGATAGTGAGCTTAATTAAATCAGTGGAATGATTTAATGCAAACAAGAAGATGGTATAATTAAAGTTACTCTAAACAATAATAAACTGTCATTCCTATATTAAAGAAAGTGAATGAAAGTCCTAAAGCATCGAGCAGGAATCTTCTGAAGAAAGTCTGATGCTGCTTAAGATGATCGAATCGGATTTTGAACTGTTATATTAAGCAGGAACAAGATATGGCAAGATATGGCAAGTGCCTTCTGCGTGTCGTAAGAGGCGACTAAAGAGGTTGGGTCGGTGGGCTTGCGACCCCCACCCGGAAAAAATATCTAAGCAAAGAAAAACGAACGAACAGCCTCGGATGCGGACGGAACCAACGTTGACGAACCACGACCGACTAAGGACATGCCTTCGGACATTCTGAGAATGGCTACGTGGAATGTTAGTGGCATGAATGATGGAACAAAAGAGAGAGAGGTTCTGGAAGTGTTAGTGAATGCCCGGCTGGATGTATGTGGAATGACAGAGACCAAATGGAAAGGTTCAGATGTGAGAGAATGGGAATGTGGAATGGTGTGTGCTGGAGTGAGTGAAGGAACAGCGAGAGAAGGTGCATGTTTGTTTGTAAGTAGCAAATGGAAGGAATGTGTAAGAGAGTATGGGTCTGTGGGTTCAAGGATTGTGTGGGTGAGAATGAAAGTAGGAATACAAACGTGGGTGATTGTATGCGTGTATGCCCCGACAGAGGATATACTTGAAAGAAAGAAGAGGAGTTCTGGATGAATGTGGAGGCGTGCCTGGAGAAGTTTGACAAGAAAATATTTCTGATTGGGGATATGAATGGTAAGGTGGGTGATAGGAAAGTTGAGGGAGTGGTGGGAGGGTGGGGGTACCAGCAGAGGTGAATGGGAATGGTAGTGCACTTGTGGACGTATGTGTGGGAAGAGGCTGTGGATAGCCAACACCTTCTTCCGACCAGAATGATCCACAGGTACACGTGGAAACGGATGTTGACGATGAAGGATAAGACAGTGGTGAACGAAAGTCATTGATTGATTATGTATGTGTGGATGAACGAATTAAGAAATCTGTGATGGATGCTAGGGTGTATAGGGGTATTGGAGGGGGTCTGTCTGATCATTATGTATGGTAGCTAAGGTTAGGATACAAAAGAAGGGTGAGGAGCGGGAGGGAGGCGAGGAGGGTGGAATGGTGAGGAGGGTGGAGAGGTTGCAGGAGGAAGTCAGGGAGGAGTACAGGAGAGCAGTGGAAAGACGACTAGGTGTTCGACCTGGAAGTTATGGAGGAAGTGGAGGAGATGAGCAAGGGTTTAAGGATGAGATCTGTGCAGCATGTGAGGAGGGTGTGGAGTGAGGAGAAGAGGGAGGGGAGTGAAAGGTACAGCATGGTGGACAGAAGAGGTAAGAATAGCTGTGGAAGAAAAAGAAAGCATATAGAGTGTGGTTGGGTAGTAGAGGGAATGAAGATTCGAGAGACAGAAACGAGCGAGGTACGTGGAGAGTAAGAGGTGGTGAAGAGAGTAGTGAAGGAAAGTAAGAGAAGAGTAGATGAGGAATTGGGAAGGAATCTGAGTGTAAATGGAGGGAGAGTAAGAAACTGTTCTGGAAAGAAGTCAAGAAAGTTAGGGAAGGTAGCAAGGGAAACAGTAAGGGTGTGAAAGATAAGAATGGGAGAATGCTAGCCGAGAAGCAAGAGAGAGTCGAAAGATGGAGGAGTACTTCAGTGAGTTGCTAAATGAAAGGAATGAAGAGCGAGCAATCATAGCTGGATAGTGTATGGGAGGGAGAAGAAGAGAAGTAGTGGAGGAGGAGGTGGGGTTCAGGAGGTCAGAAGTGTGGGAAGCCATGAAAAGAGTGAGTTGGGGAAAGCACCAGGAACAGATGGAGTGTGTGGGGAAATGTTGAGGTATGGTGGTGAGATAGTGATAGAATGGGTATGGAAAATGTGCAAACTAGCATGGGAGAAGGGGAGTGCACCCGATGACTGGAAGACTGGCATAATAGTCCCCCTATATAAGGGCAAAGGGGAAAGAGGAGTGTGTGGTAACCACCGAGGAATATGTCTTCTAAGCATAGTAGGGAAGGTATACAGGAGTGTATGAGAGAGTGAGAGTGAGAACGGAGAAATGGATAGGCGACGAGGAGGGAGGTTTTAGGAAGGGAAGAGGATGTGTAGATCAGATTTTTACCCTGAATTGCGTTGTGGAGAAGTATCTGGAGAAGAAACAAAAGGTGTATGTTGCCTTTATGGACTTGGAGAAGGCCTATGACAGAGTGGATAGAGAAGGTTTGTGGAAAGTACTTAGAATATACGGAGTAGAGGCAAGTTGCTGAAAGCAGTGAAGAGCATGTATGAGGGTGCAAAGGCGGCAGTACGTGTGGAGAGTGAGCAAGCGAGTTCTTTGATCTGAATGTTGGGTTGAAACAGGGGTGTGTGATGTCCCCGTGGTTGTTTACTGTTATATGGATGGAGTCATGAAAGAAATACTATCAAGAGCAGTGAATGTTGGTGTATCGCTGAAAAGGGAGGGAATTGAGTGGAAGCTACCTATACTGCTGTTTGCGGATGATACAGTTCTGATGAGTGATAATGAATGGGAGTTGCAGGTCTGGTAAATGAGTTTGGAACAGTGTGCGAAAAACGGAATTTGAAGGTAAATACGGGGAAGCAAGGTTATGGTCTTCGAAAGGGGTGAAGTCACAGAGTGTGAGGTGAAGCTGAACGGTCAGGCTATGGAGATCGTCAACTCTTTTAAGTATCTGGGCAGTGTGTTGAGTAAAGATGGGACTATGGATAAAGAGGTGCGGGAGAGGGTACAACAGGGGAAGAGGGTTGTAGGAACGCTAAAAGCAGTAACAAGAAATAGGGTGGTCAGTATGGAAGTGAAGAAGTCCTTGCATGACAGTGTGGTAATCCCGACACTGACTTACGGAAGCGAAGCATGGACGTTGGTTGAGAGACTCAGACCAAGAGTGAGAGCAGTGGAAATGAATTACTTAAGGAGTGCGTGCGGAGTTACATGGAGGGATAGACAGACTAATGAGGAAGTAAGAAGGAGGTGTGGTGTGGAGGTAGATGTGCTGGAAAGTGTGAAAAGGAACAACTTGAGATGGTTCGGCCATATGGAACATATGGAAAGCGAGAGAATGACTAAGAGGGTGTACGAGAGCGAGGTGGAGGGACAGAGGGGGAGAGGTAGACCGAATATGAGGTGGAAGGATGGAGGGAGGAACTACATGAACGAAGGCGGTGCTGGTTGGGGGGAGGGGCGTCGACTGACTGGGGACAGAGGTGCATGGGGGCGGTTCGTTCGTGGCCACCCCTTCGGGGATCACGGCGTCAGGCAATAGATAGATAGATAGATAGATGGACATACAGTGTTAACTGGCACGGGAATAATAATAAATGCGCAATAGTATTATCTCCAACAACAAAAGAAGTAATTCCTCAGGCAACACAAAAGCCTGCTCGGGTTGTGCAACTCAACAACAACCAAGGCTTACAATCAACGTGAATAAAAATGCTGCATACATAACATAAGAGTTTATAATCTTGATCGGGTGTCTGCTAGGCGAATAAAGTCTAGCTGGGATGTAGTAGGCTAGGAAACAATGGCTGAGCAAGCGGCTCGTAGCCTAGCGAGGTCCTTAAGACTGTACGGCCAAATTACGTTAAATGACGGGGTGCTCTCTTGAGAGATCCAGATCGCTAGTATCTGGTTCTCTCCTGGCGACCCTCTCAAAGTCAAAGCAAAACGAGTTAGCACAGTGTTGGGTGGCAGAGGCAAAAGCCCTCACTCGCAACACAGTGCTAAACTCACAAGGTACACAGTCAGAAAGACCACCTAGGCTTCCCACATATCCGTTGCGATTGTACAGGTTCAATAAAACCTGGTACACATCGGAAATCACAACAACAATAGCCTCACCCCAGTCTAGCATTAAATAGCCCAGCAGACAACCAAGCAAAAGGTAGGGAGACACCGTGAGTGTGTCGAACCTCTACAGACAAAATGGTAACCCCTCCAAAATGCCTAACTAAACATGTAATATCTGAGAGCTTCAGCATATAATACGATGGCCGATATATGAAATCGTGCAGAACCAAAGGGGAGTTATGATGTTATATAGAGTGGAAGAATGAGAGGTAAGAAGTTGAGAGAGAGAGAAAGTGCTCTATAGGTAGAAGTCGGGGACAGGTGGTAAGGGAGGTGTGAAGGGTATGCTGGTCAGGCAAGCTCTGAAGAGAGTAGCTCCTCGGGACCCCCAGGATCACACAAAGGCATGGTGGTCAGCCAATCACAGGCCGCTACGTCACCAGGCAGCAGGCCTGCAGAAGGCGCCAGGGACCACCAGCCAATCAAGAGGTGTGAGAAGGCACGCGCGCGAGCCTACGAGCGGGGGGAGGCAGCACATGTATACGCACGCACACACTACCACCCCACTGCCTATATTGCTCTCTCTCCTTAACTATATACAATGCATCTTATGTTCTACTCATGATATAAAATGCTTCCCGTTGTCACAGACGAAAATAAAGACCACCACGGGACTGTCTGTAACAACACGAACACTATGAAAGAAAGAACAACATTCTCTGATAACTGTAGCCCAATTCATTGCCCTGGCGAGTGTTAGCGAGTGGCCAAGCGAGCGGCTGAGCCCACGTGGCGTTCTGCTAAGCTGCAGGCGTCACACCCCCCCCAAGATATTAGACGCTCAACCATGAGCTCCATATCTGACAAGCAGAACGCCGATAAGACTCGCCACCCCTAATCACTTCGCAACAAAGAAGGCAAAGCTCAGTTCTCATCAACAAAAAATTACAACCCCTCCCAACACAATAGCTTAATTCATACTGCTATGCTCCTAGAGCGAGCTTCTACTCGCCCAGCCTTCTGAGAGAAGCACAGGTTCGACTCAGAACTTTAGCTATAACATACTTAAAAACAATTTAACTATTAAAGAAAGAGTTTTTATGTGATTTTTCATTTTTAATATGTTTATGGCGGCTGCACTTACAGGGGCAAGCCTATTTTACTCCACTCTCAACACACACTGACTGAACGGCGAGGGTTCTCCTGCAAACAAACCCTCCCGTGACAAACAATCAGCCAAAACATTATCAGTGCCCTTAGCATGCCCCACATCCAACTTGTGTTCCGGCAGCAAAACAACACCTGACACTGATAAACTGCCCAGTTCATCACAAGACTGGCACTTCTCTTCACTTTTTCCGGCAACGGGACCTGCCAAAAGCCTTTCACTAGTTCTACCTTCGTGATAGGCGATGCAGCCCCGATGCGGCCTATGGTGTCGTCAACTCTCGATAAGGTATAGGCGTCTGTCAGGGATAATGCACACACTCTCTTGCAATCAACACACACACTGATCTTGCCACTTAACACAGGTTGCAAAGTTACAGGCAACGACCACTCACGACATTCCTTATCCCTCAGACCCTTCGTCAACACGTAAGCCAGCTCTGCTTGCACCACAGGCTGTCGAGCAGGATTTATACGGTAGGGAATTAAACTGAGCCTTGCACTGTCTCCAGCCTCCATGTCGGATTCTACCCCGTACATCAGGCCTGGAGAAGCAACAAACATGCGGATGCACTGCCACAGCCTAGTAAACAACTTATCTCGCAGAACAACATGCCTAGTGCCCTCCCACAACCCAGCCGAGACCGCAGCTTCTAACCTGTAGTCTCCCTCCTTCTCCACCTTCGTCCCTAGAACAGCCAGGTCATGAGAGGGACAAACAGTACCACCTGTGCAGTCACTCCCATAGTTCATTATTGCTAAGGCTTCCCCGCCGATACCGTACATGCGCACCCCCGCATTCCTTACGACTACATCTGCCTGCGCAGCATCACCGCTTTTAGCGACATGGCCAGATACAGTTGGTCTATGGTAGGGCTGTTGCATTCGACTAGAGCAGCATTGGGAGGCTATGCGACGACCGGGCACATCCACTCCACAGTCAACCTCACCAATCTGCTCAATGTCCTCCTTCTGACCACCACCTTTGGCAGCCATGGGTCGACCCTGACCTGACAACCATGTCAAAGCCTCGTCGCCCACCTTGAAACAACGAGGCTAACGGTCTCCCAACATTCACGTGACCTGCCCGCGGAACATCTTGCACCGCCTGAGTTGTGAGGCTCGGGTGCCCGGCACGACCAGTGGGGTATGAACCGAGATGGTGCTGGAGCGCTGCACACTGCTGCTCAGGCAGGTGCTCTAGCACTTCCACAGCCACCAGACTCGTGTCCTCCTTCTCCACCTTGGCCGCTGCAGACCAACGCAGGGACAGTAGGCTGCTCAGGTGGTTGCCTCACAAACTCCTCCAACAGGTTCACATGACATGTTTCCCCGTCCTCGTGTTTGATCTCGACAGCACCATTACCACACTTCTGAACTTCCGGATCCTCCAACTGCAGTTTACAAATATCTGAGGGAACCAACCTGTCTAAGTGCTTCCGAAGCAACCCAAGTCCTCCCCCAATATCAAACTGAGCAACCCTTTTTTCTCTCTGTGTGTAACGTTGCTGCCTCGGAGTCTCTTCCTGCCCTACCTCCTCACTAGTTGTGACAGGTCCTGGGGCTTCTCTAGACTCCAACAATGGTGCCAATACCGAGTCGCCAAGAAGCGCTGCTGGTACTAAACTCTCCAAACTTTTACCAACATTAGCCGTCTTCTTCCGACCGTTCCTCCGTTGATCAGAAGACTGAGGAATAGGCTGTGACACTTTGGATGCAAGAGATCTTGTAACAACGCACGCCATAGGTTGTACTTGACTCTTCTCTACCCACTCCTGTTCCTCCCTACTCACGTCGGCCGGCTTCTCGGCAACGACTAAGGGTGAAACCTCAGAAGTAGGCACCGCAAAGTTGTTGCCGAGAAGGAGGTCGACGCCCCCAAGAGGCAAGTTCTCCACAATTCCCACATCCAACTCTCGTGTCACACCATCTACCTCCAGTTCCATCCTGACCAACGGGTATGACCTGATAGCATTGATACCTTGCACCACAACTACCCGTGCCGCGTTTATTGGTCTACCAGTAAAGTTCTTCATCAAAGTCTGAGAGGCACCCGTGTCTCGCAACAGCTCAACTCCATGCTTCTTACCAGCCCACGTCACGCAGCCACGCCCTCGATGGTCGCAAAAGACATCGCGGACAGGGTTCGAGCCTTCCGGATTCTTCTCCACTGGCTGTGTCCCAGCCTCTGACGTTATACCCCGGGCAAACTCAGACGACTTCGGGGACACCCCAATGTTGCGAGCCAAAGACACAACTGCATTAGGTAGCTTGCTTGGACAGGCTCTTGCAAAATGCCCCTTCTCATGACAATGAAAACACTCTAACTCCCCCTTGGGCTTCCCTTGAGGTGGGCAAGGGCCCTGACCCTTGCTAAACGGGACGGTACTAGGTTATGGTCAGTTTTGGTGTCGTTGCTCTTGTTCTTAGTGTAATTATGTGTATCAGTGTTTCGGGGAGGGGCAGGGTTACGCTCCTTATTGCCTGCATCACTTCTCTGTGCAAGACTGCACCCACGAATCAAAGATAACCGAAGGTCAGCCATCTCAGCTGCCTCCTGAAGAGTTTTCGGGTTTTTCTCTTTAATATTCAATGTCAGATCGCCACCCGTACACTTGAAAAACTGTTCTAGAAGCATCAGCTGTTTCAACTCCTCAAACGTCGATGCCTTCTCAGAACGCAGCCAGATTCTAAATGCATCGGACAGATCCCGGGCATGCTCAAGAAAGGTGCACTCACGACCCTCCGTTACACCCCGGAACTTCAATCTGTACGTCTCTGGTTGTAACTCATATGCCCGTAGGACAGCCTCCTTCAATATCTCATAATCGATGCAAGACTCCAAGGGCAACGCATCATATGCCTTGAGTCCTTTGCCAACCAACCTAGAGGAAACAAGGGCTGCCCACTTAACCTCGGGCCATTGGTGCTCCCGGCACTTCTTCTCAAAACGCATACAAAATTCGGTGACGCCCGACTCGTCAAATACAGGGACTAACTTAAGAAGGTGTGATAAAGACTGATCAATACCGGGATTCCCAGAACCGAGATGCTGCCCTGTTGACTCCACCCGAGACTTCTCAAGATCTATGTCTGCACAATATTTCGTAGCCTCAACCCGAAGCTCAGCCTCACGTATGGCCTTTCTCTCCTGAGCCTCAGTCTCATATCTGGCCCTTCTCTCCTCAGCCTGAATCTTAGCCATCTCAAACTGCCGCTGCTGGTTAGCCATCTCAAGCTGGAAGAGTATCTCTGCCGTCAAACCTTGAGGAGGAGGAGATGCAACAATTGGAGACTCACCCAAGTGCAAACCACGCTGCCAGTGACTATCGGCCTGCGGGAACGTACCCGGCTCCGGAGCCCGAGGGGGCGCCATGGTAGGAGTCGAGTGGAATGGGGGCTGGGCCGAAGGTGCCCCAGCTCCCGCTCCACCCGAAGCGCCATGCACCCCGCCGAGAACACAGGCCACCAGGTCACCTCTCGTCATGCTGCTAGTGCCCACATGACCCATGACCGTGGCCAAACACTGGAGACCATACCGATCAATTCCCGACACCCGGTCAACAGTAATAGGTATCTCCAGAAACTTCTTTGCATCCTCCTCACTAGTTATAACTCTAATGCCTTCTAACAAACCCCGCTGCTGCACCTCAGAGCCTGCTTCCCGTACTGTATCCTCACTGTACACTGATCCGTCGTCCGATATATTGTCCACCGAAAATTCTCAACGTTTATAAAAAAAAAAAAAAGTACCTAAACTCTTATGTAGCACTATTCACTCAAAAATGCTTGAAGACTCTTAACCTCTGAAGTGCGCATGGGGGTAATTAGACACCTCTCCCTGTGCGCATGTATTTGAGGTGTTTCCGTCACTAAAATATTCATTGTACCATTAATAGCATTAATACTTATCCATATGCGCCTATTATGGGTTGATTATAAAGGTATTAACCTGAAACAACAATAAAACGAGTGAAAACAGCGTTTGGATGGTCAAAATCGGAGATATAGCCCCGCGAGTTGTATAATGTATGGGTGAGGCAAGCTGCTTTCCCGCCAATTTCCCCCAAGGCCACTGAGACACAGTCGATCGATACTCTCTCTCTCTCTCTTGCACTCGCTTGCCATCAGTAATGACAACACCCTGCTTGCAACTCGCTAATGTTAGCACAAAAATATACCTCAGAATAAGGGAATAACAGGGAAAATAGGTGATAACTGAAGGAGAGGAGGAAAGTGGGGAAGGAGGGGAGGAAGAGGACTGAGATTTTGCATGGCCCAGGGGCCAAACAAAAATAAAAAAATAAAAAAATAAAAATAATAAAAATATTTGTTTTTCGATGTCAAAAGTTGATTTTTTTTTTCACTCACTCTTAAGAGTCTCCCCGCAGTCCGCCGGGGGAACTCTTAAGAGTCTCCCCGCAGTTCCCGGGTTAAGTGTTATACAACTTGCCAAAAAAAAATCCACGTGTCCACTATATTCCTTTAACCCTCCTCTAGCGGGTGCTCTGTGGCCGTTTTGGGCCTTTCTGGGCCGTTCTGACTGCTATATCAACCATCAGTATGAAAGGAACTGTATTGCGCCGAAAACTAGGTGGAAATCGCTACACAATGACGCCACATACAGCTACGTAGCGCTCGTGGAGCACTGACAGTGTTACCTCGAAGATGGAAGTTTAGCGGATTTTGCTACCTTGCTCACTTTTAGCGAACTATTGGTTACACGGTCATCCACACGCGCGGTGGGGGAACTGGAGTTAGTGTGGGCCGGGAGGCCACAGATGTCGGACGTATGGATCATTACTATCCCAATTTCACTCGATTTCCACCCTTTTTTCACCCGTTTTTTGCCAGTTTTTTCAACTCGACTTATGTGGTGAGCCGCTTTTTAAGGGTTAAACAAAAAAAACAAATGACCACAACACTCCTGCAATATTTCTCTAAGTTCACAAAATCCTAAGCAAGGTCGCCATTTGTTACGACCGGAACTCGTATAAAACAAGGGCTCTTAATCATTGGACTAGAAAGGCACACAGCCACAACGGTAACACTAGATCCAACCCTCGAACTTATAATGCAGGCGCACAAAAACACCTATACCCTCCAGAGTTAAATCTGCGATAGCGGGGTATCCTATAACTCGGTATAAATGCACTACTACTACAGGCTGATGATCTCTGATACAGCCTGATCACAACAACATACAATTACGTTAATAATGTATACAAGGAAATGGATAGTGAGCTTAATTAAATCACTGGAATGATTTAATGCAAACAAGAAGATGGTATAATTAAAGTTACTCTAAACAATAATAAACTGTCATTCCTATATTAAAGAAAGTGAATGAAAGTCCTAAAGCATCGAGCAGGAATCTTCTGAAGAAAGTCTGATGCTGCTTAAGATGATCGAATCGGATTTTGAACTGTTATATAAAGCAGGAACAAGATATGACAAGTGTATGGACATACAGTGTTAACTGGCACGGGAATAATAATAAATGCGCAATAGTATTATCTCCAACAACAAAAGAAGTACTTCCTCAGGCAACACAAAAGCCTGCTCGGGTTGTGCAACTCAACAACAACCAAGGCTTACAATCAACGTGAATAAAAATGCTGCATACATAACATAAGAGTTTGTAATCTTGATCGGGTGTCTGCTAGGCGAATAAAGTCTAGCTGGGATGTAGTAGGCTAGGAAACAATGGCTGAGCAAGCGGCTCGTAGCCTAGCGAGGTCCTTAAGACTGTACGGCCAAATTACGTTAAATGACGGGGTGCTCTCTTGAGAGATCCAGATCGCTAGTATCTGGTTCTCTCCTGGCGACCCTCTCAAAGTCAAAGCAAAACGAGTTAGCACAGTGTTGGGTGGCAGAGGCAAAAGCCCTCACACGCAACACAGTGCTAAACTCACAAGGTACACAGTCAGAAAGACCACCTAGGCTTCCCACGTATCCGTTGCGATTGTACAGGTTCAATAAAACCTGGTACACATCGGAAATCACAACAACAATAGCCTCTCCCCAGTCTAGCATTAAATAGCCCAGAAGACAACCAAGCAAAAGGTACGGAGACACCGTGAGTGTGTCGAACATCTACAGACAAAATGGTAACCCCTCCAAAATGCCTAACTAAACATGTAATATCTGAGAGCTTCAGCATATAATACGATGGCCGATATATGAAATCGTGCAGAACCAAAGGGGAGTTATGATGTTATATAGAGTGGAAGAATGAGAGGTAAGAAGTTGAGAGAGAGAGAAAGTGCTCTATAGGTAGAAGTCGGGGACATGTGGTAAGGGAGGTGTGAAGGGTATGCTGGTCAGGCAAGCTCTGAAGAGAGTAGCTCCTCGGGACCCCCAGGATCACACAAAGGCATGGTGGTCAGCCAATCACAGGCCACTACGTCACCAGGCAGCAGGCCTGCAGAAGGCGCCAGGGACCACCAGCCAATCAAGAGGCGTGAGAAGGCACGCGCGCGAGCCTACGAGCGGGGGGAGGCAGCACATGTATACGCACGCACACACTACCACCCCACTGCCTATATTGTTCTCTCTCCTTAACTATATACAATGCATCTTATGTTCTACTCATGATATAAAATGCTTCCCGTTGTCACAGACGAAAATAAAGACCACCACGGGACTGTCTGTAACAACACGAACACTATGAAAGAAAGAACAACATTCTCTGATAACTGTAGCCCAATTCATTGCCCTGGCGAATGTTAGCGAGTGGCCAAGCGAGCGGCTGAGCCCACGTGGCGTTCTGCTAAGCTGCAGGCGTCACAGTACTCATATTTTACTTGCATATCTACATAATCTCATTTATTTCTTAGACATAATGGTTGGAGTACAATTTTCAAATTTTGCCCAGGGCGTCTCGCTGTTGGTACTTTTATGCACGACTGACAGAAAATGTGATCCGGTGTTATTGAAATACAGTATGTGCAATTGCACTTGGTTTTAATTACCTCAGCCAACGAACCCCCCTCGGGGTTAGGGAATAGAATATGCCCCACGTGCCTTCTGCGTGTCGTAAGAGGCGACTAAAGAGGTTGGGTCGGTGGGCTTGCAACCCCCACCCGGAAAAAATATCTAAGCAAAGAAAAACGAATGAACAGCCTCGGATGTGGACGGAACCTACGTTGACGAACCACGACCGACTAAGGACATACCTTCGGACATTCTGAGAATGGCTACGTGGAATGTTAGTGCCATGAATGATGGCACAAAAGAGAGAGGTTCTGGAAGTGTTAGTGAATGCCAGGCTGGATGTATGTGGAATGACAGAGACCAAATGGAAAGGTTCAGATGTGAGAGAGTGGGAGTGTGGAATGGGTGTGTGTGCTGGAGTGAGTGAAGGAACAGCGAAAGAAGATGCATGTTTGTTTGTAAGTAGCAAATGGAAGGAATGTGTAAGAGAGTATGGGTCTGTGGGTTCAAGGATTGTGTGGGTGAGAATGAAAGTACGAATACAAACGTGGGTGATTGTATGCATGTATGCCTCGACAGAGGATATACTTGAAAAAAAGAAAGAGGAGTTCTGGATGAATCTGGAGGCGTGCCTGGAGAAGTTTGACAAGAACGAAAGAATATTTCTGATTGGGGATATGAATGGTAAGGTGGGTGATAGGAAAGTTGAGGGAGTGGTGGGAGGGTGGGGGGTACCATCAGAGGTGAATGGGAATGGTAGTGCACTTGTGGACGTATGTGTGGGGAGGAGGCTGTGGATAGCCAACACCTTCTTCCGACACAGAATGATCCACAGGTACACATGGAAACGGATGTTGACGATGAAGGATAAGACAGTGGTGGAACGAAAGTCATTGATTGATTATGTATGTGGATGAACGAATGAAGAAATCTGTGATGGATGCTAGGGTATATAGGGGTATTGGAGGGGGTCTGTCTGATCATTATGTAGTGGTAGCTAAGGTTAGGATACAAAAGAAGTGGGTGAGGAGAGCTGGAGGGAGGCGAGAGGAGGGTGGAATGGTGAGGAGGGTGGAGAGGTTGCAGGAGGAGGAAGTCAGGGAGGAGTACAGGAGAGCAGTGGAAAGACGACAAGGTGGGTTCGACCTGGAAGTTATGGAGGAAGTGGAGGAGATGAGCAAGGTGTTTAACACCTTACGAGCGGCCTATGCGGTTTATTTATATGTACCGCCCAGCGGGGTGTTTTTAGCCAAAATAGGGCTGTTTACGTGATCATTTTCATGCCTAAATAAGACCCAAAACGTAAAACAAGTACCTATCCCTGAAAGGGCATAAACAGAGCTTTCGAATGACACCATAACGATCCTTTTATGATGGCTAGTTTTCTTGCAATAACCGTGCAACGCGAGTGCAAAAAGCATGTAATTCGGTACTTTCCCCATATAATTCAGTATGTAGCGAGTGAGAGAGGGAGGAGGGAGCTGAGATTCGTGTCAGTAGGTTCGCCGCGGTGGTCTGGAGCAGTCATACGCTCGCTAGTCTCCTGCCACCACTTGTCTCTCTCTCTCAGCAACATTACGTGCTGAAATTGCCACTCGACCTATGTCGAGCGCCGCCACATAGTCCATCTTTATTTAACTCGACTTATGTGGTGAGCCGCTAATTAAGGGTTAAGGATCAGATCTGTGCAGCATGTGAGGAGGTGTGTGGAATCAGGAGAACAGGGAGGGGAGTGAAAGGTACAGCATGGTGGACAGAAGAGGTAAGAATAGCTGTGGATGAAAAGAAGAAAGCATATAGAGAGTGGTTGGGTAGTAGAGGGAATGAAGATTCCGAGAGACAGAAACGAGTGAGGTACGTGGAGAGTAAGAGTGTGGTGAAGAGAGTAGTGAAGGAAAGTAAGAGAAGAGTAGATGAGGAATTTGGAAGGAATCTGAGTGTAAAATGGAGGGAGAGTAAGAAACTGTTCTGGAAAGAAGTCAAGAAAGTTAGGGAAGGCTGCAAGGGAAACAGTAAGGGTGTGAAAGATAAGAATGGGAGAATGCTAGCCGAGAAGCAAGAGAGAGTCGAAAGATGGAGGGAGTACTTCAGTGAGTTGCTAAATGTAAGGAATGAAGAGCCAGCAAACATAGCTGGATATGGTATGGGAGGGAGAAGAAGAGAAGTAGTGGAGGAGGAGGTGGAGATCAGGAGGTCAGAAGTGTGGGAAGCCATGAAAAGAGTGAAGTTGGGGAAAGCACCAGGAACAGATGGAGTGTGTGGGGAAATGTTGAGGTATGGTGGTGAGATAGTGATCGAATGGGTATGGAAAATGTGCAAACTAGCATGGGAGAAGGGGAGTGCACCCGATGACTGGAAGACTGGCATAATAGTCCCCCTATATAAGGGCAAAGGGGAAAGAGGAGTGTGTGGTAACCACCGAGGAATATGTCTTCTAAGCGTAGTAGGGAAGGTATACAGTAGGGTAGTGATTGAGAGAGTGACAGTGAGAACGGAGAAATGGATAGGCGACGAGCAGGGAGGTTTTAGGAAGGGAAGAGGATGTGTAGATCAGATTTTTACCTTGAATTGTGTTGTGGAGAAGTATCTGGAGAGGAAACAAAAGGTGTATGTTGCCTTTATGGACTTGGAGAAGGCCTATGACAGAGTGGATAGAGAAGATTTGTGGAAAGTACTTAGAATATACGGAGTAGAGGGCAAGTTGCTGAAAGCAGTGAAGAGCATGTATGAGGGTGCAAAGGCGGCAGTACGTGTGGAGAGTGAGCAGAGCGAGTTCTTTGACCTGAATGTTGGTTTGAAACAGGGGTGTATGATGTCCCCGTGGTTGTTTACTGTATATATGGATGGAGTCATGAAAGAAATACTATCAAGAGCAGTGGATGTTGGTGTATCGCTGAAAAGGGAGGGAATTGAGTGGAAGCTACCTATACTGCTGTTTGCGGATGATACAGTTCTGATGAGTGATAATGAATGGGAGTTGCAGGGTCTGGTAAATGAGTTTGGAACAGTGTGCGAAAAATGGAATTTGAAGGTAAATGCGGGGAAGAGCAAGGTTATGGTCTTCGAAAGAGGTGAAGCTGAACGGTCAGGCTATGGAGATCGTCAACTCTTTTAAGTATCTGGGCAGTGTGTTGAGTAAAGATGGGACTATGGATGAAGAAGTGCGGGAGAGGGTACAACAGGGGAAGAGGGTTGTAAGAATGCTAAAAGCAGTAACAAGAAATAGGGTGGTCAGTATGGAAGTGAAGAAGTCCTTGCATGACAGTGTGGTAATCCCGACACTGACTTACGGAAGCGAAGCATGGACGTTAGTTGAGAGACTCAGACCAAGAGTGAGAGCAGTGGAAATGAATTACTTAAGGAGTGCGTGCGGAGTTACATGGAGGGATAGACAGATTAATGAGGAAGTAAGAAGGAGGTGTGGTGTGGATGTAGATGTGCTGGAAAGTGTGAAAAGGAACAACTTGAGATGGTTCGGCCATATGGAACGTATGGAAAGCGAGAGAATGACTAAGAGGGTGTACGAGAGCGAGGTGGAGGGACAGAGAGGGAGAGGTAGACCGAATGAGAGGTGGAAGGATGGAGTGAGGAAGTAAATGAACGAAGGCGGTGCTGGTTGGGGGGAGGGGCGTCGACCGACTGACAGAGGTGCATGGGGGCGGTTCGTTCGTGGCCACCCCTTCGGGGATCACGGCGTCAGGCAATAGATAGATAGATAGCCAACGAAGTTGGGGGAGGTTATGTTTTTGCCTCCGTTTGTTTGTCTCGGTGTCTGTTTATGTGTTTGTCTGTCTGTAAACAAGATCTAGCCTATCAATAAGCAATGAACAGATTTTCACGAAAGTTGGAGGCCAGATAGGCTATGCACCAAGGAAGAAGTGATTTAATTGTGGAGGTGATTGGTAGAGTGCATACCTCCGCCAGTGTAGCCGGCTCACAAAGTTACGAACCATGTTCACGAAACTTGGTGGGCAGATAGGATATGCACCATTGGAGAAGAAATTCAATTTAGGAGGCGATCGATGGAGCGAATACCTTCGCCTGTGTAGGTCGAGGTACACGCTTTCTAGAGTGCCCCTCTAGTTACCTTCGGAAAAAGAAGTTGGACGGAGATTATATTTTGCCTCTGTTTGTCTGATTGTCTATAAAAATTAATCTCATAAAGTTATGAACTGATGACCAAGAAATATGGTGAGCAGATAATATAGCCTATGCTCCAAGTAAGAAGTGATTAAATATTGGACGCGATCAATAGCGTCAGTGATTTTCACGAAATTTGATGGTTATTATTGAACCAAATTTAATGATGTTCCACTTGCATATACTCTAATCTATCCTCTAAGCCATAACAGAGCCCATTTTTATATATTTCATCCTATGCGTTGCGCCATGCCCCTCGAAACTAACAAGGCCGCACGGACCTATAGTCCACTTGGACTTGTTTCATTACGGCATGAGATATCAGTGGTTAAAGGGTTAAATTTACTGTCAGCTGAAAATAAACCGCATATAGTGGAGTCCTCCATGGCTCAGTACTGGGTCCAATATTGTTCACACTATATATATATGATTATAATTATAGACAACCCCATTGATAATATATTTTAGAAATTCGCCGATGACAGTAAGATAGGAAATGCTATAATCTTGGAAAGCGATACAATTAGCCTGCAATCAGATCTAAGCAAAATCATGGAGTGGTCAGAAAATTGACAGACGGCCTTTAACCCTCAACTCGCGGTGCCCGTCATATGACGGAGAGAAAATATTGTCCACCCCTGCGGCGCCCATCATATGACGGGTACCATTTTGAGGCCATTATGAGCTATGAGAGAGAAACCGAGCATTGGGAGGACGATAGGCGACCTCGGACCGCTCGCCACCGCTATGTGGCCATCACTGAGACGTACTGTATCTCATCATCGCCTCCCTACTGCTCTCAACAAGGATAAAATCGGGAAAAATACCTAATTTTAGATTATTTTCGGCTGAGGTTGTACGAACGTTGCAAGAAAACCCGTGGCCGTACAAATATGATTCAGGTGTCATTGGAAAGCTCTATTATCGCCCTTTCACGGATATATAATTGTATTACGCTCTGACCTTTGCTTATGCATGACAAAGAGCATGGAATGAAGCTCATTATCTGTAAACAAACCTGCCGGTGATGTAAACAACACTGCCCGCGCGGTGGGAGTTAAATAATGTAAGGAAATGACAGATACCACAAACAGGCTTTCATAACATTCAAATGCTAGAGAGTATCACAGATATAAGACCTAGGCGTGCTTATAAATGAAAATATAAATTCTACAAGGCAATGTATGGCAGCAACTAACAGAGCACAAGAATTCATTAGAATAAATTGTCATTATCATAGGAAAGACATAGTTATACTATTATACAAAAGTATTGTGAGGCAGCATTTTGGAGTATACTGCTATTATTACTGTGCAGTTTTAGTCCCCTTACTTACTAAAAGATCATAGAAAAACTAGATTCCATTCAGCATAGAACAACACAATTAATCCCAAATCTTCTATATAAATCATACAATGAAAGATTGACAGAACTCTATCTGTTTTCGCTTAAGAAAGAGAGAGTAAGGGTGCAGCTGAGTGAGTGTTTTAAGATTCTAGAAGGATTTAATAACGTAAACGCCAATCATCTTTTTAAAGGTGAACTACAGGGATGAACGAAAAAACGAAGATTAATGCAGGGTCATAACTTGGCATGAATATACTGTAATATGTATATGGGCAATATCGATATAATTCCATTAAACTCCAGAACAAAATACTAATATATATAGTCATTGGTGACAAATTGGCATCTTCAGCCAGCTGGAGTGACTCCATTGTGCAGAGAAGCCGTTTGTAAACAAGATATGCTGTCCTGAAAAGTTAGGTCTGTTTTTCGTAATTAATACCTTTCAATTCAATACTCAAACTCTGCAAAAGATCGACCAACGTCCTGATGATGTGGTGCACATCAAGAAATAATCCCAGCTCGCCAGCAATAAACATACATGCAGTGTTTATGCATGTTTAGCCTGGTCCAGAGTTGAGTGAGGTCTGTTCTAAGGCCTATTTCGTAATGATAATATCGTTTTCTGTTCAATTTATATATCGCGGTCCCTTGACCAGACAGTGGTGAAGCCAAATGTTGAGCTGTAAACATGCATACAAATTATAAGAGTTTCTCAAATTTAAAAAAAAACACAGATTCACCCATTTCCCATGTCGATAGTTCCCGCCATTGGCTACAGTTACGTCATGGTAAACACGCCAGTTCGCGCCACATAAAATAACTTAGATAAGCTATATTTCTATGTTGTTAAAACAAATTGATAAAAGTTCTTCAGTATCATATACCTAAAACCAAGCAGATCCCAATGGACATTGTAGTTTGAATAGGTTTCATCCCTGGAATTCACCTTTAAGATAACAAAAGCGAGTTCCACAAAAGGAAGCAAATTAAAACTAATTGGCAGGAAAGGAAACTTAGACACAACTAAAAATGTCTTCACCCACTGTATAACTTGCGAGTGGAATAAGCTCCCTAATGATGTTATAGACAGTGGCTCAATAAACACATTTAACACAAGGGTTAGACTCACTTCATAGAGAAGTTGGTCTGGAGTAGAACATTATTACTGACAAGAGAACCTGGCAGAAATGAACACTGATATCAATTGAAGAGAGAAGAAGGGAACACAAATAATAATAGGTGAAGGTATGCATAACACTCCCTTTCTATTTCTAACTATCTTGTAAATTCCTTCGGGTGATTTCCAAGCTTTGCAAGGTTATTCACTTGTACGGAAATTTGCCCGAGGAACCAGATGGTGGGAAGGGAGCCTTCATCTCTGCTAGCCTTTCCTTCCACTTTCTCTTACTCTTATTTGCTATCTCTACTTGGGTTAAGTCCTGGCTACCTGGCAGGGATCGTAAGATCTATGTGGCTATTGTATGAATGTAAATCTATGTACATATCCCCCCCCCCCCGTTTTTTCTCTCTCTCTCTCTCTCAAACACATCGCTGATAGTAATAAGCCCATTTATAAAAACACATTGGCTTAATTGTCCTATTGTAGACAAGCCAAATATGACTATTTACAGTGTAAAGTTTGGCTAAGTCAATATATTTACGATACAAAGGTTAACATGGGTTAAATTTGTCCGACTGTGTAACATTAGGTTTAATTAATTATTAATTATTTGTTATTTTGTTATAGAAAAAAGTGAACTTGTTTTTTTATTCGGTACTTAGCACTTGAAGTCTGTAAGTGTTTTTTCAATACACCCCGTATATATTGTCACTTCCAACTGAGCTTGTAGCCTATCTCAGTTGCAAGTGTTGTATATTTCACGAAGCCTACGTGTCTGGGGGGAGAAGTGAGCTGCTTTTCCTTATGTTCTTCTTTCTATGTTCCCATGTGAGGGCCTGTTGTTGTCAATGTGGTGCCCTCCAGTAACATTGCCGTTCGGCTAGGAGTATAATTATTTAGTTTGCTTAACCCTGTTGGGATTATTCTCAGTATATCATAAGTTACCCAATGATGTATTATGTTTTATTGATTACTCCTGTGTTGTTGGTGAGAGCATAGGTGCCTAGTTCTATTGTGTTCTGGCGGTGTCTGGGGCTTCCCTCCTTCCTTCCCGCGCTGGTTTGGGACTCTCGTGGCTGCAGGACCGTCACTCCCGAGACAAGCATTGTATCGACCACATGTACTGTCCAGTCTGTGGTGGGTTTGCTAGCTAGATCCCTTAACCTAAGAAGTGCGTAGGTATGGTATTTGAAACATCCCACCAGACGAAGGTAATTTGGTTCATTCCTGACTAAAATTGTCATTTTACCATTAATATAGTTATTACTTCTTCATATGCGCCTATTTTATGTTTAATATGAAGATAATAACATGTAACAACAATAAAACAAGTGGGAATAGTGTTTGGATGGTCAAAATCGTGAATTACTGCCGACCGGTCATTCATGAAGTGTGGAGCTGAGGCGAGCCACACCCTCCCCTCGCGAGGCCTGAAGCCAGACTGACTCACTCGCTCACACTCGCTAGTCACATGACCACGCCTTAGAACCGATTTGGAGATATTGGCATGATAAATACACCAATAAATATGGGAAGAGGAGGACAAATAGGTGATAATTGAAAGGGGTAGGAGGGGATTTTGACACATGCGGAGGAGTGATAGTAGGTATGGAGGGGAATTATCTCGCTAAAACACCAATTTTTTTTTTTTAAGTGTTACTGGGGCCTTTTAAAAGTTTTTTTTTAGGCCTTGGCTCATATGAGGACGCTCACCTTCACTCACTACAGATTCAATTGAGGACGCTCACCGTTTATGGGTTAATTACCGCATATTTTCTCTTTTTTCATATTGAATAGTATCATAGTAAGCCTGGAGTCATCTTTAACCCTTTCGCTGCGGGTGACGTTCTGGAATGTTTTGGCAAGTTACAGCAATTTCCCGGCATTAAAAGCCTGTAAAAAACGTAAAAATCGAGTGACAGTGGGCAGGAGCGTGAGGGGCCCACCTCCGACCCTCAGAGCACCGAGCGGCTCACTGAGCTAGGCTGTGTCTCGCGCGTGTCTCTCTCTGTCTCTCTCATAAGTGCAGCCAAGCGAGCGAGTGTTACATAATAGCGGGGTTCCCGCGTTTCACTGGGATCACTGCGGGTGAACCAGACCACGTATACGGTCCGTTCTGGTGTCATTTTGAAGCTATTTTCGCCTAGTTTTCGGCAGAATACACTTCATTTAATGCAGATGCTTGATTTATCATTCAGGAGTGCCTGAATATGCCCTAAATAGCCCAAACAAGGCCGCAGCCAAAGGGTTAAGCATAACATTTATTGTTCAACTTTATTTATTTGCATTCTAGAGTTTTATGCATTTGTTAGATATAAGTACTGCAGCTGCTTGGCATTTTAGATATAAGCTTCACACCTTTTTTCTTCCATTTATTTTCCTTTATTCTACTGCATTGTCAATTATTATTGTATGTTATATTGTATATTATTGAGGTTGACAACTACAGTGGTTTAGTGACTGTTTTTTTGGACTAGCTGCTTAACCTCTTAAGTGCGCAGGGGGGGTATTGGCCACCCTTCCCTGTGTGGAGGTATTTAGAGTGTTTCCTACACTCAAATCATCATCGTACCATAAATAGCATTAATACTTATCCATATGCGCCTATTTTATGTTGATTATAAAGGTAATAACCTGTTACAGCAATAAAACAAGTGGAAACAGCGTTTGGATGGTCAAAATCGGCGATAGAGGCCGGGAGTTACATAACGTATGGCTCAGCCAGCCTGCCAGCCAGCCAGCCGTGAAGACGGCTGGAGAGACACTGTTGCGTATTAGACTCTCTCGCTCTTTCCCACGCTTGGTAACACAGACGACCATGCCCTGCTACCAACTCGCTAATGTTAGCACGAATATATACCTAAGAATAAGGGAATAACAGGGAGAATAGGTGATACTCGAATGGGGGGGGGGGGGTGGAAGGAGGGGATGTGGAGGAGTGATATTTGGCATGGCCAAGGGGCAATTAAAAAAAAGAAAAAAAAAAAGATACAGGGCTGATTTAAATGTTTTTTTTTTTAGGCCTTGGATTATATAAGGCTTCCCGCAGCGCATCAGTGAAACTTATATAAGTCTTGCCGCACTTGCTGGGTTAACAGCCAGCCCTAACCTACTGAAATGTCAACCATTGTGTTTCATGTGTTAAGCTACTGCATTTGACTTCTCCCATGATTTTTGTTTCGTATTATTCTCGGTTCCTGAGTGACTGGGCATACTATGAATTGTTCTGGGAGTCTAGTACTATTATGTGTTGGCATTGTTGTGCAGTTCAATTGAATTGAATTTATTGATAGAAATCTTGGCACCGCAACAGCAAGTCATATGGCGCTGAACAAGCTAACATATTTGCAGAAAACTAAAATCGTAAAAACAACATGTGTAAAATTAGATATCAAAGTAAAATCAATGTAATCATAAAAACTGAAAAAGGCCAGCCTTTTTCAAAAATAAAAACACATCATCTTCAGGGGAACCAGCCTCCCCTCCAAGCACCGAAGAGAGACAGTAAGTACCATCTGCCTTCCGGTGCCACAAAAGCAACCTCCGGCGTATTGTTGTGCAGTTTAGAATAATCTTAGAGGTACTCTTGAAATACTAATAGCACTATCAATTCGAGTCGGATAGGCCCTGACTCTGAGACAATAGATATTTTTGTGTCTCCTTGTATTACTGCTTTAATAGAGCAAAGAGGAAGATAACCCCTTTTCCTAGAGAACCTGCATGTTTTGGTGTTTGAGTCAGATATTAAGAGCGTGTCTGTTGTAGGGTTAGTGTAGTACGGTGGGCAGTGTTGGGTGCATGACTACAGCATTGTTTGTCTTTTTGCTACGACGTTTCTCTTTGGACAGTGCTGTGGGCTAGGCTATTAGAGCATCTGCTTTTCCCGAACCTCCCCTCGTAACAGTAGTGACCTTAGGCCAGGATAGTGTGATAGTATAGAGTTCTTGGTGGTGTGAAGTAATTATATTTAGATTGACCTTTTTGCTTGATTGTGTAGTAATTTGCTTGCAGTTGAAAGTCTACGGACATAGTATACTCTCATTTTAATAACCAGTGTCCACAACTATTGCTAAGATGTCGTTTGTTGATTACATTCCTGTTCATATCATGGGGAAGGAGGATGTTTGTCAGTTTATTAGGACTCAACACCGTCAAGAAGAGGTTGCTAGCAGGAGTTGTGATGAATTAAGACGTGTGTTGGAGGTTTATGGTTGGAGGCACAGTGGTCTGTCTAAGGGAGAGTTAGTTCAAGAGGTGTGTAAGTTGGTTGCGCAGCCTAGTGGTCCTCATGATGAAGCTAGTACTCCTGTTGCGGATGATGTATCATCCAGCATGAGCCACAGCGCCCTAGCAGTCAGGCTAGCTATCATTCTACTGGGGCCCGAAGTAGAGCAACAACTCCAGAACTAGGTGATACTGTATTTAGGCAGTCTCCTACTATTACCACTGTGCCTGCCACCATGCCTCCACCGTCAGCTTTTAACCCTATCAGTACGGCCCCTTCATTTTCACAGGGCTATGTTTATGCCCCTATGGCCAGTACATTTGTTTCGAGTTATGCTAGCAATCCCCAGTATCCTCCTTCTTCCCCCCATGTGTCGTGGGCCACACCCCAGCATTTCACTGCCACTCATACGGTGGGAGCTCGGCACAATGTTCCCCCTTACGCTCAGTTTTCTCCTATAACCCCGATAGGGTCAAGAAGGAGTCCAGAGGTTAAGCTTCAGCTTAAGAGATTGGAGATGGAAGAGAGACAGAGAGACAAAGATAGACAGATTGAGTTGAGGAGGATGGAGCTAGAGAGAGAAGGGAGATAGAATTGGAGGAGACGAAGTTGGAAACTAGTGGACAAAGACTACAGGGGAATAATGCTGGGCATGTATCTAAGGAGGAGGCAGAAGAGGTACTGTTGTCTCGACGGCTGAAACTCGTGCCTTTGATGAACTCAAGGTCACGGAGGGGTTCTTGCGTTTTGAGAAGAAGGCCCACGAGCATCAGTGGCCGAGGCAACGATGGGCAGTGTTGGTGTCCAATGTATTAAAAGGCAAGGCTCTTGATGCATAATTATGATTGCCTAAAAGTGCAGGAGTTAGAGTATGATGTACTTAAGGAGGCTGTGTTAAAAGCCTATGAGCTTCGTCCTGAAGCTTACAGACTAGCGTTCAGGCGGGCTCGCAAGCGGCAGGGGACTCGCATGTGGAATGTGCCAGGTACCTGCGCGATACTCTAGCTAAGTGGTTGCACTCAGAAACCGCTAATACTTTTGAGGCGGCGTGTGAGGTTTGGCTGATGGAGCAGTTTACCAGCATAGTTGAAAAGGACATTAGGGCAAAATTAAAAGAAAAGCGGTTTAAATCATTAAGGGAAGCAGCACTTGGGCTGAAGACTTTGCACTAGCCCAGCGTGGCAGTTGTATGGGGAGCGTTTTTGGTGACAGGAGAGACCGACCTGTGCATCAAGCAGCCACAGTATCCGCTCGCCCATCATCACCCAAAGATACCACAAATAAGACACAACATCTTAACAAGGCTGACAACCAGCGAGCTTCTACGGAAGTGAGGTGTTACTTTTGTAAACAAGTGGGTCATATAAAACCTCAGTGTGCTAAATAGAAGGCTACCCAGGAACCCAAGGCTGTCCAGTTGGTGGCGACACTAGGGGATGTGCCTGTGAAAGGCGAGCCAGGTACAGGTGAGTCTGGTGAGCCAGCACGAAGCAGGGTTGTAAGCACTACGCCGCCCCAGATGGTATCACCACCTGAGCATAACCAGACTTCCCCTGATTGGTGTCGGCCATTCATACATGATGGATTAGTACAGGGTGGGGAGCAGACATACCCTGTCAAGGTGTTTAGGGATACTGGCGCGCAACAATCCATGTGTCGCAACCTGACAGGGGGACCTATTAGCATGGGAGAGTTTGTATTATGCAGGGGAATGAACAGTGATCAATGCTGTGATTTAGTCTCGGTGACTCGAAGAGTGCCCACTGTTGACTGCCGAGGTTAAGGTGGCCATGGTGGACACTCTGCCAGTTGAGGGGGTGGACTTTTTGCTTGGGACTGACTTGGCTGGGGATGTAGTTTTCCCGCATCCTACAGGTATAGTCGTTGCTGAGGCTGCTTTTGAGCCCCCTGCTGGTGGTGGTTTGCAAGAAGAAAACATGGACTTTATCTACCCTGTTGATGCGGTGACCCAATCAGTGGCACAAGTGACACAACAGGGGGATGATTTAGTGGATGCGTGGGCCGACCGCCATGAGTGCGGGCCATCCCATGATGCACTACTAAATGGCACTGGCTCGGAGGCCACTGTGGGCCTGGCTGACCACAGTGAGGCTACCGAGACTAGTAGAGGTGACCTAGTGCTGGACGAGGAGTCTAACATAGTGCCGCCGACTCAACCTTCTGATATTTTTGAGAGGTCAGAGGTAACTGCCTTGTTGGAGATACCTAGAGACAAACTGAGCAAATTACAGCAAGAGGACCCGAGTCTGGGCCTCCTGTTTAAGAAGGTTGGCATAACTGGTGGGAAGAACGGTCAAGAGAAGTTTATTGTAAAAGGGACATTGTTGTACCATTGTTGTTGGTGGTGCCTGCCTAGTTCAGGGAGGAGCTGGTTAAGCTAATGCATGAGGCACCACTGGCGGGTCATTTAGGGGTACGTAAGACTACTGATAGGCTACGTTTTCATTTTTGGTGGCCTTATATGCATGCATCGGTGGCTACTCTTTTTTTGTTGTGTCCTATTGGTAAGGTAGTTGGAAAACCCCACCAAGAAATACCTGTGGCACCTTTGATCCCTATACCTGCAGTTGAACCGCCATTGACTCGTGTCATAGTTGACATGGTCGGTCCCTTACCACCCACCAGTTCGGGATATAAATACTTGCATACTTTGATGGATACTACCATTAGATACCCGGAGGATATTCCGGTTAGCAGCATGAACGCAAAGATGAAAGACCATTATGACAAACAGGTTAAATCTGGGGTGTTCAAGATGGGCGACGAGGCTTTGGCACGGTTGTCAGTTCAGAGTCGACCCATGGCTGCTAAGTTTTGTGGTCAGTACCAGGTCATTAAGCAGATTGGTGAGGTTGACTATGTAATAGATACGCCCGACCGTCGCATAGCCTCCCAATTCTGCCAAGTTAAAATGTTAAAACCCTACCATAGACCGACTACATCTGGCTGTGGCGCTGATGGAGGTGATGCTGCGCAGGCAGGTGTAGCCGCAAGGAATGCGGGGGTGCGCATGTCTGGTATCGGAAGCGAAGCCTTAGTAATTTTTTTGTATTCATTTCACCACAACACCAAATACCTCCAATGAAATTAATGAAAGCATATATGTGATCCACCAGGATTCAAACCCGGGTTATCACACACAGATTTTTAGACACCTTAACCATTACACCACCAAGATGGTTCAAAAGGTTTATGCACACGCCTACGACTTATTATCCATTCTCGAATACTGGATATTAATCTAATCATGTTCATATTCCCACCGCACTATGGTAGCCTAATGTTTAACCTATAAATGGCGAGCAGGGGGTATTGAACTCGATACCCATGGGCGAGCATATAGGCTCCATTCAGGCCTATAATCATCATTTTACGATAAATATAGTTATTACTTATTCACATGAGCCTATTTTACCTTCACTATGAAGATAGCAACCTGTAACAACAATAAAACAAGTGAAAATATAATTTTTCTGGTCAAACTCGCGAATAAACATGGACCAGCCCATTCATGAATTATGGAGCAAATTTAGGCAACCCCTCCCTCCACGAGGCCTCAAGCCACACTGAGCCTACTCATACACACTCTCGGTTATGTAACACACCCGCTAGGCACGTAAGCACATCCTGCACACAGTTTGCTAATGTTAGCAAAAAAATATACCAACGAATTAGGGAATAACAGGGAAAATAGGTGATAATTGAAGGGGGAGGGGATGTAGAGGAGTGATATGAGGTATAGGGAAAAAAAATAAAAAATAAATTGTTTAGTGCTACTGGGGCCATTTAAATGTTTTTTTTTAGGCCTCCCTCTTAACCTAAGAAGTGCGCATGGGGGGTATGAGACACCACACTCCTGTGCTGACATATTTGAGCTGTTCCCATCACTAACATCGTTATTTTACCATAAATAGCATTAATACTTATTCATATGCGCCTATTATAGGTTGATTATAAAGGTATTAACCTGTTACAACAATAAAACAAGTGGAAAAAGCGTTGGGATGGTCAAAATCGGCGATACAGGCCGGGAGTTACATAATGTATGGCTGAGGCAACCTCCCTCCCCACCACTCTTTCCCAAGTCTGGAGAGAGACTGTCGAAAGTGTCGATCGATACTCTCTCTCTCTCTCTCTTCCACTCGTTTGGTAACAGTGATGACAACGCCCTGCTACCAACTCGCTAATGTTAGCACGAAAATAGACCACAGAATAAAGGGAATAACAGGGAAAATAGGTGATAACTGAAGGAGGGGAGGAAAGTGGGGAAGGAGGGGAGGTGGAAGAGTGATATTTGGCCTGGCCCAGGGGTAAAAAAAAAAAAAATTTTTTTTTTTTTTTTTTGGGGGGTGTTTTACATGATTTTTTTTCCCCTTACTCTTAAGAGTCTTCCCGCAGTCCGCCGGGGGAACTCTTAAGAGTCTCCCGGCAGTTCCCGGGTTAAGAGCTTTGCCGCCCTCGCCCAGTAAAACTTCTTATGAGCTTTCTTACAGTTGCCGGGTTAAGGGAGAGGAAAGCATATTCATGGGGCTTGAGAATTATGGGAGGAACTGCACAGGTGGTACAGATTGTCCCTCTCATGACCTGGCTGTATTAGGGACAGAGGAGAAGAAGGAGGTTGACTATTTAGAAGCTGCAGTCCCGGCTGGGTTGTGGGAGGGGAATGGGTATGTTGCTCTTTGAGACAATTTGCAACCTCTTGTTCCTAAGTGCCAAGAGGAGTTGTTTACTAGGCTGTGGCAGTACTCCCGTATGTTTGGTGATTCTCCAGGCCTGATATCCGGGGCGGTACCCGACATAGAGGTTGGAGACAGTACAACGCTCAAGTTGGCCCCTTACCGTATAAAGCCTACTCGGCAGCCTGCCTTAAAAACAGAGCTGGACTACATATGTTGGAGAAGGGTCTGATGAAGAAGGGATATAGTGAGTGGTCTTCGCCTGTGACTTTACAACCTAACCTGAATGGCAAGATTCGCTTTTGTGCTGATTTCAGGAGGGTCAATGCATTATCCCAGCCCGATGCCTATCCACTATCTAGAGTTGATGACTCCATAGACCGCATCGGGGCTGCCACGTTTATCACTAAGGTGGAGTTAGTGAAAGGTTATTGGCAGGTTCCGTTGCCCGAGAGAGCGAAGAAAAGTGCCAGTCTTGTGGTGGACTGGGCAGGTTATCAGTTCCAGGTGATGTTTTGCTGCCGGAACACAGTTTGGATGTGGGGCATGTTAAAGGCACTGATAATGTTATGGCTGATTGTTTGTCACGGGAGGGTATGTTGCAAGAACCCTTGCCGGTCAGTCAGTTTTGGTGTAGCCTCCTACTTTGGTTTGATTAGCATGTATACGTCTGGTGCTTGTTGGTTGCCGTATGTAGCCCAGCGTAGGGTGGTAAAGTAGGAGTTGCTGTGTTTTTGTATAGAAGAAAATATTTAAATACAAAAACATAAAAAGAAATAGGGTGGTCAGTATGGAAGTGAAGAAGTCCTTGCATGACAGTGTGGTAATCCCGACACTGACTTACGGAAGCGAAGCATGGACGTTGGTTGAGACTCAGACCAAGAGTGAGAGCAGTGGAAATGAATTACTTAAGAAGTGCGTGCGGAGTTACATGGAGGGATATACAGACTAATGAGGAAGTAAGAAGGAGGTGTGGTGTGGAGGTAGATGAGCTGAAAAGTGTGAAAAGGAACAACTTGAGATGGTTCGGCCATATGGAACGTATGAAAAGCGAGAGAATGACTAAGAGGGTGTATGAGAGCGAGGTGGAGGGACAGAGAGGGAGAGGTAAACCAATAGAGAGGTGGAAGGATGGAGTGAGGAAGTATATGAACGAAGGCGGTGCTAGTTGGGGGGAGGGGCGCCGACTGACTGGGGACAGAGGTGCATGGGGGCAGTTCGTTCGTGGCCACCCCTTCGGGGATCACGGCGTCAGGCAATAGATAGATAGATAGAAAAACATAAAAATACTAGAAAAAAGACTGTAGTTGTGTATGTCTTGTAGTGCTATTGAAGTATAGGCAGTCTGTTGTTTCAAGATGCACCAACAGACTCCCCCTGGGTGTGAGGGTGTGACTTCCAACTGAGCTTGTAGCCTATCTCAGTTGCAAGTGTTGTATATTTCACGAAGCCTACGTGTCTGGGGGGAGAAGTGAGCTGCTTTTCCTTATGTTCTTCTTTCTATGTTCCCATGTGAGGGCCTGTTGTTGTCAATGTGGCGCCCTCCAGTAACATTGCCGTTCGGCTAGGAGTATAATTATTTAGTTTGTTTAACCCTGTTGAGATTATTCTCAGTATATCATAAGTTACCCAATGATGTATTATGTTTTATTGATTACTCCTGTGTTGTTGGTGAGAGCATAGGTGCCTAGTTCTATTGTGTGTTCTGGCAGTGTCTGGGGCTTCCCTCCTCCCTTCCCACGCGGGCTTGGGACTCTCGTAGCTGCAGGACCGTCACAGTCACTCCCGAGACAAGCATTGTATCGATCACACGTACTGTCCAGTCTGTGGTGGGCTTGCTAGCTAGATCCCTTAATAACCGCATATTTTCTCTGTTTTCATATTGAATAGCAGCATAGTAAGCCTGGAGTCATCTTAACCCTTTGGCTGCAGGCTGTTTTGGGCTATTTAGGGCATATTCAGGCACTCCTGAATGATAAATCAAGCATCTGCATTAAATGAAGTGTATTCTGCCGAAAACTAGGCGAAAATAGCTTCAAAATGACACCAGAACGGGCCGTATACGTGGTCTGGTTCACCCGCAGTGATCCCAGTGAAACGCGGGAACCCCGCTATTATGTAACACTCGCTCGCTTGGCTACACTGATGAGAGAGACAGAGAGAGACTCGCCCGACACACAGCCTAGCTCAGTGAGCCGCTCGGTGGTCTGAGGGTCGGAGGTGGACCCCTCTCGCTCCCACCCACTGACACTCGATTCTTACGTTTTTTACAGGCTTTTAAAGCCTGGAAATTGCTGTAACTTGCCAAAACATTCCAGAACGTCACCCGCAGTGAAAGGGTTAAGCATAACATTTATTGTTCAACTTTATGTATTTGCATTCTAGAGTTTTCTGCATTTGTTATATATAATAATTTAAGTACTGCAGCCGCTTGGCATTCTAGATATAAGCTTCACACCTTTTTTCTTCCATTTCTTTTGCTTTATTCTACTGCATTGTCAATTATTATTGTATGTTATATTGTATATTATTGAGGTTGACATCTACAGTGGTTTAGTGACTGGCTTGGTTGTACTAGCTGCTTAACAGCCAGCCCTAACCTACTGAGATGTCAACCATTGTGTTTCATGTGTTAAGCTACTGCATTTGACTTCTCCCATGATTTTTGTTTCGTGTTGTTCTCGGTTCCTGAGCGACTGGGCATACTATGAATTGTTCTGGGAGTCTAGTAGTATTATGTTTTGGCATTGTTGCACAGTTTAGAATAATCTTAGAGGTAGGCCTACTCTTGAAATACTAATAGCACTATCAATTCGAGTGGGATAGGCCCCGACTCTGAGACAGTAGATATGTTTGTGTCTCTTGTATTACTGCTTTAATAGAGCAAAGAGGAAGATAACCCCTTTTCCTAGAGAACCTGCGTGTCTTGGTGTTTGAGTCAGATATTAAGAGCGTGTCTGTTGTAGGGTTAGTGTAGTACGGTGGGCCGTGTTGGGTGCATGACTACAGCATTGTTTGACTTTTTGCGACGGCGTTTCTCCTTGGACAGTGCTGTGGGCTAGGCTATTAGAGCATCTGCTTTCACCGTGCTCCCCTCGTAACAATATATATATAAGTTTCCTTCCCATGATCTCAATCAACCTTCCAGAAATACCCTCAAAACACTCATTGGAGATAAATATGTAAATTGAAGGCTCACTATCGTTCGCCAGGAAAAATAACGATACCTAAACGGCACCAAAGGTTTTACAATTGATAAAGAAATGGAGCATAAGGTCTTAAAATCGCCAAACTAAAGGGGCGAACGTTTTAAAATTTCAAAACTAATAAAGCTAAACATGAGGGAGGAGGAGAGCTAGATCAAAACCCCCTCCCCTTAATATAAAATCCAACCAAAGTATTATTGTTGCACATACCAAACACCGACGTCTACAAGGACACTTTGCAACATTTCTTTACAATAGACACACAATTGTATAGTCGTGAACAAGAATTTCTGGAACATTTATGGAGGCACAATTATGATACACTGGTAAACTATTTTGATAATCTGCTTGAGGTACAGTTGCCCACATTAATTTGGACGCACCCCATGAATTTATGTATGGAAGGTAAATTAGTATGACTTAATTAACAGTGAATTGTCATGTGCAATAGCTAAATAATATGACCAATTAATTAACAGTGTTATAGAAAATTATAGTTGTAAGTCAATCACATTATGTTTCAGGTGAAGGTATTGTGGATACAAACTGTTTTGTTTTTATCATTGTGAGGTGTTCATGTTACTACTGTACGACTACCCTAAAACAGCTTGGTTATTGAGGTGGTTGATATGAGCCGTTTGGTTGTCGTCCACCATTTCAAAGTGTACAGATGGAAAAGCTACCGAGACATGATTTGGATACTGTTACCACATACAATCGCATACAATCCCTATCCTCGTGTGTATGTTATGAATACGTTATAGCAATACTGATAGATAGGGAATTGGGTTAGCTATATGATAAGGATATGTATACTACAGTAACTATATTCCTTAATATATGTAGGGCTCAGGGTTAATCATAATTATGTTTACCATTTGAATTCCTAGAGTTCATTCGTAAGCTTATAGTACCAGCGATAATACATACGTAATGATGCCAGTTATTTTTTGTTTCTATGTGGATGAAGGAGACAAAAGGCAAAACTGCCTGCGACGAGTACCTCCCCCAGAGTTAAAAGAGTGACAGGGGCAAGCGGAGGTAGTTTTTTTTTCTGGTCCCCCTTCTTCCTCACGTTTAGCCCCATTAGTTTTCAGATTTTAAGACATTCGGTCCATTACTTTAGGAGAGGTGTGGTGGAGTGGTCTTGCCACTGGACAGGTAATCCAACGGTCCCGGGTTCGAATCCCTATGTATCAATGGGAAGATATTATTTGGATGAAATTTGTGTTGTACCTACTGTAGTATCAGTGCATTACCACAAAGCTCACTGAAACGCCGAAAAAATACCCTAATTGTTACCTGTTTAAAATAGCATTATATGAATATTCCCATATTCAAAATATGATACAGGGGGGGAATGCTTAGCGAGTTAATTGCTCAATAGGTGGCGTTCTGAGAGTGAGGGTCCGAGTCTTGTGGATGAGACAGTGAAGCACGAAAGCAAAGGGACTCCAGAGATAGGGCTGCTTCGAGCCGTTAGTGGATATCTTAGTGTTTCACATGTCTCACTCCCTAGACTGGAACAAGACCTCACAGTCTTCACCGTGTTGAGCGGTTGGATGTACAGGGTCTCAGCCTATGCCCGAGAGGGAGTAGTTGGAATATTGAAAACAAAAAATAATGATTACGTTGTCAATATTCAAAGTTTCGTGTCATTTAGGTGTCGGTTATTTTTCTTGCGAGTGATAGCGCGCCTGTAAATATGGAATTTGATGGAGGTGTACGGAGAATAGTAAGAAAATAGTTAATAAATGAACACATACAAAAAAAAAAAAAAAAAAAAAACACTCCTTAAATGGGATGAGCACATATTTTAAGTGCAGCAGGACATGCAGTATACACAATGTCGTTTACAAAAAGAAATAGTGTGACATTTCTCCCAGACGGTCGTTTACCAAGGCCTGGCACTCCACTACAGCTGAACACGACATAATTCCCCACCTACTAATATTTCACCGCTCTCCTTTACCTACTACGCTCAGGTTTATTTACCTACTACGCTCAGGTTTATTTACCTACTACGCTCAGGTTTATTTACCTACTACGCTCAGGTTTATTTACCTACTACGCTCAGGTTTATTTACCTACTACGCTCAGGTTTATTTACCTACTACGCTCAGGTTTATTTACCTACTACGCTCAGGTTTATTTACCTACTACCCTCAGGTTTATTTACCTACTACGCTCAGGTTTATTTACCTACTACGCTCAGGTTTATTACCTACTACGCTCAGGTTTATTTACCTACTACGCTCAGGTTTATTTACCTACTACGCTCAGGTTTATTTACCTACTACGCTCAGGTTTATTTACCTACTACGTTATTTACCTACTACCCTCAGGTTTATTTACCTACTACCCTCAGGTTTATTTACCTACTACGCTCAGGTTTATTTACCTACTACGCTCAGGTTTATTTACCTACTACGCTCAGGTTTATTTACCTACTACGCTCAGGTTTATTTACCTTGCTACACTGTTCTCAAAAATTAAAAAAATTGCACATAGTGTACAATTATTAGGCTATAAAACTAAATAATAGAAGATAAACTAATTTATTTCACTACTGTTGCCTCTCTTTGTTATTCTCAGTAACTAATTGGTATATCATAATGTTGATGTTACTATTAGAATCCAATATTTACACGTTAACCCACAAAAGTATAAACAAGCAAGTGGGGAAGACAATTTCTTTTTTTTCGATTATAGTGATATTCTTGGAGTTATGCAATGTGTTTTATATGGTTCATAGTTTACATGTTTTATGTGCTCATGTTCAAGTTCAATCCATAATGAAGCCAATGGTACAACATTTATGGGAATGTAAGGAATTTTTGGGAAGACAAAGCCAAACAATTACCATCGCCGCGTGATATAAAGAAACAAGCTCTGGACGCCAAAATTGAGTGATATTGGAAAAATACTTCAAAAGTTTAAGTCTGTATGTTTCACCGTCGATATTGTCCAAGTGTTCGATAGAGTCCATAACCGTTTGTGTCCAAGGTTGTTTTTTGACCATGGACATTTTTGTCTTCATCTGTTTTGTTTCGTGGCTAATACGGATAGTTGAGTAGTTGGAAAGCTTTGATATTAGAGCACTGTGCCATACCCTGTCAAATGGTTTAGAGGTATCGAGAGCTATTGTATGAGTTTCTCAGTGCAGAACATGTACTGTACCTTCGTACAATATTGGGGAGATTAGGCACATAATGTGAGTGTTTTATAACATAATTCATATTGTCTATCATTGATAACTTTGAACAGTCATGGTTAGAGCTTCCTCCCTGGGTCAGGTGAAGGTATTGAGGGATAAACCTTTACAACGGCACCTCGTAGCTACTTTCTACTTTCTAAAATGCACTTTGGCAACAAGATTCAGCATAACTCTTCTACGATTTGTTTTTATCTAGTTATTTGTAGACTTATTGGTAGGGGCTTAAGTTGTGTGTCAGAATAGTTGCAAAAGGGGAATGGCAACGCGAAGTACATACATAGTTAGTATCTTGGCTTTGTCAGATAATGGTATTCATGAGTACACAAAAATATTTTCTAATTGCGCATATGTTGCACCTTTATTCAATCTTTCCGCACTGACACAATGATATATATCTATAAACAAATAAATGAATGCATAAATACATATATTCAGAACTACTATAATAATGTTATGACCTTTCTCTGGGTACAGCTCTAGACTAGGATTACCTCTCCCCTCTGGACCTGTACTGATCTAATCGACTAATCTCTCTCTCTCTCTCTCTCTCTCTCTCTCTCTCTCTCTCTCTCTCTCTCTCTCTCTCTCTCTCTCTCTCTCTCTCTCTCTCTCTCTCTCTCTCTCTCTCTCTCTCTCTCTCTCTCCTTTTTTATGAGCAAGGACTACCTAACATAATTTCATCAAACAATTAGACTACAACAAGATAAATCAATAATTAAATGTCATCCAATATGCTCACACTAATTAAGCATTGTCCATGTACAGTACAAGCGCATTGTCGAAGAGTGAAGCAACTAATAAACTACAGTACAATATTTAATCTAACATACTGTAGATCAATATACAATATATGTATTATCGTACACGTACCCACATGATGTTAGTTATTATATTTAAGGAAGACACATTGGTTTATTTGACTACTTTTATTATTTGTTCATATTAATTAACTACTGCATTACAAAGTACACTTGTAATGATTCTATCGTACTTTATATTCGTCCATCATACAATCACAAAGTGTAAACAAACTCTTGTACTCATGATCATTTAATACCTTTGCAGCCAGACCAATGCTACAAGTAAAGAATATTTAGAACAAACGGCCTCTCAAAAGCTTTTAGATTGAAATTTATGTTGATAAAATGTGTGTTGAATGAACACGAGCTTTTTCTATCTATCTATCTATCTATCTATTACCTGACGCCGTGATCTCCGAAGGGGTGGCCACGAACGAAACGCCCCATGCACCTCTCTCCCCAATCAGTCGACGCCCCTCCTCCCAACCAGCACTGCTTTCATTCATATACTTCTTCACTCCATCCTTCCCCCTCTCTCTCGGTTTACTCTCCCTCTCTGTCCTTCCACCTCGCTCTCGTACACCCTCTTAGTCATTATCTCGCTTCCCATACATTCCATATGGCCGAACCATCTCAAAGTGTTCCTTTTCACACTTTCCAGCACATCTACATCCACATCACACCTCTCTCTTACTTCCTCATTTGTCTGTCTATTCCTCCATGTAACTCCGCACGCACTTCTCAAATTACTAATTTCCACCCCCCTCACTCATGGTCTGAGTCTCTTCACCAAGTTCATGCTTCGCTTCCGTAAGTCATTGTCGGGATTACCACACTGTCATGCAAGGACTTCTTCACTTCCATGCTGACCACCCTATTTCTTGTTACTGCTTTCAGCGTTCCTACAACCTTCTTCCTTTGTTGCACCCTCTCCTTCACTTCTTCATCCATACTCCCATCTTTATTCAGCACACTGCTTAGATACTTAAATGAGCAGACAATCTCCATAGCCTGACCGTTCAACTTCACCTCACACTTTATATCTCTCGTAAATCACTTTGCGTTGCCAGTAATCTAATCTGTGTTGACCTAAGCAACAAGGGATAAGTCAAATATTCCAAAGTACAAGCACAAATCACCAATGTATTATATTTTCAACATCGAAATCTATGATTTTTTTTTTTTGATAATTATCCCGAATAATTATCACATAAACTTGTCAATTTGTCTTCCATGAGGGCGTAGTATTATGCAACATACTGTAGTCATAAATATGCCGGAATTGTTTTTCAATTTTAACTGAAAATAAACGGGTGAGTGAAATATGTAAAATATGTTGTAAATAAATATTATAATTACCTATTCAACATATGCCACCCATAATGTTTAACCGAGTTTATAATTACATAATGTAAATATTTGGTCAGTGAATTTGTGTGAACGTTTATACAGTCATAGTTAATGATACTATCAACACTAATGTAACATTGATATCCTCGCTGATGCTTTAAATGAATATATAATTGAATATGTATGAGCACATTTGAGTATAAACCTTTCACCATGGTTTGCACCTCACCAATCGCAGGAGTTTCAAACATTTATTCAGAGCCTGCGTAAACAGACCAAACCCAAAGGGTTTTGCCAAAAACGAAACATTTGTTTCGGATGTTTCTCTTTTAATGAAATCGTCTTGATGGAAAAAAATGCGATTTATTTTATTGCAGATGTTCTCAATAACAAAATGGTGTGGCTATGATGCTTAACTATAGGTTAGGAGAAACACAATATAGGGAAACGAAAACTAATGGTTCTTCAGGGAACTACAAAGGATTACAAAGGAAAGTAGGCAGCAACAGCCTTACTGATTACCAGTTGACCGCTTGTTGAAGGCTGTGTAATGGGTAGGGGTCAGGTGGGGTTGGACCGTACTTGGTGATGTACCGTACGACAGCCCTAAATTGCTAGAAATTAGGTGTAGCAGAAAATCCTGGTAGTACTGGCAATACTGCATGCATAGCAATCGGCGGACTGAGTGACGCCAGACGGAGCATTGAAATGAGTATGTGAGGTCATTATATTGTTTGTTGTCATGTCTGATGTAATTTTATGCCTTTCTATGTATGTTTATGATAATCTTAAGGTATTGTAGATCACAGAGATATGGGTAAGTAGAGTGAATATAAGCACTAAGGCATGTTATAGGCCAGATTTGGAAGACTTATTTCTGTTAATATAATGTCCCCAAATTTTTCCCCCAAAACCTAGTGTAGGTGTTGTTCCGTACATGGAAATTTCTGTGTATGGTAGGTTACCCCTGGGTCTGTAAAAGATCTTTTAACCCTGGAGAGGAAACCCCGTTGCAAATGCGCACGCGAGAGGTGTGCAAAACGCGTTATTTGGTCGCCGCGCAGCTCACACGTCCAATACGAGGGATATCGGCCTGCAGTCAGGCAGTGTACGGGTATCTCCAGCCGTGAGCGGAGGTGCGACGCTCTCAGTCCTCGCCAACAGGTTCAAACCAGAACCCGACGTTGCGAATAAACTACTACATAACCTGGTACGTAACTTTATTGAATGTTGATAGTTGCACATAATGTACTTTTTTCACGAATGTGTTGGAGATATCGATCTAAGACTAATAGGCAACTTAGCCAGATAACGGACCATGACTCACACACACGCTAGCCTGTCTGATATTGCCATATTGGGCGTCTGTAAATATTTTACTAAATCAGGTTCTTTTTTCATTTCCCGTCTGCCACAACCACATCATTTCAACTTGTGACGGATGCCACTCCTAAAGGTGAAACCCCTCCCATTTGTTGTATATTGTTTATGAGGTTCCTTAGTACAAGTTCAGGTAAAATAGGTAACATACAGTGTAATTTCAGAGGCTTATATGTTTATTTCTTCAACTTTTATAGGTAAAAATTATCAATGTTGTTAATTTGCAGCATATTTTTGGCATTAATTATACTCAGATTTCATTTTTATTCGCACTACATAGAAAGGCATTATAAAGGAACCTCCATTTCAAATTTCGTTGCAATCCATAAATATTTAAGGCTTCCAGGGGTGATACCAAGCCAAGATGAGACTTCTCGGGATCCAGAACCAAACCTGGCCTGGAGCGCCCTCGCTAGATGGGCGGTCCGACGTTCAAGTTATCACCTTTTATATGGTTACATGTTGTGTGGCAGGCTCTAGAGTATAACTGTGGTGAAAATCAGCAACATTCATTCATAAATAGTGCCCCACGATTTTTTTTCCTCCAAATTTTTCCAAATTTCTGTGCCCCTTTTTCAGTTACCTCCACATAAGGATTTTTTGGTAGTATTTACATTGCTCCAATTTCAATTATTACACTTTGGGGTCATACTAGGACCATGTGGCAAGCACTGTGTTGAATTTGGTATGAATCCAAGAATATTTAGGTACCCAGCCGAATATTTCAAAATGACCAATTTTTTTTTGGAAATTTTTTGTAACCTTTTTTTCAACTCCGCAAGTCTCTCAGCTTATGGGGTCTTCAGGGCTGCTACTCCTACTCCAACCTACCTCACCATTGCCGTCCACGCCCCCAGAGTCCCAGTCCCCTCAAGACAACTTGAGTATTTTTTTTATATTTGTATGAAGAACCTACTTTTTTACTATACTTATTTTTTTATTAAATTCATTAGAAATACTAACAATGTTTCAATATACACCATATTCTAACATAACATTAAGGGATCCTTATATTATATTTAGCAATGTTCAAAAAATGTCTAAGTCTTTTGGTGTGGGAGATATTTGGGGTCAAAGTCGACATTGCAAATTCACAACTACGTAACCTATTAAAAAACGTTTTTGAGCGTTACCTCTCCAGGGTTAACATGACTTATACATCCATCCATGCAATTATATAAGCAGCAAAAGTAATTTCTGATAATATATGCCTTCTTTTTCTTTATATGATTATTTGAAGTATTATTTGCTTATTACTTGGCCTCCAGCCAAATATTTTGACCAATTATAATAGGGTATTTTACTATTTAAGTATAAGGGCTAAAATAATATATATCTAAGTGTTCATTTAAGCTGTAAGCAATTTGTTGGTGGTCTGTATAGTCCATCAACCCCTGAGTGATGGTCCGTACAAATTGTACCCCCCTTGAATTTATGTTCCAGTGTTGCAAGTATACTGTATTTATGTTCCAGTGTTGCAAGTATACTGTATTTATGTTCCAGTGTTGCAAGTATACTGTATTTATGTTCCAGTGTTGCAAGTATACTGTATTTCGTAATTATCTGCATGCCAAAGGATGTGCAAGTAATGAAAGTTTCATCCACATATAATGTTTCTCATTTCCAGCCTTCATGTGATTTTAGATAAATATGTTTCCACTAGTAGTATGGTCCAACCCCACCTCACCCCTACATGTGGGGAAAGAAAGGAAATCCAGTGTCACATGAATATTTTTTGGTTTCGTCAATCTTCGATGATCAAGGGTGTTCGCGTAATATTTTGAGTCTTTCGCAATTTATTAGGAAAATAGAAGCAAGGTAGATTAAGTTATGTGGATGAGTTTTGATTCCGCTTGAATTTTGAAGCTGCTAGACTGTAATTGCTCACACAAATTTACGGAAAATGCACCTTGAGGAGTTTTATTATTCGAGCACAATCAAAGCCAGACGTGGACTTGAGACAAGATATTTGTCTGTGTAATTTTTGAAAGTTTGAACTTTGCAGGATCATGACGTGTTCTGACATTGTGTTTTAGCTATCATTAGACGGTTTATTCAGATTAGGAAGGGTATATGAAAATCAGAGGGTTAAGTAAAATATTCTTTACCATAATATTTTCCACAGACCCTTCCTAAACTGTATATAATCATCTAATGATAGCCAAAATAGACAGTAAACAAATGCATAATGATCTTTAAAGGATTAAAAATGGAACTGGTCAAAATATGTATAATTGTGGAACACCGCTGTGTTTTTTATCTAATTAGAAGTTTTACCATTTATTGTTACGTGTTGCATTTGTACTAATTAACCCATTCAGGACTATTTTATTCAGTTTAGGAAGGAATTGTTGGAGTCAGAGGGATGATTGAGATAGATTTTACCCCTTTGACTGTAGAGGGCTTCTAAGACTGAATCGAATCTTCTAATGATAGCCAGAATGAAGTGCTAAAACGCGTCTTAGTCCTCAATGGGTTAGAACATATTAATAATATCAAATGGTCTTAGACTGAATGAGAGAGTTGCCCGGAGAGACTGCTCAAGTTGGCCACAAGCTGTATTGGCATAATATTATGTCTTTTTGGATGGAATGATAATCACCCACATCCAACAACTGAACATTAACCCTTTGAGGATCGTATCACTGTTTTAGCAGTTATCTTATGGCTATCATTAGACGATTTTATGCGGCTTAGGAAATACCTCTAGCAATCAAAAGGGTAAAGTCGATCTCAATTAACCTTTTGACTCGTGCAGATCCTCCCTTTACTTAATATAATCGTCTAGTAATTGCCAGAATAAACTGTCGAATACGTCATAATCATCATGGGGTTACCATCAATAATATCACCATAAATATGGCAAACACAACAACAACAGCAGTTTCAATGATATAATTATCAACACCAATAATGATAGTAAAAACAAATACAATAAATCTAGCCTTAAGAGCATCACCAATAACAAAAACAATGCTATACCTTGTTCCAAATAAGTAGTCAAACCCTCTTGTATGTTAACCTCGATAACTCCCAAACAATTTGAATAATTGGGCTAATATTTCTAACATTTAGGAAGGGTCAGTCAGGGAGTAGGAGTGGAAATTTACAGTTCATTTATTCAAGCATTTGTTGAGTTACAGAGGTTAGGCTTCACAATTTCTGGCCTACATATTTGGAACATGGCATAGCATCAACAACAATCACGACAACATAATCCTAGAAGCATCACCATTACCGTCATTATCAACAACGACAACAAACAACAACATCAACAACAAAATAACCCCTGCTACCATTACCACAACAGCAACACAACATATCAATACATCACAACAGTACCATCCGTTATATGCACAAACCAATATCCCTCATCCAACACCCCAGTAACATAATGAAGCCCATTCACATGTAACCCTGCAGTCACTCGGGCACAACACTCAATCACTCAAACAACCATCAAAGATAAACAAGTATTGACAGCCATTGTCAAACATAGAAAGCATAAAAAGACGACTGGAGCGAGGGGTCTCTCTCTCTTGGGTATCAAGGTTATTTTGAATTAAACTCACACACATGAAGGACACATCCAAGGCTATCGCCAAATGTAATGTTTGTGAAATTCCGAGGCGAACCAATTTTTAGACATATTATATCAAAACTAACAGTTGCGAGAGCTAGAGTTTAGGTCTAGTTGTGTTTCTAGATGTGTAACCCTCTGCTACAAGATTGTTCAGAGGGTGATATCCCCAGAGGGGTCATAGCTACAAGCACTGAAAGTCAGAGTGTTGGATTTTACCAAATATATTGCACGCCTATGTTTCCATTGAACATATCTTGTTGGAAATAGTTCAATTGGAGGAATAATACATGCTGATCGTGAGACTCAAGTCGGTGTTGTAAAATCTTTATTGAGCTATGAGTGAGGGACAATAAACTCATTGGACAAAATATATAATTCGTTGCTGTATATCCGGTACTGTAACTATGTGAGCTCCAACAGAGATATATATTGTATTATGTTCTCGATTGTTCCAACCCTTGAAATCGTAGCCAATCTATTTGACCGGAGATAATTATGAATTATCGAAATTTGAAAGAACGCAAAACAGAGTAGGTAATATGTACACATGGTATAGGGTCCTCATGTGTGATGTTGTCTGTGTCCAGTCGGCCATAATACATCAAGACTTGGCCTCAATGGGTTGTTTTAGACTATGTTGGCCATATGTTGACCCAGTGCCACTTTGTCTTTCTCCCCACCAACAACACCAGTCCAATATAATATCCATATCCGTGGATTTCGCTGCCCTTTACTTAAAAATTACGAAAGGATAGCAAATACCAAAAAGCAGCGATTGGACGAGACCGACAAACAGACCGAGGATGTTAAAGAGAAAGAAGGAACTACGGTATTCCAAATAGTGCAAAAAGGCCAACATTAGGAGGGAAGGCAAAATATAGCCAAAATAAGTAGATAAGGCAAAATAAGGCCAAAATATGGAGGGCAAGCAATATGAGGCCAAAATATGGAGGGTAGGCAAAATAAGGCCAAAATATGGAGGGCAAGCAATATGAGACCAAAATATGGAGGGTAGGCAAAATAAGGCCAACATTAAGAGGGTAGGCAAAATAAGGCCAAAAGAAAGAGGGAAGGCACAATAAGGCCAAAATAAGGAGGGAATACAAAACAAATACAAATACGGAGGGAAGGCAAAATATGGCCTAATTAAGGAGGGGCGGAAAAATATAGGAAAACAGAGAGACTTCACAGCGGCGAAGAAAGCAATAACAAGGAAATTGATGAGGAAAGAGCGAACGAGTTGAGAAATGGCCAGAAGCAAATTAAGAGAGAGAAGAAAATATGATGGAGAGGGAACCTTGCATTGGTCAAAAGACTCCAGATGACAGAAAATGTATATACATGGAAGTGGAAATTAGTCTATATACACACACACACACACACACACATATATATATATATAGAGAGAGAGAGATAGAGATAGATAGATAGATAGATAGATAGATTGATTGATTGATTGATAGATAGACACACACAAAATCTATTTTGAAAATTTATAATTTAAGGGATATCACAGTACCAAAGTACTAATGATAGCAGTGTTGATTTACTTTTGGATTGTACCACACATATTTAACATTTAACGTTTGGACGGCATTTCTACAGTGCAATACACAGAGGGTCTTGCAGAACCAGTATCCTATAACACCCTCTTATGTTTTGCTGGCTAAAATTAAATAATTATAAACAGCCAAGGCAACATATCTAATAGCTAAGGTTTATACTGTATATGTACTTCAGTTATCACCTTCGCTACAGTCCGACTGTATTATCGATATTGCAAGATATTGCAAGATATCGATATTGTTTACCCATGACACCATTTACCATTTTCTTTTGGCTACCATTTGGTGACATTATACAGATAAGAAGAATCGTCAGAATACAAATGGGTACAAACTATCGCGATCAATCATTTACCTCTAACATTATCTGTCAAATGTGATTAATATCACGTACTGCCATCCAGAATATTATGATGAGACCCTCCATAGGGGAGGCCATATACGGAACGCCGGTGCTGGTGAGGTGCGATGGTGCCTAGTGCGCAGACGATATTTGAATTTCTCCCCTTTAAATGGGCCTTTTGAAACACGTCCAGCAGGCCGTCTCGTAGCTTGGAGGTAACGGCTAGGCCTCCCACCCAAGACGTTATATATATGACAGACAACGACACTGTTAACCGTTCCAATCCTAGGACCGTATATATATGTCAGTAGATAAGTAACTCCCCAGTCCCAGCGACGTATATATCCGTCACTAATGTACTTTCCTTGTAACTGCCTGTACAACCCTGTACCAGTTACCACGACCCTTTAAGCACTGCTCCCGTGTTGGCAACACTTCTCAGCTTATATGAAACCCACTGAAGGGTGACAAGAGCCAGGACCCGGATTCACTAACGTGCGATGCGATGTCGTACAGCAACCTACGATCGTTCCTAAGGGAGTGCAGAAGGTGTATTCACGAACGCATCGTTGAGCTCCCTTACGGCTCCCTTTCGGTTATTTTCACCAAGGCTTCTCTTGACCAATCAGGCGCTTGGCCTTTGTAAATAAACAATATGTCACCCACATGACCGAAGCGCTAAGAAGAACCTAATATACTTTAATTTATGAGCTTTTCATTGTTTAGCATGGCTAATTCGGTCCACCACAGCCAGCAGGAAGAAGAATAGAGTATCTTGTGAATTGATTATAAGAAATTAGCCTAGCTAGGCTACAGGGAAGCCTGTTAGTGGCCCAAGTTAAAGGATTTTCGACGGATTGATCATTGATAATCATCTGTTAGGCTAGTTAGGAGTGTATTATTTATACCTTAACCACAGTATATTGTTCTACTTTACCATGTCTACACCTAGACAGGGCGAGCCAAACCAAAATGCCAGACTTTACTATGTCTATGCCTACACAGGCAGTTCTAGCCAAGCCAAAATGCCAGACTTAGCCTAGGCCTAATTTTTCAAAATAGGCCTAGGGTAATATTTTTGTATTCACAACACCTCAAGGCCTATCTACCTTTTCAAAATAGGCCTAGCATAGGCCTCCTCAATCTATTATCCAACAGTTGGCCATGGGATATAATGATAGGTTGAGGGGGGCTTTGTCCCCCTCACCTCCCATGACTTATTGCCGTCATCAAATATATTACCAGCATGGGACTAATAACGGCTAGTTAACAATGAGGACGGTACGCCTGCAAACACCATCTTTACCTGCTAGGCTTCTACTTTACCATGCTTAGGCTACACCAAGCTAGGCATTGCTAGCCTAACCAAAATACCATACGTAGGCCTAACTTTTCTAGCCTAAATAGCCCTAACTTTTTCAAAATAAACCTAGGTTATAGCCTAGGCTAGGCTAAACAAAAATATTCACAACACCATATAGGCTAGCCTATTATCTTTTTTTTTTAGGCTAGGCCTAGGGTAGCCTAATCCTTTTCATAATTTTTTTCCTGTGATACTTTCAAATTTGTTGAGGAAATAGGCTACCCTAATCTAACCCAGCTAGGCATTGCTACCCTAACCAAAATACCTTACATAGGCCTAACTTGTCTAGCCTAAAAGGCCCTAAGTTTTTCAAAATAAACCTAGGTTATAGCCTAGGCTAGGCTAAACAAAATTATTCACACAGCGTTTATTATTTATTCATTTTTTAGGCTAGGCCTAGGGTAATTCTTTTCATCATTTTGTTCCTGTGATACTTTCAAATTTGTTGAGGAATAGGCTACCCTAATCTAACTCAGGGGTGGTGGGGAGTTGGAATAAAACATTTCCGCAATAAATGAGGGTTAAAATCTACTAATGGTAGGATACGTGTTGTTGCAGTACATAAATTTGTGCATCAATTAACTTTGACTAGGTCTAGGTCTATATGTAGGCTATTCATAGCTTAATTCGGCCTGTCATAAGACATTAAGGATACAAATATATTCATTCTTTGTATTAAATGCCTTAATGGTGTTGTAAACACAAGTTAACAATCATATTGCGCTATTATTGCCTCAATAATGACTTAGTGTGTCATAAAGAGCTATACTGCAGACGAATTTGTTATGGTCGCGGGTTGTGTTATAGATATTTATGTACCTATATCCGGGTCAAATTCATGTAAGGGTGGTCTGGACCACCCTTTGCGAAAGGGGCTTCCTACGATCAAAGATGGCCGTTACGACGCTTCGTGAATACCAGCGTTGAGGCGTAAGGGAACGGTAAGGGAGTTTTCGGATCGTACGACCGTTAGTGAATCCACCTCCAGTCTTGCCTCATCTTGGAGGTGGATAGGTGGTCTCTCCTGCCATTTTTGCCACATTGCCTGGGACTGCTGGGGACTTTTATCACTGTATCCTACGGTACAGTACGGGTAGGAGGAACACAATTAAAACTACTAGGCAGGAGAGCAAGAGCCTCCTCTAGATACAACTAATGTTGTGTTCGCCCACATAATAATTATAGAGTATAATAGGCTCCCCAGTAAAGTTACATACATTGGCTCATAAACACATTTAATAAAACTTAGACGGACACCATAGAAATATTGGTATGTATAAATGCATTCAGGTGTCTTATAAGTCCTGCAAGGTTATTCGCTTCCAACTGTGTATAAGTACGACAGATTGCCGGGAGGCAGCCCCCCCCCCCCCCCCTCAATCTCTTTATCTTGCTCTCTCTCACTCACCAGCACCACCATCCACCAGTGTTATCATAACCTAGGCTCCCACCACCATGTTTTAAACCACAGCTTCAGGAGGGGCCAAGGCCAAGGGCATGTCTGCTTTTCCCATCAACACTACCATATCACCACCTTCATCACGTCCATCTTCTTTACCACCAACACACATCATTACCACTAATATCCCTACTATCTTCACCATTACTACCATCATCACCATTATCATAAATCACCACCATCCTAATATTACCATCATTACCACTAGTGTAGGCCTACCTCTGATAAGGAGGGGAAACGAGTGGAAGTTGCCTGAACTGCTGTTTCCTGATGATACAGTTCTGATGAACGATAGTGAATGGGAGTTGCAGGGGCTGGTAAATATGTTTGGAACAGTGTGAAAAACAGAATCTGAAGGAGATAAATTCGGGGAAGAGCAAGGTTATGGTCTTTGAAAAGGGTGCAGCCACAGAGTGTGAGGTGAGGTTGAACGGTCAGGTTATGGAGAATGGCAGCTCATTTACGTATTTGGGCGTGTGAACGAATTGGAAGTGAGAGAATTACTAAGAGAGTGTACAAGAGTGAGGTGGAAGGACAGAAAGGGTGAGGTAGACCAAGTGGAAGGTGGAAGGATGGAGTTAAGAAGTATATGAGTGAAGGCGATGCTGGATGTGAGGAGGGCCGTCGACTGACTGGGGACAGAGGTGCATGGGGCCTTTCCGTTTGTGGCCACCCTTTCGGTGATCATGGAGTCTGGCAATAGATATATAGATAGACAGACCATTTTCAGCACTGACAAAGCTACCCTCTTCACCACCACCATCATCTGAGTATTGCCATAATTGACACCAACTTATTCATCACTATCAAAGCTGCCATCACCATTGCAAGCCCATCTTTTCTTTCATCCTAATAACACTGCTATTTGCACTGGGGAGATTTTAGACACCAATCGAGCAAGGTAGTACCCAGGGGATGCCTCACAGGTATGTGATAAGGAGTTGCTAGAATTTATGTTTCATTTGTCTGGCTTCCCTCTCTGTTTCTGTTTGTGTTTCACCTACACAGAAAGTAATCCAGCTAGCTCTCCCAACCACCTCCTCCTCTATTTTAGAGTATTCACTTCCCGGTTATGTAGTGTTTGAGAAAAGCCGAATTAATAGAAATGGAGGTGGAGTTTTATTTGTTATCAAAGCAATTCTTAACCCGATCCTCTTGTCAAGACCCCAAATTGTGAACGTCGACACATTCTTTGTGCTAATAAATAATAATAAAGGTACACAAATAATACTTACATTTATTATACAGACCTCCAGTTCAATCAGTGCAATCTGACCGAGAAATTTATGAACAAATTGCAGATGTAAGTAACTCATATGATATCATAATTTTTGGCGACTTTAATATACCTGTGACCAAGTGGGGCGATACTCTTACTTCACACTCCGGACACGACTTGTATGCGAACTTGCAAGAGAGTTCGCTCTATCAACTTGTTCGATCGCCGACCCTTGGTTATAACGTTCTTGACCTTGTACTAGCATTCAGTAATAGTGGGCATCGTACGATCACTTTCCATTTATAATTCAATAGCAATGAACTCAATACCAGCAAAGAGAAGTTCTCAAATTTCAAGAGAGCAAACTTCCGTAAATTTAGAGCAATACTCAAGGAAATCGACTGGGGTTCTATGATTAACAATGATGATCTAAACCAATCATGGAGATTTTTCACCTCCACTTATTCGAATGCAGTACATGAGTGTATGCCATTAAAAAACGAAGATCAGTACATAATAATATGCCTAAGGGGTGGAATAAAGACATTGTAGTTTGTCTGCTTGCTAAAAAGAATGCTCATGATAAATTAAAAATCTCTGACACCCATGAAAATAAAGTTATATTTGTAGATCTACGACGTAAAGCCAAAAAGTTAATCAAACAAAGTAAAAATACGCTAGAATTACATGTTGCAAATCAAAGTAAGACAAACCCAAAAGAATGTTATAGTTACATCAGGAAGAAGAAAGTAGTGACTTCAACGTTTGGACCGTTAGTCGATGAGAAAGGCGATTACACTAAAGATGAAGGAAAAATTAGTAACGCTCTCAACACCTTCTTTGCATCAGTTTTTACCACAGAAGACCTTAGTAATATCCCTACAGCATCGCCGGTTCAGATAGATAATTCTGACGTTCTAAGCATAAGCATTACAGCATTACAGAGAGAGAAGTTTTGAAATGTTTAGATAAACTTAAGGTAAAAAAATCGCATGGACCTGATACGATCTCGCCTAGAGTTCTAAAGGAAGCTACTGACCACTGACATAAATAAAACCACTTCAATAAATCCTTATCGTCTGGGACTATGCCTGATCAGTGGAAGCTCGCCAACGTAACACCGATATTAAAAAAAGGCAGCAAATCCTTACCTAGTGTAGGAATTGTTTTTTACACCATACCCGAAAGAGGATTTATGGAGCTCCGATCTTACTCTCAACCATCTGAACAATTTAACCAGCACACCTAAACTTCGTTAAATGCGAAAATAGCCTCACGAAAATATCAAGCCCTGGTGGGGGGATGAACTCTCGACCCTTGGGTGTACAAAGGAGTACAAAGGAAATCAAGCAACAACAGATCTAGTGACCCTTCTAGGTTGCTTGTCCTCCAAAACACTGAGGATCAAGTGTCCAAACAGTGGTTTAGAGTGGGTAAGGGAACATTGGAAAGGGAATTACTGCCCTGGAACTAATGTCCGTGGCAGGATTAGGAAGTTAGTAGAGGACAGATGGGTTAGTAACTGAGGGGGGGATAAAATAAAGTTATTCATTTACAAACGCAGTCAGTCGCGGGTTTGATGCGAGATATTTGTCTAGGCGGAGTTTAAATGAATCAACGGTGATGCAGTCTATAACGTTTCGGGGAAGCCCATTCCACAAGTTGACAACTCGATTGAAGAAGAAATTCTTAGATTCGTGCGAGTTAAAAGATTTACCAATAATTTTGCAACCGTTTCCCCGTGTGTAACTAGATTGGTCGATAGTGAAGTACTTACTACAGTTCATATTGTCGATGCCTTTGATGATTTTGAACACTTGAATTAAGCCACCTCTTAATCTGCGCTGGGTTAAAGGAAATAGATTTAATTCTCTAAGACGCTCTTCGTATGGTTTGTTCTATAGGCTAGGTATCATTTTGGTAACTCTACGTTGAACACGTTCAAGCTTGTTTATATCTTTTTGGTAATAAGGGCACCAGGATTGAACGCAGTATTCCAGAAGAGGGCGGACTAAGGAATTGTAAAGGGTTTGGATAACTTCTTTGGATTTATGCTCAAATGACCTGCCTATAAAGCCAATTATTTTGTTTGCCTTCTTAACAACTTCTGAACATTGTTGACTCGGTTTTAGGTTACTCGATATTGTTACTCCCAGATCGGTTTCTCTGTTTACATTCTTAAGCTGAGTGCCATTCATCGAATAGTTTGCTTTCTCATTTAGGTATCCGATATGTAGTACTTTATATTTATCCGCATTGAAACTCATTTGCCAAATTTGGGCCCAACATGACAATTTATCTAGATTGTGTTGCATATCATCAACTTGTTCTTTTGAGAGTACGCTATTTGCAATTTTTGTATCGTCAGCAAATTTTGAGATTGTACAGGTGAGACCCTCATCTATGTCGTTGATGTAAATTAGAAAGAGAATTGGTCCTAGTACCGATCCCTGGGGTACCCCGCTACTTACATTGGTCCATTTAGATGCCTTACCGTTTATGACTACTCTTTGCTTTCTGTTGCTGAGCCAATTTTCTATCCATTTCAACACACCGTCTTGTATTCCATGCGCTTTTAGTTTTAGCAGTAAACGTTTGTGGGGAACTTTGTCAAAGGCCTTTTGAAAATCAAGGTATATAATATCTACAGCTTTACTCTCATCGTAGAGGTTGAGTATATCGTGGAAGAAGTCTATGAGGTTTGTTAAACAGGAACGTTTTTTACGAAAGCCGTGTTGAGTATCTTTAAGTATGTTATTTTCCTCTAAGTGATTTATGAGTCTGTCTCGTATGACCGTTTCTAGCATTTTACATACAACTGAGGTTAAGCTAATTGGACGATAGTTACGGGGTAGGGATTTGCTGCCTTTTTTGAATATCGGTGTTACGTTGGCTAGCTTCCACTGATCAGGCATAGTTCCAGACTGCAAGGATTTATTGAATAGTAATGTCAGTGGTTTGGAGAGCTCATCCTTAGCTTCCTTTAGAACTCTAGGCGAGATTGTATCAGGTCCAGGCGTTTTATTTACCTTGAGTTTATCTAAACAATTCAATACTTCTCTCTCTGTAACGGTGATATTGCTTAGAACATCTGAATTATCAATCTGAATCGGCGATGGTGTAGGGATATCACTGAGGTCTTCTGTTGTAAAGACTGATGCAAAGAAGGTATTGAGGGCATTACTCATTTGTACTTCGTCTTTGGTGTATTCTCCATTTTCATCGACTAACGGCCCAACAGTTGAAGTAACTACTTTTTTCTTTCTGATATAACTATAGAATTCTTTCGGGTTTGTTTTACTTTACTTTGGTGTGAGGCAGACACCTTACCAGTTAGACCAATAGAGATATCCCACTTCGCCTGGTCGGCTCAGGGTATTTCCGCATCCGATCTGTTTAGGCTAGCCTACTTTCACTGACTTTACACTTCTTCACCTTCCGGGAAGCGAAAGCTCCGAACAGAGAGGAACGAACAGAGAGGAACAAGCTTGAGCTGAATCGACCGAGAGTCCGTCAGAGAGATAAACGGGAATGGGGTGTTACTACCGGGGCTCGTATAAAACAAGGGCTCTTAATCATTGGACTAGAAAGGCACACAGCCACAACGGTAACACTAGATCCAACCCTCGAACTTATAATGCCGGCGCACAAAAAACACCTATACCCTCCAGAGTTAAATCTGCGATAACGGGGTATCCTATAACTCAGTATAAGTGCACTACTACTACAGGCTGATGATCTCTGATACAGCCTGATCACAACATACAATTACGTTAATTAGGTATACAAGGAAAAGATAGAGATCTTAATTAAATCACTGCAATGATTTAATGCAAACTAGAAGAAGGTATATTTAAAGTTTCTCTAAACAATAATGAACTGTCACTCCTATACTAAAAAGAGTGAACGAAAGTCCCAAAGCATCGAGCAGGAATCTTCTGTAGAAAGTCTTCTGTAAGATGATCGTATCGGATTTTGAACTGTTATATAAAGCAGGGTCAATATAGGACAAGTGTAGAGACAGACAGTGTTAAGTGACACGGGAATAACGATAAATGCACACTAGTATTATCTCCAACAACAAAAGAAGTACTTAGTCAGGCAACTCAAAAAGCATGCTAAGGTTGTGCAACTCAACAACAACCAAGGCTTACGGTCAATGTGAATAAGAATGCTGCATACATAACATAAGAGTTTATAATTCTAAACGGGTGTCTGCTAGGCTAATAAAGTCTAGCTGGGATGTCGTAGGCTAGGAAACAATGGCTGAGCAAGCGGCTCGTAGCCTAGCGAGGTCCTTAAGACTGTGCGGCCAAATTACGTTAATTGACGGGGTGCTCTCTTGAGAGATCCAGATCGCTAGTATCTGGTTCTCTCCTGGCGACCCTCTCAAAGTCAAAACAAAACGAGTTGGCACAGTGCTGCGTGGCAGAGGCAAAAGCCCTCACTCGCAGCACAGTGCTAAACTCACAAGGTACACAGTCAGAAAGACCACCTAGGCTTCCCACGTCTCCGTTGCGATTGTACAGGTTAAACAAAACCTGTTACACATCAGAAATCACAACACAAGTAGCCTTACCCCAGTCTAGCATTAAATAGCCCAGCAGACAGCCAAGGAATAGGCAGGGAGACACCGTGAGTGTGTCGAACCTCTACAGACAAAATGGTAACCCCTCCAAAATGCCTAACTAAACATATAATATCTGAGAGCTTCAGCATATAATACGATGGCCGATATATGAAATCGTGCAGAACCAAAGGGGAGTTATGATATTAAATAGAGAGGAAGAATGAGAGGTAAGAAGTTGAGAGAGAGAGAAAGTGCTCTATAGGTAGAAGTCGGGGACAGGTGGTAAGGGATATGTGAAGGGTATGCTGGTCAGGCAAGCTCTGAAGAGAGTAGCTCCTCGGGACCCCTCCAGGATCACACACAAAGGCATGGTGGTCAGCCAATCACAGGCCGCTATGTCACCAGACAGCAGGCCTGCAGAAGGCGCCAGGAACCACCAGCCAATCAAAACCGAGAGAAAGCCACGCGGGCGAGGGACTCCTCCGAGAGGGAGGAAGGAGGAGGGAAAACAACACTCTCCTCCCACATTGCTCGCTCGCTCTCTCTCCTTCACTACAATGCATCTTATGTTCAACTCATGATATAAAATATAATGCATTGTCACAGGCAAAAATAAAGACCACTTCTATACTGCCTGTGACATGACGATTCACAAGAAAGAAAGTACAACATTGTAGATAGACTGTAGCCCATTTCACTGCCCTGGCGAGCACTAGTGGCTACCGGGAGGCGATTCTGCCAACGCTGGCAGGCGTCACATGGGAGTCAACTTCACTGAGCGGTTCACCACACACACCTACTAACTGCCCAGTTGGCAACTCGCTTGGGCGGCTGGCAACTTCCACAACCCAACCCAAGCGCGTCTCACAACACTCCCTGCTCTCTCTTATCCTCTTCCTTGTCTTGTAGGAATTGGTTTTTACGCCATACCCGAAAGAGGATTTATGGAGGTCCGATCTTACTCTCAACCATATGAACAATTTAACCAGCACACCTAAACTTCGTTAAATGCGGAAATAGCCTCACGAAAATATCAAGCCCTGGTGGGGGCACGAACTCTCGACCCTTGGGTGCGAGGCAGACACCTTACCAGTTAGACCAATAGAGATATCCCACTTGGCCTGGTCGGCTTAGGGTATTTCCGCATCCGATCTGTTTAGGCTAGCCTACTTTCACTGACTTTACACTAGTAACTATCGTCCAATTAGCTTAACCTCAGTTTTATGTCAAATGCTAGAAACACTCGCAAGAGACAAACTCGTAAATCAATAATAGGAAAACAACATCCTTAAAGTTACTCAATACGGTTTTCATAATAAACGCTCCTACTTAACAAACCTCTTAGACTTCTTCCACGATATCCTCAACCTATACGATGAGAAGAGGATTGGGTTTAGTAGGAAAGAATGGTAGAGATTGGGAGTTGAATCAGTTGCTGTTTGCTGATGACACAGCATTGGTGGCGGATTCTGAGTAGAAACTGCAGCGGGTAGTCAAAGAGTTTGGTGTGGTTTGTGGGAGGAGGAAACTGAAGGTGAACATCAATAAAAGTAAAGTAATGGTTTGTAATAGAGGTGATCGTAGGGTGAATTTAGATGTGAGGCTGGATGGGGAAACTTTGGAACAAGTAGAGTGTTTTAAATATCTATGAGGAACGATAAGCAGGAGTGGAGGTATGGAAATTGAGGTAAAACAGAGAGTGTGTGAAGCAAGGAAGGTTTTCGGAGCAATGGGAAGTATGTGGGAGGTGAGAAATCTCGGAATGAAAGTAAAAAGTGCAATGTATCAAGGAATTGTTGTGCCTACAGTGATGTATGGGGCTGAGACATGGGCTCTGAAGGAAAAGGAGAAAAGAAAGCTGGATGTGATGGAGATGAGCTGCTTTAGGAGTATGTGTGGAGTTACTCGTAGAGACAGATTGAGGAATGAAGAGATACGTAGAAGAGTGGGGCAGCAGGAACATTTGTCGGCCAGAGTGGACAGAAGGGTGCTGAGCTGGTATGGTCATGTTGAACGAATGGAAGATGAAAGGCTTACAAAGAGAATATGTGAGTCAGATACAAGGGGAGATAGAAGGGCAGGAAGACCTCCATTGAGATGGAGAGACTTTATAAGACAAGCTTTGGGTGATAGAGGAATGACTATAGATCAGGCAAGGGAAGTGGTAATAAACAGGAATGTATGGAGAATGCTTGTGAATAGATGAGTGAACACGTGGTCATTTGAGGGAAGGGGTCGGGGGCAAGTTGGACTAGATAATAGTCCATCAGGTGCCTGGCCTGGGGAGACGGTTTATATGAAGGGTGTGCCTGTAAGTGTGGTGGGCGGGCTTGTGGTTTCGGCTCTGCTGCATGTCTGCCTGCCGAGATCGGAACCTCTCCGGGTGGTCAGGGCCCGGGGGAGTGCTGGAGGGACCTTGGTGACCCTGGTCTCTGCGTCTTCTCCTGGATGACCTAGATGTGTCTGAATTTGTATCTTGTTTTTGTGTGTTCATTGTTTTTTGTCGTGTTGTTCCTATTCGGGTTCTGTCTTGAGTCCGCCCCCCCCCCCCCCAAACAAAAAAGAAAAGAAAAAGTGGGGATTGGGCCTGAGTATATAGATAGATAGAATATGATGTATGATGTAAAGCTGTAGATATTATATACCTTGATTTTCAAATGGCCTTTGACAAAGTTCCCCACAAACATTTATTGATAAAACTAAAAACGCATGGCATACAAGACGGTGTGTTGAAATGGATAGAAAATTGGCTCAGTGACAGAAAGCAAAGAGTAGTCATAAACGGTAAAGCATCAAAATGGATCAATGTAAGTAGTGGGGTACCCCAGGGATTGGTACTGGGGCCAGTTCTCTTCCTAGTTTACATTAACGATATAGATGAGGGTCTCACCTGTACAATCTCAAAGTTTGATGATGATACAAACATTGCAAATAGCCTACTCTCAAATGAATATGTCAAAGATATGCAACATAATCTTGATAAGTTGTCACATTGGGCTCCAATTTGGCAAATGTGTTTCAATGCGGATAAATGTAAAGTACTCCATATCGGATACCAAAATGATAAAGCAAACTATTCAATGAATAGCAACCAGCTTAAGAGTGTAGACAGAGAAACTGAATTGAGAGTAACAATATCGAGTAACCTAAAACCGAATCAACAATGTTCAGAAGTTGTTAAGAAGGCTAACAAAATAATTGGCTTTATAGGCAGGTCATTTGAGCATAAATCCAAAGATGTAATCCTAACTCTTTACAATTCCTTAGTCATCCCTCTCCTGGAATATTGTGTTTAATCCTGGTGCCCTTACTACCAAAAATATATAGACAAGCTAGAACGAGTTCAACGTAGAGTTACCAAAATTATATCTTGCCTAAAGAACAAACCATACGAGGAGCATCATAGAGAATTAAATATATTTCCTTTAACCCAGCACAGATTATTAGGTGACTTAATTCAATTGTTCAAAATCATCAAAGGCATCGACAATATGAACTGAAATAAATATTTCACTATCGACCAATCAAATTACTCGCAGGGGAACGGTTGCAAAATTATTGGTAAATCTTTTAACTCACACGAGTCTAGGAATGTTTTCTTAAATCGAGTTAACTTGTGGAATGGGCTTACCTAAGATGTCATAGACTGCAACACCGTTGATTCTTTAAAACTTCACCTAGACAAACGGCTTGCCTTAAATCCACGACTAACTGCATTTGTAAATGAATAAATTTGTGTTTTCTATTATATTACTAACAACTGTCCCCTACTGACATCTAATCCTACCACGACATTCGTCCCAGGGCAGTGTTCCCTTTCCATTTTTCCCTTACCCATTATAAACTACTGTTTGGACCCTTGACCATCAGTGTTTTGGACGGCAAGCAGCCTTGAGGGATTGCTGGACCTGCTGTTGCTTGATTTCCTTGATACTACTCTATTAATTTCACTACACTAAACAAGCAAACCACATTACTTTCCAATACACACACAAAATATGAAATACAAGTTTTAATTTATCGACTAGCAATATTCAACCTTTGGAAGAGACACTTGTTACAGGCAGCTTTGCCTTCTGTCTCCTTCATACACATAGATGGATTAAAAAAAATAATAAACTAATACCACTACCATCACCATAATCCAGAAATAACATGATGTCAGTCAGTCAGTCAATAGCCAAACCCGCACTCCCTTAAAGGGAGGATCAGCAAGAAACCTAGGAAAGAAAACAGAGATGACAGGGAAATAATACATATAGTAGACGCCAACCAAAAAAAAGAGCATTCTAGCAGTCAGAAACACCATTCATTCACCAGCCCCCAAAAGGCATTCTAGCAGTCAGAAACACCATTCATTCACCAGCCCCAAAAAGGCATTCTAGCAGTCAGAAACACCATTCATTCAACAGCCCCAAAAGGCATTCTAGCAGTCAGAAACACCATTCATTCACCAGCCCCCAAAAGGCATTCTAGCAGTCAGAAACACCATTCATGCAACAGCTCCCAAAAGGTATTCTAGCAGTCCGAAACCCTTTTCATTCACCAGCCCCCAAAAGGCATTCTAGCAGTCAGAAACACCATTCATTCAACAGCCCCCAAAAGGCATTCTAGCAGTCAGAAACACCATTCATTCACCAGCCCCCAAAAGGCATTCTAGCAGTCAGAAACACCATTCATTCAACAGCTCCCAAAAGGTATTCTAGCAGTCAGAAACCCTATTCATTCACCAGCCCCAAAAGGCATTCTAGCAGTCAGAAACACCATTCATTCAACAGCTCCCAAAAGGCATTCTAGCAGTCAGAAACACCATTCATTCAACAGCTCCCAAAAGGCATTCTAGCAGTCAGAAACACCATTCATTCAACAGCCCCCAAAAGGCATTCTAGCAGTCAGAAACACCATTCATTCAACAGCCCCCAAAAGGCATTCTAGCAGTCAGAAACACCATTCATTCACCAGCCCCCAAAATCATTGCCTTCACCTCAGATTCAATACATTTTCCACAACAAAGTCGCTTCACATTAACATCTGGGATGAGACCTTTCAGCTTTGTCATTTAAAGGTGGTACATGGACCTTCATGGGCATAACAAACTTCCTCCATTCATTCCTACCAGTTGTTATTTCTTTTGCTTCATCCACTCCCTTTTCACGCTTTGACGCACACTGAGACACCATATCATACCATCCTTTGCTCGGCCTTCTAAGTCTTCTTCCTTCCTTTTCACTGACATGCATCCATTTTACCAATCTTTCTTCAGTCATTTAAATCATGTGTCCATACCATCTGATTACACATTCTTATAGCTATTAATCAACAACTTTCCTAACTCCTCATGCCCCCCTTATGTTCACACTTCTTACACTGTATATTCTTCTTACCCCACAGGTAGTTCATTTCAACTGCTCTCAATCGCGACTTTTTATCATTATGCCAGTGTCATTATTATAGCAGTGTTTCGGACCCATACATCAATGTTGGCACTAACACACCCTAATGTAATCCTCTCACTGTTTCCACATTTGAGTTTCTGCTCTTGATCAAGGCGTTCATCGCTACAGGCTGTCTTCCTTGTGTTACTCTGTTTTCTACTTCGCTTAAGGGAGCCCACCTCGCTTTTTTGCTCTTTCTCTCCCTCTCTCTTTGGCTTATATCCATTCGGGCCCATTCAGCCTACTGTTTTAAGACGTTTACCCCCATCCAGGTCTCAATACTTCCCTAGCGAGCGGTAGCGCGCCAGCATATATATATTTTTGTTTTGACAGCAAGCTAAATTTTTACATTTTTCGATAGAAAAATTTCTCCGGCGAAGCCGGATATCTCCATACAATGCTGGCTCGCTATCGCTCGCCAGGAAGAAATCGACACCTGGATGGGGATAAAAGTCTTAAAACAGTTGGCTGAATGGGTCCGAATGGACACAAGCCAGGGAAAGAGAGAAAGGGAGAAAAACATAAAAAAAAAACGGTGACCCCCCTTAAACATTATCCTCTTTTCTCAATCATGGCTCCAAGACACATAAATTCTTCTACTACTTCAAGTTTCAAATAACATGATATTCAAATATATAATTATTCTTCTACCATATTCCCAACATCACCGACAATTGCATTTCCATCAACGCCATTGTAACAATATAACAATAAACCATAATCACCTCAATAATCTACCATGACAATATATTATACAATCAACGTACTCAAAATTGTATGCTTTTTTGTTTCAACATATGTTAAATTTCATGACTTATTAGGCTTAAAATCATCGTTTAACTAAACAAATATAGCATAATGTAATTTGTTGTTCCTCTAAACTCACTTCCCAACACCACCATCAGTACAAAGGAGTACAAAGGAAATCAAGCAACAACAGGTCTAGTGACCCCTCTAGGCTTCTTGTCCTCCAAAACACTGAGGATCAAGTGTCCAAACAGTGGTTTAGAGTGGGTAAGTCAAAATTGGAATGGGAACTACTGCCCTGAAACTAATGTCCGTGGCAGGATTAGGAAGTTAGTAGGGGACAGATGGGTTAGTAACATAACACAGTTAACGTGATCTTTCATATATCTGGACAAAAAAGAGTAACGTCTTAGTAATATATATATATACGCAATAATCCTTGATGAATATGAGGGGGGAATACAATATAGTTATTCGTTTACAAACGCAGTCAGTCGCGGGTTTGAGGCAATATATTTGTCCAGGCGAAGTTTAAAAGAATCAACGGTGCTGCAGTTTATAACGTCTCAGGGAAGCCCATTCCACAAGTTGACAACTCGATTGAAGAAGACATTCTTAGATTTGTGCGAGTTAAAAGATTAACCAATAATTTTGCAACCGTTTCCCCGCGTATAATTTGATTGGTCGATAATGAAGTACTTACTACTGTTCATATTGTCGATGCCTTTGATGATTTTGAACACTTGCATTAAGTCGCCTCTTAATTAATCTGCGCTGGGTTAAAGGAAATATATTTAATTCTCTAAGATGCTCCTCGTATGGTTTGGTCTTTAGGCTTGGTATAATTTTGGTAACTCTACGTTGAACTCGTTCTAGCTTGTCAATATATTTTTGGTAATAAGGGCACCAGGATTGAACGCAGTATTCCAGAAGAAGGCGGACTAAAGAATTGTAGAGTTAGGATAACTTCTTTGAATTTATGCTCAAATGACCTGCCTATAAAGCCAATTATTTTGTTTGCTTTCTTGACAGCTTCTGAACATTGTTGACTCGGGTTTAGGTTACTCGATATTGTTACTCCCAAATCAGTTTCTCTGTCTACACTCTTAATTAAGCTGAGTGCCATTCATCGAATTGTTTGCTTTCTCATTTCGGTTTCCGATATGTAGTAACTTACATTTATCCGCATTGGAACTCCTTTGCCAAATTTGGGCCCAACTTGACAACTTATCTAGATTGTGTTGCATATCGTGAACTTGTTGTTTTGAGAGTACGCTATTTACAATTTTTGTATCGTCAGCAACCTTCGAGATTGTACATGTGAGACCCTCGTCTATGTCATTGATGTAAATTAGAGAGAAAATTAGTCCTAGTACCGATCCCCGGGGTACCCCGCTTCTTACATTGGTCCATTTAGATGCCTTACCGTTTATGACTACTCTTTGCTTTCTGTCGGTGAGCCAATTTGCTATCCATTTCAACACACCGTCTCGTATTCCATGCGCTTTTATTTTTAGCAGTAAACGTTTGTGTGGAACTTTGTCAAAGGCCTTTTGAAAATCAAGGTATATAATATCTACAGCTTTACTCTCATCGTAGAGGTTGAGGATATCGTGGAAGAAGTCTAAGAGGTTTGTTAAGCAGGAACGTTTGTTACGAAAGCCGTGTTGAGTATCTTTAAGTATGTTATTTTCCTCTAAGTGATTTACGAGTTTGTCTCTTATGAGTGTTTCTAGCATTTTACATACAACTGAGGTTAAGGTAATTGGACGATAGTTACTAGGTAAGGATTTGCTACCTTTTTAATATCGGTGTTACGTTGGCGAGCTTTACTGATCAGGCATAGATCCAGACTGCAAGGATTTATTGAATAGCAATGTCAGTGGTTTGGAGAGCTCATCCTTAGCTTCCTTTAGAACTCTGTGTGAGATTGTATCATGTCCAGGCGATTTATTTACCTTGAGTTATCTAAACATTTCAATACTTCTCTCTCTGTAATGGTGATATTGCTTAGAATTATCAGAATTATCTATTTGAACCGGCGATGCTGTAGGGATATCACTGTCTTCTGTTGTAAAAACTGATGCAAAGAAGGTATTTAGAGCGTTACTAATTTTTGCTTCATTGTTAGTGTACTCTCCAGTCACATGACATATTGAACATTTTCTGTAATTATTGTAATATGTTCTCATGTTTTGTTTTGCCTGCCTGGATGATAACTAAATACCCCACGTGATGCTTACATTACTCTCTCTCTCTCTCTCTCTCTCTCTCTCTCTCTCTCTCTCTCTCTCTCTCTCTCTCTCTCTCTCTCTCTACCACAAAGACCAAACTACCAGAGAAAGTGGTACTATGTAGTACAATTGACACATTAAAAGGAGTCTATATACATCCATCTCGATGAGGTTGGAGTATTATCTATACTTAGGTAAAACAAAAAAATAATTATAATACAGAAATAAATACAATAAAATAGAATTAAATAAACATCAGTAGTTTACAATATTTCTCAACTTCCTTCTTTACTATGAATTTTCCAATAGAAATGTTCTCATTCTGCTGAGGGCCTTGTTTCCCCAACTAAATTTCATGCCGACCAAAGGTCGGAGGGAGTGGTGGGTGAAGAGAGAGCCTTCTGCTTTGCTATCCTTACATTCCACTTTGTAGCAAATTCTATGTTAGCATTAAGTCCGGACTGCCTAGTAGGGACCGCAAAGTCTGTGCAGTCAGTGTATATATGTAACTCTATGTAAGTCTCTCTCTCTCTCGGTATGGGATCCATCTATCATTTCAGCTAATAAGGCACCTGCTCCCTCTTACACCCCATCCCTGCGGGTAGTTTCCCCTTGATGTTATGTTAGTTATAAGATCAATATAGTTGTGGTGGTTTTAGCAGCAATATTCAGTTGTTGGGGTGGCTATAGCAGCAATATAGTTGTGGTGGTTATAGCAGCAATATAGTTGGGGTGGCTATAGCAGCAAAATAATTGTGGTTGTTATAGCAGCAATATAGTTGTGGTCGTTATAGCAGTAATATAGTTGTAGTGTTTTATAGCAGTAATATAGTTGTGGTCGTTATAGCAGTAATATAGTTGAGGTGGTTATAGCAGTAATATAGTTGTAGTGTTTTATAGCAGTAATATAGTTGTAGTGTTTTATAGCAGTACTATAGTTGTGGTCGTTATAGCAGTAATATAGTTGAGGTGGTTATAGCAGTAATATAGTTGTAGTGTTTTATAGCAGTAATATAGTTGTGGTCGTTATAGAAGTAATATAGTTGTGGTGGTTATAGCAGCAATATAGTTGTGGTGGTTATAGCAGCAATATAGTTGTAGTATTTTATAGCAGTAATATAGTTGTAGTGGTTATAGCAGTAATATAGTTGTGGTGGTTATAGCAGCAATATAGTTGTGGTGGTTATAGCAGAAATATAGTTGTGGTGGTTATAGCAGTAATATAGTTGTAGTGGTTATAGCAGTAATATAGTTGTGGTGGTTATAGCAGTAATATAGTTGTAGTGGTTATAGCAGCAATATAGTTGTGGTGGTTATAGCAGTAATATAGTTGTAGGGGTTATAGCAGTAATATAGTTGTGGTGGTTATAGCAGCAATATAGTTGTGGTGGTTATAGCAGCAATATAGTTGTGGTGGTTATAGCAGTAATATAGGTGTGGTCGTTATAGCAGCAATATAGTTGTGGTGGTTATAGCAGTAATATAGTTGTGGTGGTTATAGCAGCAATATAGTTGTGGTGGTTATAGCAGCAATATAGTTGTGGTGGTTATAGCAGCAATATAGTTGTAGTGGTTATAGCAGCAATATAGTTGTGGTGGTTATAGCAGCAATATAGTTGTGGTGGTTATAGCAGCAATATAGTTGTAGTGGTTATAGCAGCAATATAGTTGTGGTGGTTATAGCAGTAATATAGTTGTGGTGGTTATAGCAGCAATATAGTTGTAGTGGTTATAGCAGCAATATAGTTGTGGTGGTTATAGCAGCAATATAGTTGTAGTGGTTATAGCAGTAATATAGTTGTGGTCGTTATAGCAGCAATATAGTTGTGGTGGTTATAGCAGTAATATAGTTGTGGTGGTTATAGCAGTAATATAGTTGTGGTGGTTATAGCAGTAATATAGTTGTGGTGGTTATAGCAGCAATATAGTTGTGGTGGTTATAGCAGCAATATAGTTGTAGTGTTTTATAGCAGTAATATAGTTGTGGTGGTTATAGCAGTAATATAGTTGTGGTGGTCATAGCAGCAATATAGTTGAGGTGGTTATAGCAGCAATATAGTTGTAGTGGTTATAGCAGCAATATAGTTGTGGTGGTTATAGCAGCAATATAGTTGTGGTGGTTATAGCAGTAATATAGTTGTGGTGGTTATAGCAGCAATATAGTTGTAGTGGTTATAGCAGCAATATAGGTGTGGTGGTTATAGCAGCAATATAGTTGTGGTGGTTATAGCAGTAATATAGTTGTGGTGGTTATAGTAGCAATATAGTTGTGGTGGTTATAGCAGCAATATAGTTGTAGTGGTTATAGCAGCAATATAGTTGTGGTGGTTATAGCAGTAATATAGTTGTGGTGGTTATAGCAGCAATATAGTTGTAGTGGTTATAGCAGCAATATAGTTGTGGTGTTTATAGCAGCAATATAGTTGTAGTGGTTATAGCAGTAATATAGTTGTGGTGGTTATAGCAGCAATATAGTTGTGGTGTTTATAGCAGCAATATAGTTGTAGTGGTTATAGCAGCAATATAGTTGTGGTGGTTATAGCAGCAATATAGTTGTGGTGGTTATAGCAGCAATATAGTTGTGGTGGTTATAGCAGCAAATATAGTTGTGGTGGTTATAGCAGCAATATAGGTGTGGTGGTTATAGCAGCAATATAGTTGTGGTGGTTATAGCAGCAATATAGTTGTGGTGGTTATAGCAGCAATATAAGTGTGGTGGTTATAGCAGCAATATCCATTTCTCCTTTCTCAGAAATCTCCATCTTAGGAGATTTCAACGTTCACCACCGCCAATGGCTCTCCTCTCACACTACTGATCCACCTGGTGAACAAGCCTACGTCTTTTCTATCCTAAATGACCTAGAGCAGTTAGTTCAGCAACCCACCCGTATCCCGGATCGCATCGGAGATCGGCCCAACATTCTTGACCTGTTTCTAACTTCTAACCCTTCTTCTTATACTGTCGATCTTTTCTCTCCTTTGGGCTCCTCCGACCATAAACTTATCTCTGTCACCTGTCCTATCTCTCCAGTACAGCCACCCGATCCTCCTAGCCGGCGGCGCTTGTGGCACTTTGGCGCTGCCGACTGGGAGGCTCTTCGGCAGTACTTCTTTGATTTCCCATGGAATGATTTCTGCTTCCATGGCCGAGGACCCTCGGAGAGTGCTAAACGCATTACCGAGGTAATCCTATCGGGCATGGAAGCATACATTCCATTCTCTTTCTCTCAGACTAATGCTAAAAAATCTTGGTTTACTCACGCCTGTTCTACTGCTGTCCGCAATAAGGAGGAAGCATTCAAACGGTACCGACGCATTAAAACTCAAGACTCTCATTCTTCATATGTTTCTGCCCGGAATCAAGCCAAATCTGTTCTTCGACTTGCCAAACACTCTTTCATCAATAATAAATGCACTGATCTATCCAACTCTAGCTCTTCTCAAGCTTTCTGGCATCTAGCCAAAAACCTCTCCAACAATTTCTCTTCCTCGTCTTTCCCTCCCCTTTCCCACTCTGATGGCACAACCATCACTTCTTCCTCTGACAAAGCTAAACTCTTCGCTCAAACTTTTGCTAGAAACTCCACCTTGGATGATTCCGGTGCTATTCCTCCCTCTCCGCCCTCCTCTCTCTTACTTATGCCTAATATCCTAATCTCTTCTAAAGATGTACTTTCTACCCTCTCTGGCCTTAACACTAATAAGGCGTACGGTCCGGACGGTGTTCCTCCTGTTGTTCTCAAAAACTGTGCTTCCGTGCTGACTCCCTGCCTAGGCAAACTCTTTCGTCTCTGTCTATCCTCTAACGTCTTCCCTTCATGCTGGAAGTTTGCTCACATTCAACCTGTCCCAAAGAAGGGTGACCGCTCTCAACCCTCCAACTATCGTCCAATTGCTCTTATCTCTTGTCTTTCTAAAGTTTTTGAAACTATTCTTGCTTCCAAATTTCTTAAGCATTTCTCTTCTCATAATCTGCTCTCAGATCGCCAGTATGGCTTCCTTAAGGGTCGCTCTACTGGTGATCTTCTTTCATATCTTACTAACTCTTGGTCATCCTCCTTTCGGGACTTCGGTGAGACTTTTTCTATTGCACTAGACATATCGAAAGCCTTCGATAGAGTCTGGCATAAATCTTTAATTTCTAAACTACCCTCCTTCGGTTTCTATCCCTCCATCTGTGCCTTTGTCTCTAATTTCCTTTCCGGCCGTTCCATAGCTGCGGATGTGGACGGCCATTGTTCACTTCCTCACCCTATAAACTCCGGTGTTCCTCAGGGCTCTGTCCTATCTCCTATTCTCTTTCTAATTTTTATAATGATCTCCTTAACTGTACCTTAATTCCCATCCATTCATATGCAGACGACTCAACCTTACACTACTCCATTACTTTTTCAGAACGCCCCAGCCAGCAATCCCTCAACGACAAACGTAATGAAGCCATAGAACTCTTAAATTCTGATCTAAATACTATTTCCAATTGGGGCAGAGAAAACCTTGTTAACTTTAATGCTTCCAAAACCCAATTTCTCCATCTATCTACCCGTCAGGATCTCCCAGCGGACTATCCCTTATTCTTCAACAATACAAAAATCAACCCTTCATCTTCTCTCAATATTCTTGGTGTCTCTTTTTCTTCTGCTCTCATTTGGAAGGACCATATTACCAGTCTTGCTAAGGCAGCCTCCCAGAAGCTGGGTGTGCTCAACCGCCTTAGGGGGTTCTTTTCCCCTGCACAGCTTCTTGCTCTGTACAGGGGCATAGTGCGCCCTTGTATTGAGTATTGTTCACATGTGTGGGGAGGTTCCTCTCACACCGCTCTCCTAGACAAAGTTGAAAGGAAGGCCTTTCGTATCATTAACTCCCGTCCACTCACCAACTCTCTGCAATCTCTCTCTCTCCGCCGCAATGTTGCATCTCTCTCGCTATTCTATCGCTACTATAATAATCAGTGTTCCTCAGAGCTATCCCAGTGCATACCACCTCCTTTACGTAGGGCACGTGGTACCCGTCTTGCAACTCAATCCCACCCCTACTCTGTGCAACTCTCCAATCCAAGAGTGAAACGTTACTCTCAAACTTTCTTCTACTCAACATCTGAGCTCTTGAACTCTCTCCCAGAATCAGTCTTTCCCTCTTCCTATGACTTAAATTGCTTCAAACTCCGTGTGTCCAGGCATTTTGGCTCGAACGTCCCTTGATTTTGGCCCTGTCACTCTTTCAACTATGGGGGAGGCACTCGCTATAGGCAGTTATGCCTTTTGCCTCCCTCAATCACATAGAAAAAAAAAAAAAAAAAAATAGTTGTGGTGGTTATAGCAGCAATATAGTTGTGGTGGTTATAGCAGTAATATAGTTGTGGTGGTTATAGCAGCAATATAGGTGTGGTGGTTATAGCAGCAATATAGTTGTGGCTGATATTATAAGTGATTCAAAGGTTCAGATAAGGTTGGTAGCCAATTATCCATGGTAGGAGGGGGTCTAGGATCAGTATTATATCAGTTAAGGTGTGATAGTATTCTGTATTCTGTATTCTAAGGATGAGCTCTCCAAACCACTGACATTACTATTCAATAAATCCTTGCAGTCTGGAACTATGCCTGATCAGTGGAAGATAGCCAACGTAACACCGATATTCAAAAAAGGCAGCAAATCTCTACCCCGTAACTATCGTCCAATTAGCTTAACCTCAGTTGTATGTAAAATGCTAGAAACGGTCATAAGAGACAGACTCGTAAATCACTTAGAGGAAAATAACATATTTAAAGATACTCAACACGGCTTTCGTAAAAAACGTTCCTGTTTAACACACCTTTTAGACTTCTTGCACGATATCCTCAACCTCTACGATGAGAGTAAAGCTGTAGATATTATATACCTTGATTTACAAAAGGCCTTTGACAAAGTTCCCCACAAACGTTTACTGCTAAAACTAAAAGCGCATGGAATACAAGACGGTGTGTTGAAATGGATAGAAAATTGGCTCAGCGACAGAAAGCAAAGAGTAGTCATAAACGGTAAGGCATCTAAATGGACCAATGTAAGTAGTGGGGTACCCCAGGGATCGGTACTAGGACCAATTCTCTTTCTAATTTACATCAACGACATAGATGAGGGTCTCACCTGTACAATCTCAAAATTTGCTGACGATACAAAAATTGCAAATAGCGTACTCTCAGAAGAACAAGTTGACGATATGCAACACAATCTAGATAAATTGTCACATTGGGCCCAAATTTGGCAAATGAGTTTCAATGCGGATAAATGTAAAGTACTACATATCGGATACCTAAATGAGAAGCAAACTATTCGATGAATGGCACTCAGCTTAAGAATGTAAACAGAGAAACCGATCTGGGAGTAACAATATCGAGTAACCTAAAACCGAGTCAACAATGTTCAGAAGTTGTTAAGAAGGCAAACAAAATAATTGGCTTTATAGGCAGGTCATTTGAGCATAAATCCAAAGACGTTTTCCTAACCCTTTACAATTCCTTAGTCCGCCCTCTTCTGGAATACTGCGTTCAATGCTGGTGCCCTTATTACCAAAAAGACATAAACAAGCTAGAACAAGTTCAACATAGAGTTACCAAAATGATACCTAGCCTAAAGAACAAACCATACGAAGAGCGTCTTAGAGAATTAAATATATTTCCTTTAACCCAGCGCAGATTAAGAGGTGACTTATTCAAGTGTTCAAAATCATCAAAGGCATCGACAATATGAACTGTAGTAAGTACTTCACTATCGACCAATCTAATTACACGCGGGGAAACGGTTGCAAAATTATTGGTAAATCTTTTAACTCACACGAATCTAAGAATTTCTTCTTCAATCGAGTTGTCAACTTGTGGAATGGGCTTCCCCGAGACGTTATAGACTGCAGCACCGTTGATTCATTTAAACTCCGCGTAGACAAATATCTCACATCAAACCCGCGACTGACTGCGTTTTTAAATGAATAACTTTATTTTATCCTCCCCTCAGTTACTAATCCATATGTCCCCTACTAACTTCCTAGTCCTGCCACGGACATTAGTTCCAGGGCAGTAGTTCCCTTTCCAATGTTCCCTTACCCACTCTAAACCACTGTTTGGACACTTGATCCTCAGTGTTTTGGAGGACAAGCAGCCTAGAAGGGTCACTAGACCTGTTGTTGCTTGATTTCCTTTGTACTCCTTTGTAACGTGTTAGCACTGGCTGTTCCAAGGTAATGGAGGATTGTTATTGAGGCTCTTTTTATTAGTATTTAGGTTCTTATTGTCACATCAATTGTCTAGCAATGTAATTTAATACTTACCATAAACCCCATTCAAGGTAAAAAAAATCAAAATCAAAATAATCATTATATATATATACAGTATATTCAATACCCAGGCAGTGTGAGAGAGAGAGAGAGAGAGAGAGAGAGAGAGAGAGAGAGAGAGAGAGAGAGAGCCTCTTCACACTAGAAGTATCTGGACAATTTGTACTTCCGGAAAAGTATAGTGTACGTACAGTACAATAGACCTTGTGTGCTTGGCTATATAACTAAATACTCATGGTCCACGGAGATGAGCGCTGAGGCATTGTACCGCAAAGTGTATGCCCGAATATCGCCTTGTAGACTCCTCTCCTACGTATCCCATGTCCCTTGCTACCCCTTATGTCTGCTATTAGTGTTTTCCTCTTCATACTACACTGGGTTATACGGTGTATTCCCTAGATGAGAAGATTGAGTTATGAGGACGGTTGAAAATGCTTGATCGTTTTTCGTTGGATACAAGCAGACTACGTGGTTGAAGGTTTTTACATACTTTCTGGGTTTTACAATGTTGGTCATAACAAATGTTTAGACTTAATATAAATTCAATACGCAACCACGGCTTGAATTGAAAACGTTCAGCACTAGTATTTGTGAGAGAAAAAAATCACATATAAGATCTGTTCTACCTGGAGAAAACTTCCCACAGAAGTTGTAAACTGTTCTTCAATAAAGCAGTTCAAGAAGCGAGTAGATACTATTGTACACACTCTGCAATGAGTGTAGTGCACTACACAGTCTCTCTCCTTCCACTTCGTGTATCTCCCCAAATGAACGGCAAGGTCATTGAGATATAAACTAATCCTTATAACTCCTTGTAACTCACCTCCCTCCCCCAACCTCTCCACTGGTGCGTGGTATGGGAACATGAGACTCTTAGTTTGTGTGCAGCGGAGGGAGTTTGAGTGTTTGGATCAAGGTTTTTGTTGATAAATCGATACATATGAGTGTGTGTGTGTGTGTGTGTGTGTGTGTTTGTGTACTCACCTAATTGTACTCACCTAATTGTAGTATACAGGATTTGAGTGTTTAGGCTCGTATTGTCCCGCTTCCCAATATTCTGTTATATAATTTGGCTTTAAATATGTGAATATTCCCCGCACCCACCACTTCATCAACCAACTGTTTCCACATGTTAACACTTCTATATGGAAAACTGTATTTCCTCACATCTCCTTTACATCTGCCTTTCTTTAACTTGCAACTATGTCCTCTAGTCTTCCCTTTACCCACTTTGATAAGACCTCCTTGTCTATCCTTTTCAATCCCCTAACACATTTATACATCATAATCATATCCCATCTTTCTCTTCTTTCACTTAGAGTTGGCAAGTTAAATATCTCTAATCTCTCTTCATATGTCAGTTCTCTTAGTTCTTAGTTCTAGAATCATCTTAGTTGCAGCTCTCTGTACTTTCTCCAACTTGATTATATGATTTTTAAGATGGGGTGACCACACCACTGCCACATATTCCAATTTAGGCTTCACCATTGATTTTATTATGTTCCCTAGCATCTCTTCATTTAAATAGTTGAATGTTTGTGTTCACTCTATTCAACTGGCCATAAGCTTCTCCCACTACTTTGTTAATATGATTCTCGGGTGAAAGATCTCCCTGCACTATATGCCAAATTTCTTCTCTTTCTCTGAGGGGTTAATCGTGCATTCTTCAAGTTTATATTCCCAATGATGGTCTTCTTTTACTCACACCCCTTTCCATCACATTACATTTATCTGTGTTAAAATCCAATGTACACATCTTGCTCCATCGGTTTATCTTATCCAGACCACTCTGTAGCTCTCTACAACTGTTATCATCCACTATATGCTTCAAATGTTTTGCATCATCAGCAAACATATTCATATATGCATTTATTTATTTTGGCATGTCATTTATATATACCAAAACAATTATGGGGGCTAACACTGTTCCCTGTGGAAGTCCGCTTGTGCCATCCTTCCATGTTGATAATCTGTCTTTAATCATGGTTCTCATCTGTCTTCCCGAGAGATAGTCCTCCATCCATTTCAACAAATTACCCTGAACCCCTCCAAACCTCTTCAACTTCCATCTTAGTTTACTATGAGGAACTCTGTCAAAGGCCTTCTTTAGATCAAGATACACACAGTCCACCCATCCTTCTCTCTCTTGTAGTATATCTATTACCCTATCATAAACAAATCAGCAGATTAGTAACACATGATGTTCCCTCTCTAAATCCAAATTGTCTTATAGTAAGTACATTATTTTATTCCAAGTCCTGTATCCATCTTTTCTTAATAATCTTCTCACACATTTTGCAAACAACACTTGTCAGTGACAGTGGTCTATATTTTGCAAACAACACTTGTCAGTGACAGTGGTCTATATTTTGCAAACAACACTTGTCAGTGACAGTGGTCTATATTTTGCAAACAACACTTGTCAGTGACAGTGGTCTATATTTTGCAAACAACACTTGTCAGTGACAGTGGTCTATATTTTGCAAACAACACTTGTCAGTGACAGTGGTCTATATTTTGCAAACAACACTTGTCAGTGACAGTGGTCTATATTTTAGCGACTTCCCCCTACTCCCACCTTTGTAGATTGGTATTATATTAGCTCTTTTCCAGTCCAGTGATAGTTGCCTACTTCAATAGAGTACTTAATTATTTCATATAAAGGTTTTACCAATTCGTCAACACATTCATTTAAAATCCATCCTGCTATATTGTCTGGGCCCATAGATGTTCTCACATCTAGTCCCTTTATAAGTTCTAATAGTTTCTCTGGTTGGATGATAATAATCCCCAATTGTTCATCATTTTGATATATAATCTCTGGTTCCAAATTTTTGTTTAGCCATAGCATAAACTGAATGTAATGTATTATTCATAATTTCACATATATTTTCATCATCATCATAAATAATGTCTCCTTACCTCAGCCTCATTATGTTGTCCTTAATCTTCATCTTATTATTATCATACATGTAGAACAATTTAGGATCACTTACACATTGATCCACATTGGGGGGTTTTCTTCATAATTCCTTGTTTCCTGTTTCCTACGTCTGACATACTCGTTGCTTAGTCTCCTATATTTATTCTATGTTTGTTCTTTTCTTTTTGCTATGTTCTATGCCTTATTTCTCTCATCCCTAGCTCTACATTTATCATTGAACCAGTGTGTGCGTGTGTATGTTTGTGTGTATTTTGTTGATGTAAAAGGGAGAACACGCATGGGTTCTGCGGAAGAATTTCTTGTTTTAGTTGGTTTTGAAAAGACACATGGATGGGGTCGAACTAGTCCTGGCTTTTATGGTAGGTTGAAATAATCTTCAGGAGGGATTTCAAATGGCATTTGGTATAAACTTATATCGTAGAAAACTGAGTTATAGTGCTACATGATAATTTTGAAGATTTGTATCTAAAAATACACACACACACCTGCAAGCATGCCCACGCACCTACACACACACACACACACACACACACACACACACACACACACACACACACACACAGACCTACGCACACATACTTACAAGGACACACTCGAACAAGGGCAAATTTTTAAAATATATTGAAGATCCTGAATAAGTAATTGCAAGTTTACTTCTAGAATAAAGGTTATATTATTGATAAGCGACTATCAAGGTACATAAGTATTGACAGACGCCACAATCCCCGAGGTGGTGGCCACGAGATAATCGCCTTCATGTTCCTGTCATTCAAAAGCCGGTGCCCCTCCTCCCACCCCACACCACTTTCACTCATATACCTCTCAACTCCATCCTTCCATATAATTATCGATGTAGTTCTACTGTCCTGCTCTTCCACTTCACTTTCATACATTATTTGATTAAATATCTCAAGTTTCACATGGCCAAACCCCCTCAAGATATTCCTCTTCACGCTCTCCTACACATTTACATTCACACCATATAGGCCACCTCACAAACCTCAGACCCTGGAATAGCCAAATCCTGAAGCGAATATTTGATCACGGTATTTACAATGGAAACTACCAGTGCCATGCCTAGTCCTGGATTAGGGCATGAGTGCAAAGTTCTTAGCAGAATTAGATTAACCCCAGAGGAGCTTACAAAAAGAATAGATAAGTTAAATAACCTCAAGTTACCTGTACCAGATGGCTTTCTTCCTCGAATTGTATAAGAAGTGCAAGATGATATTGACCCTTTCTTGGCAGATATCTTCAATACATTATTCGAAACTGGAAAGGCCCCAGAAAACTGTAAACTTACCTTTGTGACCCTAATCTTTAAGAGAGGGTACCATGAGTGTCCAAAAAATGATTGGTCAATTACCTTGATTAATATCATAGTTTACTTTTAGAAGGGATGCTAGTAGACACGGTAGTTGACTACCTGGAAATCCACAAACTAATTACAGAATCCCAGCATGGATTCAGTCGACACCGATTATGTCTTACCCTCACATTTTTTTCCGAAACTAGTATCTGGCTACGCCTCAAATACATTTGTGTAAGAATTGTATTGCCTATGATGATCGGCCTCCAGGCCCGTCTATAATACCAATGCACAATACTGGGTCAAGAGTTAAGGGGAGCTTTCTATTACACATTTAAATATGTACATAGAATATACGGAGTAGATGGCAAGTTGCTAAAAGCAGTGAAGAGCATGTATGAGGGTGCAAAGGCGGCAGTACGTGTGGAGAGTGAGCAGAGCGAGTTCTTTGACCTGAATGTTGGTTTGAAACAGGGGTGTGTGATGTCCCCGTGGTTGTTTACTGTATATATGGATGGAGTCATGAACGAAATGCTATCAAGAGCAGTGGATGTTGGTGTATCGCTGAAAAGGGAGGGAATTGAGTGGAAGCTACCTATACTGCTGTTTGCGGATGATACAGTTCTGATGAGTGATAATGAATGGGAGTTGCAGGGTCTGGTAAATGAGTTTGGAACAGTGTGCGAAAAACGGAATTTGAAGGTAAATGCAGGGAAGAGCAAGGTTATGGTCTTCGAAAGAGGTGAAGTCACAGAGTGTGAGGTGAAGCTGAACGGTCAGGCTATGGAGATCGTCAACTCTTTTAAGTATCTGGGCAGTGTGTTGAGTAAAGATGAGACTATGGATGAAGAACTGCGGGAGAGGGTACAACAGGGGAAGAGGGTTGTAGGAACGCTGAAAGCAGTAACAAGAAATAGGATGGTCAGTATGTAAGTGAAGAAGTCCTTGCATGACAGTGTGGTAATCCCGACACTGACTTACGGAAGCGAAGCATGGATGTTGGTTGAGAGACTCAGACCAAGAGTGAGAGCAGTGGAAATGAATTACTTAAGAAGTGTGTGCGGAGTTACATGGAGGGATAGACAGACTCATGAGGAAGTAAGAAGGAGGTGTGGTGTAGAGGTAGATGTGCTGGAAAGTGTGAAAAGGAACAACTTGAGATGGTTCGGCCATATGGAACGTATGGAAAGCAAGAGAATGACTAAGAGGGTGTACGAGAGTGAGGGACAGAGAGGGAGAGGTAGACCGAAAGAGAGGTGGAAGGATGGAGTGAGGAATTCCTAAATAACAGTAATGAGGTGGTGGAAATACTTGGAGTTAAAATAGAATCCCTAAATTTAGCAGTTATTGTTACATACAGGCCTCCAGACGCATCCCGAGAAGAATTCAAAACCCAGCTCAACAAAATAAAATCAGAAGTGGAAACCCTGGGGAACCCAACACCAAATATTATATGGCTAGGAGACTTTAACCTACCAAACATTAAATGGAGACAACTAGAAACCAGTTAGTGGCAAACAACACCGGAGAAGCAAATACGAGAGAGCTTTTTTAACTTTGCGATTTTTTTAGTCTTACCCAACATATTGCTGAACCCACACGGGAAAACAATATCTTAGACCGGGTCTTCACTAACAACGACTCTCTAGTACACAGCATTAACATATCGGACACAACATACTCAGATCATAAATTAATTGAGATCAAAACAACCTTAGAAAGTGTACAGACAACCTCAGAATCGAGAACAAAAACCGGCCCCTTCAGTAAATTTAACTTCAATAACAAAAACATTAGGTGGGAAGAGGTAAATCAAGAAATGGAGGAAATAGACGGGGAAGATTTAATGAATAACCTGACACCAGCAGAATGTCTAGTCTTAATAACAGAAACTATGACCCAAATCTGTAGCCACCATATACCTGCAAGACAAACAAAACGAAGAAGCAAACAAGATCGGGAAAGGAGGAGGCTGTACAGAAGAAGAAAATTACTCGCACAAAGACGCACACATCAAAATCTACAGGATAGGCAAGAGGCCGAAATAGATAGAGAAATTGTGGAAATTGAACAAAGGCTAAGAATATCATATGAACTACAACATTATGGAAGAGGAGAGGAAAGCTATTGCAGGTATAAAGGAAAATTCCAAATACTTCTTTTCATACGCCAAACAAAAGGCTAAAACAACATCAAACATCGGCCCACTGAGCAAAGGGGACGGCTCTTTTACAGGGGATAAAAAGGAAATGAGCGAACTCTTAAGCAGGCAGTATGAAATGGCATTCAGTGAGCCTGATGAAACAAAAGTCATCAGAGACCAAAATATATTTTTCATGGAAACCTCCCCCACGGAAACCCCTCAGATGCTGGATATTGATTTCGGTCCAAAAGACATAGAAGAGGCCATTTCCAACATGCCATCCCACTCGGCACCAGGCCCGGACTCATGGAATTCGATCCTAATGAAGAAATGTAAGGAAAACTTCTCAAAACCCCTGGCTATAATGTGGAGAAGAGTCTAGACACTGGTGACATACCAGATAGCTTGAAAAACGCAATAATTGCCCCACTGCATAAAGGAGGGAGTAAAGCACTACCAAAAAACTACCGCCCGGTAGCTCTAACCTCTCACATCATTAAAGTTTTTGAACGAGTCCTGCGAAGAAAAATTTCAACATTCATGGAGACAAATGAACTACACAACACCGGTCAACATGGGTTCAGAGCGGGAAGATCATGTCTCTCACAACTTTTGGAACACTATGACAAAATTCTTAAAGCGCTAGAAGAAAAGAAAAACGTGGATGTCATTTACACCGATTTTGCTAAGGCATTTGATAAATGTGACCATGGTATAATAGCCCACAAACTGAAAGCAAAAGGTATAACTGGGAAAATCGGACGGTGGATATACAATTTCCTCGTAAACCGAAAACAATCAGTAGCAGTAAACCAAGTCACATCTGAGCCTTCGGATGTCAAAAGCTCAGTGCCCCAAGGAACAGTGCTAGCGCCCCTTCTGTTCCTCATACTAATTTTCGACATAGATACCAACACCAGACACAGTACGGTGTCGTCTTTTGCTGATGACACAAAATTAAGCAAGATAGTAAACACACAAGAAGACACGGGCCGACTGTAGGAAGACATGAATGTAGTGTTCCAGTGGACCAGGGAAAACAACATGCAATTCAATGAGGAAAAATTCCAATTAATACGGTACGGAGATAATAATGGTGTTAAAGAAATTACAAATTACTTAACAGAATCTAACCACATAATAGAACGGAAAGACAGTGTGAAAGACCTTGGGGTATTAATGTCTGAAAATATGGGTTTCAAAGTACATAACCAGGTCAAAGTGGCAGCTGCGAAACGTCTAACGGGTTGGATTCTGCGTACTTTTAAAACACGCGGTGAAGTACCTAGGATAACGCTCTTCAAATCTCTAGTGCTACCGCGGCTTGAATACTGTAGCGTATTAACATCCCCATACAAAGCAGGTGAAATAAATTACGTAGAGAGTGTACAAAGAAATTTCACTTCGCATATAAGTTCGATAAAACATCTACACTATTGGGAGCGTTTAAGAGCACTGAATCTGTACTCACTGGAACGTAGAAGAGAACGTTACCTAATAATATAGACGTGGAAAATCGCAGAGGGTTTAGTACCAAACCTACATACTCCGATAGTCATGAAATTCAGTGATAGGAGAGGCTGGGAATGCGAAATCCCCCGGATGAATAACAGGGGTGCTATGGGCTCTCTGCGAGAGGGCTGGTTATCACACAGAGGCCCACGTCTCTTCAACAAACTCCCACGGCGAGTAAGAGACATGAGGGACATCTCGTTAGACAACTTCAAGAGAGCCCTAGATATCGAACTGCAAAAAGTGCCTGACGAGCCCATCCTCGCAAGGGAGCGAGCTGTCGCTTCAAACAGTCTACTGCACCAAATCACCACCAATAACGAGGGGCGTCGCGCTCCTTGGTGCCGCTAGAAGAGCGGCGAACACATCTAAAGGTATCTAAAGGTAAGGTATATGAACGAAGGCGGTGCTGGTTGGGGGGAGGGGCGTCGACTGACGGGGGACAGAGGTGCATGGGGGTGGTTCGTTCGTGGCCACCCCTTCGGGGATCACGGCGTCAGGCAATAGATAGATCTTCCTCCACATACCTCTATCAAGATTAGAGAAATATCCCCCAAGAAGCCGCTTTGAGATATACTGTATGTGTGCATTTGTTTACATAAAAATGCCGGATCCTCCTAAATTGCAGGCTCGCTATGGCTCACCAAGCATATACTGATACCTACAGTAAATGGCTGTAAAGGTCTAAATCACCAAGGTAATGGAGTGAATGTCTTAAATTTAAATAACTAATGGGGCTAAACATGAAAGAGAAACGGGTCCAGAAACCTCCTCCCCTAACACCCCCCCCCCCCCCCCCTCACACACACACACTTAAGGGGGGTCACCTGCTTGTTTTTATTTTCTCTCCTTTTCTCTCTTTCTCTGACTTGTATCCATTTGGCCCCATTCAGCCAACTGTTTTAAGACGTTTATCCCCATCCAAGTGTCAATTTCTTCTTGGCGAGCGATAGCGAGCCAGCATTGTATGGAGAAACCCGGCTTCGCCGGAGACATTTTTATATCGAAAAATGTAAAAATATAGCTTGTTGTAAAACCAAAATATATACTGTATATGCTGGCTCGCCAGGAAGAAAAACAGTGTCTTAAAACAGTAGGCTGAATGGGGCCAAATGGATACAAGCCAAAGAGAGGGAGAGAAAGAGAAAACAAGCGAGGTGGGCTCACTTAACGATAAGACCTCTCGTGTGGTAGCCCTTTAACTCTCAAATATTAAGTGTCCTAGATAATCGAGGCCATCCAGAACTGTGAATATATTATAGTAGGAGAAGTTAAGGGGAAGTAATTGTTTCTCTCTCAACCCTTTTCTCCCTCATATTTAGCCCATTAGTTATAAGATTTTAAGATGTTCGCCTACTACTTATAATTGTTTTAAGATGTTCGCCTACTACTTATAATTGTTTTAAGATGTTCGCCTACTACTTATAATTGTTTTAAGATGTTCGCCTACTGCTTATAATTGTTTTAAGATGTTCGCCTACTGCTTATAATTGTTTTAAGATGTTCGCCTACTGCTTATAATTGTTTAAGATGTTCGCCTACTGCTTATAATTGTTTAAGATGTTCGCCTACTGCTTATAATTGTTTTAAGATGTTCGCCTACTGCTTATAATTGTTTTAAGATGTTCGCCTACTGCTTATAATTGTTTTAAGATGTTCGCCTACTGCTTATAATTGTTTTAAGATGTTCGCCTACTGCTTATAATTGTTTAAGATGTTCGCCTACTGCTTATAATTGTTTTAAGATGTTCGCCTACTGCTTTTAATTGTTTAAGATGTTCGCCTACTGCTTATAATTGTTTTAAGATGTTCGCCTACTGCTTATAATTGTTTAAGATGTTCGCCTACTGCTTATAATTGTTTTAAGATGTTCGCCTACTGCTTATAATTGTTTTAAGATGTTCGCCTACTGCTTATAATTGTTTTAAGATGTTCGCCTACTGCTTATAATTGTTTTAAGATGTTCGCCTACTGCTTATAATTGTTTTAAGATGTTCGCCTACTGCTTATAATTGTTTTAAGATGTTCGCCTACTGCTTATAATTGTTTTAACACCTTACGAGCGGCCTATGCGGTTTATTTATATGTACCGCCCAGCGGGGTGTTTTTAGCCAAAATAGGGCTGTTTACGTGATCATTTTCATGCCTAAATAAGACCCAGAACGTAAAACAAGTATCTATCCCTGAAAGGGCATAAACAGAGCTTTCGAATGACACCATAACGATCCTTTTATGATGGCTAGTTTTCTTGCAATAACCGTGCAACGCGAGTGCAAAAAACATGTAATTAGGCACTTTCCCCATACAATTCCGTATATAGCGAGTGAGAGAGGGAGGGAGGAGGTGGGATTCGTGTCAGTAGGTTCGCCGCGGTGGTCTGGAGCAGTCATACGCTCGGTACTCTCCTGCCACCACTTGTCTCTCTCTCAGCAACATTACGTGCTGAAATTGCCACACGATATATGTCGAGCACCGCCAGATAGTCCAGCTTTATTTAACTCGACTTCTGTGTCTCGCCGCTAATTAAGGGTTAAGATGTTCGCCTACAGCTTATAATTGTTTTAAGATGTTCGCCTACTGCTTATAATTTTTTTAAGATGTTCGCCTACTGCTCATAGTTGTTTAAGATGTTCGCCTACTGCTTATAATTGTTTTTACCATAACCAATTATATTCGAGCACGGTATCATCAGCCAATCAATTAGAAGCAGGGTTCTCTACTTCGAAGTACTACTAGTAGTAGTAGTAGTAGCAGTAAGTAGTACTTAGGATTTAACTATGCTGTATAGTAACTGTACAGTGACACATTTACTGCAATATAACAATTTCAGAGCACACACACACACACACACACACAGACACATTAATCCTCTCCGACATATGACGCGATTTTGAGCCTATTAGGGATACTTTAAAGCCTTTGTTGCCATCAAGGGGTATTTAGAAACCTTTAGTTTAGTTACTTCAACCTCTGCAGTTGTCTTTGAGTTAGCTGTGGGCAGAAAACTAATTTTGGAGAGGTAATTATAAGAGTGAGAGAACTCTATTTCTTATTGCTAATCTGGCAACCTCTGGGTCATATGAGCGTGAAAGGGTTAAGCGGGTAAGGATTGCACTTATCAGAGCGCGCACACACACACACACTAAGCGGGTAAGGATTGTACTTAGCGCGCGCGCACACACACACACTCTCTTCCGACGTTTGACATTCCATTCTAATTGGCTTTACCTGACCTACAGTCCGTTGCCCCCATTAACCCTTTTCTAATTCCTTCATTTAATCTCTCCCAAGGATTTAACTCCCATTATTAGCCTCACCTGACCCTACCAGAACAGTTTTTGTATGTATGTATGTTTGTTTGCATACGTGAGCGTTTATGTATACGGGCATGTGCACACTTACTGCATGTTCTTGTGTTCTTATATATGTATGTATATATATGCGTATGTATGTGTGTACGTATGTGTATATATGTATGTTCTGTATATATATAAGTAAAATAAATGTGTACTGTATATCACTTACTCTCATGGTTAATTTATGATAATTTGATTTTACACTATAGTAATTGTATTAATTTTTTTTTTTTTAATGTAAAGTATATTATACTCACACATTGTAAACTGAGCTTACCATTTCCATATCTGTACATCTCATGTTCATCCACTAAATTGTAAAAAGTGTATTTTCAGCTCATGAGGCTACCATTCTTTAATAAACCGTTTATTATTATTATTATTATTACACACACACACACTTACAGCACTTTCTAGCAAGGTTTGGCCGCTTGTTAAACGACTCAGTAAATGATTTTTGGAAAAGAAACGGAGTCAACCAAGGATCGCCAGGGATGAGGACCAAGAGCAGCCATGAACGTAAATGTAAATCCGACCAGAACCAAAAAATCGATTAAAGAGCGTTCCGTGAGTTCTAAAACCACAACTTTAACGGTTTCCTATGCTAACGCTCGTAGCATACACAATACATTTTCAGATTTAGAGGAACTAGTACATGTTTACAGAAAATGATGACGTAATTGGCGCAACAGAATCTTGGCTCAATACAGAAGACAGAGACTTTTTAGCAGATTATTCACTTCCCGGTTATGTAATGTTGAGAAAAGCCGAATTAATAGAAATGGAGGTGGCGTTTTATTTTTTATCAAAGAAAGTTTTAACCCGATCATCTTGTCAAAACCCCAAATTGTGAATGTCGACACATCCTTTGTGCTAATAAATAATAATATAGGTACAAATATAATACTTGCATTAATATACAGACCTCCAGCCCAATCAGTGCAAACTGGCCGAAAATTTTACGAACAAATTGCAGATGTAAGTAACTCACAAGATACCGTAATTTTTGGCAACTTTAATTTACCTGTGACCAAGTGGGGCGATACTCTTACTTCACACTCTGGACATGACCTGTATACGAACTTGCAAGAGAGTTCGCTCTATCAATTTGTTCGATCGCCGACCCGTGGTAATAGCGTTCTTGACCTTGTACTTGCGACAAAGGAAAGAATTAATAGAGAATTTGAATGTTGGTGATGAATTCAGTAATAACGACCATCGTACGATCACTTTCCATATTACCAGAAAGATATAGACAAGCTAGAATGAGTTCAACATAGAGTTACCAAAATTATACCTAGCCTGAAAAAACAAACCATATGAGGAGCGTCTTAGAGAATTATATCTATTTCTTTTAACCCAGCGCAGATTAAGAGGCAACTTAATTCAAGTGTTCATAATCATCAAAGGCATCGACAATATGAACAGTAGTAAGTACTTCACTATCGACCAATCTAATTACACGCAGGTAAACAGTTGCAAAATTATTGGTAAATAATTTAACTCCCACGAATCTAAGCATTTCTTCTTCAATCGAGGTGTCAACTTGTGGAATGGTCTTCCCCGAGACGTTATAGACTGCAGCATCGTTGATTCTTATAAATTTCGCATAGACAAATATCTTGCCTCAAACCCGCGAATGACTGCGTTTGTAAATAATAGCTATATTTTATTCCCCCCTCAGATACATCAAGGATTATTGCATATATATATTACTAAGACATTATATATACAAAAGATCACGTATAATTGCGTTATATTAATAATCCATCTGTCCCATACTAACATCCGAATTCTGCCCTGGAATTCTGCTCCAGGGCAGTAGTTCCCTTTCCAATTTTCCCTTACCCACTCTAAACCACTGTTTGGACACTTGATCCTCAGTGTTTTGGAGGACAAGCAGCCTAAAAGGATCACTAGACCTGTTGTTGTTTGATTTCCTTTGTACTAAGCGGGTATGGTTTGCCCTTAGCACACACATACACACTAAGCGGGTAAGGATTGCACTTAGCCGCGTGGCTGTTTCAGTGGTACCGTCCCTGACTGCAACCCAGCAGACCTGGGTTCAAATCTCGCTCAGGTTGATAAAGGTTTTCTGAGACATAGCCGGCGGTTACCATCTCCCTTGAGCAAGGAGATGGGTAATTGTCATTGATGATAATGTCTAGGAAGAGGGACAATATGAGCCAAAAACTCAATTCCTGTCAAATTATAATTATGAATACAATTATGAATACACACACACACACTTATCAGAACACACACACACACACACGCAGTAAGCGGTTAAGGATTGCACTTAGCACACACACACATGTACACACACACTAAGCGGGTAAGGATTGCACTTATACAGTGTCACAATGATTTATGAGTCATGGAAATGGTTACGTTATATGGTTAAGTAAAGATAATAACAAATTACACGTCTTAATATGAGTTTTATTCTAAATAAAAAGGAATACATACGGTTTAATATATAAGATGTGTTTAATAAAACTTTTAATATCAAGATATTCGCTATATCTATACTATGACGCACAGTTTGCATGATAGCATGGGTTCTACAAACAAGAGACGTACATTGAATAGTAAGTAATACAAATTAACTCCGATATACTCTGCCTAATGGCTTTGCGAATATCCATTTACTCTGACTTCAGGGAAGCTGGGTGAATACAGTTAGGAGATAACGTGTTGGATTTCTGTTTGTCTTGGTTCGGGTCACGGGATAACTCGAGGAACACCGTGCCTTAGTAGCTTAACAATCAGAACTATTTACAAATTAATTTTACTATTGTTCTCAAGAATAAGTCACTGGGGACCTATACCGTGGTGGGGTACTCATTCTCTGTTGGGTGTCTGTCTCATGTAACCCATAAACTCCACTGTTGAGTGTCCATATCTTGCAGTCAATTAACACGACAAGAGCAACACTGTTTTGAAGATCCTCAACATTGTTCTGCATAATCATCACATTACCCAGGCCTATAGTATACTCCGGCTGTGTCAAAATAGGTGTGCTAAACTTCGGGATTAGGTTATATTAATAATAAGAAATAATTTCAAATATTAACCGTTGCAGAGATAGGGGTTGTTGAAAAAGGTTTGTTCTCCTGTATTTTTCAGCCCTCACCTGTGTATACTTTACCATATCGTAATCAAAATATTATAACCCCATGTGGTGACTTCATTTAAGATTTTGGCCTTGGTTTTGGTTCTCACCACCAAGACAAGTGAATGTATCCAAGACATCTATTTTCTTGCCACATGCAGGAAAAGACTGTATTGTTTCATCCAACAAGTCACTTAATGTTTGACTGCTGTCTTAGTCAAGGAGACCTTTGGACCCAAAGATTCTAACTCCTCATGGAGTGCCTCAAGAGCATGCATGAAAATCTCCTGATGGCCGCTCGCAAACAAACCCCATGGTTCACACCTGAGTTAACAGAGGAGAATCCCCGAACCTGCCTAAGTGCCAGCACTCTCTGTTCCAGTGTAAATTCTGAACACCAGGTCAATAATCACTGCATGTATCCCAAAGAGTTGCAGTAGTTACCATTGACCCTCATGATTTATTGAGCAGAATGCCTCTTTGAGATCAACAACATATGCTAGCAGTCCCTCTCAAGGCCGAACCTCGGTTTCCACTAACACCAGAGTCAACATTCAGGCTATGAGGTCAGCTGTTTTATTTTCTTGAGAATGAAACCAGATTGATCTGCACATAACCTTGAATTCGCATCAGCAAAATATAAGCATATAATCTCGCATGGTACACTGATCAAGGAGCATGTACCGGTGCGTGCGGCCCTTTTCCTTTGGCTTATAATTATAAGAGCAGTGCATTAGGATTATTTGTCTGTGTTCCTTTATATATATTTTGTAGTTGGTGTGTCAGTCCCCTCTCCCTCTGTGGAAAGGGAATACCAAGGGAAATAGTGTCATACCACCATACAGAGGGCAGGATCGCGTGGGCCATAGTCTCGCCCCTGGCTGCAGAAGTTCTCCAGAAATGCCAGATAAAAGTGCCGCTCCATCCTTCAGCCCAGCCACAGCTATCTGTTCCTCAGCAAAGAGAGTAGATCTTTTCTGATTGGAGGATGAAGAGCTTATGACTAGATATTTTCTAGTTGAATCTGTATAAAATATTGGGGCTAAACATGAGAGGGGGGGGGGTCTAGAAAGAATAGCCCCATTAAAACAAGACTTTTACTCCACGATATATATATATAGTTCTTGTAGATAAACCTTGATATTACGCTGATGAGTGTTTAAGTGCTGCACTGTAAACATTGTGTGTGTAACCAAACTGGTAGCTCCTCGGTGGTGTGGTGGGTTTGGTGTTGGTCTGCTACGCTACAGGCTCGGGTTCGAAGCTTGGTCTGGTCATAAGGTAAATGTGTTAATCTATATTAAGAGTTTCTAATAGAACATATTTTAGGAAGCTTCACTATTTTGGCATTCATTACAGAATACATTTATGAAACAAATCTTAATTATATTCCAAAAGCCTGATAGAGGTTACCAGTTTTCCTACGGTCTATGTATTAATTGTACTGTACACTTGCATTATACAGAGTGCCACTTTCCTTCACTGGTTTGCAGAGAATGTCAAGGTTACACCGTAGTTTAAGGTTGGCTTTATGTATGTATTTATGGAGTTACTCTGACCAACAGAACAACATGTGTAGGACATTGTAGTGTGACCTTTATCCACGCCTTACCAAATACTGACGATGCCAACTCGCAAATGTCAGGAAGTTAAATTAATAAATTAATTGATAGTACAGGGTAGAAGTTAGCTCGGTAGACTATTTGTTTTTCCGATTATTTTCATGTAAATGAACAAAAACGCCAATTCAATGTTTTTCTTTTAAAAATGGAAGGGATTTCACTTCCTCTTATTAATGAAAATATAGGTAGGTTGAGCTATTCTATAGTACATTCATTATAAATATAGGTAGGTTGAGCTATTCTATAGTACATTCATTATAAATATAGGTAGGTTGAGCTATTCTATAGTACATTCATTATAAATATAGGTAGGTTGAGCTATTCTATAGTACATTCATTATAAATATAGGTAGGTTGAGCTATTCTATAGTACATTCATTATAAATATAGGTAGGTTGAGCTATTCTATAGTACATTCATTATAAATATAGGTAGGTTGAGCTATTCTATAGTACATTCATTATAAATATAGGTAGGTTGAGCTATTCTATAGTACATTCATTATAAACAGGCCGAAAATCTTGACCACTAACCCCTATAACTCATAAACGACTAGAGTCATCGAGCTAATATTCCTACCATTTAGGAAGGGGAACAGGTGTGGACATTTACAGCTCATTATTTTGATCTAGTCATTTTTGAGTTCCAGATTTTTGGGTTCAGGATTTCTGGCATACCTATAATAAATGGACTCTAGTTTGCCTCACCCAAGTAATGATGCGGGAAGAATCTGATACCCCATTAGTTTTGACATTTTAAGACATTTGCTCCAAAAGATTGGCGATTTTAAATCTTATTTCTTTGTCAATATAAGATATGTCGTGCCATGTAGGTTTTGATTTTGTCCTGGCAAGAGATAGCGAGCCTGTAATTTAGGAAGAACTGGCCTTAGGCCGGGAAGTTTTGGGGCTGTTCTTCATGGGGAGGTAAGTCGTTTTTCTAGACCCCCTTCTACCTTATGTTTAGCCCCAGTAGTTTTGATATTTTAAATCATTCGCCCCATTTCTTTGTCGATTTTTAAGACCTTTTGCCTCAATTTTCTACCAATATTAAGACCTTTTGTGCCATTTGGGTGTCGATTATTTTTCCTGGCAAGCGAAAGCAAGCCTGTAATTTTGGATGTACCGGCCTTTGGCCATGACATTTTTCTACCGAAAAATGTACAAATTTATCTTCAAGGGTGACCTTGATGATTTTCTTTAAGCTTGATGGAGGTCAAGGGAGGAAATTAAACATAAACAAAACAAAAATATATATATATATATATATATATATATCTAAAAATAGGCAAATAAATATGCTCATTGCCCCTTAAGCTTGATAAACGTTCAGGGACTCTACTTTAAAAATGAAAACTCTTATCAGGGTTAAACAGGTATACAGTTAAAAATATATTAAGTATAGTCCGAGTGATGTACTTTTCAATCCTTTACCCTTTAAGTTTATCATGACGCTTTTCTTCATTTTAGTTTAGCTAACATTATATGATCTGAGTCGTCTTAGGAAGAACAAGTTGAAGTTAACCCATTGGCTGCGGGTGACGTTCCAGAATGCATAGGCAATTTAGAGCAATTTCCAGGCTTTAAAAGCCTGATAGAAGCCGTAGAAATCGAGTGTCAGTGAGCGGGAGCGTGAGGGGCCTCCGTCCGACCCTCAGAGCAGCCAGCCACTCACTGAGGTAGACTGTGGTCTCGCGCGGCTGTCTCGACAGTGTTGCCGAGCGAGCGAAAGCAAATAATTGGCGAGTTTTCCCGAATGTCTATGGCAAAGCTGCGGGTGAAGCCCGCCACCTACGAAGCTCGTTCTGGTGTCATGTTGAGGCAATTTTCGCATAGTTTTCGGAAGAATACAGTTCATTTAATTCAGATACTTGATTAATCATTCAGGGGTGCCTGAAAATGCGCTAGATAGCACAAATAAGCCTGCAGCGTAAGGGTTAAAGGCTTAAATTGAAACATTGGTATTTTGTGTTTTTGTGTATGAGAGAGAAAAAAGGCTGGCTGCCTGTGACGAGTTTCCCCCAAAGTCAAAAGAGTGACAAGGCCAAATTCAAGAGACGTTGGGGTCAACATGTACCTTATATGTTTGGTAAAAGGTCCTCCCTAAGCTAAATATATTCGGTGAACCACAGCCAATATTTAGGGCCAAACATCGTCATATTCTGATTAGGTTAACCACGCCCTTAACCCTTTCAGGATTATGACGCAGTTTGACAGTTTATTCTGGCTATCATTAAACGATCTTATACAGCTTAGGAAGGATCTATGGGAATTAAAAACATGAAGAATATATTAATCCATTGGCTGCGGTAGACGTTCTGGAACGTCCTGGCAATATAAGGCAATTTACAGGCTCCAAAAAATCCTCTTAACCCGTACTGTACCGTAGGATACAGTAATAAAAGTCCCCAGCAATCCCAAGCAATGTGGCAAAAATGGCAGGAGAGACCACCTATCCACCTCCAAAGATGAGGCAACACTGGCTCTGTCACCCTTCAGTGGGTCTCATATAGGCTGAAAAGTGTTGCCGACACGGGAGCAGTGCTCAAAAGGTCGTGGTGACTGGTACAGCCTTTTACAGGCAGTTACAAGGAAAGTACATTACTGACGGATATATACGTCGCTGGGACTGGGGAGTTACTTATCTACTGACGTATATATACGGCGCTGGGATTGGAGGGGTTAAAGCCTGTGGGGACGAGTGTATGAGAGCGCGAGCACGGCAGGCTCCCCCTCCGCTCTCCAGCATGGCTGCCGGGGCACTGAGTCTTGGGCATCACATCTCGTGAGACAATGCAGCATTGACAAAGTCAAATGTGGTGCGACATGACTCTTAACCCTTTCACGCTTATGACGCGATTTTGAGCCTATTAGGGATACTTTAAAGCCTTTGTTACCATCAGGGGTATTTAGAAACCTTTAGTTTAGTTACTTCAACCTCTGCAGTTGTCTTTGAGTTAGCTGTGGGCAGAAAACTAATTTTGGAGAGGTAATTATAAGAGTGACAGAACTCTATTTCTTATTGCTAACCTGGCAACCACTGCGTCATAAAAGCGTGAAAGAGTTAATCTGCGAATATTTGCCGATGTCTATGGTAGCGCTGAGGGTGAATTCCGAGCACTACGAAGCTCGTTCTGGCATCATTTTGAAGCTATTTTCTTCTACTTTTCAGCTGAATACATTTAATTTCATTCAGGCACTTGTTTATTCACTCGGGAGTGCCTGAATGAGCCCTAGTATAGCGGATACAGGCGGAAATATGCCCACAGAGTAAGTGTTAACCATCTGACTTTCGAAATTCCTGTATAAAATGAATAAAATCGTCTAATAATAGCCAAAATATACTGAGAAATAATCCTCAAGGGGTTAATTGCAGCAAAACAGGATAATTAAGATAAAATATTTACTTTTTCTTGCACAATAGATTGTGTGATTCCTTGATTTATAATGTTTAATCATACTCATATTGTAATGGTTAATGTCCTGTAGATTGAAATGTATCATGTAAAAATAAATTATGTAAATATAAATATAATGTTTAAGTAAATATGGTTATGGTAGAATCATCAGCCATTTAACGCATAGACATTTTATAACACTCCTTGTTTTATCTGCAATAATGATGAACACATTTTTTTTTTTTTTTTTTTTTTTTTTTTGTTTTCTATATTCCAACTACTCCCTCTCGGGCATAGGCTGAGATCCTGTACATTCCACCGCTCAACACGGTGAAGCCCGTGAGGTCTTGTTCCAGTCTGGGGAGTGAGACATGTGAAGCATCCATCATGGCTCGAAGGAGCTCCATATCACAATTTAGTTACCTAAATGTTCTTAAGGAAATACCTAAGTAATGATCTGTAAAAAACTAATTTGAAGTATATATTTCAATTTATTTTTGACTCGCGCAGACTCTTTCTAAATTCAATACAATCGTCCAATAAGAGCCAGAAAGAAAAAAATTATATAATTAAATACCTGATCTACTGAACGGACTAACCACAGTTGTAGCCTTTTTAAAGTTTTAGCAACACATAATGAGCTGAGGCGCAGCACATATTAGATGAAGCACAGAACAGTTTGGGACCAGTGCAGCCAAATGTTATCCTCTGATGGTACCCTTGTTGACAAAGATTATACCTTCTGTATAATGCTGCCTCAGTTGAAAGGTCATGTTATTGTATATTTAATGATCGGACGCACACACACACACAAACAAACAAGGGTTCATAGAAATGTACAATATAATATATATATATATATATATATATATATATATATATATACTGTTACGTATCTTGATTCAGAAGTGGTTAACTCAATGAAACTAGACCGAACAGACAATATGATAAGGTATCAGACAGCTGAAGGCCAATAGAACTTAAATTGTTAAAGTTTTATGTTGTTACTTGCTTTCGTTTCAGCTGTTGTGACTATTTATCCTTTATACTCTGAAACACTACAATTACGATTAATCTTGAAACTATTTCAAGTCATATAGAATTTATTTCAATGTTTAATATTCAGTAGGCTACTAATTACGAATAGAGAAAAGCGTGGTATGAAAGTGAGGACTTTTAAGTACTCTTGATTATCATTAACCCCTTATTGGCGGCGCGCGACATATGTCGAGTGAAATAAATTTGGACTATGTGTCGGTGCACGATATCTGTCGAGCACCATTTTCAGCACGTAATGTAGCTGAGAGAGAGAGCCGAGCGGTGGGACGAGCGTAGTAACCTTATGACCGGTCCCCACCACCGCAGTGGACATACTGAACTGTATTCTACTTTCCTCCCTCTCTTCTGCTTCACTGCACAGGGAATTATGTAAGGAAATTGCCTTATTTCAGGGTTTTTGCACTCGTGTTGCGCGATCGTTGCAAGAGAACCAGTGGTCGTACAAGGATGGTTCGGGTGTCATTGGAAAGCTCTGTTTACGCCCTTTCAGGAATATATACTTGTTTTACGCTCTGGGTCTTATTTAGGCATGAAAATGAGCACGGAAACAACCCTATTTAGGGTAAAACAAAAATGCTGGACGCTACGGTCAAATAGACCACCTAGGCCGTCAATAAGGGGTTAAAGTATACAAATTATTAAGATCTATTCATATATAAGTAATTTAGCTCATTAATTAACCCTTTAAAGATTATGCTTCACTCTCTTATCTCGTTATTCTCTTAATTTATAATTATTCTCTTGTTAGTATATTATCTTATTTATTCTTATTACTGCAAGACATTTACTTAATCAATAATTATAATAGATGGTAAGGGAATATAACAAAGTCACATATAAAATGGAATTGTATTTATAAACAGAAATAACATATTTTACAATTAAACAAAATAATAAGTAATGTATGAAAATAATAGTTAATATCTCAGGATCGTGTTGTATTCCCTCTGATTTCACTTTAATTATAAAATAAGGTTATAGCTCACTAGGCTTAAGTCACAATATAAAATAGAGGACTTCTTATAACAATGCTTAAACACTAATAAAACTATAGTATTATCTCAAATCATCAAAGTAACTTTAGTACCATGTCAGCCATATAAATTAGTTACTATATCTAATATCCGATCACAAAATTATATCTAATCACAAATGTGCTAATCACTAGTGCTTTCCTGTGCTTTGCAAGAAAGACTGGAGAGTGTGGAGCAGGAGATTCAGTGTCTCAAAGATGAAAATTTGGCCTTGAGACTAGCTATGGCGGAGAAGAAGTGTGAGGCTACCGGAAGTGTTCCCAGGGATCGTGAAGCCCCTTGGAAAGTGGTGTCAACCAGTGCAACGGCCTGCAAGCTGAAAAGGCAGCCACTCAAGACCCACAACAACTTCAGCACCTTGGCTGATGAGAGTGATGGCGAGGAAGTGGCGATCATCGAGGCAGTGAGAGGGGAGGGGGGGAAGTCTGCTGCTGTTGCTGCTACAACTCCTGCTACACGCCGACAACGGAAAAAAGCTAAGTTCATTGTCGGTGATTCAATGGTTAGGTACCTTGACGGGGCTACTAACACTCATGTTAGTAAAGTTGTCTGCCTACCTGGAGCCGGAGTCGGGAGAGTGGCAGAGAAGATGGATGGTGTCCTAGAAGTGGGTGGGGAGGACCCCATCATCTTCATCAACGCGGGATCCAATGACATATGGAGATGCAGGACTGAGGAGTTGCTGACCAAGTACCAGGAAATGCTGGAGAGGATCAAGGAGAAGGGTGGATTTCCTGTGGTACACAGTATCCTGCCAAGAAGAGGGGTACGGAAGGAATGGTCCTCCAGGGCTATTGGTGTAAATAGCCGGCTGGAGAAGTATTGCAAGGCAAAGTCAATACCATTCCTAGATAACTGGACCCACTTCTATGGTAAGGATGAACTGTATGCCCAGGATGGAGTACATCTTTCTCGACTAGGAGTTTCGACCTTGGCCAGCTCACTGGACAAGATTGTTGCGGGGTTTCGTTAAAAAAACCTGGGTGTGTAAGTAAAATACTGTCTCCATATGGAGCAGGTACTTCATGTGACAAACCAGTGAGTAAAATAGAAATAATCAGTCAAGATAGTGCGAATATAGTGATGTGTAATAGTAGTATCGATAACACTACACATGTAACTGATAGTAAAGATGAGATTACTGATAGAGTAGAATTTCCGTCTAGAGCTAGTAGTTCAACAGGAAATAATAAGTTAGCTAAAAACAATAGAAAATTAGTTGCAAATAAAAGTAATAGGTTGAGGGTATATTATACAAATTGTAGGAGTTTATGTAACAAAATGAACGAACTTAGAGCACTCGTTAGCACAGAAAATATAGACATAATAGCGCTAACTGAAACGTGGATTAATACAGAATCTAGGCATTTTTTAGCAGAATTTGATATTCCAGGATATAGTTTGTTTAAAAATGACCGAACAAGTAGGAGGGGCGGGGGTATAGCAGTGTTTGTCAGGAGTACATTAAAAAGATGTATTAAATCAGGTATTAGACTAAATAATGATAATGAAAGTGTTTGGGTAGAGGTTAACGAAGGTAGTGAGACCATAGTTATTGGAGTTATATATAGACCGCCTAATATGAATAGAAATGGCGGAACATCGTTATGGGAGGAAATTAAAATAGCATCAAAGTTTAGCAATGTGTGCATTATGGGGGATTTTAATTTTCCGAACATTGATTGGCAGCACCAAATAGGCGACTCCGATTCAGTAGAGTTTATTGAGGTTGTACAAGATAGTTTTTTATTTCAATTCATGATACGCCGACTAGAGGTATTAATATTCTTGATTTAGTTTTCAGTAACAATGAACATATGATAAATGATGTAGAGATTGGTGACCACCTAGGAAATAGCGATCATAAATCTATTTATTTTAATATACAATGGACAGGGAATGCTAAAGAGAATACGACACTTATCCCAGATTTCAGAAAAGCCGATTATGGTGGGCTAAGAAGAGACTTAAGGGTGGACCCTATTGTTAAGCAATTAAGTCAGGATATGCCAGAGTTAAACTTGCCACCTACATATAACAAGTTTATTGCTTCACTCCACAATGCTCAAAATAAATATATCCCTAAAAGAAAATTTAGATCGCCGCAGAACCAACCAAAATGGATGACTAATAAGCTAATAGATCTTATTGGAAAAAAGAAAGGAATATATAGAAAAATAAAGAAAGGCGAAAATCATCTACATATATACTATCAGACTCTATCAAGACAGGTCAAAAAGGAAATCAGGAAAGCAAAAAGAAATTATGAAATAAGGATAGCCAGTGACTCAAAAAATAACCCTAAAGCTTTTTACCAACTATATAAATCTAAAGTTAGAGATGTAATAGGCCCCTAAAAACTTCAATAGGAGAAATAACAGAAAATGATTTAGAAATGTGCAGTACATTAAATAGTCAGTTTCTTTCCGTTTTCACTAATGAAAATTTGGCACAGATTCCAGAAGTCAATATGGTATATAGTGATAGTATAGAAAATATGTTAAGTACAGTTAGTATAAGTAGAAATGATGTGCTTAAGGAAATTGACAGACTGAAACCTCAAAAATCGCCTGGTCCTGACGAGGTATATGCTAGAGTATTAAAAGAATGCAGAGATGAGTTAAGTAGCCCATTAGCATTTTTATTTAACAAGTCTTTAGAAACAGGTTTAGTTCCAGAAGCTTGGAAGCTTGCAAATGTAGTGCCGATCTTCAAAAAAGGTGATAAATCGATAGCATCCAATTACCGTCCCATTAGTCTCACATCAATCATAGGAAAGTTGCTAGAGTCTATTATTGCTAGGAAAATTAGAAGCCACTTAGACAAATTTAACTTAATAAATTCTTCTCAGCATGGATTTACTCAGGGACGTTCTTGCCTTACTAATTTGCTTAGCTTTTTCTCAGAGGTATATGAAGCAGTAGATAGTGACAAGTCATATGATATTATTTATTTAGATTTCAGTAAAGCTTTCGACAGAGTCCCTCATGAGAGATTGATGAGAAAGGTTGAGGCACATGGAATAGGAGGATCGTTGTTGGGATGGATTAGGTCATGGCTAATTGGTAGGAAACAGAGAGTCAGCATAAATGGTACCAAGTCAGAGTGGGGAGCAGTCAAAAGTGGTGTCCCCCAGGGATCGGTATTCGGTCCCCTGTTGTTTCTTATATACATAAATTACCTAGATTTAGGTATAACTAGTAGGATAAGTAAATTCGCAGACGATACTAAAATGGGGAGATCAATTGATTCAGATAGCGATATAGAGTGCCTCCAAAGGGATCTAGATACCTTACATGAATGGTCAGTAAATTGGCAGATGAAGTTTAACATTGACAAATGCAAGGTATTAAAGATAGGGAAGATGCATACAAATGTTAAATATAAACTAGCTAATTTAGAATTAGAAAATTCAGACTGTGAGAAAGATCTAGGTGTGTTTGTTAGCAATGATTTGAAGCCTAGAAAACAGTGTATAAGCGTTCGTAATAAGGCAAACAGGATTCTCGGGTTCATCTCTAGGAGTGTGAGTAACAGAACTGCTGATGTTATCTTAAAACTTTACTTGTCATTAGTGAGACCCCATATGGATTATGCTGTCCAATTTTGGTGTCCTTATTACAGAATGGACATAGATTCATTGGAGAGAGTACAGCGTAGAATGACAAAAATGATCCATAATATTAGAAATCTTTCGTATGAAGAAAGGTTGAAGAAATTAGGTTTACATTCGTTAGAGAGACGCAGAGTTAGAGGGGATATGATAGAGGTGTTCAAGTGGGTTAGTGGGATTAACAAAGGGGACATGACAAATGTACTAAAGCTCAGTGATAGCGAAAGAACTCGTACCAATGGTTTCAAATTAGATAAATTTCGTTTCAGAAAAGATATAGGCAAATATTGGTTTGGTAACAGAGTTGTAGATGGGTGGAATGGACTATCAAGTGCTATAGTGGGGTCTAAAATGGTAGGGAACTTTAAGATAAAATTGGATAAGCATATGGACGAGAAGGGTTGGGTGTGAAGGGGGATCAGCCGGGTTGGGCCAATCAGCACTCTGCATACCCCCATAATCCTGCGTTAATCTCTAACCGTTTTGGTAAGATGATCCTCAGGGTATTAGAGTGTTGAGCCTATAATTGGGCTTTGTAATTGAACTGGGGTTGTGTGGGACAGGGATCTGCCTTGCTTAGGCCAATCGGCTTTCTGCAGACTCCCATTTTCTTATGTTCTTATGTTCTTATGTTCTTATCTCCAATCAAAAAATCCTAAATCAAAATGAGGCTAAGTATTTCCGACATACCTCTAGTTATCTAACCGTCACGAGTTCACTCACAAACTACCGAGTAGTGGTTCCAGAACTTCCAGCAACGCGCTACAAATAAAATAAAAACCCTGCTCTATACAAACCTGTTAGTCTGTCTCGTCTCCCATGTTGCTCCTCTCTCCCAACTAAGAATGTACTGATTTTAATTCAACAACAACAACAAATGAATATAGAAAAGATGGGTGAGGGTGAAAGAAGGGAAGTTTTTATTGGTGTAGTAAGAGAGAAAGTGAAAAAGTAGGAGGATAAAGAGTGTCGGGGCTTGACCCAACTTGCGTGAGTTGTTGATTTTAGTTTGGGGGTTTAGGGGAGGCACTGTTGGTATTGAGACACATTTTCCGAGAGCTTCAGTATGGCACGTCAAGAAGGGTTGGAGATAAAAATGGGTGGTAAGGCAAAAAGATAATTAATTTTGGGTGGTAAAAGTTAATTTTGGTAAAGTGAGATTCAGAAGCTCTGATCGGTCAAGAGTGGCATGGAGGCTGGGCTGTGGACGAGCCGGCATGCCCCACCGCCTCTACCAGTCTGGACGAATCAGATGAGTCTGGGTGAATTTGAATATAAAATTTGGTAATGGAGAATGTTTTAATGATGGTCTGGCAATTTTGGATGGTAAGGGTCTAAAGTGGGGCAGCAAGGATTTTAATTCTCGAATATCTGTCCTTATATAAGATTCTATCACCACACTAGTCCAATCAGGAGTCACGTAGGCCAGGATACACATGCCGCTTCCAATCACAGACAGGCAGCTCATGTCGACCAATTACAGGTGAGGGGAAGGTGTGCGAGCCAATAACAGGTGCTTGAATGTAGTGGGAGAAAGTCACTACGTTATCGCCCGCCCGGCCCCCTCACGCAGGTGTCTAAGTCACGTAGGCCGGTGAGAAAGAAGGAATTTGGCGGGAAACAGCTAGGCAAGCTCTCTCTCTCTCTCTCGTCACGTACGCAGGTGTTGGCAGGTAGAAAGAAAGAGAGAGAAGGCTCCATGCGGTGTAGCACAGGCATGGATCACAGCTTGGTATCTGTCACGTAACACATCTTGGTAGCTCCAGATGTAATATCATTCCCCAAAATGATAGATATATGCAGAGGAGAGAGAGAGAGTAGAAGCTACTTGTACTTTTGAAATTATCATACAAATATACTTATATGAATAATGATGCGCAAAAGAAAAAATATGTGCAATAGTTATTCACTGTTTAATTATTCGATTATTTTCCGAAATGTTGTACAGTTGAAAGTTTTTTTTGTTTTTTTTTTGTTTTTTTTTTTGTTTTTTCTATATTCCAACTTACTTCCTCTTGGGCATAGGCTGAGAGCCTTAACATTCACCGCTTTACAATGAACAGTGAAGCCTGTGAGGTCTTATTCCAGTCTAGGGAGTGAGACATGTGAAGCACATAGAGTACAACGAGCACCTGCCATCTTGCCTTCACATGAGGCACGGTGCTCACTCATGGCCCGAAACGATCCCATCTCTGAAGCCACCTCGTTCCCGTGCTTCACTGTCTCACCCCCTACACTCGGACTCTCACACTTACACACACACAACGCCACCTGTTGAGCAGATAACTCACCAGGCATTGCACCCCTATAGCATATTTTGAATATGGGAATATTCATACAGTGCTATTTAATCAGGGAACAATGAGGGTATTTTATTGACGTTTCGGTGGGCTTGTGGTAATGCACTGATACCAGGTACAGCACAAACTCCATCCCAATAATATGAAGTAAGCTATAGTCAACCTCAACTGAAATGAGCTCCAAGGAGGTCAAGGTCGCCCTGTGCGGTGGTGCCATATTTTTACCAAAACAAACCTATTAGAAAACGGGAAACCAAGCAACGTTCTCTTCTATCACATTTAGAAGGGAAACTTGAAATAAATGTAAAAGACGTTTTTATGTCTGGAAAGGTTATTGGTATTCTTGTATAAAAGTTACAGAAACGAAATAATAGGTAGGCTATATTTGTATATAATTACATGAATAGACTCTTTATATAATTACATGAATAGACTTTCCATTAACCCCTTCTTTACCGGCAATGTCTATATAGTTTTATGGTAGCTACTGTTAGACAATTTGATCTCAGTCTTTAATGTTTCGCCTTTTTGTCCACACCACCATTGAGGTAAATGTCTGGGCTTCTCAGGTTCATTCTCAGTATCACCAATTTTGTTTAATTTGGAGCAAATTCGCTTCACTGTTGATTCACTCACGTTGGTAGCTTGGGCTGTACGAACAACAGCTTTTGAGGGATCTACCATAGGTCCTCTGTTTCCCTTCTCTCGTTGAAAATACCTATTTACATTGTACAGCATCTCCCTTGCCTGGCTATGAAGATGAGAGTAACTTTTGCGAGTTTTTCCTTCCATGGTGGTCGCGCTATGAATGAGGGTTAGTGACCGTCTTACTGGGTGATGTTGTTGTCGTTGTTTGAGACCCTTTAAAGCATGCCATTACTCGTATCCAGCTCTCTCGCTCTCTCTCTCTTTTGATGGGATTACATTGTGCTATATTGCATTTTGGAGATTGTGTATGTATGTGTGTGTTTGTGTGTGTATCTGTACGGGTGTGTGTGAGTGCGTGCGTAGCCAACAGAACCGCATTGACATTACTTGGCAACGTCGCATATCATACCACTCCTTCCATCTATTTATAGCTGTCCCCAGAAAAATGGCAACATGTTCTAAATAGCGTGCCATATGTTGTATAAATTCCTTCTATATATCCTTAAAATGATATGTTTCTTAACACCACATAACCTTTATAAATTGTAATATAATATATATAGTCATAAAAGCTAAAATTAATTTGTTAATAGCCTGAAAAACTAACATTTGTTGTTAAAGCTTTGAATATTTGACAACACAGCACAGGGCGAGGGACACCACCTTGTAGCTCATTTCATAGGAGGATGACTATAGATAACTATGTTGGATTAAAAACGATAGGGAGCTTTAAGATAAAATTGGATAAGCATATGGACGAGAAGGGTTGGGTGTGAAGGGGGATCAGCAGGGTTGGGCCAATCAGCGCTCTGCAGACCCCGTAATCCTGCGTTAATCTCTAACCGTTTTGGTAAGATGATCCTCAGGGTATTAGAGTGTTCAGCCTATAATTGGGCTTTGTAATTGGGGTTGTGTGAGACAGGGATCTGCCTTGCTTAGGCCAATCGGCTTTCTGCAGACTCACATTTTCTTATGTTCTTATGTTCTTATGTCCAGAACACGATAGTGTTTTGAAAATTGTTGTAAGTTTCTTATTTTTCGAAATATCGACCTTTGATGGTGCGGGATATCATCTTTTATCATCATGCAATGCACTATCATAGTACGTTATATTATATGGTCCATATATCGGAAAATAAGAAACAGACAACAATTTTAAAAACACCATCGTGTTCTGGACATATTTATCTACTTCATTCAATTGTTTTCAACAGTAGAGTATATCAGAAAATAATTGAAAACCAGTCTAAACTAAACAATAATTAAATTATTGCTTTACATAATTTGACCTTTCCCTTAGTGTAATTTGCAAGTCTTATTTAAGAGCCATCAGCCATGACAGGAGTTGTGGTTATAAACTGGTGTGTATATTTTCACCGTTACTCTTTACAACCACAACTAATTAATTATCCGATAATCTTGTGAAAACATGGGAAACCGATGGGAATGCCTTTTAATGTTTAAGAATAGAGACCTGAATATTCTGACGATCACACCAGTGAACAGAATTACAAGAAGAATCTGATACCTTAAGCATTTCATATGTAATATTTTGGTTCTCAGGAGCACATACAACAAAATAATGAAGTGTAGGAGCGTATCATTTATAGCAATTAAAGCAGGACAATAATGTTAGACACTGGCACTATATATCTTGGTTTTATGGTCAGTAAAATATTACACCTATTGAATCAAGCTTGCAAGCAATAAGTGATGTGTTTAGTATTTTATCAACTCTGCGAAGCAGAGTGGTACCACGCACACAGATCCCGCCCGTATACTGTGCACCATCAGTCAGCTTGTCTGTCGTCCGTCGTCCGTCCGTCCGGAAACTCCTCCTAGACCGTTCAATGGATTTTCACCAAATTTCACAGATATATTTATTTGGTCAATGCGAAGGTCAGTCAAAAGGAAATGTTCAATTTAACTTAAAGGTTATGGTCAAAAGTCAAGGTTAAAAATAAGGTCAATATTTCATGTGTCTTAGTTTTTACTCAAATTTCTTAATTTTTACTATACAAATTACTGGTAACCTCGATATCGTATTGACCAAATTTTAGATAATTATTCTCAAGGGTAAGGTCAAAGGTCAAAGGTCAAAATATTTGTTTTACTAGTATTTCTTATATTAACTGTTAGATTCTCACTAGACTTACCATGTATGTTCGGAATAATTAGGACAAGGTCTTACAAGAAACTATGTAATTCCATATGAAAGATCAAGTTTACAGGTCAAGGTCAAATAAAAGGTCAATATGCTAATTTCATTACTTTGCATGCAAACTTCACAAAATTTGGCGACAAAGTTGCACTTTAAATGAAAATGAAAATAATAAATTGTGAGACATATCATGAAGGTCAAAGGTCAAGGTCAACTATTCTATAAATGTAAATTAAACTAACTGATGGGTTTTAAGTAAATTAGTCATGCTTATTTTATTTTCCTGGGCAATGTCAATGAAATTTTGTGTTAACTCTTACATAAAGGTCAAGGTCACAGGTCAAGGAAAAAGGTCAACTTACACTTTATTTTTAGTTTGTATTCAAATGTCTTAATTTTCACTATACAAGTTACTGGTAACCTTGATATTGTATTGCACACACTTTAGATAAATATTCTAAAGGGTAAGGTCAAAGTTCAAGGTCAAATGTCAAAATAGTTTTTGTTACCAGTATTTTGTTATACTAACTGTTAGATTCTCACTAGGCTTACTCTGTATATTCGGAATACCTAGGCCAAGGTCATACAATAAACTATTTGATTCCATATGAAAGGTCAACGTCACAGGTCAAGGTCAAATAAAAGGTCAGTATGCTATTTTCTGTACTTTTCATGCAAGCTTCACAACATTTGGTGAGATAGTTGCGCTCTAAGTGAAAAGGAAAATAATAAATGTTGAGACATATGAAGGTCAAAATAAAGGTAAAAGATCCAGGTCAACTATTCTATTAATATATATGAAACTAACTGATGGGTTTTAATGAAATTAGGCATGCTTATTTGATTTTCATGGGCAATGTCAATGCAAAAAAAAAAAATCTCTTACATAAAGTCACAGGTCAAGATCAATGGACAACTTTTATAATTTATTCAAAAAGATTACTCAAATTTTAGAAAAACTGGCTGTGTTATGGCTTATTACTTAAATATCATATATAACAAATTTCACATAAATATTTTAATAGTTAAGGTCAGAGGTCAAGGTCAAAACAAGAGTATTTGTCATTTTCCCTAAACTCCTCCTTGATTTGTTAATGTATTGTCATCAAATTATACAGGCAAATTCAGTTGGTCAATGCGACGACCATCCAAATATATGTATTTTATTTCTAGTCTAAGGTCACAGTATATGATCACTATAATTTTGTAATCAATAAGTTTGTATACAAATTACACCAAATTCATAATGCTAGTTAATACGAACATTTATATAAAGCTAACTAAATCCTTGATAATAAATTCTATGGTAGAAGGCTAGGTCAAAGGTCAAGGTTTTAAGGTCGAAATATGATTTTTACTAGTATTTCTTATTTAATGAAAGATTCTCATTAGGCATATCATGCATATTCAGAATGCCTAGAGCAAGGTCATATAAGAATAAACATAATTCCACTTGATAGGTCAAGGTCACAGGTCAACGTCAAATATAAGGTCAATGTGCTAATTTCTTTACTATTCATGTAAACTTCACAAAATTCATTGAGACAGTTGTGCTTTAAGGGAAAATTTAAACATTAAATGTTTAGACATCATGAAGGTCAAGATGAAGGTCAAGGTCAACTATTCCTTTAATAACTCTGAAACTAACTGATCATCTTTAATTAAATTTGACACACTTATTTGATTTTCTAGGGTTACATCAAAGCAAACAAAAATATAATCCTACATAAAGGTCAAGGTCACAGGCCAAGGTCATAAGCTAACCTTCATCATAAAAAAATCAATTTTCGATAAGCTGACGACTGTTAGTTGGATTTTATTTTAAAAACATATATTTCAATCATATATACTGTATATATTATAATACTTAAGGTTAAAGGTCAAGGTCAAAGAACAAAAGAACAGTGTTAATGTTTTTCTTTAAACTCTTCCTGGACTGTTTAACCCTTTGTGTACCGGTGACGTCTCTTTTTATTGTATTCTAGCTATAATTAGACGATTTTGTGGAGCTTATGAAGGATCTTGGGTAGTAAAAAGGGTTAAGATAGTTGAAAGCCTGCTAATTTTATGGAGGCCATTCATAATCGTCACCTATTTTTGCTGGGAAATTTGATTGGTCAATGCAACAATTGTCCAAATTTTGTGTTTTTGTTATTCAAAGGTCAAGGTGAATGGTGAAGGTCACAGATTATAGTCACTATTTCTTTCTTATATATATTTAATACTTGAATTACACCATATTCAAAATGCTACAACATAGTGTTACGCTGACCTTATTATAGATAAATATTCCAATGGTTAAGATTCAATGTGATCATATATGTAATAATTATATATATATATACTCCCAGGTGGACATGAACCACCAACAGTTAGGACGAGTGTCCATGCTTTAATCCACTGCACACAAGTATCCTTTATTCGCTGTGGTATAGTGGATTGAAGTATGGGCACTTGTTCTGACTGTCGGTGGTTCAAGTCCGGCTGTGAGTATATAAACATTTAGTAGCTAATGTGTATTTGCAATATATAATTATATATACCCGTGTATATATATACAGTATACAGTATATATTGTTACGTCCCTCGAAACTCCGAACCTGCTCAACCCTTCCTGAAGCCTCATCCAACCAACTCTACCTCTACATGGAGCTTCAAAGCACCACACTCCGAGCCTGCTCAACCCTTCCTGAAGCCTCATCCAACCAACTCTACCTCTACATGGAGCTTCAAAGCACCACACTCCGAGCCTGCTCAACCATTCCTGAAGCCTTATCCAACCAACTCTACCTCTACATGGAGCTTCAAAGCACCACACTCCGAGTCTGCTCAACCCTTCCTGAAGCCTCGTCCAACCAAATCTACCTCTACATGGAGCTTCAAAGCACCACACTCCGAGCCTGCTCAACCCTTCCTGAAGCCTCGTCCAACCAAATCTACCTCTACATGGAGCTTCAAAGCACCACACCAGCGCCATGAACCTTTGTATATACTCTTCAATGATCGTTAACTCGCCCCGCACCACTAGGGGGCGAGTTTCTTTTCTTAGTGACCAGCTCTTTCCCGAGTCTATGAGTGATCTTATTTTTAGACTAACTTCAGTGTTACTTGGACTATAGCTCGGGATGGTGTCTCTGTGAATACCTGGAGTACAGTCGGGTTGTTACTTACCTTCTCTTCAACCTACCAACTAGAGAGTGTGATGCCTAGGCTAACAATCCTCATTAACCGGGATTGAGCACGTGACTATATTTCAATGTCATAATTTCATGTTTTTAGTTTATAATATTTGTTTATGTATTTATATTTATTTGTTTTTATTTGTAAGTTATAACAAATATTTTACTTTTAATATTTAATCACTCTGTAAATAATTATATTAGTAATTCAAATTTCTTGTAATTATATTAATCTTTAACTTTACTTTACTTTAATAATAATAATAATAAGAAGAATAATAATTAAATTATTTCTTGGTTTTGAAATCCTATTAGAATAGGCTTTAATGAAGCTTGGTTGGTTAACCCTTGAACATATACTATAAAACTAGCTAAGAACTGGAATATTAATGAAGTAACTCTATAAGAATAATATCCCTATAAGAAATCTACCCATACCATATCTACTGAATACCTACCTATCAAATTCAGTCTCTTGTACGGTTTGAAGTTCCCATACTTCTAGAGTCTTGAGGCCAAATAATTTAAGATTACAATATTTGTTGAGCAATACTTCGAATTGTTACAAGTGGGGGCCTGTCCGGGATCTCTTGTTCATTTGATCAATTAATCAAGTTTCATTAAGTCTAATTGATATAATTGTAATATTTTTTTTGTCTTAAGACTTGAACATTGAAATTTATCACTATGCTATAGTCCTTTTTGTTTTATTGTTCGCGCTGCTTAAATAATTCCTTTTATGTTGGTTTACGTAGCTGGGTAATATTACATTATTGTAGAAATTTAAGAGACTATCATTTATTCACCATTTGTAGTTTCAAAGTGACACTCATCAAATACCTCGTACTCATCCATACCTGTTTATATATTAAATACCTTGACAGACGGTAGCGGGAATATCAGAGTATCCTCATGTGAAGGTAGTTAACCTACCGCACATCGGTCATTCACCTGAATCCCCATTTAATGTCAGTGTAGGATGTACCTCTCATACTCGTCTTCCATTAGAATACCAAACTCTGGAGAGACCGAACATGATCACCATCTTCTAATAATTTGAATAAGTAGAAGTAGGATCTTGCTGCATATAGCTCTCTCATGCCACTCTTCTTATTCTATTTTTTGGGGATCTTGTATCCCTTTTATACTTTTGTTTAAGAAATGCGGGATAGTTCAGAGTTTACTTTCTTGCGTTCTTGTCTGTCGGAGGAGATTAGTGTCTTTGCCTGAAACATTGGTATGAAAATCATTGCTGGTATATACTTGCCCAATATCCTTGCCTCTGATCCATAGTTTTCGTAGCAACTGTTGAGTATCTAGTATGTACCAGTCTGTGCTGCTCATATCCAATTCATGTGTAGGTTTTGAGTTTTTTTTTCTTATTTTTGCCACTCTTATGTTTAGTTGAGCGGTAGCCTTCGCAACCCTAATTAAATCTTTCAAAATGACTGAAATGTTTAGATTAAAAGCGTTTTGTAATGAGCCCTCTCTTGACAAACTCTTAAATCAAGTGATTTCTACGGATGAATGGAAGTATATTGCTTTTCACTTTGACATACCTTTTGAGAGTTCACATACTAAAGAAATTATCAAAAACATAGTCATAGAAGAATTAGTTTCTAGAGAATTCTTACCGTCTGAAGCCGTAGATGATTTTACTCCAGCTAGTCTTTCTATGCATAAATCTATGATAGATGATGAGGATACACAAAGTGAAACACCTGAGACTTGATAGATCAAATCAGGATGTATGGTCAGGAGAGCGCCTAGCCTTTGAAAGGGAACGGTTAGCCATACTTCAGCAGGAAAAGGAAAAAGATAGGCAGTTAGAACTTCTTAAGCTACAAAAGCAGGAACAGTTTGAGAATGCAAACAGACAGTTAGAAATAGCAAAAATCCAAAACCTAGAAGAAACCAAAAAACTCGAGGCAGAAAGGCTAGAGCTAGAGAAACTGAAGAAGTCTTTCAACTTAGCTAAGAATATCTCCTTAGTTCCAACTTTCAATGAGAAAGATCCGGAAGCTTCTTTCCAGACTTTTGAAAAGACCGCTGCACACCTTAAATTAATGGCCTAAGGAGGAGTAGACGTGGCTACTTCATCCTAAATTAGTAGGAAAAGCTTCCACTATTTTCTCTAACCTTGAAAACATTGATGATTATGAGTTTGTAAAGAAAGTAATTCTTGATCCATATTCTATAACCCCTGACAGTTATCGTATACAGTTTAGAAACTACTGCAAGCCTGAAACGCACACATACTTAGAGTTTGCAATGGAAAAAGTTTCGAATGTTTAAGAAGTGGCTGGACTCTTCCCGTATCACCGCATTCACAGACTTCGTTAACCTGATGGTCCTTGAAGAATGAAGCAAAGACTACCACTCAATATCCTGGTGTACGTTGAGGAGAAGGGTGAAAGTGACCTCACTAAGAGTGCCAAGTTGGCAGATTCTTATGCTTTAATTCACAGGGGCATTCCAAACCGAGACAAGTCTAGGACACCAACTGTTAGATTCCCCTCTAGTAATTACCCTGTGTCTGAAGTCTGCTCGCTGCAAAGTTCTTCAAATCCCACATCAAAAGATCAAAAAAGAAATGAGGAATTTTGTACATATTGTAAAAGGACAGGGCATAACATCCTTCAATGTCAACACCCTAGCTGTAAAACTTCATCTGCCTACAAACTCACTATTGCCACTTCTCGTTCACCATCTGTCATACCAACTGGGAAACCAGTGACATGCATTCAATCAATTGAGTCATCTGATCTTTTCTCTGCTTTCAAGGTTCCAGGAACCGTCTCCACTCTTGAACATTCCAGGGAATATCCAGTCACAATCTGAGGGATACAGGCTCAGCCCAGAGCATATTAGTAAAGAAAGCATTGCCCTTGGTTGAGACTAGATATACAGGGGAAGTTAGCCAGCTTAATTTCTTGAATTCAAATAAAGTAGTTAACATGGCTGAAATAGTGCTTAACAGTGGGTTACTCCGGGGAACGATTAAAGTAGCCATCCTTGAGCAGGACCTTCCTGTGCCTGGAGTTTCCTTCCTTCTGGGAAATGACTTGGCTGGAGATGGGCTGATCCCTGCCTTGAAGTTGAGAGAAGCTCCCTTACTTACCAGTCCTACAGAGAGGATGGATAAAGAGACACCTCATATATTCCCTGTATGTGCAGTTACTCGTTCTCAAAACTTAGTATCCCATGACTCTCCCTCTAAATCAAGTCAGGAGACATTGTTCACTCAGATCATGTCTAAAGAGAATCTCATTAAAGCTCAAGAATCTGATGAAACTCATGCAAAATTTAGACATGTTGCTGATTACACTAATGTAAATGGAAAGAATCCAAGCATTTACTATCATGATGGAGTTCTCATGCGTAGCTTCCACACACCTGATAAGCCTGACACAGATACATGGTCTACTACACATCAAATCATCATCCTTTCATCCATCCGTTCTTCTGTCATGGACCTAGCTCATGATAAACTAGCAGGACACCTAGGTCAAAACAACACCTACAGGAAAATACTAAATCATTTTTTTTGGCCAGGAATGAAGAAAGATGTGTCTAACTTTGTCCATTCTTGTCACACTTGCCAACTGGTGGGTAAGCCAAATGAAGTAATCTCCAAAGCACCTTTTAAGCCTATCCCTGTCACGTCAGAGCCCTTTGAAAAAATAGTCATAGATTGTGTAGGACCCCTTCCCAAAACAAAGAGGAAACCAATATCTTTTGACTGTCATGTGTGCCGCTACCCGATACCCTGAAGCTTTCCCTTTGAAGAACATTAAGGCCAAAACCATTGCCTCTCACTTATTGCATCTTTTCACTAAAGTAGGCATTCCAAAAGATATCCAAAGTGACCAGGGATCTAACTTTACCAGTGAGCTGATGTGTCAAGTAATGACAGAGTTAGACGTGCAAAAACATTTGTCCACAGCGTACAGACCTCAGACACAGGGTTGCCTTGAACGTTTCCATCAGAGTTTTAAGAGTATGATAAAGAAGTACTGTTTTGAGACTGAGAAAGAGTGGGATGAAAGCATTGACTTTCTTCTTTTTGCTGTTAGGGAATGCCCCCAGGAGTCGCTAAGTTACTCCCCCTTTGAGTTGTTGTATGGACGTCAGATCAGAGGCCCTTTGAAGGTCCTGAAAGATCATTGGTTCAATACAGTTTCTGATAATCCCTCACGCACTGTGTCAGAGTACACAAATGCTTTGAAACTTAAAATGTCTAAAGTGCGAACTCTTGCCCTAGATAATTTGGAGAAAATCAGTCAAAAATGAAAACTCGCTATGATCTCAAATCTGAAAACCGTACTTTCAATTCTGGAGTGTTACGTCCTGGGATATATAAACACTGGGCTCTTTCTATTGGACTAGGTATGCGGCAACAAGCAACAACGGAAAACGCTAGATCCAACCGTAATCTATAAACCCAGGCAACAAACCACCCTAAACCGTCAAGAGTCCTGCCTGGACAACAAGGTATCCTATGACTCGGTTACAGGGTGCACGCACTATAGACTGCCGATAGTCAAGCAGGCTATATGAAAGATCACACAATTAAGTTGACTTAAAGCTTCAAGGAAAAGATAGATAACGGAATTAAATTGCAGAAACAATTTAATAACAAACTAGAAGAAAGTACATTTAACGTTTCGTTAATTAATACAACTAATCACCCCTGCGTGAAAGAAGGTGAAAGCGAACAGTCCTCAAAACATCGTACCGGTAGACAAGATGCGGGGTTCTAAACTGCATGCGGCTACTGTAGGATCTGATGCTTAGCAAAGAAAGTACGTTACGGATTTAGAGAACTCTCAACTCATAAGCAGGAATAAATACTAGTGATAGGACCTACGGTGTATAATGGCATAGGTATAATTAAATAAAGGCAGCAACTCGCAACATAACCACATACAGGTGTGCTTCTCACTCTTAGTCAGGCAAGCCTGCTCGGACAGAGTCTCTAAGCCACACCCTGACTCACAATGCTCACAAAAACGGTAAACTGTGGCACAATAACAAGCATACAGAAATAATAAACCCCTAGCTGTTAATCTGCCAGGTGGCAGAGGTCTAGCTGGAAGGATATAGGCTTCGGATACCCGGGCTGAGCCACCTGCTCTAGCCTAGGGACGTTCCCAAGTCTGTGCGCCAAATTACTCTAATTGAAAGGGTGCTCTCTTGAGAGACTCAGATCGCAAGTATCTGACTATCTCCTGGCGACCCTAAAACAAAAGCAAGACGTGCTAGCGCAGTGCTGAGTGGACTAGGCAAGGGCCCTCACACAACACAACACTAGACACACAGGGACACAGACAAGAAAATGCCCCCAGACTCCCACGGGTATCCTAGTAAAGTCGTGCGGGTCCACAGGACTCGCACCAGCAAACTTTACTTAAAGGATCGCAAAAAGCCTCCCCTCCGGTCTAGCCCCTGCTAACCTGACACAAGAACACACTAGCAAGCATGAAACCACCAAATATGAGACAACAAAAAAGCTTCCTAGGTCTCATTAACAATTACATCTCCTCATAAAGCCCAAAATCCTATCTAATTATCTGAGAGCTCGTCGTTAATACAATAATAGATATAAGGTCTATCAAGGGGATGGGATAATTAAATAGATTGGTGAAGTAGTGGAAGGAAGGTATACAAAGTAAGAGAGAAAGTTTCTAAGTGGGGTTGAGAGGGATAGATATCAAGGGGGTCCGAAGGGTACGACAGTGAGGTGAGCTCTGAGTCTTGAATCTGTCTGGACCCCGCCCTAGGCATGCAGAATACATCCCAGGCTTGGCAACACTCAACACAGTTGCCGGGTCAAAATCGTCTACCCCGTGCGTGAGTCGAAACTAAGCCTAACGTTGCGAACAAATGCATGTGGCATATCAGGCTCGTCCCAAGCTAGACTCTCCGCGCGAAGCAACGTCCCCCAGCCGGTCTCTCTCTCCCGCTCGGCTCCTCCCACTCTCACTAAACTTACATCTTATATATTATAATGAAACAATCAACTATCGAGAATAAAATATACTAAGATGCATTGGTTAAGAATAAGGGCAGCTACAAGCTGTGAAACAACATAAGAATATCCCAGACATTAGTTACATTGTCGTAGGATATATACTAAGGAAAAGCCGGCCGGCCGGCTGCCGCCAGCCGGTTTCTAAACGGCTGGGCAGCCGATGCGCGCGCATGCCCGCATGTGGCTACTATGCAGAAGCGTCATACCTCCCCCAAGATATAAGACCCTTGACTAAGTTCTTCATATCTAACTGAAAGCTTCTCATAGTACCACACACTGTTGCGACACAAGGCACTATATATAAAAAAAATATAGACTGTTGCGCTCCACCGAGCAAGTTCAACTAACTTAGCGACAATAAGCGAAAACATTCAACTTAGATACTGCTACAACATCTTATACAAAATTCTACACGTTATAAAAAATATAGAGTTTTTATAAGGTTTTTGTTTTTTTAATTTGTTTTTTTCGGCTGAACTACAGTGACAGCCTATTTTCCTCCACACTCAACCCTCAATCCTGTGGCTGTCTAACCAACATCATCCACCCTTGATAGACAATCCGCTATCACGTTATCAGAACCGGCAATATGGCGTATGTCCAGATTATACTCCTGAAGCATGAGTGACCACCTGGTCAGCCTCATATTCCGGTTATGAAACTGATTCAAGAATTTCAGAGGGTGATGATCGGTATAAACCACTACGACTGGTCCGAAAGCAGGAACATATACATCGAAGTGCCTGAGCGCCAGCACTATCGCCAGGAGTTCTTTTTCAATTACAGAGTAATTCCTTTGTGCACTATTGAATTTTTTACTGTAAAAACTCACTGGATGTTCGATACCTTCATCATCTGTCTGTAACAAGACAGCCCCAGCCCCTACGCCACTGGCATCAGTCGCCAGCTGAAAAGGTCTGCTGAAGTCCGGGGCCCTGAGTATGGGGTGGGTACATAACAGGTGTTTCACCAAGGAAAACGCCTCTGCACACTCAGGAGACCACCGGAACTTCTTTTCCTTAGATAATAAGTCAGTTAAAGGTGCAAGTACAGTCGAATAGCCTTTGATGAAGCGACGATAATAGCCTATCATACCTAGAAACCGCATGATTTGTTTCTTAGTCGTAGGCTGGGGAAACTGATCGATGGCTTTGATCTTTGTCTGTGGAGGGCACACCTGACCCATCCCCACCTCGAACCCTAGGTACAAAACTGTGGCTTTGACAAAATCGCACTTACCCAGGTTTACCACCAAACCTGCTTAATTCAGTTTATTAAAAAGCTGTCCGATGTGAGCACAGTGACTGTTAAAATCATCATCGTATATTATGACATCATCTAGGTACACCGTACAGTTGGGAATGTCGGCTACAATGTCGTTCATTAATTTCTGAAACGTTGCAGGGGCATTTTTCAGCCCGTATAGCATAACATGGCAACGATATGTGGCACCGTCCACCACAAACCCACACACCTCTCGCGCTCGCTCAGACAAGGGCACTTGCCAATAACCCTTAACAAGGTCTATCTTAGTGAGGAACTTGGCTTTTCCTATCTTATCCACACTGTTGTCCACGCGAGGGAGAGGGTAGGCATTTGTGGGGGTTAAACCATTCAACCTGCGGAAATCTATACAAAACCGCACCTTGCCATCTGGTTTGGGCTGCAGTGTGACTGGGGAAGTCCACCTTACTGCACCCTCAGAAATCAGCCCACGTTTCAGCATATAATCCAGCTCTTCCCTAAGTGCTGGTAATTTAATAGGGGGAACACGGTATGGCACTGATTTAAAGGGCGGGTGGTCCCCAACATCAACATCGTGCACCGCTTGAGTAGTGAGGCCAGGATGCTCCACGAAAACAGCTGGGTTTGAATCAAACTAGTGCTGCACAGCTACACGCTGTTGCTCAGGCAGGTGCAATATCAACTTGTGAGCCACTTGTCTAGAATTCCCCGCCCACTGATCCGCGGAAACATGACAATCCCAATTATCCTCCCCCGCAGCTTGACTGTCCCTTCCTCCTTCTCCACCACGATCGCTGCAGATCAACACCGGGACAGTGAGAGGCTCGGAGGGGCGCCTCACATACTCTTTCATCAGATTTACATGGCAAAGTTGGTTCTTTTTCTTACGATCAGGAGTAGCTACTAAATAGTCGAGATCAGAAACCTTCCTTACAACCCGATACGGACCAGAATACTTGGCAGACAAGGGGTGTCCCACCAGAGGCAGTAGTATCAGTACCTCCTGATCTACTTCAAACTCCCTCAGCTTCACCTTCTGGTCGTATCTGTCCTTCATCTGAGCTTGTGAACTCTTAAGGTTCGGACCTGCTACCTCCAAACTCTTTAGCATTCTATCACGGCTTTCAACTACATACTTTAGAAGCGAGCATGGCTTTGTGACTCCCTCCCATATCTCCCTGACCCTGTCTCCAAAAACCAACTCGTTCGGGCTAAATCCCAAGCTCTCCCCAGGTACTTCTCTCGCAGCAAATAAAACGTATGGGAGACCTAGATCCCAGTCCTTCCCATTTTCCATGCAATAACACCGCAACATACTCTTGAGAGTCGAGTGCCACCTTTCCAAAACTCCCTGACTCTCGGGATGGTAGGCAGATGACACCACAGACACTATCCCATGTTGCTGCATGGTCTGCTTAAACAGAGCAGAAGTAAAATTGGATCCCTGATCAGACTGAATCTCCTGAGGGTAGCCATAACGAGAGAAATATAAAAGTAGGTTTTTGACAACAGTCTTAGCCATCCCGTTGCGCATGGGGTAAGCATCTGGATACCGTGTTGCTACATCCATTACAGTTAGTAAAAATGTATTGCCGGCAGTAGTGGGGGGCAATGGGCCAACCATATCGATAACTACTTTGCTGAAGGGCGGCCCAATGACAGGGATGGGTTGTAACGGGGCTCTCGGGATGACCTGATTGGGTTTCCCAAGAACTTGACAAGTGTGACACTGTGACACCCATGACACAACACTCGCCTTTAACCCAGGCCACCAGAAAAGCTTTCTCAGAGCTGCCTCCGTCTTACGTGCCCCCAGGTGCCCTGCCAAAGGCACATCATGAGCTAATCTCAATAAGCTCTCACGGCACACCCTCAGTACTACTAACTGATCCACTAATCCTGACCCGCCATCCCACTGTTTCTTGGGATCCTGATGTCTCCGATACAAGATCCCCTCGGACAAGAAAAAATCACCAGTCTGTGCATCCCCATCGCTCTCCAGTTCGATAGCACCATTACCACACGCCCTGACTTCAGGATCTTCCAGCTGCAAGGAATATATATCAGCAGGTGCGAGATAATCCAAGTTCATCTTAAATAATTTATTTCCACCTCCGATGTCCCGCTGAGCCATCCTTTCCTCACGCTGCGCATAACGATGCTGTCACAGAGTCTCTTCCTGCCCTGCACCTGCACCAGCGGTGACAGGCCCCGGGGCCTCTCCAGACTCTAACATAGGTGCCAATAATGAATCACCAAGAAACACTGCCGGCTCAAAACTCTCCAATTGACCAACACTTCCCGTTTTCTTGTGACCTTTCCTCCGCGGTTTGATAGACTGAGGTGGTGGCTGCAAGGCTCCGGATGTCTGAGAACGCGTCACAACACACGCCATAGTTTGTACGCTACACTTCTCAACCCACTCCTGTTCCTCCCTACTAACGTCGGCCGCCTTCTCGGCAACGACCAAGGGTGAAACCTTAGAAGCAGGCACCGCAAAGTCGTTGCCGAGGAGGAGGTCGACGCCCCCAACAGGCAAGTTCTCTACAATTCCTACATCCAGCTCCTTTGCCACACCACCCACCTCCAGTTCCATCCGCACCAGCGGGTAGGACTTCGTAGCATTGATCTCCTGAACTACCACCACCCGAGCAGCGTTAATCGGTCTACCAGTAAAGTTCCTTAACAAGGTCTGAGAAGCCCCAGTATCACGCAATAGCTTAACTCCTCGCCTTTCGCCAGCCCACCTCACAAAACCATGCCCTCTATGACTTCCAAAGACGTCGCGGACAGGGTTCGAGCCTTCCGGACTCTTGAACACAGGCTGTGTCCCAACCTCTGACGAACTACCCTTGGCAAACTCAGAAGATATAGGCGACACCCCTATGCTGCGGGCCAATGACACAACCTTGTTTGGTGGCTTGTTCGGACAAGCATTTGCAAAGTGACCCTCCTTGTGACATGCAAAGCACTCTTTACTCTTTGGTTTCCCTTGGGAGTGGGAGGTACCATTAGACTTCTTATACGGGACGGTATTTGGTTTATGTTCAGTTTTATTGTCAGTGCTACATGGTTTTGTGTATTTATGTGTATCAAAATTCTTGGGAGGGGGAGGGGTACGATCCTTTGCACCCGACTCACTCCTAGCAGCTGCTTCGCACCCTCGAATTAATGACAGTCGGCGGTCAGCCATTTCTGCTGCCTCCTGGAGAGTTCTAGGATTGTTTTCCTTTATATTTAATGTTAAGTCCCCGCCTGTGCACTTAAAGAACTGCTCCAAGAGAACCAGCTCACTCAACTCCTCAAAAGTAGCTGCCCTCTCAGAACGCAGCCAATGTCGTAGTGCATCAGACAAGTCCCGGGCGTGTTCTAGGAAGGTACTATCCTTGCCCTTAGTAACACCCCGAAACTTCAAGCGGTAAGTTTCTGGTTGTAACTCATAGGCCTTCTTTAGCTCATCATAAACTACACAGGACTCTAAAGGTAGTGCATCATACGCTTTTAGCCCCTTTCCTAGGAGTCTTGATGAAACTAATGCTGCCCACTTTTCCTGAGGCCACTGGTGTTCCTGACACTTCTTCTCAAATCACATAAAAAACTCAGTCACACATGATTCATCGAACACAGGAACTAGTTTAAGCAGGTGCGACAATGATTGGTCCCGATGTCTGTTACCTCCCCCAATACTTCGCCCTGTTACCTCCACTCGAGATCTCTACAGCTCCCTGTCAGCCCGATACCTAGTAGACTCTGCCTGCAGTTCAGCCTCTCGTATAGCTGTTCTCTCTGCGGCCTCAGCCTGAGCTCTAGCAACCTCAGCCTGCACACTAGCCCGTCTCTCGGCAGCCTCAACCTGACCTCTAGCCTGTCTTTCGGTAGCCTCAACCTTGGCCATCTCAAGCCGAAACAACAAATCTGGAGTCAACTCTTGAGGAGGGGAAGATGCATTTACTGGAGAGGGTCCCTGTGATTGAATTCCACGCTGCCATTGACCATCAACTTGGGGGTATGTACTAAATTCAGGCACCCTGACGTTTGATACGGGGATAGAGTGGAGGGGGGGCTGGGGACCGGGGTCCCCAGTCGCCTCTCCACCCAGGTCTCTCCCTTCTAAACCCAATATCAAAGTCCTCAGCTGATCTTTCCTCATGCCACTTAAACCCTGGTGACCCTGAAGACCTGCCACACACTTTAAGCCATACTTATTCAGCTTCAACACCCTGGCAGCGGTAAGGGGCACCTCTATAAATCTTCTAGCATCCTCCTCGCTATCGACTAGCCACTCCACAGGTCTTTCTCCCTCCGAGCCCGTATCGTGACCTGACCCATCACTGTGTTCTGATGTATTAGACATGTTTGTGTACTGCAGTAATTATCACGGTTATAGAATGTGCCTTATCTCCTATGCAAGTATGTATATCTATCTATCTATCTATCTATTGCCTGACGCCGTGATCCCCGAAGGGGTGGCCACGAACGAACCGCCCCCATGCACCTCTGTCCCCAGTCAGTCGACGCCCCTCCCCCCAACCAGCACCGCCTTCGTTCATGTAGTTCCTCACTCCATCCTTCCACCTCATATTCGGTCTACCTCTCCCCCTCTGTCCCTCCACCTCGCTCTCATACACCCTCTTAGTCATTCTCTCGCTTTCCGTATGTTCCATATGGCCGAACCATCTCAAGTTGTTCCTTTTCACACTTTCCAGCACATCTACCTCCACACCACACCTCCTTCTTACTTCCTCATTAGTCTGTCTTCCCTCCATGTAACTCCGCACGCACTCCTTAAGTAATTCATTTCCACTGCTCTCACTCTTGGTCTGAGTCTCTCAACCAACGTCCATGCTTCGCTTCCGTAAGTCAGTGTCCGGATTACCACACTGTCATGCAAGGACTTCTTCACTTCCATACTGACCCCCCTATTATTTGTTTCTGCTTTTAGCGTTCCTACAACCCTCTTCCCCTGTTGTACCCTCTCCCGCACCTCTTCATCCATATCCCATCTTTACTCAACACACTGCCCAGATACTTAAAAGAGTTGACGATCTCCATAGCCTGACCGTTCAGCTTCACCTCACACTCTGTGACTTCACCCCTTTCGAAGACCATAACCTTGCTCTTCCCATATTTACCTTCAAATTCCGTTTTTCGCACACTGTTCCAAACTCATTTACCAGACCCTGCAACTCCCATTCATTATCACTCATCAGAACTGTATCATCCGCAAACAGCAGTATAGGTAGCTTCCACTCAATTCCCTCCTTTCAGCGATACACCAACATCCACTGCTCTTGATAGTATTTCTTTCATAACTCCATCCATATATACAGTAAACAACCACGGGGACATCACACACCCCTGTTTCAAACCAACATTCAGGTCAAAGAACTCGCTCTGCTCACTCTCCACACGTACTGCCGCCTTTGCACCCTCATACATGCTCTTCACTGCTTTCAGCAACTTGCCCTCTACTCCGTATATTCTAAGTACTTTCCACAAACCTTCTCTATCCACTCTGTCATAGGCCTTCTCCAAGTCCATAAAGGCAACATACACCTTTTGTTTCTTCTCCAGATACTTCTCCACAACACAATTCAGGGTAAAAATCTGATCTATGTATATACTAATGTTATTTAAAGTCTTTAATGTGTTATATTGGTTGCTCCAAAACAAAACTATGTCCACTGTATTCCTCTAATCATAAGGAATCTCAAAACAAATGACCACTATATTCCTCTGTTCAGTAAATCCTATGCAAGGTCGCCATTTGTTACGTCCTGGGATATATAAACACTGGGCTCTTTCTATTGGACTAGGTATGCGGCAACAAGCAACAACGGAAAACGCTAGATCCAACCATTCTCTATAAACCCAGGCAACAAACCACCCTAAACCGTCAAGAGTCCTGCCTGGACAACAAGGTATCCTATGACTCGGTTACAGGGTGCACGCACTATAGACTGCTGATAGTCAAGCAGGCTATATAAAAGATCACACAATTAAGTTGACTTAAAGCTTCAAGGAAAAGATAGATAACGGAATTAAATTGCAGAAACAATTTAATAACAAACTAGAAGAAAGTACATTTAACGTTACGTTAATTAATACAACTAATCACCCCTGCGTGAAAGAAGGTGAAAGCGAACAGTCCTCAAAAACATCGTACCGGTAGACAAGATGCGGGGTTCTAAACTGCATGCGGCTACTGTAGGATCTGATGCTTAGCAAAGAAAGTACGTTAAGGATTTAGAGAACTCTCAACTCATAAGCAGGAATAAATACTAGTGATAGGATCTACAGTGTATAATGACATAGGTATAATTAAATAAAGGCAGCAACTCGCAACATAACCACATACAGGTGTGCTTCTCACTCTTAGTCAGGCAAGCCTGCTCGGACAGAGTCTCTAAGCCACACCCTGACTCACAATGCTCACAAAAACGGTAAACTGTGGCACAATAACAAGCATACAGAAATAATAAACCCCTAGCTGTTAATCTGCCAGGTGGCAGAGGTCTAGCTGGAAGGATATAGGCTTTGGATACCCGGGCTGAGCCACCTGCTCTAGCCTAGGGACGTTCCCAAGTCTGTGCGCCAAATTACTCTAATTGAAAGGGTGCTCTCTTGAGAGACTCAGATCGCAAGTATCTGACTCTCTCCTGGCGACCCTAAAACAAAAGCAAGATGTGCTAGCGCAGTGCTGAGTGGACTAGGCAAGGGCCCTCACACAACACAACACTAGACACACAGGGACACAGACAAGAAAATGCCCCCAGACTCCCACGGGTATCCTAGTAAAGTCGTGCGGGTCCACAGGACTCGCACCAGCAGACTTTACTTAAAGGATCGCAAAAAGCCTCCCCTCCGGTCTAGCCCCTGCTAACCTGACACAAGAACACACTAGCAAGCATGAAACCACCAAATATGAGACAACAAAAAAGCTTCCTAGGTCTCATTAACAATTACATCTCCGCATAAAGCCCAAAATCCTATCTAATTATCTGAGAGCTCGTCGTTAATACAATAATAGATATAAGGTCTATCAAGGGGATGGGATAATTAAATAGATTGGTGAAGTAGTGGAAGGAAGGTATACAAAGTAAGAGAGAAAGTTTCTAAGTGGGGTTGAGAGGGATAGATATCAAGGGGGTCCGAAGGGTACGACAGTGAGGTGAGCTCTGAGTCTTGAATCCGTCTGGACCCCGCCCTAGGCATGCAGAATACATCCCAGGCTTGGCAACACTCAACACAGTTGCCGGGTCAAAATCGTCTACCCCGTGCGTGAGTCGAAACTAAGGCTAACGTTGCGAACAAATGCATGTGGCATATCAGGCTCGTCCCAAGCTAGACTCTCCGCGCGAAGCAACGTCCCCCAGCCGGTCTCTCTCTCCCGCTCGGCTCCTCCCACTCTCACTAAACTTACATCTTATATATTATAATGAAACAATCAACTATCGAGAATAAAATATACTAAGATGCGTTGGTTAAGAATAAGGGCAGCTACAAACTGTGAAACAACATAAGAATATCCCAGACATTAGTTACATTGTCGTAGGATATATACTAAGGAAAAGCCGGCCGGCCGGCTGCCGCCAGCCGGTTTCTAAACGGCTGGGCAGCCGACGCGCGCGCATGCCCGCACGTGGCTACTATGCAGAAGCGTCACAGGAGAAAAAGTGCTCCTTTTTCTGCCCATTCCAGGTCATCCTCTTAAAAGTAAATATTCTGGACCATACATCATAACTCAGAAGTTGTCTGATCTCAATTACGTAGTGAAAACTCCAGATCGTCGGAAATATAGCCGACTTGTCCATGTCAATCAAATCAAACCTTACGTTGAAAGGTTACTAGAGGAGAATACACCTTGCCTAATTGTAAATACTGCAATGAAGTCTGAGGAGTTGCCTAAGGAGAGTGATGCTGAAGTGATTGCAGAGGTTTATCTTCCTTCCCCTTGTGGCAATCCCAAAAATAGTGAAGTGTTGCAGCATTTAGATGAGTACTTGCATGAGATATCACCTTCTCATAGAAATGACCTTCAGTCGGTACTTTTGAAGTTTCCTTCGGTCACCTCAGATATCCCTGGTTTTTGCAACTCCCAGCTTCACGATGTAGTCCTACTTTCCTCAGATGTTAGACCTATTAAACAATCCGCTTATAGGTTAAATCCTCAGAAGCAAAATATCATGAAGAAAGAAATTGAGTTTATGCTGGAACACGACTTTATAGAACCCAGTCACTCACCCTGGACATCACCCTCCTTGCTAGTCCCTAAGCCTGATGGCACTTCTAGACTTTGTACAGATTATAGAAAGGTAAATTCTGTGACTGTGCCAGATGCTTATCCTCTTCCCCGTATAGATGATCTAATTGACAAAGTAGGAAACGGTCAATATGTATCCACCATAGACCTTCATAAAGGATACTATCAAATAGGTATGACCGAGAGAGCAAAGGTTATTTCAGCATTCATAACCCCTTATGGTTTGTTCCAGTATAATGTGATGCCTTTCGGAATGATCAATGCCCGTGCGACTTTTCAACGCATTATTTCCTATACTATTCAAGATTTAGAGGGTGTTGATTCCTACTTAGATGACATTGTGATTACTTCAGGTACATGGATGGACCATCTCGCCAGACTGGAGGGACTGCTGTCTCGTCTCGCCTATGCTGGCTTCACAATCAACCTAGCCAAGTCATGTTTTGGACGAGGGACTGTCACCTACCTCGGCCATGTGGTGGGACGGGGTATCTTTCGCCCGAGGGATGCAAATATTGTGGCCATCACCACCTTTCCCCAACCAGCAGACCGCAAGTCCCTGTTGCGGTTTTTGGGGATGTGTGGTTTTTACAGGAGGTTCTGCAGCAACTTCGCCACCATCTCTGCTCCATTAACTGACCTGACTAGTACTAAAGTTAGGTTTGTTTGGAGTCCCGCCTGTGCTGCAGCCTTCGTCAACCTTAAACGCCTTCTCTCCTCGCACCCTGTGCTCCAAACTCCTGACCACACCAAACCTTACCATCTCCAGGTTGATGCAAGTGACCAAGGAGTAGGGACCGTTCTTCTTCAGAAAAACCTTGCAGATGGTGTCCTACATCCCGTCTCCTACTTCTCGGCCAAATTGAAGAAACTCCAGCGGGGTTACTCTACAGTTGAAAAAGAATGCCTCGCATTGGTGTCTTCAATCAAGAAGTTTGAGTGTTACCTGCCTCAACAGTCTCCCATTTTCATCTACCCCGATCACAACCCTTTAACTTTCATACATAAAATGAGGAACAATAATCAGAGGATTCTACGGTGGGCACTGTAGCTACAAGAGTACCAACTCATTGTTCGGCATATTAGAGGTGTGGACAATCTAATTGCCGATACTTTGTCCAGGAGTACGTCCACAGTCTCAGGGTCTCTCCCTCCTTCTTATTTCAGTCCTCTTCAACACCTTTCAGGGACTTAGGGGGAGGTGTTACGTCCCTCGAAACTCCGAGCCTGCTCAACCCTTCCTGAAGCCTCATCCAACCAACTCTACCTCTACATGGAGCTTCAAAGCACCACACTCCGAGCCTGCTCAACCCTTCCTGAAGCCTCGTCCAACCAAATCTACCTCTACATGGAGCTTCAAAGCACCACACCAGCGCCATGAACCTTTGTATATACTCTTCAATGATCGTTAACTCGCCCCACACCACTAGGGGGCGAGTTTCTTTTCTTAGTGACCAGCTCTTTCCCGAGTCTATGAGTGATCTTATTTTTAGACTAACTTCAGTGTTACTTGGACTATAGCTCGAGGTGGTGTCTCTGTGAATACCTGGAGTACAGTCGTGTTGTTACTTACCTTCTCTTCAACCTACCAACTAGAGAGTGTGACGCCTAGGCTAACAATCCTCATTAACCGGGATTGAGCACGTGACTATTTTTCAATGTCATCATTTCATGTTTTTAGTTTATAATATTTGTTTATGTATTTATATTTATTTGTTTTTATTTGTAAGTTATAACAAATATTTTACTTTTAATATTTAATCACTCTGTAAATAATTATATTAGTAATTCAAATTTCTTGTAATTATATTAATCTTTAACTTTACTTTACTTTAATAATAATAATAATATTAATAATTACATTATTTCTTGGTTTTGAAATCTTATTAGAATAGGCATTAATGAAGCTTGGTTGGTTAACCCTTGAACATATACTATAAAACTAGCTAAGAACTGGAATATTAATGAAGTAACTCTATAAGAATAATATCCCTATAAGAAATCTACCCATACCATATCTACTGGATACCTACCTATCAAATTCAGTCCCTTGTACGGTTTGAAGTTCCCGTACCTCTAGAGTCTTGAGGCCAAATAATTTAAGATTACAATATCTGTTGAGCAATACTTCGAATTGTTACAAGATATATATACAGTATATATACAGTATATATATATATATATATATACTGTATATAAACCGATTTTACCTAAGCGAGTCAATACTACTTGCAGAATTATAGGTCGCAGAGTTGCGTATGCAATTATTATTATTTTTTGTTTTTGGTTGGTAATGCGAAAACTGAACACCTACTTTATTTGTAAATCATATCAACTGGCCATCTCATAAATAGCTCTGGAAAATATAACGCAGTTGGTGCAACTTAAAGACTATTGTATGATTACGAGGCCAACTCTTTAATTTCTAGAATAATATATTTATTTGATGTGGATTATACAAATTTTGTTTTGCCCTCGACAGAAATGCCATACGCAACACTGGCTGGAAGTTCGAGTTGAAGAGATGTATCACTTGTACATACATACATACATACATACATACAAGTTTAAAGACCGTTTTGCCCTAAGAGAATGTGGTTACAGTCTCATATCCTAAATGGCGGCTTTCCAGGCAGCCATGTCAAGGGCTGCCTCTGTTGTCAAGTTCTTTATTTTGAGATCGGACCTGAGTACCTGATCCCACGTCATTCTATGCCTACCCCATATGCGCAGCTCCCCCAAAGTTCACAGTCCGGCATTTCTTCACCAGTTTTGATCATTGATTCTCTCCACGTGTCCATACCAACCAAGGTGGCTCATGCGCATCACTTCACTGACACTCCTAATGCCCAGATGCCTTCTAAATTCCTTGAAGGATACCCCATCCCTGAGGTTAAGCTCACATAATCTCTCCATTCTCTTCTCATTCCGTTCCATTTTGTCGATATCCTCCGCTTTAACTGGCCACGTCTCCGAGCCATAGGTCATTGCACTCCTAACACATGAGGTATACACCTTTCTTTTAGCCCAAAAATGGCGACCGTCTTGCAATAGAGGTTGTTCTTGTGCAGTGCTACCGTCCTCAATAGATCCAGAGCATAATAAAACTCTTAAAAAACACCCCAGTGGCACTCAAAACAAAGCAATTTGTGATTAGATGAGATAATCACCCTCCATTATTTTCTACCACTCCTACATATGTGTCCCCCCCCCCCCTTCCCCTCCTTTTCCCACCTCCTCAATCATAAATTATTTTTCCTCATTCCCCCTTTTATCTGGTAATTTTCGGCACGAATTTCCCCCTCCCGGTCTCTTTAACACGAGCGAGTCAGATAAAGATCCTTGCAACACAGAGACTTCTCCTCGGACTCGTCAGTGCTGCTCTACAGCTCAGAGAGGTTGGTTATAAGTCTCCCCAGTTGTTGCCTCATGATAAGACCTTGCGGCAATAATACATCTATATCACCCCTCAAATGCTATTCTCACTTATTTTATTGCTCTTAAATGTTCATATGTTAGTATTAAAAGCAAAATAGGCGCATATGGATAACTAATAATTATATATAGGCCTATATATTACATATGACGACTTTTGTCAGAATAGAAACAAATAACTTCGCTTGGCGGGAGGGTTTGAACTACAATACCTTCGCAGTTTATGAGTTAAGGTGAAGGAACGGCAACATCTTTCTAAACCCAGCCACTTCTGACTCTAGCAATGGAGCCAGCTTCAGCGCCACCTCCAGCGGGAACAGTATCGCCCCAATAGCAGAATATATTCACACACTCCAGCATTACACTGTCGAAATCAACGCTAACAGACGGGTCATTTAACCCATCCAATCCCAGCGACGGCTACCAGCCGTCAGTAGATAAGTCACTCCCCAGTCCCAGCAATGGCTGGAAGCCGTCAGTAATGTACTTTCCTTGTTACTGCCTGTAAATGGCATAATTTGAAACTACACGAACTAGATGATATAAATAGATTTGTTGACATAAGTCTAGACAATGTTAAATTTTCTTTCCTCGGATGTTGTAGGATTGGCTGTCGTAACGTTAATCACCTAAACAAAATTGACGAACTGTATATGACTATATATGTCTCTTCTTGGGAGTATTAATTTAGCAAGTGATAAGTTCAAAAGAGACAAAATTAAACAGAATAAATTTAAAGTAGTCCCGGGATGGAACAGAAGAGTTAAGCATCTGCATAGTGAAGCTAGGGATAAATATCTTAGCTGGGTTACAGGTGGTAGAACAATGGGAACTAATGATCATGATGCCATGCTTTCTAGTCGGAGAGAATTTAAAAAGAATGTTGAAACAATGTCAAGCAACCGAGCAAAGAGAAGTATGTAATTCGATTGTTGAAAAATATAGATACATCAATAAATTTCAATTTTGGAAGGATAGTCAAAAGAAAAGGGGATGCCAAAAGCCTGTTGATATAGTGGATGGCCAGAAAGATAATTCTTCAATTGCTAGTATATTTGTGAATAAATTCTTACAAAACCCACTAATAGTTGAAGAAAATAATGATACACTTTTCATACAGCAATTACAAACTATTTGGTCTGATAAAATAAAGTTCAATATGACTATCTAGTATTTCTTTAAAGTGCATTATTAATGAGTTAAATACAAGAGTAGGCCATGATGGTATATTCATTCTATATATTTAAAGAATGCATCCAAAAGTTTCTTGCAGAACCTTGCCCTGTTTTACAATATATATTTTACTCACTGTTATATTAGTATTAAATCATTTTATACAGAAATAATTCAAAATAATTGAATGGTTTATTTTGTGTGTTTATTGATGGGAGAGACTCATGGTGGAATTGACACAGACGGTCCTCATAGTCTCAAGCTTGTTACGTAGCCGAGCCTGAGCCATTACAACGATGAAAAGCAAATACAACTTCGCGTGGGTTAGTTTGGCAGTTTTATTAGAGTATGATAGTTCAACAGTATTAAACCATCAGTGAATCGGTATGAAGCGTTCAGGTTTCAATGGTAGGCCTAAATGTATTAGTAGGAATCACTAGTCATATGTAAGGTTTTCATCGAACATTCCCCCCCCCCCCCTCTCTCTCTCTCTCTCTCTCTTGCTTTCAAATTTAGTAAGGCTCATACTTAACTCTACCTATGATACATTGCATTCCTTCATTAGTTGTTCAGAATACATGCAATTGGTGAGGTCCAGAAGTAGCTGGGTGAGAGCAAGAGAAGGTGTAGTTCTGGGGTCGGAGAGAAAATGGGAGGGTTTTGGTGGGGGTATGGAACCAACAAGGAAAGGAGATAGAGGAGATACCCCTCCACCATGCAGTGCTACTAATGCCTAGTCCAGGGGAAATTAAACTAATTAATACTGACGACCGTACCAAGATCGTTTGAGCACTGCTCTCGATACGGCAACACTTCTCCGCTGAAGGCTGGGAGAGCCAGTCTTCCTTCATCTCTTGAGGTGGAAGGTTGTTCTATCTTGCCATTTTGGCCACATTGCTTGGGACTGTGGGGGGGACTTATATTACTCTATCCTCCGGTACAGTAGGGGTTAACACAAGTTCTCACATACACACTGCAAATTCAAAGCCTATGATTCTCGTAAAAGTTCCTCTTTCCCCACTACATCTCTTGTGTACTCAGGTACTACACAATATCGACACAAACTAGGCACAACTCCCTGTTTTTCTCGAAGAACCTCTCTTGCAGTTGCCTAAGAATGAAGATAGCATGTGCCACGTCCAGGCAAAAATCCAAACTGCATGTCGCTGATAGCAACACTTTTCCTGATCATGCATTCAAAAACCATTTCGCTGGCGTTCATGACTTGGTCGAGCATTTTGAAATACCTATAATTTTTCCTGTCTAAGGAGAAACCCCTGCCTTTGTATATATTTACTATCATACTTTTCTGCCATGCATCGGGAATTTTGTCCTCGTTTATGGTAGCATTAATTAGCTCTGTGGCCAATTTTACCCAAATATTTCCAGCTGCCTTTAGCATTTCAGCGACAATACCGGAGCTCTCAGCGGCTCTCTCAGACTTCATTCTATCTATAGCACTTTTGACGGCGTTGTACCCTATCAAAACCGAGGGGCCTTGTACTGGGACTACAGTGGTGAGGAGTTCTCTGTTCCATTCAAACTCCATATGCTCATAATGCTCCTTCAATGCCTCTCTAATTTCGTTTTCTGAGCCACCATCATTATTTACATGTGTACGTAGAAACCTCTTTGCATAAAATATATGTTCTACCTGGAAGCTACTTCCCTCAGAAGTTGTAGTAGGTGGAACAGTTTTTATACAAGAGCAGATATTATTATGCACACTTTGCAATATGAGTATTTACTATACAATTAACTCACTCCCCTTGTTCCCAAACCTCTCCCCCTAACATCTTTCCTCACACGTCCCCCACCCCCATCCCCTTTCTCCCTCACCTCTCTCCCTTACCTTTCGCTAACTCCTTTCCCCTTCATCTCACCTTTTTCCTACCCCTCCTCCCTCACCTCTTTTTCTCACTTATCTCCCTTATCTCTCCCACCCCTTTCTCTCTCCCTCACCTTTCTCTTTTACCAATTCTACCTCACCTCTCACTCCCTCATTTCTCACACAATTATATCTATTTTATGCTCTTGTCAGTTTCAACACAACTTTGAGAGAAAAGTTTCAGGTACGACCCTCACTCACTTGCCACACCAACTTATTCCAACCCACTTCCCATAACTCTTGCTTCCTGTCACTTATTCCCTTCCGCTCACAATCTAACATCCTAATCAATTCTGCTTATATAGTTCCATCAACCCTTTCCCTTACCCCAACTAATAGTTAATTAAACTTCTTATATGACTCCACATCTGAACCCGACCATTTACTAGAAACGTTTAACCCCTCGAGGATTGTATGAACAATATGTAGTAACATTTGTGTGATAAATTTAATAGTGTTGTGTAGCTTGCAGCCTGGTGCTTCATATATATATATATATATATATATCTATATATATATTTTGTTTTTCTTTTCTTATGTGAGTGAAGGAAACAAAATTAATAACTGCCTCTAGCGAGTGTCTCCCCCAGAGTAGAAAGAGTGACAGGACCAAAATCAAGGGAAATTCGAGCCAAAATGCCTGGATACACTGTGGTTGAAGCAGTTTATATCATATGAAGAGGGAAAGACTGATTCTGGGAGAGAGTTCCAGAACTCAGTTGTTAGAAGAAAGATTGAGAATAACGTTTCACTCTTGGGTTGGAGAGCTGCACAGAGTAGGGGTGGGATTGTGTTGCAAGACGGGTGCCACGTGCTCTACGAAGATGGAGTGGTATACACTGAGAGAGCTCTGAAGAGCACTGATCATTATAATAGCGGTAGAATAGTGGAAGAGATGCAACCTTGCGGCAAAGAGAGAGCGACTGCAGAGAACTGGTGAGTGGACGTGAGTTAATGAGACGGAAGGCTTTCTTTTCTACTTTGTCTATAAGTGCTGTGTGAGAGGATCCTCCCCACACGTGAGAACAATACTCAATACATGGTCGCACTGTGCCCCTGTACAGAGCAAGAAACTGCGCAGGGGTAATGAACCTCCAGAGGCGGTTGAGTACACCCAGCTTCTGGGAAGCTGTTTTTAGCAAGAGTGGGAGTATTATCTTTCCAAGAGAGATCAGAAGAAAAAGAGACACTAAGAATATTAAGAGAAGATGAAGTGTTAATTTGTATGTTGTTGAAGAGTTGGTCATAAATTTCTGGAAGGGGTGACGAGTAGACAGATGGAGAAAAAATTTCACCGAAATCCCGAATGGAGGATGACCAAAGCTAATAAGATAAGAAAGAAGATCACCAGTAGAGCGACCCTTAAGGAAGCCATACTGGCGGTCGGAGAGCAGGTTATGGGAAAATAAATGCTTAAGAAATGTTTAGGTAAGAATTGTTTAAATATCTTTAGAGATGCAAGAAATGAGAGCAATTGGACGATAGTTGGAGAGTTGAGAGAGGTCACCGTTCTTTGGGACAGGCTGAATGAGAGCGACCTTCCAGCAAGACGGGAAGACATTAGAGGAGAGTACAAAGGAAATCAAGCACCAACAGATCTAGTGACCCCTCTATGCTGCTTGTCCTCCAAAACACTGAGGATCAAGTGTTCAAACAGTGGTTTAGAATGGGTAAGGTAAAATTGGAATGGGAACAACTGCCCTGGAACTAATTCCGTGGAAGGATTAGGAAGTTAGTAAGGGACAGATGGGTTAGTAACATAACACAGTTATAAGTGATCTTTCGTATATCTGGGAAAAGGAGAGTAACGTCTTAGTAATATATATACGCAATAATCCTTGATGAATCTGAGGGAGGAATATAATAAAGTTATTAATTTACAAACGCAGTCAGTTGCGGGTTTGATGCAAGATATTTGTCTAGGCGAAGTTTAAAAGAATTAACGGTGCTGGAGTCTATAACGTCTCGGGGAAGCCCATTTCACAAGTTGATAACTCGATTGAAGAAGAAATTCTTAGATTCGTGGGAGTTAAAAGATTTACCAATAATTTTGCAACCGTTTTCCCGCGTGTAATTAGATTGGTCGATAGTGAAGTACTTACTACAGTTCATATTGTCGATGCTTTTGATGATTTTGAGCACTTCAATTAAGTCGCCTCTTATTCTGCGTTGGGTTAAAGGAAATAGATTTAATTCTCTAAGACGCTCCTCCTCGTATGTTTTGTTCTTTAGGCTAGGTATAATTTTGGTAACGCTACGTTGAACTCAATCGAGCTTGTCTATATCTTTTTGGTAATAAAGGCACCAGGATTGAACGCAGTATTCCAGAAGAGGGCGGACTAAGGAATTGTAAAGGGTTAGGATGACTTCTTTGGATTTATGCTCAAATTACATGCCTATAAAGCCAATTATTTTGTTTGCCTTCTTAATTTTAACAACTTCTGAACATTGTTGACTCGGTTTTAGGTTACTCGATATTGTTACTCCCAGATCGGTGTCTCTATCTACACTCTTAAGCTGAGTGCCATTCATTAAATAGTTTGCTTTCTCATTTTGGTATCCGATATGTAGTACTTTACATTTATCCGCATTGAAATTCATTTGCCAAATTTGGGCCCAACATGACAACTTATCTAGATTGTGTTGCATATCGTCAACTTGTTCTTTTGAGAGTACACTATTTGCAATTTTTGTATCGTCAGCAAACTTTGAGATTGTACAGGTGAGACCCTCATCTATGTCGTTGATGTAAATTAAAAAGAGAATTGGTCCTAGTGCCGATCCCTGGGGAGAGACAGAGACGGAAGAGTTTGCCTAGGCTGGGAATCAGCACGGAAGCACAGTTTTTTAGTACAACAGGAGGAACACCGTCCGGTCTGTACGCCTTCTTAGTATTAAGCCCAGAGAGGGTGGAAAGTACATCCTTGGAAGAGATTATGATGTTAGGCATAAGTAGGAGACAGGGGAGTGGAGAGGGAGGAACAGCACCAGAATCATCCAAAGTAGAACTTTTTGCGAAAGTGGTAGCGAAGAGTTCAGCTTTGTCAGAGGAAGAAGTGACGGTGGTGCAGTCATAGCGGAATAGGGGAGGGAAAGACGAAGAAGAAGAATTGTTGGAGAGTTTTTTTGCTAGATGCTAGAAGGCTTGTGAAGAGCTAGAGTTGGATAGTTCAGTACATTTATTATTTGATGAAAGAATGTTTGGCGAGTCGAAGAACAGATTTGGCTTGATTCCGGGCAGCAATATAGGAAGTATAAAATTCTTGAATTTGAAGGCGACAGTACTGTTTGAATGCTTCCTCCTTATTGCGGAATGCAGGAGAACAAGCGTGAGTAAACCAAGATTTGTTTGCATTATTTTCTCTAGAACGCCCTACGCATGCGTTCTACACATTTGTTTTAATTAACTTACCTTGCACACTTCACAGATTTTCCTAATATATGTATTCTGTTGTGTATTTTGTAAGTTGAGGTCGACGTGTATTTCGTGTGTAATTACCCTTCATGAGTCATCACTGATTACCTAGAACCTACGCCCAATTTAATCATGAATTTTCCACAGTATCCTCGTTGAGAAGTGTTATTTTATCAACACATTTATTTCCTGAGTTCCCCCATGTTTACTCTCTTACTTAAACTCCATTGTAATTATTTAATGAACTAATATTTACGTTCATTTGATTACTGATGCAAGTAATTCTGATTCTTCATACTTGGGAATTCCAGTATTGCATAGAGTCTGTTACTTAATTCCACATCACTTACCATACACCTATGATTCTAGTGTATTTTTTTTTTCTATGTGATTGAGGGAGGCAAAAGGCATAACTGCCTATAGCGAGTGCCTCCCCCATAGTTGAAAGAGTGACAAGGCCAAAATCAAGGGACGTTCGAGCCAAAATGCCTGGACACACAGAGTTTGAAGCAATTTAAGTCATAGGAAGAGGGAAAGACTGATTCTGGGAGAGAGTTCCAGAGCTCAGCTGTTGAGTAGAAGAAAGTTTGAGAGTAACGTTTCACTCTTGGGTTGGAGAGTTGCACAGAGTAGGGGTGGGATTGAGTTGCAAGACGGGTACCACGTGCCCTACGTAAAGGAGGTGGTATGCACTGGGATAGCTCTGAGGAACACTGATTATTATAGTAGCGATAGAATAGCGAGAGAGATGCAACATTGCGGCGGAGAGAGAGAGATTGCAGAGAGTTGGTGAGTGGACGGGAGTTAATGATACGAAAGGCCTTCCTTTCAACTTTGTCTAGGAGAGCGGTGTGAGAGGAACCTCCCCACACATGTGAACAATACTCAATACAAGGGCGCACTATGCCCCTGTACAGAGCAAGAAGCTGTGCAGGGGAAAAGAACCCCCTAAGGCGGTTGAGCACACCCAGCTTCTGGGAGGCTGCCTTAGCAAGACTGGTAATATGGTCCTTCCAAATGAGAGCAGAAGAAAAAGAGACACCAAGAATATTGAGAGAAGATGAAGGGTTGATTTTTGTATTGTTGAAGAATAAGGGATAGTCCGCTGGGAGATCCTGACGGGTAGATAGATGGAGAAATTGGGTTTTGGAAGCATTAAAGTTAACAAGGTTTTCTCTGCTCCAATTGGAAATAGTATTTAGATCAGAATTTAAGAGTTCTATGGCTTCATTACGTTTGTCGTTGAGGGATTGCTGGCTGGGGCGTTCTGAAAAACTAAAGGAGTAGTGCAAGGTTGAGTCATCTGCGTATGAATGGATGGGAATTAAGGTACAGTTAAGGAGATCATTTATAAAAATTAGAAAGAGAATAGGAGATAGGACAGAGCCCTGAGGAACACCGGAGTTTATAGGGTGAGGAAGTGAACAATGGCCGTCCACAACCGCGGCTATGGAACGGCCGGAAAGGAAATTAGAGACAAAGGTACAGATGGAGGGATAGAAACCGAAGGAGGGTAGTTTAGAAATTAAAGATTTATGCCAGACTCTATCGAAGGCTTTCGATATGTCTAGTGCAATAGAAAAAGTCTCACCGAAGTCCCGAAAGGAGGATGACCAAGAGTTAGTAAGATATGAAAGAAGATCACCAGTAGAGCGACCCTTAAGGAAGCCATACTGGCGATCTGAGAGCAGATTATGAGAAGAGAAATGCTTAAGAAATTTGGAAGCAAGAATAGTTTCAAAAACTTTAGAAAGACAAGAGATAAGAGCAATTGGACGATAGTTGGAGGGTTGAGAGCGGTCACCCTTCTTTGGGACAGGTTGAATGTGAGCAAACTTCCAGCATGAAGGGAAGACGTTAGAGGATAGACTGAGACGAAAGAGTTTGCCTAGGCAGGGAGTCAGCACGGAAGCACAGTTTTTGAGAACAACAGGAGGAACAGAGGGAGGAATAGCACCGGAATCATCCAATGTGGAGTTTCTAGCAAAAGTTTGAGCGAAGAGTTTAGCTTTGTCAGAGGAAGAAGTGATGGTTGTGCCATCAGAGTGGGAAAGGGGAGGGAAAGACGAGGAAGAGAAATTGTTGGAGAGGTTTTTGGCTAGATGCCAGAAAGCTTGGGAAGAGCTAGAGTTGGATAGTTCAGTGCATTTATTATTGATGAAAGAGTGTTTGGCAAGTCGAAGAACAGATTTGGCTTGATTCCGGGCAGAAACATATGAAGAATGAGAGTCTTGAGTTTTAAGGCGTCGGTACCGTTTGAATGCTTCCTCCTTATTGCGGACAGCAGTAGAACAGGCGTGAGTAAACCAAGATTTTTTAGCATTAGTCTGAGAGAAAGAGAATGGAATGTATGCTTCCATGCCCGATAGGATTACCTCGGTAATGCGTTCAGCACTCTCCGAGGGTCCTCGGCCATGGAAGCAGAAATCATTCCATGGGAAATCAAAGAAGTACTGCCGAAGAGCCTCCCAGTCGGCAGCGCCAAAGTGCCACAAGCGCCGCCGGCTAGGAGGATCGGTTGGCTGTACTGGAGAGATAGGACAGGTGACAGAGATAAGTTTATGGTCGGAGGAGCCCAAAGGAGAGAAAAGATCGACAGTATAAGAAGAAGGGTTAGAAGTTAGAAACAGGTCAAGAATGTTGGGCCGATCTCCGATGCGATCCGGGATACGGGAGGGTTGCTGAACTAACTGCTCTAGGTCATTTAGGATAGAAAAGACGTAGGCTTGTTCACCAGGTGGATCAGTAGTGTGAGAGGAGAGCCAATGGCGGTGGTGAACGTTGAAATCTCCTAAGATGGAGATTTCTGAGAAAGGAATTATCAGACTCTGTTAACTCGTTCAGACGTCTTGGTAATACTATTTTGGAGTATTACCTTAGCACAACTCCGTCGTGTGTGCCCCCTTCAATTCATAATTAATATTGAATTAATTATTAATTATATTGTCATTCCTTGATAGTTTCAGAGCTTTCATTATCTAAGCTCATTTAGTCAATTATAATCTATTCTTAAATCCAATTAATAGATATTCCCCTATATTCCATTCCTAATTATATATTCAATTTATATCTGAATTCCTCGGCTCGTTTCGTTTCGTTATTCTTACATACGATTGTTGATGTGAATATAAGATATTCATTAGAAATTACATAATTTAGTCTATCTATCTATCTATTGCCTGACGCCGTGATCCCCGAAGGGGTGGCCACGAACGAACCGCCCCCATGCACCTCTGTCTCCGGTCAGTCGACGCCCCTCCCCCCAACCAGCACCGCCTTCGTTCATATACTTCCTCACTCCCTCCTTCCACCTCTCTTTCGGTCCACCTCTCCCTCTCTGTCCCTCCACCTCGCTCTCGTACACCCTCTTAGTCATTCTCTCGCTTTCTATACATTCCATATGGCCGAACCATCTCAAGTTGTTCCTTTTCACACTTTCCAGCACATCTACCTCCACACCACACCTCCTTCTTACTTCCTCAATAGTCTGTCTATCTCTCCATGTAACTCCGCACGCACTTCTTAGGTAATTCATGTCCACTGCTCTCACTCTTGGTCTGAGTCTCTCAACCAACGTCCATGCTTCGCTTCCGTAAGTCAGTGTCGGGATTACCACACTGTCATGCAAGGACTTCTTCACTTCCATTACTGACCACCCTATTTCTTGTTACTGCTTTCAGCGTTCCTACAACCCTCTTCCCCTGTTGTACCCTCTCCCGCACTTCTAAATCTATAGTCCCATCTTTACTCAACACACTGCCCAGATTCTTAAAAGAGTTGACGATCTCCATAGCCTGACCGTTCAGCTTCACCTCACACTCTGTGACTTCACCCCTATCGAAGACCATAACCTTGCTCTTCCTCGCATTTACCTTCAAATTCCGTTTTTCGCACACTGTTCCAAACTCATTTACCAGACCCTGCAACTCAACTTCATTATCACTCATCAGAACTGTATCATTCACAAACAGCAGTATAGGTAGCTTCCACTCATTTCCCTCCCTTTTCAGCGATACACCAACATCCACTGCTCTTGATAGTATTTCTTTCATGACTCCATCCATATATACAGTAAACAACCACGGGGACATCACACACCCCTGCCTCCAGAACTCCTCTTTCTTTCTTTCAAGTTTATCCTCTGTCGGGGCATACACACACACAATCATCCACGTTTGTATTCCTACTTTCATTCTCACCCGCACAATCCTTGAACCCACAGATCCATACTCTCTTACACATTCCTTCCATTTTCTACTTACAAACAAACACGCACCTTCTCTCACTCTTCCTTCACTCACTCCAGCACACACACCCATTCCACACTCCCACTCTCTCACATCTGAACCTTTTCATTTGGTCTCTGTCATTCCACATATATCCAGCCTGGCATTCACTAGCATGCACTTCCAGAACCTCTCTCTCTTTTGTGCCATCATTCATGCCACTAACATTCCATGTAGCCATTCTCAGAATGTCCGAAGGAATGTCCTTAGTCGGTCGTGGTTCGTCAACATAGGTTCCGTCCGCATCCGAGGCTGTTCGTTCGATTTTCTTTGCTTAGGTATTTTTTTTCCGGGTGGGGGTCGCAAGCCCACCGACCCAACCTCTTTAGTCGCCTCTTACGATACGCAGAAGGCACGTGGGGCATATTCTATTCCCTTACCCCCAGGGGGTAAATAAATTAAATCCTCTCTTGCCCCCAATTTTAGAGTAATATTATATAAATTACCATTCTAGTTGCATTAACTTTGAAATTAATTTCAGCCACCTCAGTCCAGTAGGTGACCTGAACTCCACAGGTTAATTAGGAAGGTCACTTGAGTATACCGCGACTACCTAGCCGGCCCGCCACTACCAGCCGTGTGACTCAGCCTCCAAACTTGAGTTATTATTTACTCTCTCAACTCTTCCAGCCTCTCTTGTTTGAGATTGTGTTCTAGTGCTTTCACTGTTGTTTTGTTCATGGAAGACACTCGACTCACATCACGATTATTATTAAGGTTGATTCTATAAGTTATGTATATTATTGTGTTGCAGATTATTCACCTTGTTTATCACCTCAGTTGAAGAGCGATTGCTCCCCATTCATGATCTACCATTGATATGCCTGGTAATCCTTGCCTGATAGTTCCAATAATTATCTAGGTGAAGCTACATTCTGATTTTCAGGTATTAGATCTACAGTAATTGAATAAACAGGTGTTATAATTGTTATGTGTTGTTATTGAGTACTGTAGTACCTAATTGAATACTTATTTGTGAGAGTAAGACGGTGTTATATTTGACCCTGTTGAGTTATTTACGGTCTATAAGTCCAGATCTGGATTTTAGTAAAGACTATATCACGATAAATATTATAGCCCGACATAACAGGAATCATAGCTGGGTGGTCACAAATAATAATGTAGGGTAGGCTAAATATATAATCTGCTGTTGACTTGTGTTTTATTCACATATTTGTCCATATAAATTCACCCGAATTGAAAGAAGCAGACTCTAAATCAGAAACAAACAATTTAATACTTGCATGGTTAAGGTTCACGGAAGATTATAATAGCACAATCTTAAAGTAATTACATCATGAAAATCATTACCGGTAGTATATAGTAAATACTATATTACACTCCTAATTAACTAAATCATTACCGGTAGTATATAGTAAATACTATATTACACTCCTAATTAACTAAATCATTACCGGTAGTATATAGTAAATACTATATTACACTCCTAATTAACTAAAGATAAAGAAATCTGAAATTCGTTCTTTTTTTCTTTTTTTTTTCTTTTTTTAAGAGACAATGAACGGAGGAAGGAAAAACACAGATAAAACAAAAAGGTCCATGTGCCTAAAGGCATCCTCCATTCATAAAATGTTTGTAACAACTGGATTTAAACATTTGTTGATTGTAAGTTTGTGGAAAGCAATTCGAGGGAAGTGAATTCCAAAGAGTAGTAGCTCTGGGGATAAATGAATTCTGATAAGCAGAAGTTCTGCATTGTGGAGGAGAAAGTGTAAATTCATGGGCGCTCTCAGCTGCCCTAGTTCTACGGGGAAAGATGTGGAGAGGCGGCACAATTGAAGCAAGTTCCTCGGAACAATTGCTATGAAAATATCTGTAGAATAATGCAAGGGATGCAACGTTTCTTCGTATGGCTAATGTAGGAAGGTCCTGTGTGATTGCAGGGTTATTGATTAATCTAATAGCTTTATTTTGAATTTTGTCCAACTGCCTCAATGCAACCACTCCACTTCCACCCCACAGAGGTGAACAGTAATCCATCTGAGAGCGCACATGACTTTTATATATTACGGCCAACTGCTCGTCAGTGAAGAATTCTCGAACTCTGTACAGGAGTCCCAGTTTTTTAGAGGCATTCTTAGCAATGCCTCTAACATAATGTGTCCAGCTCAAGTTAGTAGTTAATGTTACACCGAGAATGTCAATACTAGGGGAAGTGGGAATATTTACATCATTAAAAAATATATGGGAGTCAGTGAGATTCTGTCGGTTAGAAAATTGAATGTACTTGGTTTTCTGTGCATTAAAGGAAACTAGATTCTCTTGTCCCCATTCATTAATTCTAGAAAGGTCCCGGTTCAGAGAAATTGCAGTGTTTATTTTTGAATTTATAAGATCGGGTTGGGTGAAAGAATTGGTAAATGTGAAGGAACTGTGGAGTGTTGAGTCATCTGCGTAGGAATGTATTGGATTATGAGTGGTAGATATGAGATCATTGATATGAATGAGGAACAGAGTTGGGGCCAAAACTGATCCCTGGGGAACACCAGCATTTATTGAGTGAAATTGAGAATAAAGGCCATCTACCATTACACGTATTTTTCTGTTATGAAGATAAGAAGAAATTAGTGGAACTAATGATGCAAGGCCGTAGTGTGACATCTTCGACAATAAGGATTGATGCCAGACTCTATCAAATGCCTTTGATATATCCAGTGCTATTGTATGTGTTTCACCATGTTGGTCTGTAGCTTGGTTGATTTGATGCGTAAGAAGGCAAAGAATGTCTGCAGTTGATCGACATCGTCTAAAACCATATTGCCTATCACTGATTAATTTATTATTCTCAAGATGCTTAATTATGTGATTATTTAATATAATTTCAAAAACTTTGCCAAGAGTGGAAGTTATAGCTATTGGTCTGTAGTTTGATGGATCTGAAGAGGCACCTTTTTTAGGAACTGGATGGATGTTTGCTTCTTTCCAGGGTACTGGGAAGCATGAGGTATGAGTACACAGACGGAAATGTTTTGCCAATACAGGAGCGAGCACCAAGGAGCAATTCTTAAGTACTATTGGAGGAATTTCATCTGGAAATCTACTGAGAGATTCTGCAAAATAGTTTTGACATGTCTGGTGTGGATCTTAAGTGAGGGAATTTCAGGTGAATTAAAATTAAGTACAGGGACATCTTGATTTATTTCATCTAAGGTTGAGTTGGTGGAGAAAATATCTGCAAGAAGGTTAGCTTTACCTCGTGGGTCACTTACAAGATTGCCAGTCGGAGATTTTAATGGTGGAATGGATGAAGCAGTAGTGAAGTTGGATTTGAATGAGTTAAGAGTAGACCAAAATATTTTGTTATCATTTGGATTATTTAGAAGTTTATTTGCCTGCTTATGGAGAAAGTTTGATTTAGTTAGGTTTAATACAGTTTTGGCATGATTTCTGATGTTTCTAAAGTAATTAAAGGCTTCATGTGTTTTTGATCTTGTGTATGCATTGTAGGCTATTGCTTTTTGTTCAGTTACTCTAGCACAATTATGGTCAAACCATTTAGGTGAATTAGATCTTTTACTGTACTTTTGATGAGGAATAAAAGTTTCCATTCCAATTTTTACAAAATCTTGTATGTGGCTCAAGGTGGAGTGTGCATCATTAGAAGGTTATAGGCTAAACTACTGCACAAGAAAATTAATGTAGGCTATGATAAATATCAATTAATATCCTAGTATACATTCATCAATCTGCTTCCATTTACTGGAAGGCCTTGATGGTATATTTAGCCTATACCTTCACGTTAACTAAAGATAAATAGTATCCTATTCTGTATAGCTATATCACATCAGTCTTTAAATATATTGATCATACAAAATGGGACTTTCACTAGGCATTATCACGCCTGATTAACCAATAATGTAGCCTTTTGTTACTATTATTTCAATCTATATCATGTCTCTTCTTCCTCACACAATACACCAAACAGAATTATTTATCCAAGGTGCCTTATATACAAACATAAATGACACTTTACCTTTAGACTGCCGTGCGACACCCTAGGCCCTGCAAATGAAAATGTCTGGCTTTCGTTTTCGTTTACTTGTTTTGTAACACACATTATAATATGCTATGGGATGGTAAACTAAACAATAAACTTTAACATGTATAACACTGAAAGAAAGATTTTGCTTAGGGTCCGATTAACATGTTCCATACTATATAATATACTGTATATATATATATATATATATATATATATATATATATATATACTGTATATACTATGTATATATATATATATATATATGTATATATATATATATATATATATATATATATATACTGTATATATATATATATATACCCCTCAAAATGTCTGGGGTTTTAGCTTCTTGGATTGCTTGGAGTGAGTGGGCAACACAAGTGAATAGCAAACGGAAAATAAAATTATTTTAATAATAATAGTAATTTCGTTAAAATATATTTTTGTGAATATATACTTCAAGAGCTGGGGACAATTGTATGTCAATCCAAAGTTATAATTTGGTGTGGTTTTCTTCTATACTATCGTACTTTATAGAAAAGAAAACGCTAAGGGATACTTATATATTTATCTTTAATAGTTTATGTGTGTATGTCTAAAGCCGCTCTGTCAAGAGTCGGCCACCCCCATGGTATGTGCCTGTGTAAATACATGCATAAATACATACATACAGTACATACATACATACAATGTCTAAAGCCAAATTTCACTGACCGATGTAAAGTCAGTGAAAATAGGTTAGCCTAAACTAAATAAGATGCGGAAATACACTATGACTAGCAGGCTAACTGAGATACTTGTATTAGTCTAGTAGTATTTATGTGTGTGCCTCGTAACCCAAGGGTCCCGGGTTCGATTCCCGCCCTGGGTTCGGATTTTAGGGAGGATATTTCCACATCAAACGAAGTTTAGGTGACAGGTGTGTTGGTAAAATTGTCAAGATGGTTGAAAGTAAGATAGGAGCTCCATAACCCCCCTTTTCGGGCATGGTGTAAATACCAAATCCGACACATACATACATACATACATACAATGTCTGAAGCCTATAGTCTATTCGCTGTAAGTAAGCGAGAAATCATGACCTCTAACCTCTGTAACTCAAAAATGACTACAGTAATCGAGCTAATATTTCTACCATTTGGGAAGAGTCAGCCAAGGAATAGATGTGGAAATTTACAGCCAATTTGCTCTAGCCCTTTTTGAGTTAGAGAGGATTAGAGGTCATGATTTCTCGCCTATTTACAGTGAATAAACTATAGTTTCACTGACCACCGCCCAATTTAACCCCTTGAAGCTCTGACGTGTTTTAGCAGTTTATTTTGGCTACCATTAGGCGATTTTATGCAGCTTAGGAAGGATCTGTGGGTATTAAACGGGTAAAGGCTATCTCAATCAACCCTCTGATTTCCATATACCCTTCCTAATCTGAATAAAATTGTCTAATAATTACCAGAAAACAGAAAAGAAATGCGTTTTGGAGCTTGAAAGGGTTAATATCCCTGACGTCGAGTATTAGCAAGGTTATGGAGATGGAGATGGTAGACTGCTTGACCTGATGGGATGGTATCTTGACCCTGGCCTATATGGTATTGACCTGATGGGATGGTATCTTGACCCTGGCCTATATGGTATTGACCTGATGGGATGGTATCTTGACCCTGGCCTATATGGTATTGACCTGATGGGATGGTATCTTGACCCTGGCCTATATGGTATTGACCTGATGGGATGGTATCTTGACCCTGGCCTATATGGTATTGACCTGATGGGATGGTATCTTGACCCTGGCCTATATGGTATTGACCTGATGGGATGGTATCTTGACCCTGGCCTATATGGTATTGACCTGATGGGATGGTATCTTGACCCTGGCCTATATGGTATTTGTCCAGGTTGTAACGCTCAACACTGCTTTGTTGAACTCTTTAACCCCTTGAGGATTATGATGCGTTTTGGCAGTTTATTCTGGCCATCATTAGACCATAATATACAGCTTAACCCCTAATGTACCATAGGGTACTACCATAAAAGTTCCCCCAGTCCCAAGCAATGTGGCCAAAATGGCAAGATATAACAACCTCTCACCTCAAAAGATGGAGGAATACTGCCTCTCCCAGCCTGTAGAGGCTTGGATATAAGCTGAGTAGTGTTGCCAACTCTAGAGCAGTGCTCAAACGTCCTGGTACCAGACACTGCCTGTTACTGGCAGTTACAAGGTTGGTATATTACTGACGGCTCTCTGCCGTCGCTGGTACTGGGGAGTGATTTATCTACTGCCGTCGCTGGTACTGGACGGGTTAAGAAGGATCTGTGGGAATTAAAATGATCTACACCATTTCAATTAACCATTTCATTTCAATTTTTTTTTTTTTTTTTTCTATATTCCAACTACTCCTTCTCGGGCATAGGCTGAGAGCCTTTACACTACACCGCTGAACACGGTGAGGCCCGTGAGGTCTTGTTCCAGTCTAGGGAGTGAGACATGCTCGAAGCTCGAAGCAACTTCATCTCTGAAGCCGCTTTGCCTCCGCGCTTCACCGTCTCAGTCCCCACACTCGGACCCTCACTCTCAGAACGCCACCTATTGAGCAATTAACTCACTAGGCATTGCCCCCCTGTAACATATTTTGAATATGGGAAGATTAATACAATGCTATTTTAATCAGGGAACAATGAGAGTATTTTTTTTGGCATTTCGGTGTGCTGTGGTAATGCACTGAAACTAGGTACAGCACAAATTCCATCCCAATAATATCTTCCCATTGACATATTGGGATTCGAACCCAGGTCCATTGGATTACCAGTCCAGTGGCAAGACCAGTCTGCCACACCTCTCCTTCCTAATCTAAACAAAATCGTCTAATAATAGCATGAAAAACTGTCTAATGCGTCATAATCCTCAAAAGGTTAAGGGGAGATAAGGCTTATATATTTGCTCATTGTTCATTCTAGATTAAGTTGTACATTATTCGGTAGAAAACTATCCCGGCCAAAGGCCGGTTCTTCCAAAATTACACCATTCCGTCCCCTGTGAAAACTCCTGCGGCCGATTCCAGCAACTTCAGCGCCATCGAGATTCCATTTATCAAGAAAATCAGATGCAAATATGACTGAAAGAACTTAAATACTTGGCCGAACTTTTGATTTTTTACACAAGCAGTGAAAAATTATTATATTCAGAGTACTCCATTCACTTTAAACAATAAAGTTATATGATAAACAATTCTGCATAAACGGCAGGGCACATGAGTGCACTTCTTCAACCTTGGTTGATGGTTAGATAAAGGCCTCAGCGGACATTCCAAATATCTCGCCAGGGCTCATCAATATAATTTATAATGCTTACTATTTCTACCTGGTGATCTTTGATGATGTAATTGCAAATATGTACGCTTCTTAATGAGATCAACAAGTATATTTGCCACATTTTAAACAACTTATACAATTACTCGAACAACAAGAATCGCATGTGCGAGCTTGCCTCTTACTCACAGAATCGCAAAATGTGTGTAGGATCATTAGGAAACATACAGTAACTTAGCATAAAATACAGCATGAAAATACTCCAAGCCATTATGATCAAATATTGTGTTATTAGACTTGCAGCAAACAAGTCATGACTATACCCTGTTCATTATAAGTAAGCCAGAAATCGTGACCCGTAACATCTGTATCTAAAACAAGGCTAGAGCAAATGGCTGCATACTTCCACATCTATCCCCTGAAAAACCCATCCATAATGGTAGATATACCAGTGACCTTTAGTGACCATTATACCTACCTGTGTTTGGGGGCAGTGCACTCGTGTTATATAAAAGTGTTATAGCTCAGTTTTTAGCTGATAGTTAACTTGTTTTTGTTTTTCTGTACTTAGTTTCTTGCTCCTCGCTAAGCTTATTGGGATCATGGCAGGTATGGAGTGCGAGTCTCTAACTGATCTGCATCATCTTATTCTCCAGGTAAGAGAGGAGATGGTTGTGGTGAAGGAAGAGGTCTTGGCTCTAAGGGAGGTTAATGTTAAACTTCAGAGGGAAGTGGATTTGATTAAAGACGAAAATCTAGCTTTCAAGCTTAGCCAAGAGGAAATAAAGTCAAGTAAGGGGAAAAGGGAGGAAGTTGATGAAAAATTGTATTCATGGCAGGTTGTTAAAAATACGGGTGGGAAAGTCACACTCAAGAAGCAGGATAGTAGAATAGGTATGAGTGTGACAAATACATTCTCTCCTTTGCGAGACGAATGTGAGGGAAAAGATAGTCAGGATAAGGGAGGGATAACCGAAGTGCCTGCCGCCGACTCAGCTCCAACCTCTGACGCTGTGCTACCTACCACCACCACTACCCCCACCACCACCACCACCAAGGGAGCTTCTGCCACCACCGGGGGTTCTCCAACTGCAGCTGCTGGATCCTCCCGAGGGAAAGGTAAGTCTGTGTCCCGAGAAGGTAAGTCTATGTCGATTGTGGGCGACTCCATGGTAAGACATTTAGTTAGGGCTACCCGCACTAAAATTGGGGAAGGTTGTGTGTCTGCCTGGCCATAGAGTTGGGAGGGTTTTAGAGAAGATGGACCACATCTTGGAAGATAGTGGAGATAACCCCATTATCTGTCTCAGTGCCGGGAGTAACGATGTTGGTAAGGGTAGAAGTGAGGAACTGCTGCAGCAGTATCGGGATGTGTTAGATAAAGTTAGGATGAAGGGAGGGATCCCTGTAGTACATTGTATCCTACCCAGAAGAGGAGTTCCCAAGAAATGGACATCCAGGGCGATTGGTGTCAATTGCCGTTTGGAGAAATATTGCAAAGAAAAAGCAATACCATTCATTGATAACTGGGATAGTTTCTATGGGAGAGATGGGATGTACGCAAGGGATGGGGTTCATCTTTCACGGTTAGGGTTTCTACATTAGCTAGTTCTTTAGATAGGGTGGTTGTGGGGTTTTGAACAGAAATATTGAGAGTGTAAATGAGAGGTTAAATGGAACAATTTTAGCGTCAGGCGAAAGCGATAAGGATATTCAGTCTCATGCTAAAAATGATGACTATAATGCAAATGATAGTAGTGATGGTGCAACGGAAGATGGAAATGTCGCTAAAAACAAAGGTAAATTAGGTATAAAGAAAAGAAGTAAATTGAGAGTATATTACACAAACTGTAGGAGTCTATGTAACAAAATGAACGAACTTAGAGCCCTTGTTAGCAAAGAAATATAGACATAATAGCGCTAACTGAAACGTGGATTAATACAGAAACCAGGCATTTTTTAGCAGAATTTGATATACCAGGATATAGTTTGTTTAAATATGACCGAACAAGTAAGAGGGGTGGCGGTATAGCAGTGTTTGTCAGGAGTACATTAAAAAGCTGTATTAAATCAGGTATTAGACTAAATAACGATAATGAAAGTGTTTGGGTAGAGGTTAACGAAGGTAGTGAGACCATAGTTATTGGAGTTATGTATAGACCGCCAAATATGAGTAGAAATGACGGAACGTCATTATGGGAGGAAATTAAAATGGCATCAAGGTTTAGCAATGTGTGCATTATGGGGGATTTTAATTTTCCGAATATAGATTGGCAGCATCAAATAGGAGACTCTGATTCTGAGGAGTTTATAGAGGTAGTACAAGATAGTTTTGTATTTAAATTCATAGATACGCCGACTAGAGGTAATAATATTCTCGATTTAGTTTTCAGTAACAATGAACATATGGTAAATAATGTAGAGATAGGGGACCACCTAGGAAATAGTGACCACAATTCTGTGTATTTTAATATACAATGGAAGGTAATACCAGAGAGAATACAACATTAATACCTGACTTTAGAAAAGCCAATTATGGTTGGTTAAGAAGAGCCCTATTAGCGGACCCTATGGTCAAAAAATTAAGTCGATCCAGGTGTCCAAATGAGTGTACCCCTTCTCAGGCACCTGTCATCTTAAGTCAGGAAGAGACGTCAACCTTGGTAGATACATACGATAATTTTATCAAGTCAGTATTCAATGCACAAAATAAATACATCCCCAAAAGAAAATTTAGATCAACACAGAACCAACCCAAATGGATGAATAATAGACTATTAGATCTTCTAGGACAAAAGAGAGGAATATATAGAAAAATTAGAAAAGGCGAAATTCACCTACTTGCTTACTATCAGAATCTATCAAGACAGGTAAAAAAGGATATTAGGAAAGAAAAAAGAAATTATGAAATTAAGGTTGCCAATGACTCAAAAAATAATCCTAAGGCTTTTTACCAACTATATAAATCCAAGGTTAGAGATGTAATTGGTCCCCTTAAAACTTCGATAGGAGAAATGACAGAAAATGATTTAGAAATGTGCAGTACATTAAATAGTCAATTTCTTTCCGTTTTCACTAATTAAAATTTGGCACAGTTTCCAGAAGTCCGTAAGGTATATAGCGATAGTATAGAAAATAGATTAAGTACGGTTACTATAAGTAGAAATGATGTGCTTAAGGAAATTGACAGACTGAAACCTCATAAATCGCCTGGTCCTGATGAGGTATATGCTAGAGTATTAAAAGAATGTAGGGATGAGTTAAGTTACCCATTAACATTTGTATTTAACAAGTCATTGGAGACAGGTATAGTTCCAGAAGATTGGAAGCTTGCAAACGTAGTTCCGATCTTCAAAAAAGGTTATCGTATAAATACGATAGAATATGACTCTTTTGTGATCTTGTATGTCTCTGTGACGTCACGATCTCTCCTACAGCACGACGTAGGACGAGTAGATCGTATATTATAAGATTGTAAATAAGTTAAGTTATAAAAGGCCTAATATGCTATTAAGCAATATTGCCATGGTCTTATGTAGTATATATGAATTTATCGTATATATTAATATAATTTATCGTATAGAGCAACCTAAATGCGGTACGATAATTTGGGCTCCTGGCGGTTTGCCAAGGCAGCAAGGTGTGCTTTTGAGGTACGCCAGAGCCTTCACGAACACCAACCAGTTAACATCTAATTTTCCGCCCTCAGTTGATCGTGCTTTTGTGCCTCTAATCACAATACACATACAACAATACACACAACTACACCATCACGACGCTCTCATCGACATCATGACTGACTGATAGATAAGCATATTATTCATGTCCATTCCCATGTAATCATTTATTCTTTCTTTAACTTGACTCGTGTCTTGGGACCGAAGTCTCGTTCCCCATTGTCCACCGCCATATTGGGTAAAACGTTCTCCCTTGCCTCATTGCCACGTGGAACTATTGGTGAGTTAATTCCTGGCTAATATTAACCCTTATAACCTTACCCTATAATTATATACATTTATTATGTGAGACCTTTGGATATAAATTAGCTTGTTTCAGATTGAATTCAATTTAAATATAGAGTATTCATTTAGATTGATTTTATTTGATTCATTATAGCTTAGTAATATTTAACTTCCATTGATAGTTTACCACATTGGTGCCCAGACCCGGGAATTAGCTACCAGTAAGGGATTTTAAGGCAATGAACAAGGGGACATATAACAGGATGCAGGAACAACTCTATGATAAACTGGCAAGGCTAGCCAAGCGATGGTTAGAGCCGGAATGCAGGGTCACATCGTTGCACCTGCCCAAGTTCTGCATCCCACCCATCATCTTTCCCCAATAATTTTCTTTTCCGTTTCAGACTTCCTGTGACATATGACCTGACCTAACATTTTTTCTTGTTCAATATGATCCATTAGTAGGTATTGCTATATAGTGTACTATTTTTCCTCCATAACATAGAAGTCCGCCGGTTGGCGTCTCTTAAGTAGCCTATTATTTGGCCGTTGTTTTTGTAACATAATATTTAGATACATAGCCTATAGGCTCGCAAGCAAAATGGATAAAAACGGTAGAGAGACACCGTCTAGTGGGGTGCTGAACAAAGCCCCTAAAAATCAAAGGGCGGGACTTCGGGGAGTAATAAATAGGCTAATAGTGGACGTCAACACTTTCATCACTACTGCTGAACTAGAGGAATTGGAGGCTAGATTAGAAAACTTCCAGGTTACCCACGGTCGTATTACGGCTCTGAGTGAGGTGATTGTGGCTGACATGACAGAGGAGGAAGAGATTGTTACAGAGTGTGATAATCGCGCCCTCTATGACGAACCTGTCTTTAGAGCGAAGTACCTATTACAGCGTGCAATCGCGAGTAAGAAGGGAGGCGATAATGAGGCCCATAGAAGGGCTGACCCAAAACATACTGTACACCTCCCAAAGCTCAATCTTCCTACATTTTGGGGAAAGTTAACCGAGTGGTTAGCTTTCTGGGACGTATTTCGATCTACGGTTCATGAATCCTCTTTGGATAATGTCCGCAAGTTTCACTATCTGAAGGGACAAATGGAAGGAGAGGCCTTACATTTAATAGAGGGGTTTGCAGTAGGGGGTGGTAGTTATCTTGAAGCGGTACACTTATTAGAGTCCACATACGGGGATAGAGAGCAGTTGAAGATGGCCCATGTCGTTGCCTTGTTGGGGCTCGCAGAACCACAGTATAAGGTTGATGAGTTGACAAACTTCAGGGCAAATATGGAGTGCCATACTCGATCGCTAGATACCCTAGGGCTTACCACGCAGGAAATGATAGTCATTATCTTGCGTCAGAAGCTTCCTATGGCAATACTTGATAAGGTAAGATCATTTGAGCTGGGGGAGTTCAAAACTCAGTTCAGTAAGGAGATCAATAATCTACAGTTGAACAAAGGGAGAATGTATGTGTCGGGAGGGAGTGAGAATGTGGAGAAGAGGGGAACAGTAAGCATGACAGTGGGGACTAAAGTAAAGAAAGAGGGTGTGTATAAGAAAGCTGCTCAGATTCTATGTAAGCTATGTAACAACAAACATAAATGGAGTTTCTGCATAAAATACCCAACAAATGAGACAAAACTAGCACAGGCGAAAAGATTGAAGCTATGTGTAGGTTGTCTAAGTGGGGAACATGGTAAGCAGGGACAATGTACTGCTACATACTTAAGGCCCTGTCGCCACTGCAAAGGACATCACTTTGATAAGTTGTGTCCTACAGCAGATAAAGTCAAAGACGTCAAAAATGAGGGTACTACAACTGTGGCACTAGGTAGCACGCAAGACACCACTATATTGCCCACAATACAGATTCCCATGGAAGGTAATGACAGTAACAAAGTTTGTCGGGTACTTCTAGATCAAGGGTCTCAACGTTCCTTTATAAAGAGGTCCGTACTAGTGGGACTGAAGCACCGAATCGTAGGGGCTGAGACTCTTCGATTACAGGGCTTCACAGGGGTTACTGATAAACAAGACTACGAGATAGCGGAGATTTCATATTTCTATCGTAAAAACCGGTACTTTATGACTTGTATCGTAGTAGACACCCTACCAGAATATGTATCTGTGGGTGTGAAGAAGGTGGAACACGCATTACGTAGCAAAGGGGTTAACTTGTCAGATCCCATGGGAAATCAGAGTGAGGTGCATGTTCTACTTGGTGTGGATCATTATTATGAAGTAGTATACCCTGGATTTAAAAAGATGTGTGGTGTAATTTTAATCCCCACTAAATTTGGATACTGCATGAGCGGAAAGGTGCATACTACACAGTCAAAGGTCCTGGTCGACACGGTCTCGATATATAGAGTCAATGTAACCGCGGCAGAGGAGTTGGGAAGGGAGGATTCCCAACCTAGTGACCCTAAGATGGCTGCCGAGTTCGACCTGGAACGACTGTGGAGATTGGTTCACATAGGCATTAATCCTATGGAGACTGATTATGACTCGGAAGTTGCGCTACAAAGGTTTGACGAGTCTGTGTGCTACTGTGCCTCAGACAAGCAATATAAAGTTAGTTTACCATGGAAGAACAGTGAGATAAGCCTGCCTACCAACTATGGTTTGGCATTAGGTCGCTTGCGCGCATTGCAGCGGAAATTGTCTAACGAACCGAGCACGCGCCAGGCGTATGACGATGTATTTCGGAGTTATGAGGATAGGGGTTTTATTGAGAGAGTCGATGTCGAGGAAACCGTGTAAGAAGGGTAGGGTTCACTATCTGGCCCATCATGGGGTAAAGAAAGACAGCGTCACCACACCAATACGGGTGGTGTATGACTGTTCTGCCCACCAAGGTCAACAACCCAGTCTGAATGACTGCCTGTTGACAGGTCCGTCCATGGTGTCGGACCTGTCCCAACATCTATTGCGGTTTAGGCTGGGAAAGTACGCCTATACCAGTGACATCGAGAAAGCATTCTTGATGGTCAAGCTAAAGGAGGAAGATAGAGATGTTACCCGCTTTCTTTGGTTCGGCGACATTAGCGACTCTGAAAGTCCCATCATAATATACCGTTTTCGGGTTGTACTCTTTGGGGCCACTTGCTCGCAGTTTTTGTTAAATGCCACAATCAGAAAACATCTAGCTGACACTCATGAGGACACAAGTAAACTATCTCGCGGATTATACATTGACAATTTGCAGGGTACTAGCGATAGTCAAGATGATTTGTTGTATGCATACTGGCAAGCACGCAGATTGTTTGCGGATGCACATCTATTTCTCCGCGAGTGGGTTACTAATAGTGAAGATCTTCAGAGTTTAATACAGGTGGATGGTACGGCATCTCTTAACCAGGAAAAGTCCAGAAATTTGGGGATGATCTGGCAACCTAAACATGACATACTAACTTTTCAAACAAGGTCTTTTGCTCAGCAGACAGGAGCGCACACAAAAAGAAGTCTGTTGAGCAAAGTTGCGCAATTTTTTGATCCTTTGGGTCTAGCATTACCTATTACCATAAGAGCTAGGATTCTAATGCAGGAAGTTTGGAGACGTAAAATAGGATGGGATGACAGTTTGCCCGAGGACCTGAATGACCAAGGGACATTGTTGTTGAATGAATATGCCATCCTATGTACTAAACCTATACCTCGTAAAGTGGCGGCGTTCGGTGACGTTACGTTACACACGTTTTGCGATGCTAGCGCCACGGCATACGGGGTAGCCATATATGTTGTTACTTCATTTGGGGCACATTTAGTTACAGCCCGGGCCAAAGTAGCCCCGGTTAAGAAGGTAACTATCCCTAAAATGGAATTGACTGCCATGCTGCTATTAGCACGTCTGGTGCAACATGTACGCGCAGCATACGAGAGCGAATTAAATATTGAAATCGTTCACGTATGGTGCGATAGTCAGGTCGCACTCAACTGGATACATAGCAAGAAGTCTCTGCCAGTTTATGTGCGGAATAGGGTAGATGAGATTAGAGCCCTTTTGCCAGACGTTGCTTATCATTATGTAAATACAAAGGAAAACCCTAGTGATCTCATAACTAGGGGTATAACGGCTAGCCAGTTAATGAAGTCCGAATTGTGGTGGCATGGTCCAAAGTGGCTGCTCCATGAAAGTGAATGGACGATATGGCATGCTGTTGGTGAGGGACTTCTGCCACTGGAAACAGTGGCAGTTACAGCCCAACCAAATGAGCCACCGGGTCCTATCATGAAGTGGGCAAGATTCGGTGACTATAATAAACTAGTCAGGGTTGTAGCTTGGGTGTTGCGATATGTATCCAATCTCAAGCTTAAAGTAACGGGCCAACTCTGCAACAGGGGTCACAACATTGATGCTCGTGAATTTAAAGCAGCTGAAGTAACTTTGATCAAATGGGTTCAAGTAGAAACCTTTTCCAATGAATTAGAATCCTTGAAAGGCTCGAATAAGACATTAATGCCTAATATAGTGCGTCAACTAAGGTTGCACCTAGACAATGGCCTCATCAGGTGTGAGGGTCGCCTGAAGTGGTCGGGTGTACCAGACGGCACAAACCGACCTATACTTATGCCAACAAGACATCACGTTACTGATCTATTGATCATACGTGCACATAGGGATGTAAAACACTACGGGGTATGTCATATTATATCAAATTTACGTCTCATATGGTGGATACCCAGAGTTCGACAAGTAGCTCGACGCGTAGTGAGAAAGTGTGTAATATGCCAGAGACTAAAGGGTAAACCATATGCAACTGGACCAGCTCCACCCCTACCTGAATGCCGTGTAAAGCACGTAGAACCTTTCCAAACGGTAGGATTAGATTACACAGGGGCATTGAAGACGAGGGAGCATGAGAAAGTTTATATATTATTGTTTACCTGTGCGACGTCTCGAGCGGTACACCTAGAACTATGTGATAATATGTCTAGCGAGGAATTTATGCTGGCGTTCAGACGGTTTTGTGCCCGTCGTTCATTCCCTCAACTCATTCTTAGCGACAATGCTCCCACTTATGTCCAAGCATCAAAATATCTAAAGGATATGAGTAGTGATCCTACTATCATCACTTTTTTGGGAGAGAAGAAGTGCGAATGGAGGTTCATTCCAGTTAAGGCACCTTGGTTTGGTGGAATGTGGGAACGGTGTGTCGGCATAGTAAAGTCAGGACTAAGAGCGGTTGTAGGACGTGCTCTATTAAAGAAGAGTGAGTTGACGACAGTCCTCACAGAGATAGAGGCAGTCGTGAATGATCGCCCGCTTACATATGTGTACACCGACCTGCAAGAACCACTACCATTAACGCCAGCTCACTTGCTATATGGAAAACCATTGACTGCGTTTCCATCTGATTTTCAGTCCATAGTAGAGATAGAGGATCCCTCGTTGTACTCTGCGGTAGCGGTGTCTAAGAGATACCAGTATATATCCAGGATAATCGAGGATTTTAGGAAACGGTGGATTAGTGAATATCTGCTAGCATTGAGGGAAAGGAGTGTTACTCCCTCTGGTAGACCAACGGCCCCTACAGTTGGTGACGTTGTTTTAATTAAAGAAGATAGTCCTCGTTTATACTGGAAATTAGGCCGCGTATTGGAGGTATACAAGGGGGCAGACTCTGTAGAGCGGGTGGCGCTATTAAAGACAGCCACTGGAACTACTGTTCGTCCTATCGCACGTTTGTACGCTTTGGAGCTAGATTCCGCATTGCAATCTGAGGCTCCACCTGTTATTGCTGGGTCCGAGGATTCTCGAAGGAACGACTCACCTCATACTGATGGTGATCATTCTCGGACCGGGACGCGTCCCAGACGCGCTGCTGCTGGCGCTGTCGACTTGTGGCGTCAGAAGATAGCCTCTGGGCAACTTTAGGTTTAAGGTGGGGTTCAGGTCTTTTTTGTGGGGGGAGTGTATCGTATAAATACGATAGAATATGACTCTTTTGTGATCTTGTATGTCTCTGTGACGTCACGATCTCTCCTACAGCACGACGTAGGACGAGTAGATCGTATATTATAAGATTGTAAATAAGTTAAGTTATAAAAGGCCTAATATGCTATTAAGCAATATTGCCATGGTCTTATGTAGTATATATGAATTTATCGTATATATTAATATAATTTATCGTATAGAGCAACCTAAATGCGGTACGATAATTTGGGCTCCTGGCGGTTTGCCAAGGCAGCAAGGTGTGCTTTTGAGGTACGCCAGAGCCTTCACGAACACCAACCAGTTAACATCTAATTTTCCGCCCTCAGTTGATCGTGCTTTTGTGCCTCTAATCACAATACACATACAGCAATACACACAACTACACCATCACGACGCTCTCATCGACATCATGACTTGACTCGTGTCTTGGGACCGAAGTCTCGTTCCCCATTGTCCACCGCCATATTGGGTAAAACGTTCTCCCTGGCCTCATTGCCACGTGGAACTATTGGTGAGTTAATTCCTGGCTAATATTAACCCTTATAACCTTACCCTATAATTATATACATTTATTATGTGAGACCTTTGGATATAAATTAGCTTGTTTCAGATTGAATTCAATTTAGATATAGAGTATTCATTTAGATTGATTTTATTTGATTCATTATAGCTTAGTAATATTTAACTTCCATTGATAGTTTACCACAAAGGTGACAAATCAATAGCATCCAATTACCGTCCCATTAGTCTTACATCAATCATAGGAAAGCTACTAGAGTCAATTATTGCTAGTACAATTAGAAACCACTTAGATACATTTAATTTAATAAATTCTTCTCAGCATGGATTCACTCAGGGACGTTCTTGCCTTACTAATTTGCTTAGTTTTTTCTCAGAGGTATATGAAGCAGTAGATAATGACAAGTCATATGATATAATATATTTAGATTTCAGTAAAGCTTTCGACAGAGTCCCCCATGAGAGATTGATGAGAAAGGTTGAGGCGCATGGAATAGGTGGGGCGTTGTTGGGATGGATTAGGTCATGGCTAATTGGTAGGAAGCAGAGAGTCAGCATAAATGGTACGAAGTCAGAATGGGGAGCAGTCAAAAGTGGTGTCCCCCAGGGATCTGTATTAGGTCCTCTGTTGTTTGTTATATACATAAATGACCTTGATTTAGGTATAACTAGTAGGATAAGTAAATTTGCAGACGATACCAAAATGGGGAGAACAATTGATTCAGATAGAGATATAGAGTGCCTCCAAAGGGATCTAGATACCTTACACGAATGGTCAGTAAATTGGCAGATGAAGTTTAACATTGACAAATGCAAGGTATTAAAGATAGGGAAGATGCATACAAATGTTAAATATAAACTAGCTAATGTGGAATTAGAAAACTCGAATTGTGAGAAAGATCTAGGTGTGTTTGTTAGCAATGATTTGAAGCCTAGACAACCGTGTATAAACGTTCGAAACAAGGCAAACAGGATTCTCGGGTTCATCTCAAGGAGTGTGAGTAACAGAACTGCTGATGTTATCTTAAAACTTTACTTGTCATTAGTGAGACCCCATATGGATTATGCTGTTCAATTTTGGTGTCCTTATTACAGAATGGACATAGATTCATTGGAGAGAGTACAACGTAGAATGACAAAAATGATCCATAATATTAGAAATCTTCCGTATAAAGAAAGGTTGAAGAAATTAGGCTTACATTCGTTAGAGAGACGCAGAGTTAGAGGGGATATGATAGAGGTGTTCAAGTGGGTTAGTGGGATTAACAAAGGGGACATGACAAATGTACTAAAGCTCAGTGATAGCGAAAGAACTCGTACCAATGGTTTCAAATTAGATAAATTTCGTTTCAGAAAAGATATAGGCAAATATTGGTTTGGTAACAGAGTTGTAGATGGGTGGAATGGACTACCAAGTGCTATAGTGGGATTAAAAACGATAGGGAGCTTTAAGATAAAATTGGATAAGCATATGGACGAGAAGGGTTGGGTGTGAATGGGGATCAGCAGGGTTGGGCCAATCAGCGCTCTGCAGACCCCCGTAATCCTGCGTTAATCTCTAACCGTTTTGGTAAGATGATTCTCAGGGTATTAGAGTGTTGAGCCTATAATTGGGCTTTGTAATTGGGGTTGTGTGGGACAGGGATCTGCCTTGCTTAGGCCAATCGGCTTTCTGCAGACTCCCATTTTCTTATGTTCTTATGTTCTTATGAATACCCTAGTACTTTTTAGTTAGATAGGTTAGTAGTTCAGATTGTTGGCCTAATCATAATGAATAGACTATAGGTAAGTAAGATCCCTCGGATAATTATAGCTTACCATTTCAGTTTACATAATACACTTTGCATATATTTATTATATCAATGGAAAGTGTAACTGAACGGAATCATTGTAATACACAACATAAACAACCATCAACTTTGTTTACATACGTCAGTCACTTAAATTAAGCTAAGCAAAATAATTTGTCTCTGGGCTCTCTCTATGTCTCTCCATTGTTCCGCAATATTTGTCCATGTTTTATCAACCCTTTTCTCCCCTTTTCTTGTATTCACTTCTCCCCTTCCTCTCATTTCCTTTCCTTTGTTGGCTTTCCATTATATTTTTACCTTGGATTTAGGATTTCTGTTATAAATGATTTATGCTCATCTTCCTTATTTTTTTATTTTCAAATGTGATTTTAATTTGTACAATTGTAATGTTAAACTGGTAATATGTTAAACTGCTAGTCTGCTCTCTCTCTCTCTCTCTCTCTCTCTCTCTCTCTCTCTCTCTCTCTCTCTCTCTCTCTCTCTCGTATACTGTTAATACAGCACAGTACCTTGCTCTCCCAGTAACTACCACATCCACCCACCATGCAGTATAATAAACCACAGGTCACATTCATCTGGGCCGCATAATACAAAACAATAACAAGTTAGGAAGGTGGCCACACATTTTTATTGATAGCTACTGTCGTTTCATATGTTGTAAATGCAGTGTTTAAGTACAGTGTCTATAATTTATATATAAGTTACTAAAGTAAGAGTTTCGTCGACTTCCATAAAACAGTCAAATAATTTAGAATATCATGGTCCCATGGTAGATACCTGTACTCATTACTAGATAGGATATCACATACACGTTACCAATATACTGTATATATATATTTATATATATATATATATATATATATATATATATATATATATATATATATACATATATATATATATATATATATGTATATATATATATATATATATATATATATATATATATATATATATATATATAGAGAGAGAGAGAGTGTTATGCCGGGTTGTAATCCAACTCGTTTTGTAATGTATTCTGTATTCACCGGAACTCGGATATTTATAATTGGATAATCCTCATCAGGAACATATCTCACTTCTTGAATATTACTTTTAAATTACTCAATCACTCTCCCAAGAACACAATAAACACACAGTATAAATTACACTCATATTTATTCTTTAGCAATTAACATAGATACATAAATGGGGTATTAACCCATTGGCTGCGGCTATGTTTGGGCTATTTAGGGTATATTCAGGCACTCCTGAATGATATATCAAGCATCTGCATTAAATGAAGTGTATTCTGCCGAAAACTAGGCGAAAATAGCTTCAAAATGAGGCCAGAACGGGCCCCGTACGTGGTCTGGTTCACCCGCAGTGGTGCCAGTGAAACGCGGGAAACCCGCTATTTGGTAGCACTCGCTCGCTTGGCTACACTGTTGTGAGACACAGAGAGAGACCCGCGCGAGACACAGTCAACCTCAGTGAGCCGCTCGCTGATCTGAGGGTTGGAGGTGGGCCCCTCATGCTCCCGCCCACTGACACTCGATTTTTACGGTTTTTACAGGCTTTTAAAGCCTGGATATTGCTGTAACTTGCCAGGACGTTGCAGAACGTCACCCGCAACGAAAGGGTTAAAACCTCTAGTATAGTGAGTAGGATTCTTATATACATACACTGATATTGGTAAAGAGTTGAAAAGGTCTCTAATAAAATATGGTTGTCACTTACAAAGTATAAAAATAGGAAATACTCAATTACATAAAATACATACACGAATAATAAATATTAATGACAATATCTATGCGGGTCAAGTGTATAACGTAAGGTATAGTAATTACAAGGTAGGGCAACTGAGGTCAAGTTCTCAGCTGCGCCTTAAGCTGCGCAGCGTGAAATACAAAAAGTGCCGCGCTCAGGTGTACACTGAAAAGATACCGTTCTCGGGGGTATAGGTCAGACGGACTGAGGTCAGGTTATATATAATCTTCATTTAGTGCAACGTTAAATCGATGATAGAAGATATGAACTTCGCTTTACTATAAGGGGAAAGATAAATTAAATCTGAATTTAACTATCAAAAGGTTATTGTGAATAATTTCTCACACGATACACGAAAATTCAATTCAATCGTAGATGAGCTAATATTACACAGAATAAGGAAATCAGATTCACAGTAAAATTAGTGAATGAATTATAGCAGCACAAATATCTATAGACAAGACTTAGTATGTTTGAATGAATTAACAAACTACTGAAAGTAACGCAGAATGGTGTAGCGCTTTATTATAGCTTTAATAAGAGCTATAATAACTTAGATACAAAACAAAGTAGTATTTAATAAATAGCCAAAGATGATGGCACCAGAAGGAGTTTGAATAGATTAAAAAACTGCTGAATGGAACGCAGAACTAAGTAGCGCTTTACTATAAAGTAATAACTTTAATACTCGTTATAATGATTTAATTACAAAACGAAGTAGTAATATATCAATAGCCAAACATATAGGCTTGATGAATCAAGGAATGTATAATCTGAATTCCTAAATCAGTGGCGAAAGAATTACGTAGCCCAAGTAACGTATATGATTAGATTATTCACAAGAACTAATACAAATTAAGTATCTTGAATATAGACTAATTCTAACTCAACAGACGGGTTCTTTACTTTCAATGGTGGCAAATTTATATTATAAGTATTCTCTGGTTAGATAATTATGTACGTAATATGATCCTGAGGTTAGGAGTCAAGTTTAGGTTATTTAGAATGAAAATAGCCCTCGTTATACACTTCACTTCGACTTGGACACGCAATGAATAATAACACAATAGAATCAAATCTGAGAGCATTCACTAAGAAACACGTGTAATCTTGACTATAAAACGTAAGTAAAAATTATTGAACAAATGCTTGAACACGAATTACATAGAAAATACACCGTACTTATATAAAAACACTGCACGGATCAAAATTGGATAAATCTACACGTGTAATATATTGACAAGGGAAATCCTAGAAGCGGATCTCTACGAACAAGTTAAATTGAACACTCGCATATTTTATATTACCTTCACAATAATTCCCAACACTTAGAAAACACAGAGGCACTTAGGGTATGGGTTAGAGGAGAAGTAATTTCCATGAGGGAGAATCTGGACGACGTAGGACTCGTAGTTCTTCTTCTGGCTGGACGTCAAAGGGAGCTGCCTCTCTCACGGACAATAGAGAAGGTTGATCCTGGCTCCTCTAACACACTCCCGTTCGCCACCCTAGTTGGACTTTACTATTCTCTACCCACTAAAATTTAGACCAGTGGAAGGTAGGAACCTAAGTTGCATACCTTCCCTCAATTTCAGTCTGGCTATATTTGGGTTATAATTTGAACTCAATTTGACCAATTTCAATATAGTAGGGACATGGGGATTTCATTCTTTTCTTTATTGTGAAGGTAACCATTATTCTAAAACTATACTTACCCTAATAATACATGTATAAGGTTATTCTCTATATTTTAAAATTATACTCCTTATGTAAAAGGCTTGCATGGCTGCATGATAATTGTTTTTATGTTATTCACACTTCCTGACTTTTCCTAGATTATTATTTTTTTCTATGTGAATGAGGGAGGCAAAAGGCAGAATTGCCTATAGTGAGTGCCTCCCCCATAGTTGAAAGAGTGACAGGGCCAAAATCAAGGGACGATCGAGCCAAAATGCCTGGACACACAGAGTTTGAAGCAATTTAAGTCATAGGAAGAGGGAAAGACTGATTATGGGAGAGAGTTCCAGAGCTCAGCTCTGTAGAGTAGAATAAAGTTTGAGAGTAACGTTTCACTCTTGGGTTAGAGAGTTGCACAGAGTAGGGGTGGGATTGAGTTGCAAGACGGGTACCACGTGCCCTACATAAAGGAGGTGGTATGCACTGGGAAAGCTCTGAGGAACACTGATTATTATAGTAGCGATAGAATAGCGAGAGAGATGCAACATTGCGGCGGAGAGAGAGAGATTGCAGAGAGTTGGTGAGTGGACGAGAGTTAATGATACGAAAGGCCTTCCTTTCAACTTTGTCTAGGAGAGCGGTGTGAGAGGAACTTCCCCACACATGTAAACAATACTCAATACAAGGATGCACTATGCCCCTGTACAGAGCAAGAAGCTGTGCTGGGAAAAGAACCCCCTAAGGCGGTTGAGCACACCCAGCTTCTGGGAGGCTGCCTTAGCAAGACTGGTAATATGGTCCTTCCAAATGAGAGCAGAAGAAAAAGAGACACCAAGAATATTGAGAGAAGATGAAGGGTTGATTTTTGTATTGTTGAAGAATAAGGGATAGTCCGCTGGGAGATCCTGACGGGTAGATAGATGGAGAAATTGGGTTTTGGAAGCATTAAAGGTAACAAGGTTTTCTCTGCCCCAATTGGAGATAGTATTTAGATCAGAATTTAAGAGTTCTATGGCTTCATTACGTTTGTCGTTAAGGGATTGCTGGCTGTGGCGTTCTGAAAAACTAATTGGAGTAGTGTAAGGTTGAGTCGTCTCCGTATGAATGGATGGGAATTAAGGTACAGTTAAGGAGACCATTTATAAAAATTAGAAAGAGAATAGGGGATAGGACAGAGCCCTGAGAAACACCAGAGTTTATAGGGTGAGGAAGTGAACAATGGCCGTCCACAACCGCGGCTATTGCAGGCCATGCTTTCGTCCCTCTTGATTCTTTTTCTCCTACTTCCATTCCTCAAGTGAGGTACTGTAGAGGTGATTCTCTTGGTCCCATTGGTGAAGGTACTACACTGGATCTTGATGTTGTATTTGCATAAATTCTTCCTCGTTGTATAATAAATCCAGCTGTTGTTGCGTATTTGCCTTAGGTGTATGTCCCAGGCTCTGCCATTGGTTGGACAGGTATCCCCGTGATTGGTCGGGGCTTGAATTCCTGGTATGTCCTGGATGTGGTGACCTTAATTGGCGGGCAGACTGACCTATTCCTGCAGGGATTAGAGTATGGGTAGGCCTTCCCTGTTGGGTAGACTGTGTCATTGCTGTAGGTACTAGAGCATGGGAAACTAGGAGGAACTGTGTGATTTCTCTTTTCATCCTCTACTGCATTTTCTTCCTTGTTCTTCTGCTCTACTTTACTGCAGCTATTTTGGCTATGGTAGGCTGTTCCCTTTCTTGCATTGTCAGGACCTCTGCAGGGTTTGCTTTGCCCCTAGTTTGCAACCCCGTCATCTCACCACCGTCTTCCAAAAACAAATTCGGCCGCGAGACTTGAGGTTATATGTTCGGAAAGTTCTGGTGATGAGATCAGGTGTGAGGTGCTGCAGAAATAAACACCAAACTATTGTGGAGATATCATTAGGGGCATCGGCGTCGTATTGCAGAGTCAGCTGGAGGGGAGTAGTAGAGGAGTTAGCCACATGGATTAAGTGAGCTGGAGAGGTGATGTTGATAGTGACGTTGGTGGAGGACACGAACAGACTGCTGATTTTTATGATGTCAGCAGGAGGAACAGTACTGGAAGATGTGGTTGGTTGTGGAGCTGGTGGAGTTATGATTGGACTGGAGTCAGTAGGAATAGTTGGCCCAGGTGGGAGGGGCTTGTTGGTTTGGGGGCCTGTCCTTAGGTCCGGTGACATTGCAGTGGCCAGAGGAACAGGTTGGATGTGTGACCTCGCAACAGGTGTGGCGGTAACCTTTGAAGGTCGCGAGGAGGTTTCTTTTCTGGGAGCCTGCCTCTTGTAGGTGGGGTTGAAGGTGGGTGCCCAGCGCTTAGGTGGAGTCACACGTCGGCCAGATCTTCGACATGTAGGATTAGACAAAGGTTGCATTAACAAAGGAGGTCTTAATTTGTTCGTTGTCATGCGGGAAGAAGGATGGGGGGAGGTATAGGTGCGTTGAGATTATTTACAATTAGAGGAAGTCAGGGTAGGATATATTTTAGTAGATGTACTAGGTTGAGGAGATTGAATCAGAGGTATAGGAAGTTGTGGAGAGAGGTTAGATTTAAGTGTAGTTGTTGGGTTGAGTTGATGAATTAGATGAAGTGTTGGACAGAAGGGGAGGTTTGGCAATTCCTTTCTAGAGATGGAATATTATTAATTTCTAGAGTGGTAGGGAGAGGACTGGGTGAAGTAGGAAAAAAGACTGTTGGCAGGTGAGGTAGTAGGAAGAGTAGATCTTAGCTGATTCGCAGTAGGGTTAGCTTGTGTTAGAAGTTTAGGAGGAGCAGAGACAATGCGAGTAGGAGGTGGAAGAATATTAAAGAGATTGGTGTGATAGGGGTTTAATGGAGGAGGGATAGGTGGGTCTGGATAGGTGAACTCGGTGTTAGGTACTCTTGGCACAGGTGGTTGCACAAGTTTTTGTATCTAAGTGAGAAGGTTGCTCCTGGCTCCTCTAACACACTCTCGCTCGCCACCCTAGTTGGACTTTACTACAGGGACATGCTTGTCCTATAGAAGTCTACAACACTATTCTCTACCCACTAAAGTTAGACCAGTGGAAGGTAGGAACCTTGGTTGCATACCTTCCCTCAATTTCAGTCAGGCTATATTTGGGTTATAATTTGAACTCAACTTGACCTATTTCAATATAGTAGGGACATGGAGATTTCATTCTTTTCTTTATTGTGAAGGTAACCATTATTCTAAAACTATACTTACCCTAATAATACATGTATAAGGTTATTCTCTATATATTAAAATTATACTCTGTATATAAAAGGCTTGCATGGTTGCATGATAAATGTTTTTCTGTTATTCACACTTCCTGACTTTTCCTAGATTGCAGGCCATGCTTTCGTTCCTCTTGATTCTTTTTCTCCTACTTCCATTCCTCAAGTGAGGTACTGTAGAGGTGATTCTCTTGGTCCCATTGGTGAAGGTACTACACTGGATCTTGATGTTGTATTTGCATAAATTCTTCCTCGTTCTATAATAAATCCAGCTGTTGTTGCGTATTTGCCTTAGGTGTATATCCCAGGCTTTTCCATTGGTTGGACAGGTATCCCTGTGATTGGTCGGGGCTTGAACTCCTGGTATGTCCCGGATGTGGTGACCTTTGGCGGGCAGACTGACCTATTCCTGCAGGGATTAGAGCATGGGTAGGCCTTCCCTGTTGGGTAGACTGTGTCATTGCTGTAGGTACTAGAGCATGGGAGGGAAACTCGGGGGAACTGTGTGATTTCTCTTTTCATCTGCTTCATTTTCTTCCTTGTTCTTCTGCTCTACTTTACTGCAGCTATTTTGGCTATGGTAGGCTTTTCCCTTTCCTGCATTGTCAGGACCTCTGCCGGGTTTGCTTTGCCCCTAGTTTGCAACCCCGTCATCTCAGAGAGTATTCAAATCATGTGTTATCCCCATGGTTGTTTAAGTTGATGGAGTAGATGGAGTAGTGATCAGGATACACAGCTTTCGTAACAAACGTTCCTGCTCAACAAACCTCTTAGACTTCTTCCACGATATCCACAACCTCAATGATGAGAGTAAAGCTGTAGATATTATATACCTTGATTTTTAAAAGGCCTTTGACAAACTTCCACACAAACGTTTACTACTAAAACTAAAAGCTCATGGAATACAAGACGGTGTGTTGAAATGGATAGAAAATTGGCTCAGCGACAGAAAGCAAAGAGTAGTCATAAACGGTAAGGCATCTAAATGGACCAATGTAAATAGCGGGGTACCCCAGGGATTGGTACTAGGACCAATTATCTTTCTAATATACATCAACGACATAGATGAGGGTCTCACCTGTACAATCTCAAAGTTTGCTGACGATACAAAAATTGCAAATAGCATACTCTCAAAAGAACAAGTTGACGATATGCAACACAATCTAGATAAGTTGTGATGTTGGGCCCAAATTTTGCAAATGAGTTTCAATGCGGATGAATGTAAAGTACTACATATCGGAAACCGAAATGAGAAAGCAAACTATTCGATGAATGGCACTCAGCTTAATTAAGAGTGTAGACAGAGAAACTGATTTGGGAGTAACAATATCGAGTAACCTAAAACCGAGTCAACAATGTTCAGAAGTTGGTAAGAAAGCAAACAAACTAATTGGCTTTATAGGCAGGTCATTTGAGCATAAATCCAAAGAAGTTACCCTAACTCTTTACAATTCCTTAGTCCGCCCTCTTCTGGAATACTGCGTTCAATCCTGGTGCCCTTATTACCAAAAAGATATAGACAAGCTAGAATGAGTTCAACATAGAGTTACCAAAATGATACCTAGCCTTAAAAACAAACCATACGAGGAGCGTCTTAGATAATTAAATATATTTCCTTTAACCCAGCGTAGATTAAGAGGCGACTTAATTCAAGTGTTCAAAATCATCAAAGGCATCGACAATATGAACAGTAGTAAGTACTTCACTATCGACCAATCTAATTACACATGGGAGAACGGTTGCAAAGTTATTGGTAAATCTTTGAACTCCCACGAGTCTAAAGCACCCGTCACACCTAGCCGATTTTAGGCCAAGACTGTCCGCGACCTAAGGGTCGTGGACAGTCTTTGTCTACGTCGCCGCGCATCATGGGCCATCGCCAACCTAACAAACAGGTCGGGATTGGTCTTCACATACCCCCTCAAAAGTTCTACAAACGAAAAATTTGAAATCAAGTCGGCGTGGAGTGAGGTCATACAAATGGGACGGGAAGGGGACTGGAGGCTGATGGCGTGTGACGGTGCTTGGCGGCGCTTGACGGCGATTGACGACGCTTGACGGGAAACGATAGGCGTCAGTGCGGCGGCACACGGCACCATAAATGATAAGTGGATAAGTGGATTATCGCCACGTTTGGCTTTCTCAAGGACCACATCGTGCGGCAGAGTGGTCGTCAGAATAGCCAGGTAAATTTTGTTTTAATTAGTTTTGCATGTCTCGATTATTTAAAAGTGTTTGACACTGACCAGCCACGTGTGGACAAATTAATTATGTTTGTGGAGACTCGTTGTGCATACCACAGGTTTCTGACCTGACCTGGTTGTGGTATCTGCCGTTTGTTATTCCTTTCGTGATTTCATTATTGTATTGATTTACTTATTAATTTAATATCTTTATATATATATTTTGTAATTAATTTATTCATGTACTCAGATTAATATTGCTATATTGATTTATATAAGGTATTTAGTCATTATTTATATTTTATTTATTATATATGTATGTATTTTTTGATTGATGACTTTCTTTATTTCATTATTGTATTACTTTATTTAGTTATTGAATGTTATATATATATGTATATATAACGTAAATCATTTTTTTATGCATACATTATTCATGCAGTGGATGAATGAAACAAGCCATATAATATATATATATGTTTATAATAGTACATATCAATACTAATATTGACAATTTCAGGCTCATATAGCTGTCACCGGTTGCCAGGAACCGCAGTGTTATGGCTAGTCGTAGGTCAGGGTCGAGTGCCTTCCGGTAAAAAGTATCGTTCTTTTCAATGCGGTGCGCCACACGTCCTAGTACCTCCCGGGGACTGTGGTGAACATGGCTGCGTGCAACCGTTACGGTGGCTGAAGGTATACTGATGAGGCCCACCCTTTGGTGTAACTTTTATATACCACACCTTGAGTTCGGTCGCCGTCGTTCGGGGTCATGCGGGCCGGGGTCACCGTCCATACTGAAGGGGTCGCCGCTCATCGGCACAGTAATGAATATTGACGCCGCCCTAACTCCTGTCGACGCCGTTCGTCGGGTCGTTGTCGACGCACTACGCCACAGATCGGCACTCAAGCGGCGACCTAAAACTCACATTCAGTCCGGCATGGGCGCCGGTCTACCCCGTCAGGTCGCCATCAGGCGCCGTCAGGCGGCGTGGCCATCCATACTGGGTCCCATCCAAAACTCACCCCCCCATATCCTTAAGCTCTCCGCCGAAGGTCGGCACTCCTGACCACGACTCAAGGTCGTGGTCAGTCGTGGCTCAAATCGGCATGGTGTGACGCCTGCTTAAGAATGTCTTCTTCAATCGTGTTGTCAATTTGTGGAATGGGCTTCCCCGAGACATTATAGACTGCAGCACCGTTGATTCTTTTAAACTTCGCCTAGACAAAAATCTTATCCGGGACTGACTGCGTTTATTAATGAATAACTATATTTTATTCCCCAATCAGATTCATCAAGGATTATTGCGTATACAGTATACTGTATATTACTAAGAAGTTACTTTTTTTTTTCCCAGATATATGAAAGATCACTTATAACTGTGTTATGTTACTAACCCATCTGTCCTCTACTAACATCCTAATCCTGCCACGGACATTAGTTCCAGGGCAGAAGTTCCCATTCTAATTTTCCCTTACCCACTCTAAACCACTGTTTGGACACTTGATCCTCAGTGTTTTGGAGGATAAGCAGCCTAGAGGGGTCACTAGATCTATTGTTGTTTGATTTCCTTTGTACTCCTTTGTACATTGAGAGCTTGACCAAATAGATTCTTAGGCTATTTAGTTATATGATTTTAAGACGTTCGTTCCACTAGTTTGACGATGTTATGACTTTCCTCCCCATTACTGTGTCAATATTAAGATCATTTGTGCAATTTATACATATATATTTTTCCTGGCGAGCTATAGCGAGCCTGTTATTTAGTAGAAAACAGCCGCCACATTATTCTACTGAAAATTGTATGACATTATTTTGAAAGAGGGTCTTGGAGGTGTATATTTAAGCTTGATAGAGTTTTAGGGAGCAAAGTAAAACAAATATGTTTATATAATAATACAACAATAGAATAAAATAAAGCGAAATGGAGTAGTATATGGGTTCGGATAATGTAGCAGACAATGGCACAGACCAAGTATTTGGGAAGGGGTTGAGGTAAACAACATAACTTGGGCAAAGGTTTCTAGCTGGTGGTCATTGTTGCTGCAGACAACATAAGTATTACAGAGTGTCAGGGTACAGTTATCTACATAAGTTCTGTTCCTCTCCGTGTTCTTCTACATGAAAATATCATGTGTTAGTTTGAAATACTAGTGTGGTTTCGTGTGCAGGGATTAACTCATCAACTGATAATTTAAACAAACCTCACTCGCACTTCATCCGTACTACTTTCCTTTCATACATAAGATCATGACGATGAACGGAACTTTTATGTGGGCAACTATAGGCTACGTGAGTGACATATTCAATATTTGTTTCCAGCCAAGCACGAGAGTCATTAATATTAAGTATGTCTCATATATGCACGTGAGCTATTACATATTGTTTTAATCACAGCTGGGCTACAACCACCGACAGTCAGAACGAGGGCCCCAAGCTTTAATCAATGCTACTACGGCGTGATAAAGTGTGTTTAATTTGTGTTTCTATTTGCGTTAATGAGAAAGGAAATCCTACATGGAGAAAGTATTCCTTTGTATACACAAGTTGTAGGACCCATATTGCAGCATACGTATCCAGTTTTTTTTACAAAGATTTCCTCGCAACTCGGGCTGGATTGAATTCCTGGAATTATCGCCCAACCAAATACGAGAGTCATTAATATTACAGAGATTACGTGAGATACTAATGTTGTTGTTTTTTTTTTTTTTTTTTTTTTTAAACTCTCAGTCGGGATCGAACCACCGAAAACGTAAACCATGCTATATCACGCTGTAGGTAGAGTTGATTATAGCATGGACACTCTTCCTGACTTCGAGCCCGGCTGAGAGTTATATATATACATTATATATATATATATATATAAATTATATATATATATATATATATATATATATATATATATATATATATGAGCGGGAGAGAGCTGGAATCGCTCGAAGCATCGAATTAGCTAAGATGGGACATTAATATGAGAGAACGAACATTATTGATTATTCTCTCTCTCTCTCTCTCTCTCTCTCTCTCTCTCTCTCTCTCTCTCTCTCTCTCTCTCTCTCTCTTTCTCTCTCTCTCTCTCTCACTTGACTACCGGTGTCACTGTCCCATGCACAGATAATTTTCATGGTTGGTAATTACTCTCAGAAAGATGAAGTTTATCTAATTTATTTTCTATTTCCACCTCTAGGGTTGATCGGTCTAGAAAGGACTTTGTTGAAGTTTATACATTCGTCTGATAGAAGCAAGGTGAGATTGACAGAACATGTGCACTAACAACAATTTGTTAATTCCATTAGTTTCTTTTTAACCCCTTCTGTACCGGCGACGTCTCTTCAATTATATTTCAGTTACATTTAGACTATTTTATGAAGCATAAAAAGGATATAATTATGGTAAATAAAAGAACTAATTGAGATAGTCTGTAGCCTTTAAATTGGTAGACATCCTTCTTAACTAAATTAAGTCGTCTAATGGTTGTCAGCCAATAATGAAAAGGATGTCACCGGTACAGAAGGGGTTAAAATCATACAGACACAGGTTAAAGTCTCACTAACAAGAAATTATGCAGATAACAATTATCTTTAGTTTTACCGTCAGCTTTCACGTATATTTCGTTTTCTCTAATCCAACTCCTCTCAACTACCTCTGTGTTTCATTATCCATCGTTCGATGATCATACAAATAGTTAATCGTTCTGAGTATATCAAGTTCATTATCAAAAGGTTATCAACAGTGACCAATTTAGCTGGAATCGAAATAATGTATTTAGCTAGGCTGTTTTTGCTGTGTTATATATGGGCTATATTATCCCACCCTACCTTTATGTAAAACAGGTACATTAAGAAACATTGGAATGTGATAACAGGTTACTATTATTATATAATAGTTCCTCTACTGGTAAAGAAGTTTCTCAAGGCCTTCAATTCAGCTTTAAAATCATGAAACAACATAAAGTGGGTTGTTGCTCAGCGCATGTCCAGCTGAACAGGATTAACAAAATGTTCTTAATTCACTCCTTTTAATTATCTTGTATACAGTAGCATAGTCACGTTAAATGTCCTAAACATATGTATCCTAGTAGTATATTCTGCATTAAAATTGTGGTATAAATATAATGAAGTGCAGGTATGGATTTATAAGATGAGATAATATTATACAGTTATGTTGACATCCCTCACTCCCTCCACCTTCACAGCTCACTCGGCCACCTTCACCGTCTCTTCTCGCTGACCTCTTCGCGGTCATTGTGTTATTGTTCTGTGTTTCCGCAGTTTGTGTGTGTGTGCGGCGTGTTTATGAAGACTGGGAGGAATGGAAGATCACTTTAGTTGTAAGAAGAATATTGTTAGAGTCTCCCTTCGTCAGCTAGGGAGGGGTAGTAGGAGTGAACAGACATGATAAACTCGATATTACCCTTCCTTCCGTGTGTCTCTATGTAAGACATCATTCTGTGTGGTTCATTTACAGCCATATGAATAATTACTAATGTTGCAGCATGTCATAGCGATCGTCGTTACCGTCTTACTTGGCTCTAACATAATGTTCTTGTTGTTGTTGTTGTTGTTGTTGTTCCCCAGGCTGCCTGGCCGAACAGCCCCAAGGTCCCGAGCAAGGCCAAGGCCATAAAGCGCCCCCACAAAACAATCCCTGCTTACCACTAACAAATCCCAGGTGACCGAAGCCACTCTAAGGCAGGGAGCTGAGGAGGGTGCGGAAACGCCCGAGAAACCAAAGCCCCACCCAAGGCCCTGTGCCCCTCAGCAATTATTGAAGGGAAAGTTGAGGGGCAAGGGAAAAATGTGACGCTTTGGCTCCCAATCTGCCAACTTTTAGGTTGGCAGTAGGGAGGTCGATCCACGGAAAAGACGCCGTCACTTGAGATCTAGAAGATATATAAGTAAAAGGAACAGTCAGAGTAAGCTATGGGTATGGCAGAGATCGCTCAGCTCTC
>CM064566.1:48602637-48860137 GCA_032716605.1 Paralithodes platypus
ATCCAATGCTTCATAAATTAAATAAGAATAGATAATAACCATTAAAAAATTCAAATCAATTTACTATTTACTATACTGCACAATCAGAAATAAAGCAAGATTATGACTAGTTTTATCCTTAACATTTCATGCATTCCTCACTCCCACTCATCATCAGAGTACATATCACTATTTTCAACTCCCTCGTCACCTTCTACATCTGCTTCTATTCTTCCAGTTTCAGTCTAATTTTCATCTTCTCCTTCTGCCTTGAAAGGGTTAAAACAGGTATCACTATAAGCACAACTACAGTACACAGTGCATGAGATCTTGCTGTGATGACAACTGCAATGTTCCATGCTGCATGTCTTCACTTTATCCTTGCAACCACACCACTCCACATCCATGAGATCCTTGGGTCCTGGGGGTTTATCAGAGGTTGACGGTACTGGGATGTTATCTTATATTTCCCACCCATACTTCTTAATGTCAAGTTCAGGTAGAGCTGCATAGTCAGCAGCTTTAGCGAGTATGGTCTGCAGATGGGCACGTAAAATGTGAATGAAGATATTAAATTCAGTGGTTGGTAGTGACATTACTTTCAGCGGCTTGCCATATTTCCTAGTGTACAAGTTGTATCTTGCCTCGCTCATTGGGGTGCCTTGTGGTTGACCATATAGAGCAAAACAAAAATGCCTGTCTTTCTTCCATAAGTTGTGCATGGGTGACATCAAGTTCACCCAAAACTGACGACAGGCCAGGGAAGCCTCCAGCTATGAGGGTCTTCAGGGCCGGCACTTTCTCCTTGCCATACAGGCATGAGGTGGCATCTGAGCCAGTAAGATAGTGCATCCCCATAATTTGTAGGCATTTCGAACCGAGTTGTGCACAGGTGGCATTGATGTCCCAAACTGCACCATCCCAATGCTCCATTTTCACTGTGGCCTGGATCTTGTGTTGGTACACCCAGTAGGCCTATATAAGCATGACAAATACATCAGTGTCATCTGATGGGATGCGGATCACATGCGTGCCAGACTCAGCAGCCATGAGGAGGAATGAAATCATTGTTATGTCTGCTTTGTCATGTTTGAACACGCTATTACTAGAACTCTCCACAGTCACTCCTTCTCCAAAGTTGTAGGTACTTAGCACTTTCAGCAGTTGCAGCTTGTTATGCTTAATTCTCATAATGGCATCTCGACTAGGAAGTAGTGTGTTAATAGCGAGGGGGTAGTTGATGGAGCCAAGGCCAGTACGTTACATAAGCTCATGGTCCTTTGCAGAAACACTGTTGTATTTGTCAAAGACTAAGATCTTCTCACCAGGCAGAGAGGACAACATGGTCTTGATGGACTTAACTATGACTGATGCATCACCTTTAGATGGCAAAATAAGGTGGTAAAGAAGCTGGCTCATGTCGACAATTGTGACCTCTGGTAGTGTTGGTTGTCTTGTCTGCACACACAGTTTCCGAACCAAAGGTGCTTTGCTATCTTTTCTCAGGCAGCCATATTCATCAATGAGTGAGGGTGGTAAGGGGCACAACTCGTACTGGAAAATGGGTGCTAGCTTCATGTGCCGCTGTTGTCCGACGGTCAACAGCCTGAGGAAGATAGTTTCTAGATCGAAGATCATCTTGTCTCCAATTTTCACCCCTTTCTTAATGTGTTCCATGGCCTTGTTGGGGCTAGAGTTGGTTGCATGGAATCCTGATGGCAGGGATGTCCGGAATTCTGCAGCCATTATAGCGCTTATGTCAAATGATTCAGCAATATTCACCACAACATCAGGGGGACATAGTTTACCATTGGCGATGTTGTAGAGGTGTGGTGACTTGTTTTCCATTGGATGAGACAGATTAGAGAGTTCAAGCAAGATTCGATGTTGGTCATCTGCATCCATCTCTCTCCTTTTATTCCCCTCCTCCTAGTAACGCGGTCCACTGCATGTGTGACTTGCTCAAGCTTGATCTTTGCGTTCCTTGGCGGGGAGATCAGGGTAAATGTGCTCTATGGTGTCAGGAATGTAGGCAGTGACGTGATAGGAATCAATCCATTCTGCAACCCTTTCTGGAGAGAGGGTTATACCCTTGAGACCACCCTTTCCAATTCGAATGGCAGTTTGCTCACCACACTGGTCAGAGCTCATGCCATTCCAGTAACCCTCTTGGTGTCAATATAAGCTCTGTCTTGGCTGCGTTTGGTATCAGGTGACGCATCTCAAGAATGTGATGGGTAATGTACCGGGCATAGTGGTGATGGCCAGCAACAAAGAAATAAGTGAGCATGCCCTCCAGCGTGAGCTGCTGAAGTAGGATATCTCCCTCCCTCTCACTTCGAAGCAGCTGATGGAGAAGCAGAGTAGATTCAATGAGGTTATCAACCCAGTGCCAGCCAGTTAGGTGATTCTGACACATTTAAGTCCTGGAATGTCTTGGGAGCAGTGATGAAGAAACTGTTCAGAAGAGTAGTTGAAACCATTCGGAATGTTCTCATGGCCTGAACCCAAGACTTGCCACTCATTACTCCTGCTATTCTTCCAAACGCTGAGCTGATAAGAGCCTCAACATCTGATCCATGAATTAATTTACCGATGCAGCCACAGAAGGACTGTATAGGTATGCATGATCACAGGCCGAAGAAGATTTTTTTTGAAGCGATCAATGTTATCCCATTTGATTTGGCAGGCCACCATGTACAACTGCATGTCGACTGAGATGTGGACATATGACATTCCCAAATCAGTCAACGATTTTGTCAAATACACCAGTGAAGTCAGAACTGCATCTGGATGAGAAGCTTTGGCATCAATGAGAAGTCCAAACATACTGTATAGGTACTCGCTGGTTTCTTGTGAACTTCATCGTTGCATGCCTCCTTATTGTTGAACCTACTCCACTACATTGCCTTTTCCTGTGCATTGAGTGTGTTTAAGCCTTGTCATATCCTTTTCCTGTGCAATTGCTAGACTACTCTGGCGGGCACACACTTCCAAGTAGATGTTATAGGTGACCTATACAGCTGGTGGGTTCACCTTGGCCCCCCCCCCCCTCCCCTGTGTAGTGTTGCAGAGGAAGGTTGCCTGTAGAGCTACTGCTGGTCATAGATTGGGCAGCTATCTTAGAGAGTCTGGGGATGGTGAGGTTGCTCATCCCTTGCTTAGTACGGCCATACTTCATGTTACCTGCAGTATGTTGTTGCTGGAACATGGACATGGGTGGAGCGTCGACCATTTGGTGTGAAGACCTGGAGATCGAGGTTGTCAAACCATGCAAAGATGACACCTACAGTTTTATTCAGCCCCATGAACTGGTGGAGAACCTCTACATTGTCATGTAAATGATGTGCGGTTGATTTTCTGAATCTTAGGGCCTCATGATACGAGATCGTGAATCCATACTCATGAAGGAGCTTGAGAAGTTCAGGACTACCATGCCTGTGCTGTAGTTTGACACCCAGTCCTAACGTTATCTGATTCCTGGTACCTGTAATGTGACTCTGAATTGCCTGACTGAGGCTCAGAGGTTTTTTAGTCACTTCACCATCTGAGACCAGGTCCGAAATCAACTTAAAAAAACTAGGGCTGGTCGACTTGATGGTGATGGCTTGTGTAAACTCTGATAGGTCATAATTGGCACTGTTGTATTTGACTGATCCTGCCTCATGCTTGATCTGCCTTGCCACAACAGCAATGCTACTCGCATCAGTATCATCCACTGTAACTACTTTGAAACTTTTAGCAACCGACTCTCAAAAACCAACCATGGTTGCACAGCCATCACACCGAATAATGGTAATATCCTTACTCATGCAGTCATTCAACTTGCTAAACATATCATGTTGAGTGAGTTTACCACCTAGAACTGTGTACAAGAAATGCAATTCAACACTATTCCATATTTTATACCTGTATCGGTTCATGCACTCAATTACTTGATTAACCCACTGAGCACCAGCTGATATATAATAAATGTACAACGTGGGACCAACAGGGAGTCATTTTATTTCCCTGAAAACACATGGGATGGGTTAGTAATGAAGGAAAAAACACAAAAGAACGCTCACCTGAGTCATTTAGGGGTCCTGCGGGGCGGCGGAAAATCGCAATTAACATGGGGAAATGGGTAGGCGAAATACTGGAAAATCAATCCTTCTCGTGCCCACACGCACGCGGCTGGACTTGGAGGGTTTCCAACCATCAGTATTGTTGCGAAGGATACTAAAGCAGTTCCCATACAAATCTGAGCCATCTAGATACCATAGAACAAGAGTAATTAACACGAAGGCAACCATTGCATCGCTGGGGTTTAGCGTTACATACATAGGCGACGCATAACGTGCGTCGCTGGTACTCAAGGGGTTAAGAGCAGCATCATCTGTAGAACCCGCTGGTAAATCAGCATATTTGGGGACTTTAATAAAACTATTATAGCAGCATACATGGTACTTGCACTCTGCAGCAGGAAAGTCAGAAACACAAGCAAGGTGCAACTTGAGCCTTCTAGCTACCTCATCATTACACTGTTCAACAATGTCAAGGAGCATATCTTTCATAGTAGGGAGGGGATTACCTTCTTTGTCAAAACGATCGTTGGTCAAACACTACGAACACGGTTCCATATATCTGGGTGTCTTTCATCAATGGGCAGACATACCTTGGCACAGATGATACAAACCCATTAGTACTCAAACGTACCTTTGTCTGCTACCTTAGTTTGAGATCTTGTAGTTGTCTCACCACCCTCATCCTCTGCTTTTCCTTTCTATGACTTCTGAACCCCCTTAATTTTCTCTTTTGATGTGTAACTACAGTAGCAACCTTTGTGGCAGGCTATACTTGCACTATCACCACCACTATCAACAATGTTCTGTAGCTTGGCCTGCTGATCCCCATCACCATAGGCTCTGGCGCACAAAATCAGCTTCTTGATTCCGACCTCAATGAATTTATTTTCTTCTCCGCTTCCGTGACACAATGGGATGATACAATTTGAGATAGCCATCATAATATCAGGATTCCCTGAAAGAAGATAGAGGAATAATTAGAAATATATTGTCAACTATTTAGTAATCCAGTTTTCAGAAAGTCCCACTTGATGTGAAATGTATTGTTTCTATTTTTGACTGCGAATGAGATTGAATTTGAACTTTTACGGGTGGATGGGACTCGTTAGCTTTGACTGCGAATGAGATTGAATTTGAACTTTGACGGGTGGATGGGACTCGTTAGCTTTAGTCGGCAACCCATCTAGGGGAGACAACCTTATAAAAATCCGGGTGGATGGAACTCGTCAGCCTTGGTCGGCAACCTTTCTATGGGAGTTAACCTGATACAAATCCGTACTGCTTACCTAAGGGTAAGCCAGGTTAGTGGATGGACTAGTCGAACACCACTGTAGAAACATAGTGCTAAATAGATACACAGAGGGCCTCGGAGTCGGACGGATCCTAAATTGAGTGGTCAATCCTGTAAGTCCTTCAGTAAACTGGCTCGGGTTGTCCCTCTTACAGGGAATAAGTCTGCTTGGGGGCATTCTGTGTATGGCCACCCTCATTAAGGGGAGTAAGGCGTCCGGCAATAGATAGATAGATAGACCCTGAATTTGATTCTAAATAACAAAACTGACTCCAGATATCGAGTTCTCAGGTCAAAACTATATGGAAAACACATATCACATGTGGTTGTAAGCTAGTTGGCTAAAAGGTTATACTCCACCGCTATCGGAAGCGGCCATTTTGGAGCTATGCAAATTACAGGATGTCCGCAAGGTTGCCGACCCGGCAACCAGCTAAATTTTCTCTATAGACCCATATTACTAAGAAACCACCAAAAAACAATACACTTATCACAACAACAAGGTCATCAATCTGGGGTCTGCCAGCCCCAGACCCCCGCTGGTCTTAGCATTGATATAGAGGATGACAAAATACTAAAATTACGGTGAAATAGTGAAACAATTAGATCTCCACTGATTCAAGATGGCCGCCTTTCCTTAATTTAACCCACACAGTCCAATATAATATAAGTTAATTTCCGCAGGTAATGACATAACTATATAGAAAGGATGTATGAGTCATAAAGACTGTATATAAGTTACAAAGATTGAGATATCTCGTGCATATGTCAATCGAAAAAAAAAATAATAATAACCGGTTTTTGTCAATACACAAAGTTCCTCATATTGCTTTGGAAGACTGACATTGTTTACAAGAATTGACAATTATATATTTACCCATTCCTTTTCATTATATTTTTGGTAACTATTGTATTCAGCGTAAGAAGGACATCTACCAATATAGAAAGCGACAGACTATCTCAATTAATCCTTTTAGCTACCATATATCCTTCCTAAGTTTCATAACATCGTATAAATGTAGCTGAAAAAAACAAAATCACTGGTACAGAAATGGTTAACCAAATAGGATATTGCATGATGTATTTCCAGTAGTAGTAGTAGTAGTAGTAGTAGTAATAGTAGTAGTCGTTCCCTAGGCTGCCTGGCCGAACAGCCCCCTGTATTCCCAGTTAGCTTATTGGTCATAAACAGTTAAACACCAATCATAATATAGGTTTGATTCCCGGAGGGAAGAAATTAAAACCTAATATTTAGTAGTGGCCCCGAAATCATTGACGATATGCCTATTACATAATAGTTCCCTTTCAAGCCCTTGCGTTAGCTGTTTGAAACCACCTCCGCAGGGAGAGAGAGAGGAACACATCGTAAGGGTACGCTTATTCTCTTACGGAATTGATTGGGTACTCACTACGAAAAAACTTCGTAACAAATAAAAGAAAATAAAGTATTAGAAATACTATAAACCAAGCTTCCAAGAACTTGTGGATGTTTTGCCGTGCGGAGTATCCTCCGCGAGACGCTGCTTTATGAAGCGTCATTCCGTCTTCAATGATATATCAAGGAACACTTAAAAACATCAAAGAATGGGAAGGGGATGGACGGGAGGGCCCTACATCGTCAATGATTTCGGGGCCACTACTAAATATTAGGTTTTCATTTCTTCCCTCCGGGAATCAAACCTATAATTTATTAGTGGCCCCTCCATCATTGACGATATGCCTGATATCTCAAGACTGGAGGGGGACATTCGTGACAATATCAACACCACTAATAAATCTAACATAGGTTGAAAACCACATCCAATATAGCAATCTAATCGTCATTTTGTGCATACAAAATATTGACAAATGGAAAAAGGAAATGCAGGTAGCGTACTTCGAAGAAGGCCTGCATGTACATAACCTTGCAGGTCCATGTAACAATTGATAAGAAATGTGATCCACATTCTACATCAAAACTTAAGCTAATGAATAACAATATTAAAACAAAATTGTGATCCTAACTCACGACCCATAGTCCATGAGTAAAGGCTTGTGTCTGCGTAACACAAAAGTTGTGGTTATGAATAACCATATAAGATATCAAAAGACTGCATGTAACCTTTGTAGTCATTAATAAAACTTTGGAAATGAATACACATTCGTATACCAATTAAAACTAACTAGTGATTTTGGAACAGTCCTAGAGTCGAGTGGAGTACCTGCATATCCCAACATATTCGGTACGTATCCAAAGACAGGAATAATTCAAATTCCTGATTCCTTGCCCTTTGCTAAGGAACATAAGATACTTGCAGATCATCTGAAGTATGTGTCTCTGTATTTCAAAATACAATAAACAAACCTTCATTTCGCTGGACTGAACATTCTGTCCTGAAAAATGATCCGAAAATATATATTTTTGTTTTGCTAGCGTACGTTGCTCGAGCATTTACCACCTGTCTGGCGGGGCTGAGGATCTTGGTCTTTCAGTAAACCTTACCCATACCCCCCCCCCCCTTTCTCTTAAAACTCGTAGAGGTAACCTTACTACCAAAGAACCATATCAACAGACCCGTTGCCACTCCGTGACACTGGATCTCTCCGGTTGATCGAGAGCGAAAGGGTAGAGACAGCCGTGAAAGTGTCTGGCTGGCTAGGCTGGGACACTCTCATAAAACTGCCTGAGATATAGCACCCGGCATCCAAGACGGTGATTAGTTCCAACGAGCGACGGAACCTGAAAGCTGTAAGCAAACTCACTGCTCGTTTGTGGCCGTGAAGATCGGAGATGGCGCATATGAACAACTGTTTCGCGGCGTCCGAACTGGAGATTATCATTGTTCAGTGCCCCTTGTCGCCTGCTTAGATACTAGGGATTGACCTGGTAATTATGAGCTGACGGGGCGGGGGGTGAAGTTTGGCACTTGCACCCAAGAGACCCTTTATCTTCGTTCGCGGAACGGAGATAAAAACCCGGGAAAAAAACCCAGATTGCTGTCTTGTAAATGTAAACAGTCATGATTGAATCGGTTGATGAGTCATCGTATACAGAGATTCGAAACTGAACGTTACTGAAGCTTCAGTTTAATCAGTTTCCTCTATACCTGTGACAACCAAAGTCCAGCCTGAACGACAGAGGAATACTAGTCGAAAAGGGGGGCTTACCCCGGACTGACTAATTCCGAGCCTGGTTGGTAACCAAACACAGGTTACCACTAACATCAAAAACTGGAACCCATCAATGACTAGGTCAACACCAGGAAATAGTGACACTCCGTGGGTGTAGTGTAAGGTCGGAGGGGAGGAGACAGAGCTCCGTTCCTTAACCCAAGTCCAGGCCAACGCCGGATATAGTGAAACCTGGCGGGCCAACACCGAAGACTTGTACAAGAAAAGCATGTTCCGGTCCACACCGGGATGTAGTTAAAAGAGGAGAGCCAACTCTGAGGGGTTGTACAAGCTAGGAGTTTGAAGACGAGCACCGAATTCCTTCGGTTTCATCGAAACGACTAATTGCCTGAGCCCCATGCTAAAACCTTGTGACTGCTCAGACGTAGGTGACGCCCAGCAGCCCAGCTCGTCTGAAGATAAAGGTTTAGCTGATCGGCGAACAAAACTTCTCCGACTACTCTAACAGCAAGTCGAGACCTTGTTGACCCTCGTGTCTGAAAGCAAGAAGTTGCAGTCAGAGAGGACCTTCGTAAAGCTATTACGTCCACGTGACTGTGGAGCCAAGAGCTGGAAAGCATCACAGGGAAAAGGGGACTCAATTGCATTGAAGTGAACCTCTGTGTAGTGTAGCCTAAGACCTTGATCTGAGGTTTGCCTAACCCCCAAACTATACGTTTCCGAAGCCTTGGCATCACAACATACCGTAGGCGGTGGGAAAGACCACGTCTGAAGAAACGCAGTGTTGTAGGTTCAAACCTCGAGTTATAGCAAGAGGTTGGGTAAAAACCGAATTTGCTAGTATTGTCCCGCTAATAATTGCGGTAACCGCCCTTTTACCTCCAAGATTTAAACTCTGGGCCTTCAACCTGTCCGACTGACTAGGAAGGTGAATCCAGATAAACCTACTTGAGGCATGGTATCTCTAGTTGTGCTACCCTCATGAGCCAGAGGAACCCCATTGTCGTGATCCTTTGTATTAAAACAACAAGAAAAGCCGACCCTGTCAGACTAGTTTGTTCAGGATGCACGGAGTCATGTTCAGGTTAAGAGGGATTCCATGAAATTTCCCTCGGCCTGAGGCTAGATCCTCATAGCAACAAAACGTTGGAACCTGTCGTGTATTGGGACATGCCAAACGGCTTCTGTCAGGACTAAAAACGTCTTCAACTACACGGAAGACGTGTAAACCTGATCGGAATCCCATGTAGCATTTTACATATGAATTGTGAATGGAGTGAAACTGGAGACGCCGGGCAATGCCTGGGTTAAGTGTAGTCCTGTCCACGATGGTACGAGACAACTTTAGACGAGGTAGTCAGAGTCAACCTGTCACGGACGCCATTGTTTATCACTAATTGTGCTTAAGATTGGTGGCCCGTCCAAAAAGGCTCCTTTCTGAAACATGGTGTGTCTGGCATAAAGACCTTCAGATCCCATTTCCCAGTACTGGAACCAGGATTGAGAGATCGTTTTGGAAGGTGGGCCACCTTCCAAGACTTGTGAGTTGGTCGGGGTCCTCGGGAAAGTGAAAATTACTTTGGTCACACTCTAAGGGTGACTATAGCACTAAAACGCCGTAATACCTACCCGGCAGTTCAGTTTGTTCAGCAAGACCCTGTCACGGTATGGAAGTCTTGGCTACCAGAACTTAAAGTTCATGTAGGTGACTCTTACGACTAAATTTGAAGTTTAGTGTAGGGCTTAGAGATTTATGTGACTTCTCCTGTACCGGGGAGGTAGTCAAAGTTAAAATCTCCGAGACAACCCCCAGTCTACCATGAATCCTGACGTAAGAGATTGGGTGGTAAGGAACGGGGAAAAAAAAAAGACGTAATACTGATCCTGTATCGTGAAGGTCGTCAGTGTCAAAATCTATGGGGCTACACCCGGTCTACCAGAAAGCATGAAATCATAGTCACCGGTAAGAACAGGAAAAAATTAAAGACTTGGGGCCCGTTCTCTGCCTGTAACCGGAGAGGGTGCCCTATGTAGTGTGAAAAGTAGTAAGTGCTTAATTAAGTCGTTCCGACTGGCACCTGTACAAATCTCTTTTCTTTTCACCCTAGCAATAGCCTTAAATAAAAAAGTCCTCAACCTATCATACCCGGTGTCGTGATGCTTAATCAGCAATGAAGCGGCGTATGTAGGGCAAAAGGAAGACGTCTTGTTCAGGAAAGTCAGGCTAAAGCCTACAGATGAGATGCGTCGATACCTGTGACCGAAAAATATCTCATGCTAAACCAGTAAAAGGATGAGCCGGGGATCCGTTCACCCTCACTTGGTGCCAAAGCCTGGAGATAGCGAATCCCGGCGGGCCATCTCAGTGGAGTGTGGACAATAGAAAAACGGGAAAACCCGAAATTCGTCCATGCAATTCTTTCCAAACATGTATCGATGTAACCTTCCTTGTTCCGTACCTATCCACAGGGGAAGGAAGAAACGGAAGCTAGAGGTCACTAAAGTACTCAAACACGTGCACTGTGACTAAAATCAAGTGCCTGCCCCACCACGTCTGGGTTGTTACCTGTTGTCGCCATTCCCACGTAAAGGGGCGACCGCCCCAGTCGTAACGTGACACCTAATTTACCGAACTTCAAGTGCGTCCAGTTGAGTAGGCTGGGAACCCCTCCTAGAAGGAAAAGAGGTCACCAAATAAAATGGAAGGTGAATATCTCTTTCAGAACACTGGGACCATGAAGCCGGAAAAAAACCCTCACTAAGCCCATACAAGCACTGAAGCATCAGAGGGCGTAAGAAGAAAAACCTTAACGCGTCGCCGGAAATAGAAACTGTTAGGTTTGTTGGTTCTTGCACCTGCACAAGTACCCGGGTAATAGGTCAGAAGGACATTGTCCACCTTAACCATATGCTCGAAGGAGAGATGGCAATGAAACGACTGAGAAGTCCATGACGATAAGGTCCTGTAACTTGACCCCGAGGTCAAGAGCTGACATGTTGGGAGGTAGTGAGAAAACCTGCCAGTCGGCCAACAATCTCCACTACCGGCGAAAAAACAGAGTACCTTTAACCCTAAAAAATGGAAATCTGATCACTGTCACAGGCCAAAAGTGTTCGGTTGACTGCCGCAAAGGGTCACACCGTCCTACACTGGATCATCGTGAACGACTGACCATTGACAAAGGTTCCCAACCCAAGGAAAACTTGATGATAGACACTGAACCTCACGATTTACCGTACACCTATTGTCGGTGATCTGCGAGGTAGTGGGCACGAACCTTCCTAATTGGTAGACCTGAACCCGGCGTTATCCCGGTACGACTGTTACAGAATAACCCTTGAAATTCAATATAAATTGCTGTTCAAGAACCTTCTTGTAATCATGTCCAATTGTGAAGACACAAATGAATCATATGATCATCTTGTTGTCCTTAGCATTAATTTGTACATACCCTAAACTCTGTACAACTTTTACTTAATATCCTATAGTTGCACCCATATACTGTATATATTATAGAGTAAAAATCGAAAAAAAATCACTGTATAACCAGCTCGACTATCGTGTCACAGCTTAAAGTCCAGCGCAGGGTCTAGAAGTCCTGAGCTCTCCAGCAACCACCCTTTTCTTTTCACTATTAAGCTAGAATGCACTAGTAGCACATAGACCACTAGAACCTCTGCCGCGTGAATAGTCAGAAGAGTGTGTCTCGATTACTAAAAGGGCCACTAAACCTAGTGCTTCATAGGGAAGCTTAGCACCAAAACCATCAACTTGGGTAGTCTAAAGACCGCTTCGTTAACTAATCGGGGAAGTAATCATGAAAATGATTCCACCAAGCCACAGCGTCGTACAACTAAACCTGGGCTGCCTCCTTTGAATAGTTATTGAAGTTTGCCTTCATAACCAATAGTGCCCTTTGGCCTAGTGTGTATACACCCTTACTAGGAAATAGCTTAAGATCACTAGAGCTAACCAACCACGGTACACACATAATCCACTTCTGATGAAAGAAAGGAAAGTACATACCTGTAGGTGCAGTACGGAGGATAATAATAATAATAATAATAATAATAATAATAATATTTATTCAGTTAGCAATTTACAGAGTTGATACCACATAGTATGTTACAAATATGACATGTACCAGCTTTGCATAATTCCAACTAAGGATAGCCCAATAAGGCCGTTAGGCGTATTTCCATTGAGGTCCTTGTGGGATTAGGTTAGCTGGGGAAAAGGGGAGGATAAAAGAAATAGATACTTTAGAGAAAGTATTTCTAGGGGGTTATTTTAAGATACCTTACATCCTATGGTAAATATCAGTAATCCGTAATCAGTAATCATTTCAGTTTGGTTTGCCTATCTCTTATGTCGTATTTAGTAGTAGACATAAGCTTGGTGCTCCCTTCTCGCAGCTGTCCGGTTCAGGTGTTCCTTCAGGCTACGTCTGAAGGAATACAGTGTTCTCTTTTCACGGACTGACTGGGGTAGGTCGTTCCAGTCTTTGATGGCAGTGAAGAAGAATGTTTGCTTACCCTGTCCTTGGATTCTCGGGACCTTAAAATTAAACATCCTGTTTCTTGTATTATGTCCACTCCTCTCATTTGCTTTAACAAAATCACTCTTAAGATACTCTGGAGATCTGTCATAGAAAATTTTGAAGGCATTAGTGAGCCTGATTTGTTTGGCCCTGTCAGAGACATTGAGCATACCTAGTGACTGAAGTTGTTCCTGGCCAACATGTGATCTGGGTCCTTGGTTCAGCATGAACCTAACCATTTTATTTTGAGTGACCTGAAGTTTGTACTGTGCTGATTTAGATGATGCAGAGTACCAGGATGACACAGAATAGTCAAAATGACATTGAACAAGCGCTTGGCAAAGGTCTTTTTGGTTGCCGTTGGAAAGCGGCGACCTATCTATACCTGTCTATACAGGTATTTTATACGTGCTTTACACTTACACAGGATAGATTCCAAAATTGTTTCACCTGACAAACTCGAGTCCAGTTTTAGTCCGAGATATTTAACTTGTGACACTGTTGTTATAGGAATATCATTACAGTTGACCGAGAAGCCCACAATGTCTTTCAGTTTGCGTTTTGTCCCACATAAGATGGCTTCCGTCTTGCCCAGGTGAAGAGATAGTCTATTGTCCACTAGCCATTCACTACATGATTCTAGTTCTTTGGAAAGTGAAGCGGCAATACTTATTGGGTCTTTTCCTGAAACCAGAAGCACGCTGTCGTCAGCATACAGTAATAATTTACACAAGACGCTCAGTTCCATGTCGTTCAGATAACAGAGAAAGAGTAAGGGACCAAGGATGGTTCCCTGCGGGACCCCACAGTTAATTGGCATAGGATCAGATATATTATCATCAATTTTGACTCTTTGTGTTCTACCACTAAGATAAGATTTAAACCAGTTCACAGACCCAATGCCCATTGCTTGTAGTTTATTACATAGGATATCATGGTCTACTGTGTCAAACGTTTTTTGTAGATCAAGAAGAACCATACCGATGTAGTTACCTTTAGACATTTCTTTACGAATGTGATCTGTTAAGTGGATGAGACAGGAGTCAGTTGAGTACATGCATCTGAAACCCGATTGAAACTTATACAATAGATCACTTTCTTTGAGGTAGTTTTCAATTTGGGTGTATACCGCTCTTTCAAGGATTTTAGATACAATACATAATATGCTAACTGGTCTGTAATTGCCAACTTCTAGTTTATTTATTTTCTTGAATAGAGGGATTACAATAGCTTCCTTCAGTTCAGCAGGTACAGTGTTGGTGTTAATTGACAGGTTGATGATGTGGGTTAGGGGACCTGCTATACCAATGGCTCCATCTCGTAGAAATTTGGCAGGAATTTTGTCTGGTCCTGTGCTTGTATGTACATTTAGGTTAGAGAGCTCGTCAAAAGTGTATTTTGGTGTAACATTTTGCAATCCAAATGTGTTCGGGTGTATACCTTTATCTCTGTAGAAATTTCGAAAGGTGGCCGTTGTTGTCGTGTATATATTGAGAGGTTGCGGTAGGTTCTGTGCAAGTGTGTTTGCTATGGAGGTGAAGAAGGTGTTGAAGTAGGTTGAAATTTGTCGTTTATCGTGGCAAATCTGATCATTAATGTTGAGAGCAATATTAGTGTTAGACGAATCTCTTGCCTTGTTGCTGTAGCCTGTTGTTTTTAGGTGCCTCCATAGTTTCTTTAGGTTATTCTGATATTCCTCTGCCTTATTGTGGAAATAATTAGTTTTCGCTGATTTGATTTTTCTACTTAGTTTATTCCTGGCCCTGTTGACCTCATGTTTCAGACCTTGATCCTGTCTATGTTTCACTAGCCCTTTTAACAGATTGTCTCTGTGTTCCAGATGGTGTAGTATGTAATTGTTGATCCATGGGTCTGACCTTGCTTTAATTCGTATGTCTTTCAGAGGAGCTATTTCGTCTAGGATGTTTGTGATGAAGGTTCTGAAGCCAACCCATGCATCATTAACGTTTGTACTTCCAAACACTGGAGACCAGTCTGTATTCCATACAATTTCCAGAAATGTTTCTTTGTTGTAGTTTCTGAGTGACCTTGTTTTGATAACCTTGTGATTCTCTAGGGTAATTTTTGTGGTTTTCTGTGTGCAATATGTGACGAAGTGATCACTTATCCCAGTCTGTATAACCCCTGATTGGGATATTTTGTCCTCTCTGTTACAGTTTATGTGGTCTAATATTGTGGCAGTGTTCTCAGAGATACGTGTGGGGGTTGTTGTTGTTGTTGTTGTTGTTGTTCCCTAAGCTGCCTGGCCGAACAGCCCCGAGTCCCTGAGAAAGGCCATGGCCACGATCGGGCTTTCCCACAGAGCTCTCATTGAGTGTAGATTGTGTTGTTGGCGTAAGTGGTTGTGTGAAATGCAGTCTTCTATGATGTGTTTAATGGTATGGGGTGCTGTGTTACATCCCGGGCAGGTGTCGACAACGGAGTCATCCAGTCTCTTCTGATAGCTCAGGAGAGCTGGATGGTGTCCGCATCTCAGCCTGGCCAGGTGGACTCTGTCCTCGCGAGGAAGGGAGGATTCGGAAGGATGGATTTCGGGAGGTCGTGCATGCAGCTGCGTGTTGTCTGTGAGTGAGTGGATGGATCGGTGAGAGATATGAGTATGGATGTACTTCTGGAAGTTGGTTCGGGGTGGGCAGGGAGGGAGAGAGGACAATAATTGTGTGTGATACCGTGTGCTGGGTGTTGTTTTGATATTTCTTGGTGTCTGTGGGTGTGTTGCCATGTAGTTTAGTGGGTGGTCTTGGTTCGTGGAGGCTGCTGCCAGGAATTGAGTGCCTCTCATGTCCAGATGGTCTTTGACTTTGAGGATTTTGGTTTCTTGATGTAGGTGATCTGTGGGTGCAGTAGCTGTGCAGCCTGTAATGATCTTCAGGGCTTTGTTTTGAATAGTCTGTAAGGTCTTATGATGTGTTTCAGCTAGGTTAGAAGCCCAGGCTGGGCTTGCGTATTCCATCACTGATCTTATGTATTGTTTATATACTGTGGTGGTAGTTTCTTTGTTGTGTCCAAATTTTGTGTGAGCAAGTGACCTGAGGGCGTTAAGTCTGGGTGTCAGTTTCTTTTTAATGTTTGTGGTGTGCTGTTTGAATGTCATATGAGTATCATATGTTACTCCTAGGATTTTGGGTGTGTGTGTATGTGTTAGGGGTGTGTTGTTTATGGTGAGTTGAGGGATGTATTCGTGTTCTCCTGTCCAACTTGTGAGCAGGGTTGCGGTGGATTTGGCTGGGGCTAGATTAAGTCTGTTTGTAGTGCACCAGCCATGTAGTGTGTTGAGATAGGGTTGAAGGAGATCTGTTGCTCTTTTTGGGTTATGGTGTGTGCATGTGAGTGTTATGTCATCTGCATAGGAGGCTAAGTTTATTTGGGGCGTATTGGGTGTAGTTATATCGTGCATGTACAGATTGAAGAGTGCGGGCGATAGGACGGATCCTTGTGGGACTCCGTTTGGAAAGTTTCTGATTTTAGATGACTGACCGGCAAAAGATACGTGTGCACATCTGCCTGCTAGGAAGTTGGCCAGCCACCGTTTTGTGTTGTTGTGCATGTTTGTGTTGTAGATTTTGTTTGTTAGGTTGTGGCGGGGGATGGCATCGAAGGCTTTACTAATGTCGAGTGTGGCTAATAGTGATCTGTGTGGTGGTCTAGCTGAATTGATGCCGTCGAAAGCTCTTTGTGTAAGGTCTGTGAGAAGAGTGTTTGTGGAGTGCAGTGGCCTAAAGCCATGTTGTGTTGGAGCTAGGGGTAGGTCAGGTGTAATTAGTTGTAATACTAGGCGTTCCATGACTTTGGAGGGGGAGCAAAGGAGTGTGATGGGGCGGTGCGAGGAGGGTAGCGTGGGGTCTTTGTTGGGTTTGGGGAATGTGATGATGATACCATGCTTCCAAATGTCTGGTATTGTGTTGTGTGAATAGCTGTAGTTTGATATGTTAGTGAGTGCTTGTATGCCTTGTGGTCCCAGGTGTCTGAGGTGTATGTTGCTTATGTTGTCTAGGCCACAGGCGGGTGAGTGCTTGAGATTGTTGATGATATGCTTTGTCTGGTGATTGGTGAAGGGTGTATAGTCAGGGTCTGTGGGGAATTGTCTCTTACGTCGGATGACACGTCGGTCGTCTTTGTGAGGTTTTAGGTGGCTGACATGTGAAAAGTGATTGATGAGAGTGTTTGCTTGTTGTTTACATGAAGGAGTAGAGTCTGTTGTTGTGATTGCAGCATGTGATTGTGTTGTGTTGCTGTTGGAAAGTGTGATGCTGTTTAGTGTTTTGTATAGTTTTTTGGGGTTTGTTTTGTGATCAAGTGTTTGTAGGAAGTTATTCCAATTTAGTTTTTGTTGTTCTTGTATTTTGTTGTTAGTTTGGGTGTTGAGTGCTTGAATTTGTTGTGTGATGTCTTGTGTGTGGGGTGCTGGGGAGTGTTTCAGTATGTCGCGTTGTCTGATGAGGTTTTGAATTTCTGGTGTGAAGTTGGGGTTGTGTCTTTTTCTGTTACCTCTTGGAATGTGTTTCTTGTCAGCGTTTTGGATAGTTTTATTGAGTATGTGTACAGCATTGTTGATGTTAGTGATGGGTGTACTGTTTAGAGTTGTGAAGTGTTGTTCTGTCTCATTTGTGAAGCTTCCCAGTTAGCTCTTTTATAATTGGTGTATGTGTGTTTGTGGCTAGCTGGGGTGAGTCTGGTTTTGGTGGTGATAATGATCGGGAGGTGGTCAGAGCCTAAGGCTCTGACCACCCTCCAGGATGTTGTGGGGGCGAGTTCTGGGGAGCAAAAGGTGATGTCTGGAGATGATGGGTTATAGAGGGCTTGGTGAGGAATATGGGTATGTTGATGGATGTCGTTAAGGATGATGAGGTTATCGGTTTGGTTTTGTAGTACCAGCCCTCTGTCTGTGTCGGGGTTGTCGACAAACCAGGCCGACGTCTTGGCGTTGAAGTCACCACCCAGGATGATGTGTGGGGTGTGTGGGGTGTTTGTGATGTGTTGTAAGTGTGGTCTGTATTCATTTGGTACTGTAGGGGATGTTTGGGGAGGGATGTATGTGTTTATGATGGTTATGTTGGAGTTGTTGCCAGTGCGTATTTTAATTGACTGTATTTCTGTTGTGTTATCATTTGGGGGGAGGAGTGATTTGGTTTGTACACTGGTTACTATGTATGATATTTCTTTGTGTACCAGGGTGATGAGTCCACCGCCCCCGCCGACAGCCCGGTCTTGTCTGATGGTGGTGAAATTATGAAATGTGGGTGTTTTTTGTGTTGTGCGGAGTTTTGTTTCTTGTAAGATGGCAATGTGTATGTTGTGTTGTTTGATGAAGTGTGAGAGTTCGTGTTTCTTTGTGTTGATGCCATCTATGTTCAGTTGAAGAATGTTAATGTTATGTGCACGATGTATGTTGGGTGCTGCTGCACGAGGATGGGGTGGGGGTGGGGGTGGGGGTGATGGTGGGGGTGGGGGTGAGGGAGGGGCTGGGGGTTGGGATGGGTGAGGTGGGGGTGGGGATTGGGGAGCAGGAGATGGGGGTTGGAATGGATTAGGATGGGGTGTGGTGTGTTGAGTTGAGGATGTGGATGGTATGGGAAGGTTAGGTGGGTTAGGGAGGAGAGGGGGACGGGTTTTAGGGGGGGGAGTGGATGATATGGGAAGGTTAGGTGGGTTGGGGAGGAGAGGTGGACGGGTTTTAGGTGAGGGATTTGACTGGGAGAGGGAGGGGCATGAGGAACAGGTCCAGGTGTTTGTGTAGTGTTTCTTGGAGGCAAGTGTTGTGCAGGTCAAGTGGGTCCAGTTCCCGCATGAATTGCAGAGAACTGAACCCTTAGTATGGCGACTCGAAGTGATGGGTTTTGAGCAAGTTGGACATATGTATGTGAACGTGGGTCCTGGGTTGCTCTCAATGTCTCCGGCTAGAAGAAGTCTTCGAGAAATGACAGCCGGAGAGTCATTTCTCGGTGTAGGAAAAACTGTGTGATGTGTGTGTGTGGTGTGAGAGGTGTGGAAATTCCCGGCGCGACCGAAGCCGCTCCAAGGACCCGTGCCCCCAGGGAGGGGGCAGGGGATGGTTGTGACGGTTTGGCTCCCGAAACTGCTCCCCGCGGCCGGCATCCGGTTTTCCTCCACTGGTCGTTGATTTTGTCTTCGGCTGTGGAGGGTCGGCAGCCATCCGCGGTTGGCAGCCTCGGGAGGTGGCCCCACGGCGTAGACGCCGCCACATTGTGATGAGTTGTTTGTGATTGTGCATTGTCAGTATGTGCCTATATTTTCGTACAAGCCTATTATTTCGTTGTTTGTAACACAGGTTAAAATCCCCTAGTATAATGGATTCATTCCGAGGGTCTAGCGATGACAAAGTTCGTTCAAATTTGGTCAAGAATAATTATGTGTCGTCTGGTGGCCTATAGCACACCCAAATTGTGATGGGTCTTGTCCTCGGCAGGTGTAGGTCGATCCACAGAGCTTCGTGATTTTCTACATGGAGGTCGGTCCTAGTTGTGTGTGTGAGGTTGTTTTTTACATACAGACATACTCCTCCCCCTTGCCTATTGCGATCATTCCTAACCATGTTGAAACCTTGAATGTTTATTTCACCATCGTTTATACTTGAGTCCAGCCAGGTTTCTGTGATTGCAATTATTGAAGCTTTGGCCTTATTAGCTAACAAGTTTATTTCTGACAATTTATGGTACATTGGTCTGGCGTTAATGTGGATAAGATGGAGCCCTTTGTTGGTGAACACTCTGTATTCATCTTTGATTTTGAATGTGTCCTGGCTGGATTCTGAGTTGTTAATACTTGGTTCATTTACATTAATATTCGGTAATGAATGCAAGGCACATATGTTGCATAGGAATTCCAGTTTTTCACTGTTGGTCTTCTTAGAGATGCACTTCATGTGAGCTACATTTTTACACTTTACACAGTTTTGTATCTTCTGACGTCGTGTTATGATAGATTCACAAATAAAACAAATGGGTGCGCGATGTTGTACAGCTGAGTTCCTACATTTAACACAGTCAACTTCGTTTCTACTGTTAACGTAAGTACATCGGTTATGAACAATTTCATTACAACTGTTCCATTGTAAAAGTGAACTCCTATTGTTGAAACCAATATTACAGACTATACATAGTTTTTTCTTACTGTTTATCGTACGTCTGGAGGTGTGGTTTGGTCCGCGTCGATCAGCTGATTGTGCGGGAGAGGGCGGGGGAAACTCGTGGTCGGGCTGTGGCTGGATGCTGTTGTTGTTGTCCTTGGTCGTTGTTGCTATTTCACTGGTGATGCGGTTGAGAGAGCTACCTGCTTTTTTAGTTGTTCTGGTTGCATGTTGAGCTACTTGGGTCGTCGATATCTGTGGTAGTGATGATCGAGTTGAGGATAGTGTTGTGTTGGTAGGGTGCTGGCACTGAGGAGGTGGCTGCCCGGCGGCCATGGGTGTGTGTGTGAGCTTGAGGGGTGCCCGCTTGTTGTAACAAATTTTACTGCTAGGCGCTATTGAAATGTCGGTGTCTGCCTTACTTGTTTGGTGGTGAGGTTTCTTCAATGTTGAACTAGGGCCTGGGTTGGTCTCTACATCTCCGCAGCTAATTAGAGTGTAGCACAGCAGGTGCTGTAGCGAGGTCGTGCCAGAGTACTTGCCAAGATGCGGTGCCTTTCCGATGTATGAAATTGACCAGGCAGGAATGGTGACAGAAATGTCCTTTGTATATGTTTTCTGTGTGACGAGGTCCCTCAATACTTGCTTAGTGTTGACCTGGTACACTACCAGTCTCCTCTGCACCTGTATATCGGCACAGCCTCTCTGGATGTTGAGAAGGATGAAACATAGGGAGAGAGCTATGCCCACTCCCTTCAATCCTCCTCCCGCCATCTGCTTGAGTAACAGGCACATGGCTTAACCCTCTACTAGGCACGGCCCCCCACCTTGGGGCGCGCTGTCGGGGTCTAAGAGTGTAACCTAGAAATTAACATTTCCAAGAATCAATGCTCATCAGTATAAACCAAAACACTAACACTCCTAGTCGTATCGAGAATATGCCAGAAAAATAGACCTAGTGCACTTGCTACTCTAATTTTCCTTCGTATCCTCCTGCCTCCTGGTACGTATCATGGAAGGCAAAAATTAGACTTAGCACCCCGGCGCCTCTAATTATCCTTCGTAACCTTAATGAAAAACCTTGATGGTCTTTTCATTAGCCTTAATGAAAAACCTTGATGGTCTTTTCATGGGAGGGGAAAAACTACTTATCAATGATACTCTGTATCCTTGCCTAGATAGTCTCATTTTTTTAAGAATGTTAAAGAAACAACAATCCCACCGCCTTACCGACGATTGATTGTCTCATTCTTAAAGAATGTTACGTGCCACAACACTGCCGTTAACATACGGATGAGTGTTGATACCCCTAATAGGCCTCGCCGTCGCAATGACGGACTTCCGGCCTGAGGTATCTCACACCTATAGGCGAGTCATATCAGCTGTGCTGAAAGTCCCCTTTTATCCCATGAAGCTGCTTGTCAATAAAACTCAGTATCCATCACCTATACAACCGTTTATCCGATTAGGATTAAGTAACGGAACTAATCGATCTTAAAAGAGTGATACTTAATCTCACTTAGACACATCCGCCGTGGAGGCGGAGGGTAGACTGTATCCGCCATGCGAGGATATCCGTATAGATTAGGCCAGAAGGCTGGGCCTAAAAACCTCTCAAGCAGTTAGACCACCCGCCGGGGGATGGAAGGTATGAAAACCAAAATGGGTTTCTTGGGTAGATTCCAAACCCGCCGAAGCGAGTCTCCGGCACCAAATGCAGGCAAAAAGCGCCGGAGGGAAAAAACTTGTGTGGCCTTGTGTGGCCGGGGCAGCTAGCACCACACAAAACATACCAGAGACGTCAGGACATAACCTGACACTTTTCACTCATGTAACATAACATCAAAAGAGAGTGAAAGTAAAAATAAATGGCTACTCTTATTATTTATATCAAGAATCAATAATAAAGCCTAGTACAGACAAATACCCCTATCACGAGGCTAGCCACGAGACATAGGACAAGCAACACGAAAAAACACGTGAAGCCTAACCCCCCACGACTTCATAGCAACCGGCTACCACACGTCGCCTCGCACTACAGGGGCTCCAAACGTTCCACACCCCGTGGGGCAACACGTGGACGAGAGTGTCAGAAAAACGCCCAAAACACCAGAAACACCATCAGATAGATGGCTAAGCAGAGGAGCCTGCATTAACACAGCCTCCTAACTAGCTAAAAGGCAAAGCTAATGCTGAAAAGGAAAAGTTAACATGAGGCGCCAGGTCCGACGCGGACCGCATGGACGTCACAACACAATAGTACCCTAAATTAAACACACTTCCTGCGACCGTGCCAATGGGGACGACCGATCTCACTAATCTAAACCTATTCTATAACTTCTCGGATAAATACAAATGAGCAAGGACTCACTACGAAGCGGACGAACGAAGAATGAAGAGAGACGGTCTCGCATGTCCACTCGCCACAGACGCAGGGAGAGGAAGACGGAATGACGCTTCATAAAGCAGCGTCTCACGGAGGATAATCCGCACGGCAAAACATCCACAAGTTCTGGGAAGCTTGGTTTATAGTATTTCTAATACTTTATTTTATTTTATTTGTTACGAAGTTTTTTCGTAGTGAGTACCCAATCATAAGGACGATTCCGTAAGAGAATAAGCGTACCCTTACGATATGTTCCTCTCTCTCTCTCCCTGCGGCGGTGGTTTCAAACAGCTAACGCAAGGGCTTGAAAGGGAACCATTATGCAATAGGCATATCGGTAATGATTGATGGGCCACTAATAAATTAACCCCTTGAGGAGGAGGACGCATTTTGACAGTTTATTCTGGCAGTTATTAGAACATTGTATTCTGATTAGGAAAAGATTATGGAGGTTAGTAGGTTAATTGTAGTAGTATTTACCCTTTTGGCACTCACAGATCCTTTTCTTAGTTGTATAGAATCGTCTAATGGTAAACATAATGATACTGTCAATATGCATCATTATCCTGAAGGGAACTGCTGGGTACACAAAACACACGCTTATAATAATAATCTAACCTTAGAAGTTACAGCTACTAAACTTGGATCGAAATCTGATATTGTATTCAACCTTTGTGAACATATATTTAACTGTGTTGGTGGTGTAATGGTTTATATGTTTATGTTCTGGGTGTGGTGTCCCGAGTTCGAATCCAGGGAGGACCATATGCTTTCATTAGTTTATTCAAATGCATTGGGGTTTGTAATTAATGATTAATGTTAAGAACGGGGTGTTACTTAATTCCTTATGATTTATTGCCTCATTTGTAACATCTGATTTTAACCCATTCAGTACCGGTGACATCCTTTTCATTATATTTTGGCAACTCGTAAGCGATTTTGTTCAGCTTAGGAAGGACCTCTACCAATTAAAGGCCTACAAACTATCTCTATTAATCGTTTTAGCTACCATGTATCCTTCCCAAACGTCATAAAATCTGTAGCTGAAGTCAAATAAATAATACGTCACCGGTACCATAAAGGTAAATAACAGAACTTATTTTTAGATAATGAAAACCCATGAGGCGAAAGGCTTAATATTTAATTATGGTAACTTATGTCATATTGAATAACCATTTACATTATTATTGCAGTGTATCTTTGATTCGGAATACTTGGTACTCAGGTAAACCCTTTGAAAAGTATGACACATTTTGACAATACATTCTGGCTATCATTAGACGATTATAAACAGTTTATGAAGGATCTGTGGGAATTATAGTGGCATAGACTATCTCAATTAACCTTATGGCTTCCATATACCCATACTAATCTGTATAATCGTCGAATAATAGCCAGAAACCCGAATATAAATGCGTAATCGGATCTTGATAGGGTTAACCACTATTATGATCCTTCATGTGACACTGACTAAATGTCTCAACTTTCTACCATCAACTTTTCCCATTATGTCCACCACAACAACCTAGTATATACATTCACTGGAAGGTTGGAACGTGGGGTCGTAAAACTTGATGAATGATGCTGGGTTCACACATTCACGTATATGCTCCCGTATGCTCCCGTACGAAGGTTTATTGGTAGTTGGCAACTGAATATGTAAAACGTAAGGGCTTAGTACGCAAAACGTAAATGAAATTGTGTCTAGTCGTGGGGGTTGGTACGCATGGCGGGAGTAGCCACGCTTGTCTGGGAGGTGGTGGGTGCGGCCAAGGCCGCCCGGTATGTTTTGGATTTCGAATCAGATACGTGTCTCGCGCTCACGTATGTCAAAAGTTGGGAAAGCATACGTTTTACCGGGCTAGCTGCTACGTCTTACGGGAGCAGCCCCGTAAGACGTAGCAGCTAGCCCGGTAAAATGTATGCTTCTCCCGCCAATCGTACAATGTTCCCGTAAAACGGGAAAGAGAAAGCGGGTGACACTCCAGTCACACCTCTCACCACACCGGAGCAGCAAACAACAAGCCAACCCTGCCACCTGCTTGCCACCCTCTGCACCCTGCCCTGCCCTGCTTGCCACCCTCTGCACCCTGCCCTGCCCTGCTTGTCACCCTCTGCACCTTGTCCTGCCCTGCCCTGTACCATGCATAAGAAAGGCGTGAAGAAGGCCAGGAAGGCTTCCCCTGCCACCTCGACGTCTGCCACCTCACCGCCTGCCATCTCACCTGTTGACCCCTCTCAGCCTGGCCCCTCCAACTCTGACCCCTCTCAGCCTAGCCCCTCCAACTCACCGCCTGCCCTCTCGACGCCTGAGGAAGATGAAATTGTTCTCGACCTCGGCCCCGATAGTGGAGAGCTCGAGGTTGAAGTGGATGAGAGTGATGAGGAAGAAGAGGAGGAAGAAGTAGGACCTGCACCTACCAACAGCGTACAGGCTCCACCAAAGAAACGGCGCCGGAAGAAGACAAACGTAATACTGACGGAGGAGACTGAGCGGATGCTGGCTGATTGGATTGAGCTGGATGCGCCTTTCATTTATGACAAGGGTGACCCCAGGCACAAAAACAAGGAGCATATAGAGGCTGTATGGGCGGAGAAGGCTGCGACCATGGACCCACCAATGTCCGCCTTCGATTTGAAGACCTGGTGGGGATCTCTCCGCTCCAGGTTCGGCCGGCTCAGCAAGTTGAAGAGTGGTGATGGGGCCAAACGACTGACTGAGAGGGAAAAGTGGATCCTCAACATGTTCCACTTCATGAAGCCACACATCGTCCGTCAAAGGAAGCCCCGGTCACTTGGTATGCCTGAGGTACGTTGATATTTGTTATGTTTTCAAACCCTTCCACAGTGACAGTGTCAGTTTTTTATTTTTTCGTAATTATTTTGCTTATAATGATGCTATTATTGTGTTCATTTTATCGTGTTAACTTCAAATATTTGTTAATGAAACGCATAATAACTCCAACCAGTTTATTCATGTTATTTGAAAGGTTACAAGGATGAATGCTTATGTGGAATTTTATTTTAAAGTTCATCAATAATGTACATGTTACTAATTATACATTCATGTCACAACAGTCTGCTGCCCAAGCTGCAGCACCGGAGCCTGCTGCTGTTCCTGTCCCTGACCGCACCCCAACACCTCCCGTCCCAGTCTACGAGGTGGATGACCCCTCTGCCGGCAGTCAGGAAGAGAAGGACACACCCCCAGCCATCGCCCAGCCTGCGCGGAAGGTGAAGAAGGGGAAGCCTCCTGGTGCTGTCCCTTCAACTTACACACACGGGACCCTGGAGCAAGTGAGTAGAGAAAATATTAGTTACATTGTTCATTGGTGGCACCCCATTGCAATTCCATGCTATTATTAGATAAAGTGTTTCCGTTTCCAAAGTTATTAGAATAACATAAATTAATAATAATACTAAAGATGTCATGATTTCACACCATACTATCAACAATAACTTTGAACATATTTGGTTCCCAGAATACCACAACATTTCATTGGTTAAAATAAATTTGTGGTCAAATATGAAAATATTATGTTTCGTGTGTTTAATGTTCTCTTGTTCCTTGTTCAAGGTCCTCGTAAATTCTGAGAAGCTGCGCCAGAACCTGGGTCAGGCGTTCGATGTGGTCGAGGACCAGGACCACAAATTGGCGCTACTCCCTGGAGGGCATGGTCAAAGACTGTGTGGGGCTGCCTCCAGCTTATAACACCACACTGAAGTTGGAACTCTTGGCAGCCATCGACCGGTTCAAGGTTGCCCATGCGGAGGGAGTGCCCCGGCCTGGTCCGGACCTCTTGCTCCACGCCCACAGGAGCTTTGGCTTTCCGGCGCCCCTACCCCAACCCGTGGCACAGCAGCATCCGACAGTGATGTACCAGGGCACTCCGGCAACCACCCTGCCTCCTCCCACTATGCCGACCCAGCCCCAGCCTGGTCTTGGGGGCATCGTGCTACCTGCACACCAGGTTGCAGCCTTGCAGTCGTTGCTGGTGCAGCCACGTGCAGCGACACCCCCTCGCCAATTCCTCCCGCCTACTGCCTCCACACCCAGCCGCACGTCGTTCGACCTGGGGCAGTTTGGCCACACATTCATAGAAATGCTGACGGCACAACAATCACCTGCACCTGTGTCTGCCATAGATACCCTGAATGAGACCCCGGAGATCCCCAAGAAGTAATCATACCCTATGTATATATATAAATAAATGTTAATGTGTATTTTAAAAAAATAAATGTATTTGGGTAATGACGTGTGTGTTTCTATTACCAATATTTAATCATAATTGTTGATTAATAAGATGACAAATAAAATCTATAATGAAAGTAATGAACATACCAAATAAATAATTCATTTAAACGCAATAATGATAATATGGTTAATACTAATTATGAAAATCCTTGATGGACAACTTACATTAAATATAACTGTTAGACATAAAGTACAAAACAAAGGAAACATGGAAAACCTTAGCAAAATTGAATGAAATTAGAAAGTCAAAGATGTCAAATTAAATAAACAGGGTACAATTTAAGTACACATATAATATAAAAAAATAGGAAGAACCTAAAACATTACAGAAAATGCAATTTCAAAGATACAAATACAATACAAAGCAAAATAGCAAAGACTCGATAACTTAAATGTAAGATGAAAATAAAATATAAAACAAAATAATAAGTAAACAGGGGAAAATCTTACAATTTTCAATGATGTATTTGAAAGTAAATGTAACTCACCTAAATCCGGTCATCCTGCCAAGCCACAGATCCTTGAGGGGAATTGAAGTAGGTCTTGAGGTAGTTGCGTTGAGCCTTGGCAAGCATGGTTGCAGTGTTGCGGGTCACGGGTGGGAGGTTGATTCCTACAGGTGGGTCACTCCTCCAGGCGGCAGGTATGAGTTGGTGGGTGTGTGGGTCCTCTTGATCTACCTCTGATTGGGGTGGGCATCATCCTCGTAGGATGTTGTGCAGAATGCATGAGGCCAACACAACAACCTCTACACGTTCAGGTTTTAGAGATATTGCAGTGTGGAAAACCCGGAAGCGGTTGGCAAGAATGCCAAAGGCGTTCTCTACCGTCCGGCGGGCCCTGCTGATTCTGTAGTTGTATATTCGTTCCTGTTTCGTGAGGGATCGTAGGGGGTAGGGCTTCATCATGTAGGCGCGCAGAGGGAATGCATCATCACCTACTAAGAAGTATTCCGTGGGTGGTCCAGTGGGATCGGTAGAGATGACCTCGGCGGGTGGCAGATTTGCGTTCTGTTTCTCAAGCAACTTAGACAGACTGGTGTGTGCAAAGCCACCACCATCAGACTCTGACCCTATGGCACCAACGTCGACGTATATGAACTTGTAGTTGGAGTCAACAATTGCCATCAGGTCAATGGAAAAAAACTTCTTGTAGTTGAAGTAATATGTGCCACCAAAGTTTGGGTTTCGGATCCGTATGTGTTTGCCATCAATGGCACAGATTCCATCGTTCCTCATAGCCGATGGCAACCTCCTTCCATTCAGCAGGCGATTGTGGCGTCTTGATCTCCTGATCTCCGTAGACAGAAATGATGGCCTGGCAGGTGTCTGGAACAATTTGGCTGATGGTGTTGTGGGCAACACGAAAGTTGTATTGCAGGCTCTTATAGGACTCACCCGTAGCGAGGAAACGTAGGGTGATGGCCACCCGCAGACCAGGAGGAATGGGGTTCCGCCAGAACGTAGGTTTCCTCTGAATGAGGGGGGTAACATGTTCCACTATCTCATCAAATAGTTGTTTGTCTACCCGGGTGAAGTTTTTGTACAGTTGTGGACATTCTGTGGCCAACTCTTGCATCAGCTTCTCATAATGGCCATGTTCAGGCCTTCGTTGTAGATATGGCCACACCCACACTCTCCTCTTGCTCCTTTCCTTATTCTTCTCTTGTTCATCTTCATGGATGTAGTTTGCTTTTGCAAGCAGTTCTAACATTTCTATGTAGGAAATGATTCATTGAATGAGCCGAGTGTTATGCCTGTTCTCCGGTTTGATTAGGGAGTTCACCATCTTGAACTCCTCCAGGATGTATTCCGTTATGTTCTTCATGGTGCCGAGTCAGGGGTGGGAATGGGAACGTTGTGGCCAGCCCTGCCCTTTTCTAGTTCCCAGATTCCAACCAAGACCTACGTGGTTGACAAAGACTGTCTTTGTCTGTGTTTGGACAGACGGGGTGTGCCTACGATTGTCCGGCAACGGTCCACGTAAGTCCTACAAACTCCCAAGACGTACGGCCTCAGCTACGCATGTCTTGTGGGGGCGTGGCCATGGGCGTGGCCTGTGGTCCCGCAAATCGGGCAGCCCAGGAGGACTAACGGGGACATGCTTACGCAAGTCGCAAGCACGTACATAGGTCCATACGACTACATTACGTCTGACGTAACACTGGCCCTGTTATGGTACGTATGTCGGGAAGTGCAATAGTCATAGTCTATACGGGCGTACACGGCCGGACTACGCCCGTCATAACACAAAATTGGCGATCACGCCTGACGGGAGCATACGGGAGCGATATACGTGAATGTGTGAACCCAGCATGAATCTTTAGTATGGGTACGTGTGTGGGGTGCAGGCTGAGTATAATAATAATAATAATAATAATAATAAACGGTTTATTAAAGAATGGCAGCCTCATGAGCTGAAAATACACATTTTACAATTTAGTGGATGAACATGAGATGTACAGATATGAGGATGGTAAGCTCAGTTTACAAACAAAATAAATAAATACAATAATGATGCATGTGCAGAATACAAATTATCATAAAATAACCATGAGAGTAAGTGATATACAGTACATATACACATTTATTTACTTACTCATATACAGAACATACGTATATACACGTACGTGCGCACATACATATACATACATATATAGGAACATAAGAACATGCAGTAAGTGTGCACATGTCCGTATACACAAACGCTCACGTATGCACACAAACATACATACATACAGAAATTGTTTTGGTATGGTCAGGGTAAAGAGTTGAAGGGTAAAGAGGGTGCAGCAATTCAAGTCCGTATATTGTCCGTTTGGTCAGGTACAGCCTACTACAATGGGAGGTTAATCCTCGGTAGTGTAGGTGTGTGTGTGTGTGTGTGTGTGTGACAGAAGGCGAAATATGGAAGAGCTGGGCGTTCTATTGTTAAGGGTAGAAATACATGGATGAAGATACGTGAACACTTAATAATAGATAATGCTTATGCATAGATTTATAATCAGAAGTTGCGCTAGTGAGCAATATGTTCTCGCTCATATGTACGTATATTTACATACATATGTGCAGTATTTGTGTGTGTGTGTGTGTGTGTGTCTCATATTAAAGACTCATACCTCACACATACAGCACCTCCCATTGTTACCTCTCCTTTGCACATATACAGTTGCCCACGTAAGATTTGTACCTCTTTGTAATCATATGCATGGAAATATAATGCACATGATTGAATTATGAGTGTTGTATTTTATGCAGGGATTAACTAAGCTTACTAGTCAACTGATAATTAAAAGAAACCACACTCACAATTGGGAGGGGAGTGAAGGGTACAGCATGGTGGACGGAAGAGGTAAAAATAGCTGTGGAAGACAAGAAGAAAGCGTATAGAGAGTGGTTGGGTAGTAGAGGGAATGAAGATTTGGAGAGACAGAAAAGAGTAAGGTACTTGGAGAAAAAGAGAGTGGTGAAGAGAGTAGTGAAGGAAAGTAAGAGAAGAGTAGATGAGGAATTTGGAAGGAATCTGAGTGTAAAATGGAGGGAGTGTAAGAAAGTGTTCTGGAAAGAAGTCAAGAAAGTTAGGGAAGGTAGCAAGGGTGTGAAAGATAAGAATGGGCGAGTGCTAGCCGAGAAACAAGAGAGAGTCGAAATATGGAGGGGGTACTTCAACGAATTGCTAAATGTAAGGAATAAAGTGCCAGCAAACATAGTTGGATGGGGTATGGGTGGGAGAAGAAGAGAAGTAGTGGAGGAGGAGGTGGGGATCAGGAGGTCAGAAGTGTGTGAAGCCATGAACAGAGTGATGTTGGGGAAAGCACCAGGAATAGATGGAGTGTATGGGGAAATGCTGAGGTATGGTGGTGAGATAGTGATCGAATGGGTACAGAAAATGTGCAAACTAGCATGGGAGAAGAGGAGTGCACATGATGACTGAAAGAAAGTCATAATAGTCCCCCTATATAAGGGTAAAGGGGAAAGAGGAGTGTGTGGTAACCACTGAGAAATACGTCTTCTAAGCATAGTAGGGAAGGTGTACAGTAGGGTAGGTGTACAGTAGGGTAGTGATTGAGAGAGTGAGAGCGAGAACGGAGAAATAGATAGGTGACGAGCAGGGCGGGTTTAGGAAGGGAAGAGGATGTGTAGATCAGATTTTTACCCTGAAATGTGTTGTGGAGAAATATCTGGACTTGGAGAAGGCCTATGACAGAGTGGATAGGGAAGGTATGTGGAAAGTACTTAGAATATACGGAGTAGATGGCAAGTTGCTGAAAGCAGTGAAGAGCATTTATGAGGGTGCAAAGGTGGCAGTGCGTGTGGAGAATGAGCAGAGTGAGTTCTTTGATCTGAATGTTGGGTTGCAACAGGTGTGCGTGATGTCCCGTTATTTAATATATAAATGGACGGAGTCATGAAAGAAATGCAAAGAAGAGCAGTGGATGTTGGTGTATCGCTGATAAGGAAGAGAAACGAGTGGAAGCTACCTATACTGCTGTTTGCTGATGATACAGTTCTGATGAGCGATAATGAATGGGAGTTGCAGGGTCTGGTAAATATGTTTGGAACAGTATGCGAAAAACGGAATCTGAAAGTAAATGAGGGGTAGAGCAAGGTTATGGTCTCCGAAAGGGGTGAAGCCACAGAGTGTGAAGTGAAGGCTATGGATATTGTCAGCTCATTTAAGTATCTGGGCAATGTGCTGAGTAAAGATGGGAGTATGGTTGAAGAAGTGCAGGTGAGGGTGCAACAGGGGAAGAGGGTTGTAGGAACGCTGGAAGCAGTAACAAGAAATAGGGTCGTCAGCATGGAAGTGAAGAAGTCCTTGCATGACAGTGTGGTAATCCCGACATTGACTTACGGAAATGAAGCATGGACGTTGGTGGAGAGACTCATACCAAGAGTGAGAGGGGTGGAAATGAGTTACTTGAGGAGTGCGTGCGGAGTTACATGGAGGGATAGACAGACGAATGAGGAAGTAAGAAGGAGGTGTGGTATGGAGTTAGATGTGCTTGAAAGTGTGAAAAGGAACACATTGAGATGGTTCGGCCATATGGAACATATGGGAAGCTAGAGAATGGCTAAGAGGGTGTATGAGAGCGAGGTGAAAGGATGGAGTGAAGAAGTATATGAATGAAGGCGGTGCTGGTTGGGAAGAGGGGCGTCGACTGACTGGGGACAGAGGTGCATGGGGGCGTTTCGTTCATGGCCAACCCGTCGGGGATCATGGCGTCAGGCAATAGATAGATAGACTCACAATTCATTCCTACTAATTTTACTTTGACACATAAGACCACGACGATGAACAGAACATAATTATGTGGGTAACTGTACAGTACTTCCCTGTTATAAACTGAAGGTTGTTTTCTCCACATTATACCACCCTCTCACACAATAACACGTTCCTGCCTACCATATTGTCCCCCTTCATAGTTCAATAATTTCCTATGCCCTGTTCATTATTGTAGGCCAGGAAGCGTGACCCCCAACCAATGTAACTAAATACGGAATAGATAAAATGGGCCGTAATTTTCCGCATCTATTTCCCGGCTGAATCTTACTATATGGTAGAAATATTACTCAAGTCGTTTATGAGTTATAAAGTTTAGTGGTCAACATTGTTGGCCTACCTATAATGATTGGACTTGTTTTGTAGACATTTTGCTCGTTCGTTTCCCTATTTACTGTGACTGTGACTGTCTTATAATACGGCCCAAATACTTCCCACACAACATCTCCCCGCCTGACAAAATACTCAACTGTCCAATATATAGCCCTCATAGCACCACGTGTACCAGCTGTTTATCTCAATGTTGTCTTTGTCATATAATATAGCTCCTCACACAACCTAACACTTACCTGTCCATTATATAGCCCTAATAGCACCACGTGTATATGTATGGGTTATTGTGTGACTATGGTTGGTGAACATGGTACCTTGTTATATTGGTGATAGCTGTAGGGTTATTGTGTGACTATGGTTGATGAACATGGTACCTTGTTATGTTGGTGACAGCTGTATGGGTTATTGTGTGACTATGGTTGGTGAACATGGTACCTTGTTATATTGGTGACAGCTGTATGGGTTATTGTGTGACTATGGTTGGTGAACATGGTACCTTGTTATGTTGGTGACAGCTGTATGGGTTATTGTGTGACTATGGTTGGTGAACATGGTACCTTGTTATATTGGTGACAGCTGTATGGGTTATTGTGTGACTATGGTTGGTGAACATGGTACCTTGTTATATTGGTGACAGCTGTATGGGTTATTGTGTGACTATGGTTGGTGAACATGGTACCTTGTTATATTGGTGACAGCTGTATGGGTTATTGTGTGACTATGGTTGGTGAACATGGTACCTTGTTATATTGGTGACAGCTGTATGGGTTATTGTGTGACTATGGTTGGTGAACATGGTACCTTGTTATGTTGGTGACAGCTGTATGGGTTATTGTGTGACTATGGTTGGTGAACATGGTACCTTGTTATGTTGGTGACAGCTGTATGGGTTATTGTGTGACTATGGTTGGTGAACATGGTACCTTGTTAAATTGGTGACAGCTGTATGGGTTATTGTGTGACTATGGTTGGTGAACATGGTACCTTGTTATATTGGTGACAGCTGTATGGGTTATTGTGTGACTATGGTTGGTGAACATGGTACCTTGTTATGTTGGTGACAGCTGTATGGGTTATTGTGTGACTATGGTTGGTGAACATGGTACCTTGTTATGTTGGTGACAGCTGTATGGGTTATTGTGTGACTATGGTTGGTGAACATGGTACCTTGTTATATTGGTGACAGCTGTATGGGTTATTGTGTGACTATGGTTGGTGAACATGGTACCTTGTTATGTTGGTGACAGCTGTATGGGTTACTGTGTGACTATGGTTGGTGAACATGGTACCTTGTTATATTGGTGACAGCTGTATGGGTTATTGTGTGACTATGGTTGGTGAACATGGTACCTTGTTATGTTGGTGACAGCTGTATGGGTTATTGTGTGACTATGGTTGGTGAACATGGTACCTTGTTATGTTGGTGACAGCTGTATGGGTTATTGTGTGACTATGGTTGGTGAACATGGTACCTTGTTATGTTGGTGACAGCTGTATGGGTTATTGTGTGACTATGGTTGGTGAACATGGTACCTTGTTATATTGGTGACAGCTGTATGGGTTATTGTGACTATGGTTGGTGAACATGGTACCTTGTTATATTGGTGACAGCTGTATGGGTTATTGTGTGACTATGGTTGGTGAACATGGTACCTTGTTATATTGGTGACAGCTGTATGGGTTATTGTGTGACTATGGTTGGTGAACATGGTACCTTGTTATATTGGTGACAGCTGTATGGGTTATTGTGTGACTATGGTTGGTGAACATGGTACCTTGTTATATTGGTGACAGCTGTATGGGTTATTGTGTGACTGGTTGGTGAACATGGTACCTTGTTATATTGGTGACAGCTGTATGGGTTATTGTGTGACTATGGTTGGTGAACATGGTACCTTGTTATATTGGTGACAGCTGTATGGGTTATTGTGTGACTATGGTTGGTGAACATGGTACCTTGTTATATTGGTGACAGCTGTATGGGTTATTGTGTGACTATGGTTGGTGAACATGGTACCTTGTTATATTGGTGACAGCTGTATGGGTTATTGTGTGACTATGGTTGGTGAACATGGTACCTTGTTATTGGTGACAGCTGTATGGGTTATTGTGTGACTATGGTTGGTGAACATGGTACCTTGTTATATTGGTGACAGCTGTATGGGTTATTGTGTGACTATGGTTGGTGAACATGGTACCTTGTTATATTGGTGACAGCTGTATGGGTTATTGTGTGACTATGGTTGGTGAACATGGTACCTTGTTATGTTGGTGACAGCTGTATGGGTTATTGTGTGACTATGGTTGGTGAACATGGTACCTTGTTATATTGGTGACAGCTGTATGGGTTATTGTGTGACTATGGTTGGTGAACATGGTACCTTGTTATGTTGGTGACAGCTGTATGGGTTATTGTGTGACTATGGTTGGTGAACATGGTACCTTGTTATATTGGTGACAGCTGTATGGGTTATTGTGTGACTATGGTTGGTGAACATGGTACCTTGTTATGTTGGTGACAGCTGTATGGGTTATTGTGTGACTATGGTTGGTGAACATGGTACCTTGTTATGTTGGTGACAGCTGTATGGGTTATTGTGTGACTATGGTTGGTGAACATGGTACCTTGTTATATTGGTGACAGCTGTATGGGTTATTGTGTGACTATGGTTGGTGAACATGGTACCTTGTTATATTGGTGACAGCTGTATGGGTTATTGTGTGACTATGGTTGGTGAACATGGTACCTTGTTATGTTGGTGACAGCTGTATGGGTTATTGTGTGACTATGGTTGGTGAACATGGTACCTTGTTAATTGGTGACAGCTGTATGGGTTATTGTGTGACTATGGTTGGTGAACATGGTACCTTGTTATGTTGGTGACAGCTGTATGGGTTATTGTGTGACTATGGTTGGTGAACATGGTACCTTGTTATATTGGTGACAGCTGTATGGGTTATTGTGTGACTATGGTTGGTGAACATGGTACCTTGTTATGTTGGTGACAGCTGTATGGGTTACTGTGTGACTATGGTTGGTGAACATGGTACCTTGTTATGTTGGTGACAGCTGTATGGGTTATTGTGTGACTATGGTTGGTGAACATGGTACCTTGTTATATTGGTGACAGCTGTATGGGTTATTGTGTGACTATGGTTGGTGAACATGGTACCTTGTTATGTTGGTGACAGCTGTATGGGTTATTGTGTGACTATGGTTGGTGAACATGGTACCTTGTTATATTGGTGACAGCTGTATGGGTTATTGTGTGACTATGGTTGGTGAACATGGTACCTTGTTATTGGTGACAGCTGTATGGGTTATTGTGTGACTATGGTTGGTGAACATGGTACCTTGTTATATTGGTGACAGCTGTATGGGTTATTGTGTATGGTTGGTGAACATGGTACCTTGTTATATTGGTGACAGCTGTATGGGTTATTGTGTGACTATGGTTGGTGAACATGGTACCTTGTTATATTGGTGACAGCTGTATGGGTTATTGTGTGACTATGGTTGGTGAACATGGTACCTTGTTATGTTGGTGACAGCTGTATGGGTTATTGTGTGACTATGGTTGGTGAACATGGTACCTTGTTATATTGGTGACAGCTGTATGGGTTATTGTGTGACTATGGTTGGTGAACATGGTACCTTGTTATGTTGGTGACAGCTGTATGGGTTATTGTGTGACTATGGTTGGTGAACATGGTACCTTGTTATATTGGTGACAGCTGTATGGGTTATTGTGTGACTATGGTTGGTGAACATGGTACCTTGTTATATTGGTGACAGCTGTATGGGTTATTGTGTGACTATGGTTGGTGAACATGGTACCTTGTTATTGGTGACAGCTGTATGGGTTATTGTGTGACTATGGTTGGTGAACATGGTACCTTGTTATGTTGGTGACAGCTGTATGGGTTATTGTGTGACTATGGTTGGTGAACATGGTACCTTGTTATATTGGTGACAGCTGTATGGGTTATTGTGTGACTATGGTTGGTGAACATGGTACCTTGTTATATTGGTGACAGCTGTATGGGTTATTGTGTGACTATGGTTGGTGAACATGGTACCTTGTTATGTTGGTGACAGCTGTATGGGTTATTGTGTGACTATGGTTGGTGAACATGGTACCTTGTTATATTGGTGACAGCTGTATGGGTTATTGTGTGACTATGGTTGGTGAACATGGTACCTTGTTATGTTGGTGACAGCTGTATGGGTTATTGTGTGACTATGGTTGGTGAACATGGTACCTTGTTATATTGGTGACAGCTGTATGGGTTATTGTGTGACTATGGTTGGTGAACATGGTACCTTGTTATTGGTGACAGCTGTATGGGTTATTGTGTGACTATGGTTGGTGAACATGGTACCTTGTTATATTGGTGACAGCTGTATGGGTTATTGTGTGACTATGGTTGGTGAACATGGTACCTTGTTATATTGGTGACAGCTGTATGGGTTATTGTGTGACTATGGTTGGTGAACATGGTACCTTGTTATATTGGTGACAGCTGTATGGGTTATTGTGTGACTATGGTTGGTGAACATGGTACCTTGTTATATTGGTGACAGCTGTATGGGTTATTGTGTGACTATGGTTGGTGAACATGGTACCTTGTTATGTTGGTGACAGCTGTATGGGTTATTGTGTGACTATGGTTGGTGAACATGGTACCTTGTTATATTGGTGACAGCTGTATGGGTTATTGTGTGACTATGGTTGGTGAACATGGTACCTTGTTATATTGGTGACAGCTGTATGGGTTATTGTGTGACTATGGTTGGTGAACATGGTACCTTGTTATGTTGGTGACAGCTGTATGGGTTATTGTGTGACTATGGTTGGTGAACATGGTACCTTGTTATGTTGGTGACAGCTGTATGGGTTATTGTGTGACTATGGTTGGTGAACATGGTACCTTGTTATGTTGGTGACAGCTGTATGGGTTATTGTGTGACTATGGTTGGTGAACATGGTACCTTGTTATGTTGGTGACAGCTGTATGGGTTATTGTGTGACTATGGTTGGTGAACATGGTACCTTGTTATTGGTGACAGCTGTATGGGTTATTGTGTGACTATGGTTGGTGAACATGGTACCTTGTTATATTGGTGACAGCTGTATGGGTTATTGTGTGACTATGGTTGGTGAACATGGTACCTTGTTATATTGGTGACAGCTGTATGGGTTATTGTGTGACTATGGTTGGTGAACATGGTACCTTGTTATGTTGGTGACAGCTGTATGGGTTATTGTGTGACTATGGTTGGTGAACATGGTACCTTGTTATATTGGTGACAGCTGTATGGGTTATTGTGTGACTATGGTTGGTGAACATGGTACCTTGTTATATTGGTGACAGCTGTATGGGTTATTGTGTGACTATGGTTGGTGAACATGGTACCTTGTTATATTGGTGACAGCTGTATGGGTTATTGTGTGACTATGGTTGGTGAACATGGTACCTTGTTATATTGGTGACAGCTGTATGGGTTATTGTGTGACTATGGTTGGTGAACATGGTACCTTGTTATGTTGGTGACAGCTGTATGGGTTATTGTGTGACTATGGTTGGTGAACATGGTACCTTGTTATGTTGGTGACAGCTGTATGGGTTATTGTGTGACTATGGTTGGTGAACATGGTACCTTGTTATTGGTGACAGCTGTATGGGTTATTGTGTGACTATGGTTGGTGAACATGGTACCTTGTTATGTTGGTGACAGCTGTATGGGTTATTGTGTGACTATGGTTGGTGAACATGGTACCTTGTTATATTGGTGACAGCTGTATGGGTTATTGTGTGACTATGGTTGGTGAACATGGTACCTTGTTATGTTGGTGACAGCTGTATGGGTTATTGTGTGACTATGGTTGGTGAACATGGTACCTTGTTATGTTGGTGACAGCTGTATGGGTTATTGTGTGACTATGGTTGGTGAACATGGTACCTTGTTATATTGGTGACAGCTGTATGGGTTATTGTGTGACTATGGTTGGTGAACATGGTACCTTGTTATATTGGTGACAGCTGTATGGGTTATTGTGTGACTATGGTTGGTGAACATGGTACCTTGTTATGTTGGTGACAGCTGTATGGGTTATTGTGTGACTATGGTTGGTGAACATGGTACCTTGTTATATTGGTGACAGCTGTATGGGTTATTGTGTGACTATGGTTGGTGAACATGGTACCTTGTTATTGGTGACAGCTGTATGGGTTATTGTGTGACTATGGTTGGTGAACATGGTACCTTGTTATATTGGTGACAGCTGTATGGGTTATTGTGTGACTATGGTTGGTGAACATGGTACCTTGTTATGTTGGTGACAGCTGTATGGGTTATTGTGTGACTATGGTTGGTGAACATGGTACCTAGTTATGTTGGTGACAGCTGTATGGGTTATTGTGACTATGGTTGGTGAACATGGTACCTTGTTATGTTGGTGACAGCTGTATGGGTTATTGTGTGACTATGGTTGGTGAACATGGTACCTTGTTATATTGGTGACAGCTGTATGGGTTATTGTGTGACTATGGTTGGTGAACATGGTACCTTGTTATATTGGTGACAGCTGTATGGGTTATTGTGTGACTATGGTTGGTGAACATGGTACCTTGTTATGTTGGTGACAGCTGTATGGGTTATTGTGTGACTATGGTTGGTGAACATGGTACCTTGTTATATTGGTGACAGCTGTATGGGTTATTGTGTGACTATGGTTGGTGAACATGGTACCTTGTTATATTGGTGACAGCTGTATGGGTTATTGTGTGACTATGGTTGGTGAACATGGTACCTTGTTATATTGGTGACAGCTGTATGGGTTATTGTGTGACTATGGTTGGTGAACATGGTACCTTGTTATGTTGGTGACAGCTGTATGGGTTATTGTGTGACTATGGTTGGTGAACATGGTACCTTGTTATGTTGGTGACAGCTGTATGGGTTATTGTGTGACTATGGTTGGTGAACATGGTACCTTGTTATATTGGTGACAGCTGTATGGGTTATTGTGTGACTATGGTTGGTGAACATGGTACCTTGTTATATTGGTGACAGCTGTATGGGTTATTGTGTGACTATGGTTGGTGAACATGGTACCTTGTTATATTGGTGACAGCTGTATGGGTTATTGTGTGACTATGGTTGGTGAACATGGTACCTTGTTATTGGTGACAGCTGTATGGGTTATTGTGTGACTATGGTTGGTGAACATGGTACCTTGTTATGTTGGTGACAGCTGTATGGGTTATTGTGTGACTATGGTTGGTGAACATGGTACCTTGTTATGTTGGTGACAGCTGTATGGGTTATTGTGTGACTATGGTTGGTGAACATGGTACCTTGTTATGTTGGTGACAGCTGTATGGGTTATTGTGTGACTATGGTTGGTGAACATGGTACCTTGTTATATTGGTGACAGCTGTATGGGTTATTGTGTGACTATGGTTGGTGAACATGGTACCTTGTTATGTTGGTGACAGCTGTATGGGTTATTGTGTGACTATGGTTGGTGAACATGGTACCTTGTTATATTGGTGACAGCTGTATGGGTTATTGTGTGACTATGGTTGGTGAACATGGTACCTTGTTATATTGGTGACAGCTGTATGGGTTATTGTGTGACTATGGTTGGTGAACATGGTACCTTGTTATGTTGGTGACAGCTGTATGGGTTATTGTGTGACTATGGTTGGTGAACATGGTACCTTGTTATGTTGGTGACAGCTGTATGGGTTATTGTGTGACTATGGTTGGTGAACATGGTACCTTGTTATATTGGTGACAGCTGTATGGGTTATTGTGTGACTATGGTTGGTGAACATGGTACCTTGTTATATTGGTGACAGCTGTATGGGTTATTGTGTGACTATGGTTGGTGAACATGGTACCTTGTTATATTGGTGACAGCTGTATGGGTTATTGTGTGACTATGGTTGGTGAACATGGTACCTTGTTATATTGGTGACAGCTGTATGGGTTATTGTGTGACTATGGTTGGTGAACATGGTACCTTGTTATATTGGTGACAGCTGTATGGGTTATTGTGTGACTATGGTTGGTGAACATGGTACCTTGTTATGTTGGTGACAGCTGTATGGGTTATTGTGTGACTATGGTTGGTGAACATGGTACCTTGTTATATTGGTGACAGCTGTATGGGTTATTGTGTGACTATGGTTGGTGAACATGGTACCTTGTTATATTGGTGACAGCTGTATGGGTTATTGTGTGACTATGGTTGGTGAACATGGTACCTTGTTATGTTGGTGACAGCTGTATGGGTTATTGTGTGACTATGGTTGGTGAACATGGTACCTTGTTATATTGGTGACAGCTGTATGGGTTATTGTGTGACTATGGTTGGTGAACATGGTACCTTGTTATATTGGTGACAGCTGTATGGGTTATTGTGTGACTATGGTTGGTGAACATGGTACCTTGTTATATTGGTGACAGCTGTATGGGTTATTGTGTGACTATGGTTGGTGAACATGGTACCTTGTTATATTGGTGACAGCTGTATGGGTTATTGTGTGACTATGGTTGGTGAACATGGTACCTTGTTATATTGGTGACAGCTGTATGGGTTATTGTGTGACTATGGTTGGTGAACATGGTACCTTGTTATGTTGGTGACAGCTGTATGGGTTATTGTGTGACTATGGTTGGTGAACATGGTACCTTGTTATGTTGGTGACAGCTGTATGGGTTATTGTGTGACTATGGTTGGTGAACATGGTACCTTGTTATATTGGTGACAGCTGTATGGGTTATTGTGTGTGACTATGGTTGGTGAACATGGTACCTTGTTATATTGGTGACAGCTGTATGGGTTATTGTGTGACTATGGTTGGTGAACATGGTACCTTGTTATATTGGTGACAGCTGTATGGGTTATTGTGTGACTATGGTTGGTGAACATGGTACCTTGTTATGTTGGTGACAGCTGTATGGGTTATTGTGTGACTATGGTTGGTGAACATGGTACCTTGTTATATTGGTGACAGCTGTATGGGTTATTGTGTGACTATGGTTGGTGAACATGGTACCTTGTTATATTGGTGACAGCTGTATGGGTTATTGTGTGACTATGGTTGGTGAACATGGTACCTTGTTATATTGGTGACAGCTGTATGGGTTATTGTGTGACTATGGTTGGTGAACATGGTACCTTGTTATGTTGGTGACAGCTGTATGGGTTATTGTGTGACTATGGTTGGTGAACATGGTACCTTGTTATGTTGGTGACAGCTGTATGGGTTATTGTGTGACTATGGTTGGTGAACATGGTACCTTGTTATGTTGGTGACAGCTGTATGGGTTATTGTGTGACTATGGTTGGTGAACATGGTACCTTGTTATATGTTGGTGACAGCTGTATGGGTTATTGTGTGACTATGGTTGGTGAACATGGTACCTTGTTATGTTGGTGACAGCTGTATGGGTTATTGTGTGACTATGGTTGGTGAACATGGTACCTTGTTATATTGGGGTGACAGCTGTATGGGTTATTGTGTGACTATGGTTGGTGAACATGGTACCTTGTTATATTGGTGACAGCTGTATGGGTTATTGTGTGACTATGGTTGGTGAACATGGTACCTTGTTATATTGGTGACAGCTGTATGGGTTATTGTGTGACTATGGTTGGTGAACATGGTACCTTGTTATATTGGTGACAGCTGTATGGGTTATTGTGTGACTATGGTTGGTGAACATGGTACCTTGTTATATTGGTGACAGCTGTATGGGTTATTGTGTGACTATGGTTGGTGAACATGGTACCTTGTTATATTGGTGACAGCTGTATGGGTTATTGTGTGACTATGGTTGGTGAACATGGTACCTTGTTATATTGGTGACAGCTGTATGGGTTATTGTGTGACTATGGTTGGTGAACATGGTACCTTGTTATATTGGTGACAGCTGTATGGGTTATTGTGTGACTATGGTTGGTGAACATGGTACCTTGTTATATTGGTGACAGCTGTATGGGTTATTGTGTGACTATGGTTGGTGAACATGGTACCTTGTTATATGGTGACAGCTGTATGGGTTATTGTGTGACTATGGTTGGTGAACATGGTACCTTGTTATGTTGGTGACAGCTGTATGGTTATTGTGTGACTATGGTTGGTGAACATGGTACCTTGTTATGTTGGTGACAGCTGTATGGGTTATTGTGTGACTATGGTTGGTGAACATGGTACCTTGTTATATTGGTGACAGCTGTATGGGTTACTGTGTGACTATGGTTGGTGAACATGGTACCTTGTAATATTGGTGACAGCTGTATGGGTTATTGTGTGACTATGGTTGGTGAACATGGTACCTTGTTATATTGGTGACAGCTGTATGGGTTATTGTGTGACTATGGTTGGTGAACATGGTACCTTGTTATGTTGGTGACAGCTGTATGGGTTATTGTGTGACTATGGTTGGTGAACATGGTACCTTGTTATGTTGGTGACAGCTGTATGGGTTATTGTGTGACTATGGTTGGTGAACATGGTACCTTGTTATATTGGTGACAGCTGTATGGGTTATTGTGTGACTATGGTTGGTGAACATGGTACCTTGTTATATTGGTGACAGCTGTATGGGTTATTGTGTGACTATGGTTGGTGAACATGGTACCTTGTTATATTGGTGACAGCTGTATGGGTTATTGTGTGACTATGGTTGGTGAACATGGTACCTTGTTATGTTGGTGACAGCTGTATGGGTTATTGTGTGACTATGGTTGGTGAACATGGTACCTTGTTATGTTGGTGACAGCTGTATGGGTTATTGTGTGACTATGGTTGGTGAACATGGTACCTTGTTATATTGGTGACAGCTGTATGGGTTATTGTGTGACTATGGTTGGTGAACATGGTACCTTGTTATGTTGGTGACAGCTGTATGGGTTATTGTGTGACTATGGTTGGTGAACATGGTACCTTGTTATGTTGGTGACAGCTGTATGGGTTATTGTGTGACTATGGTTGGTGAACATGGTACCTTGTTATGTTGGTGACAGCTGTATGGGTTATTGTGTGACTATGGTTGGTGAACATGGTACCTTGTTATGTTGGTGACAGCTGTATGGGTTATTGTGTGACTATGGTTGGTGAACATGGTACCTTGTTATGTTGGTGACAGCTGTATGGGTTATTGTGTGACTATGGTTGGTGAACATGGTACCTTGTTATATTGGTGACAGCTGTATGGGTTATTGTGTGACTATGGTTGGTGAACATGGTACCTTGTTATGTTGGTGACAGCTGTATGGGTTATTGTGTGACTATGGTTGGTGAACATGGTACCTTGTTATATTGGTGACAGCTGTATGGGTTATTGTGTGACTATGGTTGGTGAACATGGTACCTTGTTATGTTGGTGACAGCTGTATGGGTTATTGTGTGACTATGGTTGGTGAACATGGTACCTTGTTATATTGGTGACAGCTGTATGGGTTATTGTGTGACTATGGTTGGTGAACATGGTACCTTGTTATGTTGGTGACAGCTGTATGGGTTATTGTGTGACTATGGTTGGTGAACATGGTACCTTGTTATATTGGTGACAGCTGTATGGGTTATTGTGTGACTATGGTTGGTGAACATGGTACCTTGTTATGTTGGTGACAGCTGTATGGGTTATTGTGTGACTATGGTTGGTGAACATGGTACCTTGTTATATTGGTGACAGCTGTATGGGTTATTGTGTGACTATGGTTGGTGAACATGGTACCTTGTTATATTGGTGACAGCTGTATGGGTTATTGTGTGACTATGGTTGGTGAACATGGTACCTTGTTATATTGGTGACAGCTGTATGGGTTATTGTGTGACTATGGTTGGTGAACATGGTACCTTGTTATATTGGTGACAGCTGTATGGGTTATTGTGTGACTATGGTTGGTGAACATGGTACCTTGTTATTGGTGACAGCTGTATGGGTTATTGTGTGACTATGGTTGGTGAACATGGTACCTTGTTATATTGGTGACAGCTGTATGGGTTATTGTGTGACTATGGTTGGTGAACATGGTACCTTGTTATGTTGGTGACAGCTGTATGGGTTATTGTGTGACTATGGTTGGTGAACATGGTACCTTGTTATATTGGTGACAGCTGTATGGGTTATTGTGTGACTATGGTTGGTGAACATGGTACCTTGTTATGTTGGTGACAGCTGTATGGGTTATTGTGTGACTATGGTTGGTGAACATGGTACCTTGTTATTGGTGACAGCTGTATGGGTTATTGTGTGACTATGGTTGGTGAACATGGTACCTTGTTATGTTGGTGACAGCTGTATGGGTTATTGTGTGACTATGGTTGGTGAACATGGTACCTTGTTATGTTGGTGACAGCTGTATGGGTTATTGTGTGACTATGGTTGGTGAACATGGTACCTTGTTATGTTGGTGACAGCTGTATGGGTTATTGTGTGACTATGGTTGGTGAACATGGTACCTTGTTATGTTGGTGACAGCTGTATGGGTTATTGTGTGACTATGGTTGGTGAACATGGTACCTTGTTATGTTGGTGACAGCTGTATGGGTTATTGTGTGACTATGGTTGGTGAACATGGTACCTTGTTATGTTGGTGACAGCTGTATGGGTTATTGTGTGACTATGGTTGGTGAACATGGTACCTTGTTATATTGGTGACAGCTGTATGGGTTATTGTGTGACTATGGTTGGTGAACATGGTACCTTGTTATGTTGGTGACAGCTGTATGGGTTATTGTGTGACTATGGTTGGTGAACATGGTACCTTGTTATATTGGTGACAGCTGTATGGGTTATTGTGTGACTATGGTTGGTGAACATGGTACCTTGTTATATTGGTGACAGCTGTATGGGTTATTGTGTGACTATGGTTGGTGAACATGGTACCTTGTTATATTGGTGACAGCTGTATGGGTTATTGTGTGACTATGGTTGGTGAACATGGTACCTTGTTATGTTGGTGACAGCTGTATGGGTTATTGTGTGACTATGGTTGGTGAACATGGTACCTTGTTATATTGGTGACAGCTGTATGGGTTATTGTGTGACTATGGTTGGTGAACATGGTACCTTGTTATATTGGTGACAGCTGTATGGGTTATTGTGTGACTATGGTTGGTGAACATGGTACCTTGTTATATTGGTGACAGCTGTATGGGTTATTGTGTGACTATGGTTGGTGAACATGGTACCTTGTTATTGGTGACAGCTGTATGGGTTATTGTGTGACTATGGTTGGTGAACATGGTACCTTGTTATATTGGTGACAGCTGTATGGGTTATTGTGTGACTATGGTTGGTGAACATGGTACCTTGTTATATTGGTGACAGCTGTATGGGTTATTGTGTGACTATGGTTGGTGAACATGGTACCTTGTTATGTTGGTGACAGCTGTATGGGTTATTGTGTGACTATGGTTGGTGAACATGGTACCTTGTTATGTTGGTGACAGCTGTATGGGTTATTGTGTGACTATGGTTGGTGAACATGGTACCTTGTTATGTTGGTGACAGCTGTATGGGTTATTGTGTGACTATGGTTGGTGAACATGGTACCTTGTTATATTGGTGACAGCTGTATGGGTTATTGTGTGACTATGGTTGGTGAACATGGTACCTTGTTATGTTGGTGACAGCTGTATGGGTTATTGTGTGTGACTATGGTTGGTGAACATGGTACCTTGTTATGTTGGTGACAGCTGTATGGGTTATTGTGTGACTATGGTTGGTGAACATGGTACCTTGTTATGTTGGTGACAGCTGTATGGGTTATTGTGTGACTATGGTTGGTGAACATGGTACCTTGTTATGTTGGTGACAGCTGTATGGGTTATTGTGTGAATAAGATTACTGAACATGGTACCTTGTTATGTTGGTGACAGCTGTATGGGTTATTGTGTGACTATGGTTGGTGAACATGGTACCTTGTTATGTTGGTGACAGCTGTATGGGTTATTGTGTGACTATGGTTGGTGAACATGGTACCTTGTTATATTGGTGACAGCTGTATGGGTTATTGTGTGACTATGGTTGGTGAACATGGTACCTTGTTATATTGGTGACAGCTGTATGGGTTATTGTGTGACTATGGTTGGTGAACATGGTACCTTGTTATATTGGTGACAGCTGTATGGGTTATTGTGTGACTATGGTTGGTGAACATGGTACCTTGTTATGTTGGTGACAGCTGTATGGGTTATTGTGTGACTATGGTTGGTGAACATGGTACCTTGTTATGTTGGTGACAGCTGTATGGGTTATTGTGTGACTATGGTTGGTGAACATGGTACCTTGTTATGTTGGTGACAGCTGTATGGGTTATTGTGTGACTATGGTTGGTGAACATGGTACCTTGTTATATTGGTGACAGCTGTATGGGTTATTGTGTGACTATGGTTGGTGAACATGGTACCTTGTTATTGGTGACAGCTGTATGGGTTATTGTGTGACTATGGTTGGTGAACATGGTACCTTGTTATATTGGTGACAGCTGTATGGGTTATTGTGTGACTATGGTTGGTGAACATGGTACCTTGTTATATTGGTGACAGCTGTATGGGTTATTGTGTGACTATGGTTGGTGAACATGGTACCTTGTTATGTTGGTGACAGCTGTATGGGTTATTGTGTGACTATGGTTGGTGAACATGGTACCTTGTTATGTTGGTGACAGCTGTATGGGTTATTGTGTGACTATGGTTGGTGAACATGGTACCTTGTTATGTTGGTGACAGCTGTATGGGTTATTGTGTGACTATGGTTGGTGAACATGGTACCTTGTTATGTTGGTGACAGCTGTATGGGTTATTGTGTGACTATGGTTGGTGAACATGGTACCTTGTTATATTGGTGACAGCTGTATGGGTTATTGTGTGACTATGGTTGGTGAACATGGTACCTTGTTATTGGTGACAGCTGTATGGGTTATTGTGTGACTATGGTTGGTGAACATGGTACCTTGTTATATTGGTGACAGCTGTATGGGTTATTGTGTGACTATGGTTGGTGAACATGGTACCTTGTTATGTTGGTGACAGCTGTATGGGTTATTGTGTGACTATGGTTGGTGAACATGGTACCTTGTTATGTTGGTGACAGCTGTATGGGTTATTGTGTGACTATGGTTGGTGAACATGGTACCTTGTTATGTTGGTGACAGCTGTATGGGTTATTGTGTGACTATGGTTGGTGAACATGGTACCTTGTTATGTTGGTGACAGCTGTATGGGTTATTGTGTGACTATGGTTGGTGAACATGGTACCTTGTTATTGGTGACAGCTGTATGGGTTATTGTGTGACTATGGTTGGTGAACATGGTACCTTGTTATGTTGGTGACAGCTGTATGGGTTATTGTGTGACTATGGTTGGTGAACATGGTACCTTGTTATGTTGGTGACAGCTGTATGGGTTATTGTGTGACTATGGTTGGTGAACATGGTACCTTGTTATATTGGTGACAGCTGTATGGGTTATTGTGTGACTATGGTTGGTGAACATGGTACCTTGTTATGTTGGTGACAGCTGTATGGGTTATTGTGTGACTATGGTTGGTGAACATGGTACCTTGTTAGTTTGGTGACAGCTGTATGGGTTATTGTGTGACTATGGTTGGTGAACATGGTACCTTGTTATATTGGTGACAGCTGTATGGGTTATTGTGTGACTATGGTTGGTGAACATGGTACCTTGTTATGTTGGTGACAGCTGTATGGGTTATTGTGTGACTATGGTTGGTGAACATGGTACCTTGTTATTGGTGACAGCTGTATGGGTTATTGTGTGACTATGGTTGGTGAACATGGTACCTTGTTATGTTGGTGACAGCTGTATGGGTTATTGTGTGACTATGGTTGGTGAACATGGTACCTTGTTATATTGGTGACAGCTGTATGGGTTATTGTGTGACTATGGTTGGTGAACATGGTACCTTGTTATATTGGTGACAGCTGTATGGGTTATTGTGTGACTATGGTTGGTGAACATGGTACCTTGTTATATTGGTGACAGCTGTATGGGTTATTGTGTGACTATGGTTGGTGAACATGGTACCTTGTTATATTGGTGACAGCTGTATGGGTTATTGTGTGACTATGGTTGGTGAACATGGTACCTTGTTATTGGTGACAGCTGTATGGGTTATTGTGTGACTATGTCTGGTGAACTTGGTACCTTGTATTGGTGACAGCTGTATGGGTTATTGTGTGACTATGGTTGGTGAACATGGTACCTTGTTATGTTGGTGACAGCTGTATGGGTTATTGTGTGACTATGGTTGGTGAACATGGTACCTTGTTATGTTGGTGACAGCTGTATGGGTTATTGTGTGACTATGGTTGGTGAACATGGTACCTTGTTATGTTGGTGACAGCTGTATGGGTTATTGTGTGACTATGGTTGGTGAACATGGTACCTTGTTATGTTGGTGACAGCTGTATGGGTTATTGTGTGACTATGGTTGGTGAACATGGTACCTTGTTATATTGGTGACAGCTGTATGGGTTATTGTGTGACTATGGTTGGTGAACATGGTACCTTGTTATGTTGGTGACAGCTGTATGGGTTATTGTGTGACTATGGTTGGTGAACATGGTACCTTGTTATGTTGGTGACAGCTGTATGGGTTATTGTGTGACTATGGTTGGTGAACATGGTACCTTGTTATATTGGTGACAGCTGTATGGGTTATTGTGTGACTATGGTTGGTGAACATGGTACCTTGTTATATTGGTGACAGCTGTATGGGTTATTGTGTGACTATGGTTGGTGAACATGGTACCTTGTTATGTTGGTGACAGCTGTATGGGTTATTGTGTGACTATGGTTGGTGAACATGGTACCTTGTTATGTTGGTGACAGCTGTATGGGTTATTGTGTGACTATGGTTGGTGAACATGGTACCTTGTTATGTTGGTGACAGCTGTATGGGTTATTGTGTGACTATGGTTGGTGAACATGGTACCTTGTTATGTTGGTGACAGCTGTATGGGTTATTGTGTGACTATGGTTGGTGAACATGGTACCTTGTTATATTGGTGACAGCTGTATGGGTTATTGTGTGACTATGGTTGGTGAACATGGTACCTTGTTATGTTGGTGACAGCTGTATGGGTTATTGTGTGACTATGGTTGGTGAACATGGTACCTTGTTATTGGTGACAGCTGTATGGGTTATTGTGTGACTATGGTTGGTGAACATGGTACCTTGTTATGTTGGTGACAGCTGTATGGGTTATTGTGTGACTATGGTTGGTGAACATGGTACCTTGTTATTGGTGACAGCTGTATGGGTTATTGTGTGACTATGGTTGGTGAACATGGTACCTTGTTATGTTGGTGACAGCTGTATGGGTTATTGTGTGACTATGGTTGGTGAACATGGTACCTTGTTATATTGGTGACAGCTGTATGGGTTATTGTGTGACTATGGTTGGTGAACATGGTACCTTGTTATATTGGTGACAGCTGTATGGGTTATTGTGTGACTATGGTTGGTGAACATGGTACCTTGTTATGTTGGTGACAGCTGTATGGGTTATTGTGTGACTATGGTTGGTGAACATGGTACCTTGTTATGTTGGTGACAGCTGTATGGGTTATTGTGTGACTATGGTTGGTGAACATGGTACCTTGTTATATTGGTGACAGCTGTATGGGTTATTGTGTGACTATGGTTGGTGAACATGGTACCTTGTTATGTTGGTGACAGCTGTATGGGTTATTGTGTGACTATGGTTGGTGAACATGGTACCTTGTTATATGGTAACAGCTGTATGGGTTATTGTGTGACTATGGTTGGTGAACATGGTACCTTGTTATATTGGTGACAGCTGTATGGGTTATTGTGTGACTATGGTTGGTGAACATGGTACCTTGTTATGTTGGTGACAGCTGTATGGGTTATTGTGTGACTATGGTTGGTGAACATGGTACCTTGATATATTGGTGACAGCTGTATGGGTTATTGTGTGACTATGGTTGGTGAACATGGTACCTTGTTATATTGGTGACAGCTGTATGGGTTATTGTGTGACTATGGTTGGTGAACATGGTACCTTGTTATATTGGTGACAGCTGTATGGGTTATTGTGTGACTATGGTTGGTGAACATGGTACCTTGTTATATTGGTGACAGCTGTATGGGTTATTGTGTGACTATGGTTGGTGAACATGGTACCTTGTTATGTTGGTGACAGCTGTATGGGTTATTGTGTGACTATGGTTGGTGAACATGGTACCTTGTTATGTTGGTGACAGCTGTATGGGTTATTGTGTGACTATGGTTGGTGAACATGGTACCTTGTTATATTGGTGACAGCTGTATGGGTTATTGTGTGACTATGGTTGGTGAACATGGTACCTTGTTATGTTGGTGACAGCTGTATGGGTTATTGTGTGACTATGGTTGGTGAACATGGTACCTTGTTATGTTGGTGACAGCTGTATGGGTTATTGTGTGACTATGGTTGGTGAACATGGTACCTTGTTATGTTGGTGACAGCTGTATGGGTTATTGTGTGACTATGGTTGGTGAACATGGTACCTTGTTATATTGGTGACAGCTGTATGGGTTATTGTGTGACTATGGTTGGTGAACATGGTACCTTGTTATGTTGGTGACAGCTGTATGGGTTATTGTGTGACTATGGTTGGTGAACATGGTACCTTGTTATGTTGGTGACAGCTGTATGGGTTATTGTGTGACTATGGTTGGTGAACATGGTACCTTGTTATGTTGGTGACAGCTGTATGGGTTATTGTGTGACTATGGTTGGTGAACATGGTACCTTGTTATATTGGTGACAGCTGTATGGGTTATTGTGTGACTATGGTTGGTGAACATGGTACCTTGTTATGTTGGTGACAGCTGTATGGGTTCTGTGTGACTATGGTTGGTGAACATGGTACCTTGTTATATTGGTGACAGCTGTATGGGTTATTGTGTGACTATGGTTGGTGAACATGGTACCTTGTTATTGGTGACAGCTGTATGGGTTATTGTGTGACTATGGTTGGTGAACATGGTACCTTGTTATATTGGTGACAGCTGTATGGGTTATTGTGTGACTATGGTTGGTGAACATGGTACCTTGTTATGTTGGTGACAGCTGTATGGGTTATTGTGTGACTATGGTTGGTGAACATGGTACCTTGTTATGTTGGTGACAGCTGTATGGGTTATTGTGTGACTATGGTTGGTGAACATGGTACCTTGTTATATTGGTGACAGCTGTATGGGTTATTGTGTGACTATGGTTGGTGAACATGGTACCTTGTTATGTTGGTGACAGCTGTATGGGTTATTGTGTGACTATGGTTGGTGAACATGGTACCTTGTTATTGGTGACAGCTGTATGGGTTATTGTGTGACTATGGTTGGTGAACATGGTACCTTGTTATGTTGGTGACAGCTGTATGGGTTATTGTGTGACTATGGTTGGTGAACATGGTACCTTGTTATGTTGGTGACAGCTGTATGGGTTATTGTGTGACTATGGTTGGTGAACATGGTACCTTGTTATGTTGGTGACAGCTGTATGGGTTATTGTGTGACTATGGTTGGTGAACATGGTACCTTGTTATATTGGTGACAGCTGTATGGGTTATTGTGTGACTATGGTTGGTGAACATGGTACCTTGTTATTGGTGACAGCTGTATGGGTTATTGTGTGACTATGGTTGGTGAACATGGTACCTTGTTATGTTGGTGACAGCTGTATGGGTTATTGTGTGACTATGGTTGGTGAACATGGTACCTTGTTATGTTGGTGACAGCTGTATGGGTTATTGTGTGACTATGGTTGGTGAACATGGTACCTTGTTATGTTGGTGACAGCTGTATGGGTTATTGTGTGACTATGGTTGGTGAACATGGTACCTTGTTATGTTGGTGACAGCTGTATGGGTTATTGTGTGACTATGGTTGGTGAACATGGTACCTTGTTTCATTGGTGACAGCTGTATGGGTTATTGTGTGACTATGGTTGGTGAACATGGTACCTTGTTATATTGGTGACAGCTGTATGGGTTATTGTGTGACTATGGTTGGTGAACATGGTACCTTGTTATGTTGGTGACAGCTGTATGGGTTATTGTGTGACTATGGTTGGTGAACATGGTACCTTGTTATGTTGGTGACAGCTGTATGGGTTATTGTGTGACTATGGTTGGTGAACATGGTACCTTGTTATATTGGTGACAGCTGTATGGGTTATTGTGTGACTATGGTTGGTGAACATGGTACCTTGTTATTGGTGACAGCTGTATGGGTTATTGTGTGACTATGGTTGGTGAACATGGTACCTTGTTATATTGGTGACAGCTGTATGGGTTATTGTGTGACTATGGTTGGTGAACATGGTACCTTGTTATATTGGTGACAGCTGTATGGGTTATTGTGTGACTATGGTTGGTGAACATGGTACCTTGTTATGTTGGTGACAGCTGTATGGGTTATTGTGTGACTATGGTTGGTGAACATGGTACCTTGTTATGTTGGTGACAGCTGTATGGGTTATTGTGTGACTATGGTTGGTGAACATGGTACCTTGTTATGTTGGTGACAGCTGTATGGGTTATTGTGTGACTATGGTTGGTGAACATGGTACCTTGTTATATTGGTGACAGCTGTATGGGTTATTGTGTGACTATGGTTGGTGAACATGGTACCTTGTTATGTTGGTGACAGCTGTATGGGTTATTGTGTGACTATGGTTGGTGAACATGGTACCTTGTTATTGGTGACAGCTGTATGGGTTATTGTGTGACTATGGTTGGTGAACATGGTACCTTGTTATGTTGGTGACAGCTGTATGGGTTATTGTGTGACTATGGTTGGTGAACATGGTACCTTGTTATATTGGTGACAGCTGTATGGGTTACTGTGTGACTATGGTTGGTGAACATGGTACCTTGCTATGAAATGGTGACAGCTGTATGGGTTATTGTGTGACTATGGTTGGTGACAGCTGTATGGGTTATTGTGTGACTATGGTTGGTGAACATGGTACCTTGTTATATTGGTGACAGCTGTATGGGTTATTGTGTGACTATGGTTGGTGAACATGGTACCTTGTTATGTTGGTGACAGCTGTATGGGTTATTGTGTGACTATGGTTGGTGAACATGGTACCTTGTTATATTGGTGACAGCTGTATGGGTTATTGTGTGACTATGGTTGGTGAACATGGTACCTTGTTATATTGGTGACAGCTGTATGGGTTATTGTGTGACTATGGTTGGTGAACATGGTACCTTGTTAGTTTGGTGACAGCTGTATGGGTTATTGTGTGACTATGGTTGGTGAACATGGTACCTTGTTATGTTGGTGACAGCTGTATGGGTTATTGTGTGACTATGGTTGGTGAACATGGTACCTTGTTATGTTGGTGACAGCTGTATGGGTTATTGTGTGACTATGGTTGGTGAACATGGTACCTTGTTATATTGGTGACAGCTGTATGGGTTATTGTGTGACTATGGTTGGTGAACATGGTACCTTGTTATGTTGGTGACAGCTGTATGGGTTATTGTGTGACTATGGTTGTGGCTTCACTCTATAATAGGCAAGGATAACATGACACACTTAGACCAAACACAAATGTGCTGCTTTTTCTAGCATGCCTGACTTAGGTTGTAAGTCAATATGGCTACACTCTGAAACGGCCACAATCATAACGCCGCAGTCTCTTAACTTAACCCATTCCCAACCTATTTAACCCTAATCTAATCTTTCTGAACTTAACCTAATTTAACCTAAGCTAACCTAGCCAAACCTGATAAATGTAGTTTAATGATGCCTAATCTAATATTATTTAACCTATTTAAAGATGTTCTATTAAAATATAATCTAAGCTAGGTTGTTTAGCATCGTGGCCATTTAGGTTATGGCCGTTTAGGCGTGTGGTCGAATTGACCTTCATTCACTGGAACACACACTCAGAACGTTCTCACTGAGTATAATAGTAAATGGATGTATCCAGCATTTTACTATACGTTTCCCATATTCATACATATATTAAGCCTTTCAGTACGGGTTACATCTATATATTATATTCTGGCTATCATTAGACGATTTGACTCTTGTTTAGTAGGATGGATCTGTGATTTTCAAAGAGTTAATGGAAGTACATGATACTTATTTAAATTCTAGATGTCCTTCCGAAGCTGAATAATATCGTTTAATGAATAATAGCGAGACTAAACGGAAGAATGGCATCTCCCGTACTGAAATGGTTAATTACACATAACCTTTATTACTGCCGCTTTTGCAGGGAGTATTTCGTTAAAATTATGGTGTTCTAGTATTCGGGTTACAAAGTGCATAAAAGAGGCGCGGATCGCAAATGGATAGTATCTACATTGTCCAGATATGTATTGTATTTTTGTATATACTTATATGCATAATAATATATCATTTGTATTAAGTACAATATTATATATACTCTCTCCTTCACTCTCTCTGACATATGACTATCAGTGCGTTGGAATCATTGGTGTTCGTTTTGCTAAAATGATCTATCACTCCAACAGTTTATAATAAATCTGTCTTCTGTCCACTGTTGATTATCATGTGTCAAAACATTAGAGATAAATACATCAACAGCCATGGGAGTTGTACCACAAGTTATGTGGTAATATTTTCGAATATCGCTCTAACTGGAACAAACTCGAAGGTTGCGAGTAATTTTTCAGTACAGTAGCTTAAATATAGAGCATGATGTATCTTTAATTTCACATATAGCAATAAGTGAAATGCATTATGTAATCTATTTCTCTAACCCTTCACGTTAGAAAGTGTAAGATAAAGGAGACCTTGTTTCATTCCTCTCATTGATGTATTAAGGTGAGGCGGAATAGAAAGTTGGTCAAAAGTTAATAGTTTATATTGGAGTATCATATTATGACACTGATACAATTTATTCTAAAATAATCCATTATTTTCTTCCAGAAATCCTGTTAAAAAAGCAAGTCAAACCGGTAGACAAACACACATTCAAAAAGTTACCGATGATCACATGGTCTCTTCAAACATTTGACGGATATAGTTATCATCATGCACAAAAAGGAAACGGAAAATGCAGAGACATACATAGAAATAATATAATTTATATCAATTTCACTCCCAACCCCAAACACTTCCCAATGAATTTAATGAAAGCATGTGATCCTAATGGGGTTCGAACCTTGGTTACCGCATACAGATCTTAAACACTCTAACCATTACGCCATCAAGACAGTTAAAGGTTAAGTATATGATTACAATTTGATATCCATTTATCAAATACTGGATATCAGTCTAATCGTGTACTCAGACCCAACTGCACACTGACTATCCTAATGCTTAAGTGAAGGGAAAGAACATTCTGTGGGGCACAGATCTCTAAGGTCCGACCTATGAAATGTTCCTGAACCTTTAGGAATAATATTATTTGTATTAATTTCACTCCCAAAACAAACATCTCCCAATGAAATTGATGAAAGCATGTGATCCTACCGGGATTCGAACCTGGGTTACCACATACATATCTTAAACACTCTAACCATTACACCATCAAGACGTTAAAGGTTAAGTAATGTACAGTCGGTCACCTTTCCGACTGGGCCACCTAATGGTAATTTCGCTGGGTCTTTCGCTCTGATATTACTAGGATCACTCACTCCCCCCACCCTGAATCTGTTGCATATTATGTCCCATAGATAGCGTAGTTAGATTTTCTGGGAAGGAGAGGGATGGACTACACGGAGAAGGGGGGGGGGGGGGGGGGGGTTATCGTGTAGGGAAGGTTGGAAGTATGTAGGGTGGGGGACGGGGGAGACGTAGTGGTATACTACCCAGAGAGAGAGAGCGAGAGATGGCAATAGCCATAATATACACTGATATGCGCGTGCATATAGTAAACCATTAGTGTTTATCGAACCACAATTGTGTGTGGATTGAGTAGGGGAAAACACAGGAAAGAGCTATGGTTCTTTATTATCTAACTTTTCGGGCTATGTATTACCCATCTTCAGAGAGACAACGTCTCTCTGAAGATGGGTAATACATCCGAAACGTTAGAGAATATTAGTGTAAGTCTTTATGAATGAATGGGTCTTCGTTCTGTAAAGAGGGATGTGAGTGGTCATTTTGAGTTTGCTAGATGTTATAATAGTTTGTAGTACAGCCTTTAATACAATTAAATAATTGTATGAATCGTTACCATAATCATTAAATCTATTGTATATGCCAATACAAAATAGTTAAAAGTATATAACTTCAGAAAAATATTTAAATATTTAGAATTACATGTTATGCAGACAGTAGCCATCATACATTAGCCAACCTTATTTCACCAATGTGGAGCCTGGCGATTTCGATTTGCTTCATATATATTTGTGCGAGAGATTAGGAATGTCAACGAATCATGCTAAAATGTGAAGTTATGCACGACACAAATATACTGTTAACAGGATTATAAGCATAATGCAAAATAATTAGCCAAAATACAAGCTTCAGTCCATTTTCATAAATATAGATCGGGCACGGATTAAGTAAAGTAATCGATTATGTCCTTGCTCTACCATGGGTCACACCGACCCATGGTAGAGCAAGGACATAATCTGATTATTATCATACGATTGTGAAACAATTTGTATAAGTCTACCCAACATGTCACGTTTAACGAATAAGTTAAAAGGAAAACAAGCAACAACAAATATATCGATCATTACGAGGCTGCTTTTAAATATGATTGCAAAAGGGCAGATACATATATAATGATATGGAGTAAAATAAGTCCACATATAACGTCATTATCACCATATAAGGCATTGTTTTTCTTCTGTGTTAGACACATTATACTTGCGTGACCCGCCATCGAATGTTGTCATATTTGATAACTTGCATCTACTATTGGCTTATATATAACCTGTTTAAGATCCATATTATCATTTGGTGTCACATAAGTGGTGGGGATAAATATGCTATAATTAATGATATAGTATAGATTTTCGCCTACTCTTATGACTTCAGAAAGCTACCTTACATTCGCTATTGTTTAAAATGTACTATTTATGTAAACTAATACAGTATTGTCTGTTATTTTATATGCAGTGCAATCTCAGGCAACTAATAACATATTCTCACGCAATTGACAACAGTGATTGTCATTGGCCGACCATCACTCTCTAACCTTGGAAACACAAACTACGTCAACTAAGCATTACTCTTGGCATAATCGGTAATCACACACACACACACACACAAACACACACAAACATACTTAGAATATTGTGTGCCTCAATAAGCATTATCGGAGTGAATGTTTTTTATAGAGAATTATTTTCGGTTGCAACATTGAACACTTAGCAAAGTCATTATTTAGCAACAGTACTAAATGTATGCTACGCAATTGATATATATGTCATAATCATATATCTCGTGACACCTCATGTAATAGTGGGTGGAAATAATAATAGCCATTATGTGCGTATGTGTGCGTGTGTGCATGCCTGTTTGTTTGCATATGCTTGTGGCGTGTTATAGTGTAGTAATTATAGTTCAGAAATATATACATATAAGTATATTTTGTAAGAACAGAAATATAAAGTCTTTAAGGTATATTTCTTTGAATATAGTATTTATTCAAGTTCTATATTTAACAATAAGCAACATGGCATTTAACAAATGCCGTATGCGTTACACTGTTTGTCTATGTGTATGAGGGAGACAAAAGGCAGGTTGCCTGTAACGAGTGTCTCCCCAAAAGCCAAAAGAGTGACAGACCCAAATTAAAGGGACGTTGTGGTAAAAGAAATGCCAAGACACACGAAGTTTACAATAGCTTAAGTCATAGGATAAAATTAATGAAAAATTTATTAAGGGAGAAGTTCCAGAGTTCACCTGTTGAGTAGAAGAAAGACTGAGAATGCCAATTCTTGGCTTTGAAAGCTGGACAGAATAGGAGTGGGACTGTGTTGCAAGGCGGGTGCCTGGCACTCGCCGGAAGGGACTGATGTGATCCAAATGATTTTTCATGTATTCACCCATACATTGTACAAGTCTAAATAACAATATATTCATTGTAATGAATCATAGACATTACTAATGCAAACCAAAACTCCTATATTATCATTGCTGCTGTTCCGTTCTCCGCTTAAACTGTGTCTTAACCCTCCGTTCTAAACACGTGTAAGATAATATATATGGAGAGCTTAAGTCCAATATTAATAACTTTAATATTAGCACACCCATATGTATAATTTACCTTTATATATAAATATTTTGTTTCATATATTGATGACTGTCAACATGGTTTCCATGGAAACGAGAGCCTGTTGGTAGTTGACAATATAATCACAGTAAAGGTCAAACTACCATTACACCAAAAGTAAACGTCTACAAAAACATTGTTCTCTACAATGATATTTTTCGGATGATAATTGTCAAATCAAATTACCACAGTAATCCTTTGTTATTATAATTAGTATAACTATAATAATGGTTTCCAATTTAAGTCACGAGGATATATTGTCTCCAGGCATACCAACAATTATATTCTGCACATTTTTCTAATCAAATCAACTTCACAGGAAGCACATCAAGCACCTGTTATTTTTTAGCAATGAAAGATAACGCAAGTGGGTCAAAACCATTATATTGTTAAGGACAGTAAAGCTAGAGGGTATATATTGATATCGTGACACATGTTGGGATGCCTGAACAGCTGTAAGTGTGGCATTTTCAGAGGTGTTAGGTTGGCGAGGAATTAAACCATACTATGTTCAACTTTCTGTCATGAGACAATAGAGGTCAAAATAGCATAAACGTCTACAGTGAGGTAATGGCAGTTTGATGATGCAGAGTATTTCAGTCCTTATCTAGCTGTGCAATAGATCGTTAATACAATCAATCATAAAATACGGTTGCCAGCTTCACTTTAATTTTTGACATACCAATTTTCCTGGATGGCATAAAATACAGTCATAGACATTTGAATTATTATATATACCTACGGTAGTTCATCAACTAATTTACTTTCGGAATACGATTATAGGTATAGGCCAAATAAACAAAAGTTCATGGCCAGTAAATGTTTGTAAACTGCTTTGTAAAAAGTTAACTGATTGTAAAATACTGTATATCAAATATGTAAATCGCCCATGATCAAATTGTACAAAAGGCTAATAAACTATTTTTGTTTGTTTGTTTGTTTGTTTTGTATAACATTGTTGAAAACATTGTGTTCGACTTTTGGTGTAATGGTAGTGTGACCTTTGCTGTGAATATATTCCCAAATTACCAACAAGCTCGCGTTGCCATGGAAACCATGTTGACAGTCATCTATGCATGAAACATAATATTGATATATAAAGATACATTATACATACTGTATGGGTGTGCTAATATTAACGTTATTAACATTAGACTTAAGCTCTCCATATATATTATCTAACACGTGTTTAGAGCAGTGGGTTAAGGGGAGATTTCCACTTGAGGGATTTTTTTCTGGAACCCTTTCTCTCTCATGTTTAGCCCCATTGCTTTTTAGATTTTAAGATGCTCGCCCCCTTTAGTTTGGCGATTTTAAGAACTTTCGCCCCATTTCTGTCAATTTTAAGAACTTTCGTGCCTTTTAGCTGTCGATTTATTCCTGGCAAGCGATAGCGAGCCTGTAATTTGAGAGGAACCGGCCTTCGGCCGGGAAATTTTTCTACCGAAAAATGTACAAATTTATCTTGAATTTATCTAGGGGGTGTAACTTTAAGCTTGATGGAGTTCTAGTGAAGAAACTAAATACCTCCCCTTAAGCAACAGCTTAAGCGGAGAACGGAACTGTAGCAATGATTGCAAAAATGTATAATACATATTCTAATATTTCTTAAAGGTAGATTTCACTAAAAATAGCTGTTCAATAATTGTTATTAATATCATGAGATAAAACGGTAACCATAACCCTGGTGAAATAATTCACTTTACATCCCCACCCTACACACTTCCAACCTTTCTTACACAATAATATCCCCCCCCCCCCCCTCCCCCTCCTTACTCCCTATAGCCCCTCCCTCTCCTTCCCAGTAAATCTAACTACGCCATCTATGGGACATAATATGCAACAGATTCAGGGTGGGGGGAATGAGTGATCTTACTAATATCAGAGCGAAAGACTCCCAGCGAAATTACCATTAGGTGGCCCAGTCGGAAAGGTGACCGACTGTACTGTACATGACTAGGATTTTACATCCATTTATCAAATACTGGATATCAATCTAATAATGTATTCAAACCCAACTGCACACTGAATGGCCTAATACTTAAGTGAAGGAAAAGAACATGGATAAGGAGATACAATGGGAACAAACAAAAATGTAAATTAATTTAAAGAACATTGGATTCCCAAAGTGACGCACATATCCGAGACCGAACATATGAGAAAAACCAATAAAAATATAATGTCATGAACTGAATCAACAGAAAGCAAATGAACAAAGAAGAGAAAGGCAAAGGAAGGAACAATACTGATAATAACAAGTAGGTTACAAAAACACAAATTATGAAGAAACAGAGAGAAGGAAGCATAATTATAGAAAACAAGAGGAAGAGACACCAAACAAAGAGGAACATGAAGAAAGGAGAGTTCCGGGACGATAACTAAAATAAATAGCAAAAAATCAAATATAAGAAAAGCTTGAAAATATAGGAATATCAAACATACCGGAATACATCAGAACATAATTATACAGAAAATATAGGAATATAAAACATACCGGAATACATCAGAACATAATTATACAGAAAATATAGGAATATAAAACATACCGGAATACATCAGAACATAATTATACAGACGGAAGCTAGAAAGAAATAAGAGGGCATGTAATTTGGCAAAAAGGCGTAAAAACTGAACTACTATGGGAGACATCATATATATATATATATATATATATATATATATATATATATATATATATAGAGAGAGAGAGAGAGAGAGAGATAGGAGGGGGGAGGATTTGGGAAAATAAATAACCTAATGCTCGAGGCTTCATTAAACTGCAGAGAACGTGACTAAAGTAGCAGAACATTGCACATTAGCTAATGGTATACTGAAATATTTACAGTTCCCGAGAGGTACTCTAGTCGCTGAAATACTGCTGAATAAAACACATTATTGTAAAATTCCTATTTCGATAAACAAATAAGAATAGTGGAGGAGAGAGAGAGAGATGGTGTGTGTGTGTGTGTGTGTGTGTGTGTGTCAGAGAGAATGAGATCGACAGCTTCAGTGTACAGTGTGCGCATCAGTAATTATAGGGGGAACCAGACAGAGATAAATGACAAAGCAGCAAACAAAACTATTAGAAACAGTTCACGAAATATATACCTTGAGAAAACTATAAAGATTGAGGGAGAGATAGAGCAGAGAACTTATGGTGGACTCTTAACCCTTTCACGTTTTTATGACGCAGAGGTTGCCAGATTAGCAATAATAAATAGAGTTCTCTCACTCCTATAATTACCTCTCCAAAATTAGTTTTCTGCCCACAGCTAACTCAAAGACAACTGCAGAGGTTGAAGTAACTAAACTAAAGGTTTCTAAATACCCCTGATGGTAACAAAGGCTTTAACACCTTACGAGCGGCCTAGGCGGTATATAATATGTAGCCACCAGCGGGGTGTTTTTACCCAAAATAGGGCTGTTTACGTGATCATTTTCATGCCTAAATAAGACCCAGAGCGTAAAACAAGTATCTATCCCTGAAAGGGCATAAACAGAGCTTTCCAATGACACCATAACGATCCTTTTATGATGGCTAGTTTTCTTGCAACAACCGTGCAACGCGAGTGCAAAAAGCATGTAATTCGGCACTTTCCCCATACAATTCCGTATGTAGCGAGTGAGAGAGGGAGGGAGGAGGTGGGATTCGTGTCAGTAGGTTCGCCGCGGTGGTCTGGAGCAGTCATACGCTCGCTACTCTCCTGCCACCACTTGTCTCTCTCTCTCAGCAACATTACGTGCTGAAATTGCCACACGACCTATGTCGAGCGCCACCAGATAGTCCAGATTTATTATACTCTACTTATGTTGCACGCCGCTAGTTATGGGTTAAAGTATCCCTAATAGACTCAAAATTGCGTCAAGAATGTGAGAGGGTTAATAGGTTCGTTTCACAGTTTTAGCAACTGCATCCTCTCTCTCTCTCATTCATTCACACACACACACACACATTCTCTCTCTCTCTCTGTTACACACACGAATATACAGTATATTCCTACATTATCATTTGCTTCCACTAATATTTGTGGGTGCTATGTTATATGTGTGGGTGCTATGTTATATTTGTGGGTGCTATGTTATATTTGTGGGTGCTATGTTATGTTATATCTGTGGGTGCTATGTTATATTTGTGGGTGCTATGTTATATGTGTGGGTGCTATGTTATATTTGTGGGTGCTATGTTATATTTGTGGGTGCTATGTTATATTTGTGGGTGCTATGTTATATTTGTGGGTGCTATGTTATATGTGTGGGTGCTATGTTATATTTGTGGGTGCTATGTTATATTTGTGGGTGCTTTGTTATATTTGTGGGTGCTATGTTATATTTGTGGGTGCTATGTTATATCTGTGGGTGCTATGTTATATGTGTGGGTGCTATGTTATATGTGTGGGTGCTATGTTATATTTGTGGGTGCTATGTTATATTTGTGGGTGGTATGTTATATTTGTGGGTGCTATGTTATATTTGTGGGTGCTATGTTATATGTGTGGGTGCTATGTTATATTTGTGGGTGCTATGTTATATTTGTGGGTGCTATGTTATATTTGTGGGTGCCATGTTATATTTGTGGGTGCTATGTTATATGTGTGGGTGCTATGTTATATTTGTGGGTGCTATGTTATATTTGTGGGTGCTATGTTATATTTGTGGGTGCTATGTTATATTTGTGGGTGCTATGTTATATTTGTGGGGCTATGTTATATTTGTGGGTGCTATGTTATATTTGTGGGTGCTATGTTATATTTGTGGGTGCTATGTTATATTTGTGGGTGCTATGTTATATGTGTGGGTGCTATGTTATATGTGTGGGTGCTATGTTATATTTGTGGGTGCTATGTTATATTTTGGGTGCTATGTTATATTTGTGGGTGCTATGTTATATTTGTGGGTGCTATGTTATATTTGTGGGTGCTATGTTATATTTGTGGGGGCTATGTTATATGAGTGGGTGCTATGTTATATGTGTGGGTGCTATGTTATATTTGTGGGTGCTATGTTATATTTGTGGGTGCTATGTTATATTTGTGGGTGCTATGTTATATTTGTGGGTGCTATGTTATATGTGTGGGGGCTATGTTATATGGGTGGGTGCTATGTTATATGTGTGGGTGCTATGTTATATTTGTGGGTGCTATGTTATATTTGTGGGTGCTATGTTATATTTGTGGGGCCTATGTTATATGTGTGGGTGCTATGTTATATGTGTGGGTGCTATGTTATATTTGTGGGTGCTATGTTATATTTGTGGGTGCTATGTTATATTTGTGGGTGCTATGTTATATTTGTGGGTGCTATGTTATATTTGTGGGTGCTATGTTATATTTGTGGATGCTATGTTATATGTGTGGGTGCTATGTTATATGTGTGGGTGCTATGTTATATTTGTGGGTGCTATGTTATATTTGTGGGTGCTATGTTATATTTGTGGGTGCTATGTTATATTTGTGGGTGCTATGTTATATTTGTGGGTGCTGTGTTATCTCTACTACAATTATGTCCAGACCACCTGCCTTGAATCCTTAATTTAAGGGGAAGCAAACCGTTTTTCTGGACCCCCTTCTCCCTAATGTTTAGCCCCACTAGTTTTGAGATTATAAGACGTTCGGCCCATTAGTTTGGCGATTTTAACACCTTTCGCCCCATTTCGTTGTCAATTTTAAGACCTTTAGTACCATTTAGGTGTCGATTATTTCCTGGCGAGTGATAGCGAGCCTGCAATTTTAAGAGAAATCGGCCTTCGACCGGGACATTTTTCTACCGAAAAATGTACAAATTGATCTTGAAATTTATCCTAGGGGGTGTTTTTCTAAGCTTGATGGAGGTCTAGGGAGGAAACTAAAAAAAATATTTGAATAAAATAATTAATAGACCAAACAAACGGCCAGCCTCCCCTTAAGTCTGTATGTATTGTCAGTGAGTATATGTAAGACTATGTAAAGCATTCTCCCTTCGACTTTCTTTCACGTCCACATAGCCTACTCACACACACACAATCTCCTAAAATTGTCTAATTACTCTCCTATGCTACCTACAGCTATTTTCGAACTCTTTATATTTACATTATCAGACACATTATTTTTTTTTTATAATTGTTATCGTAATTTTTGTTCCCCCACATTCCATTTCCTCTCACAACGTATTACTTCTTACCACGGCCAGTGTGGTGGTTAGCACGTTTGTCTGTTGATTTAAGTGACCAGGGTTCAGTCCTTGGTGAGTTCTGTGAGATTGTTCACGACCTGCATTTCTTGGCTTCAGGATTTTCTTTAATCTTCAGAAAAAAGAAAACAAAAAAAACAAGTGGAATATTGTTTGTTTTGTTTCTCTGGCCTCCATATTCCAGTGGTCTACCATAATATTACCTTGGTTTACTATCAACCAGTTCTCACATTGTGCTAATAGTTTACACACAGTCATGTTTACCCGTCAATTTGTTTTCAGCATAGTGTGCTGCCTGGACCGTCACCATTAAGGGGGGTCACCTGTTATTTTTCTCTTTCTCTCCTTTTCTCTCTTTCTCTGGCTTGTATCCATTCGGCCCCATTCAGCCAACTGTTTTAAGACGTTTATCCCCATCCAAGTGTCGATTTCTTCCTGGCAAGCGATAGCGAGCCAGCATTGTATGGAGAAATCCGGCTTCGCCGGAATTTTTTTTCTATCGAAAAATTTACAAATTTAGCTTGCTGTCAAACCAAAAATATATATATGCTGGCTCGCTACCGCTCGCCAGGATAATATCGATACCTAAATGGGGGTAAATGTCTTAAAATAGTAGGCTGAATGGGGCCGAATGGATACAAACCAGAGAAAAAGGGAGAGAGGAATAAAAGAAGAGGTGGGCCCCCTTAAGACAAACCACTGAAATCATACCTCATTTTGATCACTCAATCTGTATATATTCGTATTTATCATAGTGATGATCATATTTACTATTCCCTAACCACTGTTTTAAAAAGAATATATATTATATATTACAAAACATTCTCACTAGCACTTATTCCGGCAACATATATATTACAAAACATTCTCACTAGCACTTATTCCGGCAACATATATATTACAAAACATTCTCACTAGCACTTATTCCGGCAACATATATATTACAAAACATTCACACTAGCCCTTATTCCGGCAACATATATATTACAAAACATTCTCACTAGCACTTATTCCGGCAACATATATATTACAAAACATTCTCACTAGCACTTATTCCGGCAACATATATATTACAAAACTTTCTCACTAGCACTTATTCCGGCAACATATATATTACAAAACATTCACACTAGCACTTATTCCGGCAACATATACATTACAAAACATTCTCACTAGCACTTATTCCGGCAACATATATATTACAAAACATTCACACTAGCACTTATTCCGGCAACATATACATTACAAAACATTCTCACTAGCACTTATTCCGGCAACATATACAGTATATTACAAAACATTCACACTAGCACTTATTCCGGCAACATATACATTACAAAACATTCTCACTAGCACTTATTCCGGCAACAATATATTACAAAACATTCTCACTAGCACTTATTCCGGCAACATATATATTACAAAACATTCTCACTAGCACTTATTCCGGCAACATATATATTACAAAACATTCTCACTAGCACTTATTCCGGCAACATATATATTACAAAACATTCTCACTAGCACTTATTCCGGCAACATATATATTACAAAACTTTCTCACTAGCACTTATTCCGGCAACATATATATTACAAAACATTCACACTAGCACTTATTCCGGCAACATATACATTACAAAACATTCTCACTAGCACTTATTCCGGCAACATATATATTACAAAACATTCACACTAGCACTTATTCCGGCAACATATATATTACAAAACTTTCTCACTAGCACTTATTCCGGCAACATATATTACAAAACATTCACACTAGCACTTATTCCGGCAACATATACATTACAAAACATTCTCACTAGCACTTAATCCGGCAACATATATATTACAAAACATTCACACTAGCACTTATTCCGGCAACATATACATTACAAAACATTCTCACTAGCACTTATTCCGGCAACATATATATTACAAAACATTCTCACTAGCACTTATTCCGGCAACATATATATTACAAAACATTCTCACTAGCACTTATTCCGGCAACATATATATTACAAAACATTCTCACTAGCACTTATTCCGGCAACATATATATTACTAAACATTCTCACTAGCACTTATTCCGGCAACATATATATTACAAAACATTCTCACTAGCACTTATTCCGGCAACATATATATTACAAAACATTCTCACTAGCACTTATTCGGGCAACATATATATTACAAAACATTCTCACTAGCACTTATTCTGGCAACATATATATTACAAAACATTCTCACTAGCACTTATTCCGGCAACATATACATTACAAAACATTCTCACTAGCACTTATTCCGGCAACATATACATTACAAAACATTCTCACTAGCACGTATTCCGGCAACATATACATTACAAAACATTCTCACTAGCACTTATTCCGGCAACATATACATTACAAAACATTCTCACTAGCACTTATTCCGGCAACATATATATTACAAAACATTCTCACTAGCACTTATTCCGGCAACATATACATTACAAAACATTCTCACTAGCACTTATTCCGGCAACATATTCCACGTGTTGTTCTTAAAGTTTCTTGACTAAACATTCAATTTCATCATTATACAATAATATTTTTCTTCAGTGTACTGTAGTCCCCGATACTAAAACATCTTATGAATTCAATAAACAACTATATATTTAAAAATATAATATAGTTTAAGTACCTGTAAACATATATTTATATCAACTACGATATCATTTACTTTAATCATTACCCCATACCACTGAAACTCATAGTCACTTAATAAATGCCCATTAACTTAAGAAATTACCTTAAGAAATTATATAGCGTTAATGCATGTACTTCTATCATTTTTGTCAACATAAATACAATGTTTCTCCAGTCTAATCAGCGATATCAGTTATGATAATGTGGATTTTCTACCACCAGGCTCCCTCATTGTGGTAATAGTCCACAATACCCAGACCATCACACAATGTTAACCTAAGAAGTGCGTAGATATGGTATTTGAAACGTCGCGGTGGGCGAAGGTAGTTTGGTTCATTCCTGACTAAAATCGTAATTTTACCATTAATATCGTTATTACTTATTGATATGCACCTATTTTACGTTTAATATGAAGATAATAACATGTAACAACAATAAAACAAGTGAGAATAGTGTTTGGATGGTCAAAATTGCCGACTGGTCATTCATAAAGTGTGGAGCTGAGGCGAGTCACACCCTCTCCTCGCGAGGCCTGAAGCCAGACTAACACACTCCCTTACACTGTCTAGCACACCACGCTGTTGCTAGGTCTGGCTCCACGCCTTGGAACCGGATTGGAGATGTTAGCACAATAAATACACCAATAACCATGGTAATAAGAGGAAAAATAGGTGATAATTGAAGGGGGTGGGGAAGGAGGGGATTTTGACACATGTGGAGGAGTGATAGAGAGTATGGAGGGGAATTATCTCACTTAATCACCATTTCACTTGTTTAAGTGCTACTGGGGCCTTTTAAAAGTTTTTTTTTTAGGCCTTGGCTCATATGAGGACACTCGCCGTCACCCAGTACGGACTCATATGAGGATGCCCGCCATCCATGGGTTAACATCCCATTATTCACGTTCATCATCACTTTTCTTCAACCCCTTCTATACCGGTGCCGTCCTTTTAACTTTACTCTGGCTACTATTAGATGATTATATTCAGTTTAAAATGGGCCTCCAACAATTAACAGGCTTCATACTATCTCACGTAACCATTTCTACTACCACAGATACTCCTCAAATTGCACAAAATCATCTAAATATAGGAAGAATTAAATAAAAAAGTGTTGCCGGTAGAGAAGGGGTTAATGTGATTCCCCTCACCTTAGCAGTTTTAGGCATTTTTTCCAAGCTCCTAATTCTGGCTCTCACGTTTCACGAAATGTTCGCAAATACTGGAAATGCAACTCCAGGCACCAAATTAAAACTAGTGTATATGAATATATCCTTGTGATAGGATTCGGTAATGTTTTTCGAGAATCACAAGTCACAATGCGTTATTCATTAGAAAAAACGTTGGACAAATATTGTTAAGGTCTTTCTTTATTTTAATCGTCTCATTAAATATGCTTTATTTTCTCCTTTCACTCAAGTATGTCCTTATTTATGAATTATACTGTCACCACTGAGTTTTCATTTAGCCTACTATGCTTTTATCGTAAATTGAATTCTTATGTTTACACACACACAGTCTCTCTATCACTCTCCCCCCCCCCCCTTTCTCTCTCTCTCTCATGAGATAGAAATGGTAGCTAATTTCCACTCCTCTCACTCTTGATTTGTGTTTCTCCAATAACGGCCATGTTTCACTCCCAAACGTCAATGTCGGCATTATCACACTATCATGGAAGGACTTCTTTACTTCCATGCTGACCACCCTATTCCTTCTTACTGCGTTCAGCGTTCCTAAAACCCTCTTCCATTGTTGCACCCTCGCCCGCACTTCATCCACCATACTCCCATCTTTACTCAACACACTGTCCAAATACTTAAATGAACGGACATTCTCTTCAAGTGTACTGCCATTTCCATCAATCTCTGGCGGTAGCCTACACCCCACCCTCCTACCACCCCATTTACTTTACCATCACCCATTTTCCCATTCATATCCCCAATCAGAAATATTCTTTCACTCTTACCAAACTTATCCAGGCACGCCTCAACCCTCACCCAAAACTCCTCTTTCACTCTCTCAGCTTTATCCTCTGTAGGAGCATACACACACACAACCACCCATGTGTGTATTCCCACATGCATTTTCACCCACAATCCTTGCACCCACAGAACCATAGTCCCTTACATGCTCCATCCACTTGTTACTTATATTCTCATACACTCCAGCACTGCTTTCTCCATTATATTTCACCTATTATGTCATTTTTTCACTCACTAGTTATTTCAACAGTCTTGTTATTTCTTTTAAACTCGTTTTCGACAGCAGGTGTTGCCCAAAAAAATTCACATAATTGTAGCATTACTTCAAGATGTGACAGGCCGTTAACCTGGAAGGCGTAGTATAATATTGGGAATGTGCTAAATCTGTCATATACAAATGCTTACCTACTACAATACTGTACTCTCTAAATGCTTACCTACTACAATACTGTACTCGCTAAATGCTTACCTACTACAATACTGTACTCTCTAAATGCTTACCTACTACAATACTGTACTCGCTAAATGCTTACCTACTACAATACTGTACTCGCTAAATGCTTACCTACTACAATACTGTACTCTCTAAATGCTTACCTACTACAATACTGTACTCGCTAAATGCTTACCTACTACAATACTGTACTCTCTAAATGCTTACCTACTACAATACTGTACTCGCTAAATGCTTACCTACTACAATACTGTACTCGCTAAATGCTTACCTACTACAATACTGTACTCGCTAAATGCTTACCTACTACAATACTGTACTCTCTAAATTCTTACCTACTACAATACTGTACTCGCTAAATGCTTACCTACTACAATACTGTACTCGCTAAATGCTTACCTACTACAATACTGTACTCGCTAAATGCTTACCTACTACAATACTGTATTCTCTAAATTCTTACCTACTACAATACTGTACTCGCTAAATGCTTACCTACTACAATACTGTACTCGCTAAATGCTTACCTACTACAATACTGTACTCGCTAAATGCTTACCTACTACAATACTGTACTCGCTAAATGCTTACCTACTACAATACTGTACTCTCTAAATTCTTACCTACTACAATACTGTACTCGCTAAATGCTTACCTACTACAATACTGTACTCGCTAAATGCTTACCTACCACAATACTGTACTCGCTAAATGCTTACCTACTACAATACTGTATTCTCTAAATTCTTACCTACTACAATACTGTACTCGCTAAATGCTTACCTACTACAATACTGTACTCGCTAAATGCTTACCTACTACAATACTGTACTCGCTAAATGCTTACCTACTACAATACTGTACTCGCTAAATGCTTACCTACCACAATACTGTACTCTCTAAAGAATATAAGTATATCATGCTACATAATACTTCTAGGAGGAAAAATAATAAAATACCTTTTCTAATAATTTTACTAATAACATACTGTACATAGATTGATATAATAGCATAACATACATAAAGCAAAACAACTCGAACTTAAGCAAACATATTTGTTTCGGAAAATAGTCATATCCAGAACACGGAACTTTAAAGCCAACTTAACTTCTCTAAGCTTACATTTACCATATTTACAAACTACCTACTGTGAATTGATATTCTTAGTATTATTGTTACATACAGTTTACCTATATATTGATTATATACGACAAAATTTAGTTAGAAATAATACTTCAGGTCATGAATCATAATTCCATGTATAACGAAAACCCATCATGTATACAACATTCACTGGATATTTATTGGTTACAATATTTTCGCATTATCAAGCAATCGAGTAATGTCCTACAAACACTGGCCAAGTTTCTCTTTTATTCCCTCTGACACAACTCTAATAATAATAATAATAATCGTCTGGTTACTTATATAGCGCCCGTATCTCCTCCTTCGAGGATTCTCAAGCACTTGACACTTCTTTAATCAACCAGAGACCATTACCCTTGCTCATGGGGAGACGGTAACCGCCGGCTATATCTCAGAAAAACATTTCAACCTGAGCGGGGATTGAACACGAGACCTGCAAGATGGGAAGCAGGCACGCTATCAACTGAGCCAGCCAGACGGCTAATGTTAATGATAATGGTGGACAGGTTGGGAGAGAGGTATGCTGACCAGGATTTGAACCCACTCACTTCAGGTAGATTTGGGAGAGTTGGGCACCGTAACCACTCATGTATCCGCTCATGGTCGAGTGGTTACGGTGCCCAACTCTCCCCAATCTACCTGGAGTGAGTGGATTCGAATCCTGGCCAGGATACCTCTCTCCCAACTCTAATTTTCCTTGAACTTACTTTTGATTTGATTTCCACGTTGCATATTTTACTCCTGTGTCTTTCCTTAAACCTACACATCCTTGATCCTATTCTCCTTATCACCTCATTTATGTGTGATGTATGGACACTATTATATATATTATATAATTTCCCTCCCCCTCTGTCCTCACTCCAAATATCTTGGCATCCTCCATACCTCTCACCACCCAACCTCTTGTCATGTCACCATGTGCTCACCCTAACTCTCTTGTTACCCTTGTCTGATTTCACACTTTTAGCTCCCCTCTCCCCTTACCCTATCTCTCTTGGCAACCCCTTCCACCCAAGCCCAACTCCTCTCCCTTTTTTGTCCACATGCTTGCCACGTATTCACACTTCACCCCTCTCCCCCACCTCCTTCTCATATCACCCCGCCCCCCCCCCCCTCTCCCCTCCCCCACCTCTCACAATAGGTTCTTCCTCTGTTCCAGTGCCAATCATTTACGTAACAGGTCACTGTCGTCATAGGGTCGTGTTACTGGGAGACTAACAAGGTTGGCTGTCGATTTCTGTCAGGTTGTGATCCAATTTGTGGCTTTAAAAACTTCACGTCCCAAGGCAAAGATGCCGAAAAAGGGTGAGGATTCAGAAACTAAAGGCAGACGTATATCAGAAAGTAGCATGAACATTTAAGGAAACGAAAAGTAAATATACATAATAAGTACACAATCAATAAATATACATAATAAATATACATAAGTACACAATCAATAAATTACATAATAAATATACATAATAAGTACACAATCAATAAATATACATAATAAATATACATAAGTACACAATCAATAAATTACATAATAAATATACATAAGTACACAATCAATAAATATACATAATAAATACACAATCAATAAATACATAAGTACACAATCAATAAATATACATAATAAATACACAATCAATAAATATACATAATAAGTACACAATCAATAAATATACATAATAAATATACATAAGTACACAATCAATAAATATACATAATAAATACACAATCAATAAATATACATAAGTACACAATCAATAAATATACATAATATATACACAATCAATAAATATACATAATAAATATACATAATAAGTACACAATCAATAAATATACATAATATATACACAATCAATAAATATACATAATAATTACACAATCAATCAATATACATAATAAATACACAATCAATAAATATACATAATAAATACACAATCAATAAATATACATAATAAATATACATAATAAATACACAATCAATAAATATACATAATAAATATACATAATAAGAACACAATCAATAAATATACATAATAAGTACACAATCAATAAATATACATAATAAAGATACATAATAAGTACACAATCAATAAATATGTTGGTAATATGATTTGTGAACATTTGAATAGCATAAATGTTTATATATCAAATCTTAGAACATGCCCAAAGGTCATTGACTTATGTTGTTCATAAGTCCATAAATCAATCAATGCACTGTTTTTTTTTTTAAACAGCTACATTTATAGAGGTCTTGTATTTATTCTTCATTGTTTACGTCATATTCACGGTCTTAATAATGTTCTTCGTGTTAGATCCTTCATATAGTATTACACAATGTATGTTTCTAGAGTGTATACAAGTAAGTATACACGATAGGTTGTAAAAGGTTAATAGTTATATGCAGTGGCGGATTAAGGGTGTATTGGGCCCAGGGCTGTGAGATGGACAGGGCCCCCCTGACCCTCACCCTGCCTCCACTGATCCCCTTGGATCAGTGGAGGCACAAACACTAAAACAACAGATTCATTTGATACTTTACAATCAGGAAACTTGACAATAATTCAGCCTGTTATATTTATTAGCATGGATGATTTTATCAAAAGATAACATAAAAGAAAATCTTAATTTAGCCTTAAAACAAAAAAGTGTTCATTCATTGGAATAATGCTACAGCCTACAATGCTCTACATGACGAACAGGCTGCAAGGAAAGAAGTAGGCTAAATGTACACTTGTTTGCCTTCTTAACAACTTCTGAACATTGTTGACTCAGTTTTAGGTTACTCGATATTGTTAATCCCAGATCGGTTTCTCTGTTTACATTCTTAAGCTGAGTGCCATTCATCGAATAGTTTGCTTTCTCATTTAGGTATCCGATATGTAGTACTTTACATTTATCCGCCTTGAAACTCATTTGCCAATTTTGGGCCCAACATGACAATTTATCTAGATTGTGTTACATATCGTCAACTTGTTCTTTTGAGAGTACGCTATTTGCAATTTTTGTATCGTCAGCAAATTTGAGATTGTACAGGTGAGACCCTCATCTATGTTGTTGATGTAAATTAGAAAGAGAATTGGTCCTAGTACCAATCCCTGGGGTACCCCGCTACTTACATTGGTCCATTTAGATGCCTTACCGTTTATGACTACTCTTTGCTTTCTGTCGCTGAGCCAATTTTCTATCCATTTCAACACACCGTCTTGTATTCCATGCGCTTTTAGTTTTAGCAGTAAACGTTTGTGGGGAACTTTGTCAAAGGCCTTTTGAAAATCAAGGTATATAATATCTACAGCTTTACTCTCATCGTAGAGGTTGAGGATATCGTGGAAGAAGTCTAAGAGGTTTGTTAAACAGGAACGTTTTTTACGAAAGCTGTGTTGAGTATGTTTAAGTAAGTTATTTTGCCTCTAAGTGATTTATGAGTCTGTCTCTTATTACCGTTTCTAGCATTTTACATACAATTGAGGTTAAGCTAATTGGACGATAGTTACTGGGTAGGGATTTGCTGCCTTTTTTTAATATCGGTGTTACGTTGGCTAGCTTCCACTGATCAGGCATAGTCCCAGACTGCAAGGATTCATTGAATAGCAATGTCAGTGGTTTGGAGAGCTCATCCTTAGCTTCCTTTAGAACTCTAGGCGAGATTGTATCAGGTCCAGGCGTTTTATTTACCTTGAGTTTATCTAAACAATTCAATACTTCTCTCTCTGTAACGGTGATATTGCTTAGAACATCTGAATTATCAATCTGAATCGGCGATGGTGTAGGGATATCACTGAGGTCTTCGGTTGTAAAAACTGATGCAAAGAAGGTATTGAGGACATTACTCATTTGTACTTCGTCTTTGGTGTATTCTCCATTTTCATCGACTAACGGTCCAACAGTTGAAGTAACTACTTTTTTCTTTCTGATATAACTATAGAATTCTTTCGGGTTTGTTTTACTTTGATTCGCAACATGTAACTCCAGGGTCTTTTTACTTTGCTTAATTAACTTTTTGGCTTTGCGTCGTAGCTCTACAAATTTCACCCGTTCTTCGTCATTTTGTGAGGATTTTAATCTATCATTAACAAATTTTTTAGCAAGCAGACAGTCTGAAATATCTTTATTCCTCCATTTGGGCTTATCATTATGGCCTGGACGCCGTATTTTCGATGGTATGCAGTCTTGCACTGCCTTAAGGTAAGTGGTTGTGAAACACTCCCAAGATGTATTTATGTCATTATTGTTAGTCAGAAAGCTCCAGTCAGTTTCTTTAAGCTTAGATTTAAGTTTATGAAAATTTGCTTTCTTGAAATTAGGGACTTTCTCAATGCTGCTATTTGATTTGTTACTAGTAAACTTTAAAGTGAAAGTTATCGTACGATGGTCGCTGTTACTGAATTCATCACCAACATTCAAATTCTCTATTAATTCTTCTTTTGTTGCGAGTACAAGGTCAAGCACATTATTACCACGGGTCGGAGATTGTACAAATTGAAAAAGTTAACTCTCTTGCAAGTTAGCATAGAGGTCGTGTCCAGAGTGTGAAGTAAGAATATCGCCCCATTTAGTCACGGGTAAGTTGAAATCGCCAAGAATTACGGTATCTTGTATGTTAGTTATTTCTGCAATTTGTTCATAAATTCCACTGTCAGTTTGCACTGATTGAGCTGGGGGTCTGTATAATAAAGTTAGTGTTATTTTAGTTCCTTGTTTATTATTTAATAGTACGTAAGATATGTCTATAATCGCAATTTGAGGTTTTGACATTAAGACGGGATTAAGACTTTCCTTTATAAAAAACAGAACTCCTCCTCCATTTCTATTGATCCGACTTTTCTCAAACATTGTATAACCAGGAAGCGTATATTCGGCTAAAAAGTCTATGTCTTCCGTATTTAACCAAGATTCTGTAATGCCGATTATATCATAATGTTCTGTAAACACGATTTCCTCTAGATCTGAAAATTTATTGCGTATGCTACGAGCATCTACATAAAACACCTTAAGAGTATTAGAGTTGGATGTTACTGATTGTGCATTGTCTGAATTTTCAGTTCGTATTTGACTTACACTACCCCCGGGTGCCCCCGGTTGACCCCGTTTTTTGAACGGAAATCCTTGACTGCATCGTTCAGCAGACGACCAAGACGTGCAGCTCCTACTTCATTGAGATGTACACCATCTCCTGAAAACAAAGATTTATCATAGTAAAAATTATCCGACGTGTCGACAAAGCCGATGTCCTCCTCCCTGCAGAGTTTGGCTAGTCGGCGATTTGTACTGGTAGCTATGTTGTAGAATCGGTTTTCTACATCAATCCGGGGAACTATTCCTGAAATTAAGATTCTATTAGATTTTTCCTTGAAGGACCTGATCAGCCGCCGGTACTTGCAAAGTAGTTCCTCTGACCGCGTCCGTTGGACATCGTTAGATCAAACGTGGATGACGTACGTAGTACTTGCGGGGGCGAGCCTGGAAACCTCTTCCACAGCCGCAACAATGTCGTCCACGCCGCCACCTGGGATACAGAATCGCTTTCTGGTGCCCTGGCGCAGAACTCGGTTAATTGGCCACGGACCATGGAGTCGCCCACAAGCCGAACTTCTTCCGTTTCCTCTTCCTCGTCAATAGCAAGAATTTTGAAGCGGTTTTGGCATGTTGTCGGGATGACCTTCCTGGTACTGGTACTGGGATGCACATTGTTTCTCACTAACTGAAAGTTGTCCTGGGGGGGAGTGAGAGTAGAGTCATTATTATTTTCTGCAACATCTAAGGTAGCTGCTGGTGTGGGTACCGGTACCGGTACTGTATGCACTGGAATGGCGGTTGACATTGTAGTGGTTTCTTGGGCCGAGGGCACTCCTACGTTGAGTGTGGCAAATTCTTGAAGGGATTCAAGCTTCGTAGTCAGGGCATCGATCTTGCGGTGAGCTGCATTCAATTCATCCGCAATCTTCTCTCGGAGCTGGCAAAATCTACAAATTTGGACATCAGTATCAACAAACATGGTAGGGCCAAATTTACCGGAACAACTCGTGCAGGTTCGTTGCGGCGCCATGACGATATAATCACAATATGCCTGAAAATCACACAAATTTATGTTAGCAAAATGGTACAATTAAAGCCTGAAAATCAAAAAAATTTCATGTTAGCAATGTGATACAATTAATTCCTGAAAATCACACAACATTTTGTTAGCAATATGATAAAATTAATATGCCTGTAAATCACACAAAAATATGTTAGCAATAGAACACAATTTATGCCTGAAAATAAAACAAACATTTATGTTAGCAGTATGACAAAGTTAAAGCCTGAAAATCACAAATGGACTAGAAATTTGTTACAAAATTTACGGGAAAAAAACAAAAAGTGGGAGAGGGTTAATGTAGGCTAGTGAGAAAACTGGAAAACAGTATACAGTACAGTAACAAGTATTTGTTAGCAATATGGTACAATTAATGCCTGTAAATCACAAAAAGAATATGTTAATCACAAAAAGAATATTATGCCTGTAAATCACAAAAAATATGTTAGCAATAGAACACAATTTATGCCTGAAAATAAAACAAAAATTGATGTTAGCAGTATGACACAGTTAAAGCCTGAAAATTGCAAATGGACTAGTAATTTGTTACAAAATTTACTGGAAAAAAAAGTGGGAGAGGGTTAATTTAGCCTCGTGAGAAAACTGGAAAGCAGTATACAGTACAGTAACAAAAAATATTGGTTAGCAATAGGGTACAATTAATGCCTGTAAATCACAAAAAGAATATGTTAATCACAAAAAGAATATGTTAGCAATAGAACACAATTTTATGCCTGAAAATAAAATTAAAATTATGTTAGCAGTATGACACAGTTAGGCTAAATCCTGTATATTAGTTTATACAGTGGTCGACATAACAATAATAATAATGGAGTTAGTAATATCCATGGCAAGAGTGTGAGAGGCCTATTAATATGGTGACAACTTACAAGTATCTGAAATGCGATTAATAAATAGGCTATCAAAAAGTATTACAGTAACTAAATTATTCTAACCCAATATTAAAACTATCTTGACAAATGTTAGTGTGTGCGATTTATATAGATAACCAAGATAAAAAGTTCAACCAAGTACAGTATTGGCTAGACTTTGATATATAAAATACAAGAAGAGGGTTTGTTTATGCGTACACAGGTGGCGCTGGTATCGGCGGCGTCTCTACTAACTTGACAAATAGAATTTTGAAAAACAAACGTTTATCAGTCAACTACAGTACAATGTCATGCAAGATAACTACTGGGTGGTTTGCTAAGCACTTAACTACAGTGAGGGCTAAAATATCTACAATAAGTGCTAGAACTTTATAATATGAAACAAGCAAGTAGTTTGTTTACTTTAGAGCGTCGGTCGTCACTAACCGGTACAAATGTAAACAAAAGCAGTCTCGATAAACAAACGTTTATCAGTCAAAAACACAGCAAAATTACATGCAAAGCAACTACAGGGCAGTTAATCTAGAGCTTAGCTACAGCTCATGCAAACAAATAAGGGGATGAGTAATGGAGTACTCAAGTTATGGTCAAATTTCGAGCAGCGAGAGCGAAGTGCTGTTGGCGGGTTGGCGTGTCGGGCTCGTGAGAGAGGGGAGTGGAGATGGAGGAATAGCACCGGAATCATCCAAGGTGGAGTTTCTAGCAAAAGTTTGAGTGAAGAGTTCAGCTTTATCAGAGGAAGAAGTGATGATTGTGCCATCAGAGTGGAAAAGACGAGGAAGAAAAATTGATGGAGAGGTTTTTGGGAAGAGCTAGAGTTGGATAGTTAAGAAAACCTAATAATACCTAAAGGTCATAAAAATGGACCTCAGACCAAGTACATGCCAAACGTCAGGGGTTTTTTCTGAGGTGATCTGATCGTTCCTGCTGTGATGCAGGTATCCTACCTACACCAACACATCAAGGGGGACACTTGTGTTGTGAGTGTGGTGATAGTGATACTGTGCAGTGTAAAGAAATGAGTGTTACTGAAAATCTGGATGGTCGGCCTGTCAGTCTTGGGGACGCCATGGACGACCGTCAGGCAGTGTGTAGCAAGAGGAGCCTAGAAGATATGAGTCTTAGTGAATCATCTGGTCCGCTGGATAGTGGTGTTGGTCAGAAGCTACTGAAGACTATGGCCTTGGGTGATGTGACTCTCTCGACCGCGTTGACCCTGATGTGGTAAAGTATATCATTATACTTCAGTCCCTTGGCGACAAGTTTTTGATGATGCCACAAAGGTCACGGCTGCTCTGAACTATTCCTCTATTCAAGGATTATGTGAAGATGGAAGATATCAGGGTTGTTGGCAAGGGGGAAGCCCTGTTTACATCTCTTGCCCGAAGCCTAATTTGGACAACTGTGTTGCCTCTTGAGACCATGGACAAATTTGGTGAGTGGGCTATTATCCTGATGACTCGGGTAGAAGTCTTGCACTCCATATGTAGGATGCCAACTACCAAGAGGGATATACTGTAACGTTCCAGGCGAGGTTCGAACCTAAAACATTATCAAACATACCACAAGAGAAACCACAAAGCAGAGCTATATTATTCAGTTTCAATAACAAAGCTATTGAGACTTCCACAAACTAGTACCTTATGAGATACCGAACCCTTTGTAGGTAAAAAATTAACAGTTAAGAAAATATCAAATGATATCAGATAGCCATTAGCATTAAGAAACCCTAAAGATATCCCTTTCTTAATCCTCATCAATCGTTATTAATTAAAGACCTTAGATTCTGATTATTGCACTATGAATATTAATACCATCAATAAATAAGTGAACACATATTAATAGGTGTAGGAGGTAATTGCAAAACATTAAGTAAAATTACAATGTATTTACATGAAATTATCATATACAATTAACTGAATACAATCCATAACAACACAGAAAAGAACAACACATGATAAACTGAACATTTAATCCTATCTTTTAAGAGAGCAAGTAGGGACAAGGCAAGGCAAATAAACTACTTATCATTTTCCTCATGGTAACGCTTTTACACTGGTGGAGTCAGGACAGGATGGTGGTGGTGGTGGTGGGTCCCGAACTCCTTTAAATATTCATGCCGGTCTATTTATAACCTCGTAAAGGCTAAATATATCCTACTGCCATTATCCTGAAATATCCTATTTACTCTCATAATCTTTGAACTGACTAAATCATCCAATAGTATGATAACATCATAAAATGAATCCTTATTTAGTACAATAGGTACACAGGAAATCAAGCAACAACAGGTCCAGCGACCCCTCAAGGCTGCTTGCCCTCTAAAACACTGTTGGTCAAGTGTACAAACAGTGGTTTAGAATGGGTAAGGGAAAAATGGAAAGGGAAGATTGCTTTGCGACAAATGTCTGTGGCAGGATTAGGAGATGTTACCAGCCAGCAATCCCTCAATGACAAACGTAATGAAGCCATAGAACTCTTAAATTCTGATCTAAATACTATCTCCAATTGGGACAGAGAAAAGCTTGTTACCTTTAATGCTTCCAAAACCCAATTTCTCTATCTATCTACCAGTAAGGAACTCCCAGCGGACTATCCCTTATTCTACAACAATACAAAAATCAATCCTTCATCTTCTCTCAATATTCTTGGTGTCTCTTTTTCTTCTGCTCTCAGTTGGAAGGACCATATTGCCAGTCTTGCTAAGGCAACCTCCCAGAAGCTGGCTGTGCTCAACCGCCTTAGGGGGTTCTTTTCCCCTGCACAGCTTCTTGCTCTGTACAGGGGCATAGTGCGTCCTTGTATTGAGTAATGTTCACATGTGTGGGCCCGTGGGTAGGTTCCTCTCACACCGCTCTCCTAGACAAAGTTGAAAGGAAGGCCTTTCGTATCATTAACTCCCGTCCACTCACTAACTCTCTGCAATCTCTCTTTCTCCGCCGCGATGTTGCATCTCTCTCGCTATTCTATCGCTACTATAATAATCAGTGTTCTTCAGAGCTTTCCCAGTGTATACCACCTCCTTTACGTAGGGCACGTGGTACCCGTCTTGCAACTCAATCCCACCCCTACTCTGTGCAACTCTCAAACCCGAGAGTGAAACATTACTCTCAGTCTTTCTTCTACTCAACAGCTGAGCTCTGGAACTCTCACCCAGAATCAGTCTTTCCCTCTTCCTATGACTTAAATTGCTTCAAACTCTGTGTGTCCAGGCATTTTGGCTCGAACGTCCCTTGATTTTGGTCCTGTCGCTCTTTCAACTATGGGGGAGGCACTCGCTATGGGCAGTTCTGCCTTTTGCCTCCCTCAATCACAGAAACAAAAAGAAAAAAGGAAACAGTTTTTAGTAATATTTAAACAATATTATCCAACTGAGTTAATATTACGAAAGGTATCTTACGTCTGGTACCAATGTGACATGGAGGGACAGAAGGGGGAATGAGAGAGAGTGTGTGGGAGTGAGAGAACGGGTTTGGGGGAGCTATTGAAAATTCCTCTGGTACAGTACGAGATTATGGTACAGTACAAGCCTGAAATATAGTACCTTCCCTACTGAATGTTTGATTATCTTAACAAGACGCACAGCAAACTATCTGTCACGGAGTCCGTTTTACCGAGGGGGAAGTGTTGAGAGAATACAAGAGCAACAGGTGTACAAGTTTTATTATTTAAGGAGTGGGTTGATATGCATTTCATATTTAGGAATACAGGTACAATGCATGGCTAAATTATCAACATAAGTCATTAAAGTAAAGTACAGCATAAATCTCAATATGCTACACAAGGATGCATGTAGTTGTATACAATATTACTCGGGGAGACGTAATGTATGAATAATGTACTCCTAGTTAGGAGGAGGCTGTAGACACCAGCCGAACAGGGCGGTATTCCCGGGGAGTGCTAGGTGGCTAATAAGGACCGCTGGAACTCCTGTTTCACCACCTGGCCTCCCTATCTGATCCTTTCAGTGATGAGGGCAACCCCAGTCTGCCCTCCAGAACACCTTCTCCTCACATCAATACATTATTATATTTTTTTCACCAACCACAATATACGGGTATATTAGTATCTGTTGCCCTTTACAGATATTAAATTTCTTATTTAGCTGATGAATGTGTGTAGGTACCCCTCCTGACCTGCTGACCTTCTAAAGAACTTACCCACCGTTCACCAGCTAAGGTACCCCTCCTGACCTTCTGACCTTCTAAAGAACTTACCCACCGTTCACCAGCTAAGGTACCCCTCCTGACCTTCTGACCTTCTAAAGAACTTACCCACCGTTCACCAGCTAAGGTACCCCTCCTGACCTGCTGACCTTCTAAAGAACTTACCCACCGTTCACCAGCTAAGGTGCCCCTCCTGACCTTCTGACCTTCTAAAGAACTTACCCACCGTTCACCAGCTAAGGTACCCCTCCTGACCTTCTGACCTTCTAAAGAACTTACCCACCGTTCACCAGTTAAGGTACCCCTCCTGACCTTCTGACCTTCTAAAGAACTTACCCACCGTTCACCAGCTAAGGTACCCCTCCTGACCTTCTGACCTTCTAAAGAACTTACCCACCGTTCACCCGCTAAGGTACCCCTCCTGACCTTCTGACCTTCTAAAGAACTTACCCACCGTTCACCAGCTAAGGTACCCCTCCTGACCTTCTGACCTTCTAAAGAACTTACCCACCGTTCACCAGCTAAGGTACCCCTCCTGACCTTCTGACCTTCTAAAGAACTTACCCACCGTTCACCAGCTAAGGTACCCCTCCTGACCTTCTAAAGAACTTACCCACCGTTCACCAGCTAAGGTACCCCTCCTGACCTTCTGACCTTCTAAATAACTTACCCACCGTTCACCAGCTAAGGTACCCCTCTGACCTTCTGACCTTCTAAAGAACTTACCCACCGTTCACCAGCTAAGGTACCCCTCCTGACCTTCTGACCTTCTAAAGAACTTACCCACCGTTCACCAGCTAAGGTACCCCTCCTGACCTTCTGACCTTCTAAAGAACATACCCACCGTTCACCAGCTAAGGTACCCCTCCTGACCTTCTGACCTTCTAAAGAACTTACCCACCGTTCACCAGCTAAGGTACCCCTCCTGACCTTCTGACCTTCTAAAGAACTTACCCACCGTTCACCAGCTAAGGGAAGTTCCCATTTACTGTTATTGCATTTCATACCCCCAACCCTATTATAATTTTAGAAATCTATCATTTGTGCATTTACAATTGCGCCCATACGAGTTATCTGTGATAACTGCAATGCAAAGAAAGGCGGCGGTGTGGCCATGTATAGCTTATCTAATTTGATGCCAGAAAAAAATCCCCCTCCCCCCCTAGTAATCTAGAAATAGTGTGTGCCCGAATTAATATCAATAAAGCGAATATTTAAATTACACCAGCTTACAGACTACCAAGCTACAAAGATAGTGATGATGTAATATTTTACGATATGCTAAATAAAACTCTTTCGGATAAATGTATTCTTCTAGGCGATAACAATATCCCTAATATAGAATGGAATCTTGCCACAGGAAACGCTAATTCAATATAAATGATATATTTTATAGAAGATAATTTCCTATATCAGTGTGTAAAGAAAGCAACGCGTGTAAATAATATTTTTGACACTGTCATAACTACCCATGAACATTTAGTTACTAATTTAAAGGTAGATGAACATCTGTCAAATTCCAACCATGGAATCATTAAGTTCCATGTTAATTGCAGCTATACTATTGATAAAAAATCAATTCTGGTACCCGATTTTAATAATACTGATTTTGACAAACTTAGGCAAGCACTGCATAGCACACATTCACGGCTAGATATAAATAACACAATACATGAGATGTGGGAACAAAGAACATGGTTCAACAGTGATGTCCGTAATGCAATAATAAATAGACAGAAAATGCTCAAGCTTAACAAAACATGACTGTTCTAATGACCAAGTAAAGGATATATAACCTTGATAGAACAAATATTAAGAAACTGATTAGATCCGCTATACGTGATTATGAAGTATCTTTAGCCAGAAACAGTACCGACAACCCAAAGCATTTTTATAGCTACGTAAATAAAAACAGATAAATACAAAGGGGAATAGGCTCATTAACTAGAGATGATCAAATAGTGACAGCCAATTTAAACATTGCAAATACACTTAGCAAACATTTGTGTTCGGTAATTAAAAACGAAATAAAGAATATTACAAAACATAAGGCAGTAACAACGCATGAAATATTAGGAAACTTTACTATCAGCGCAAGTGAAGTATTATGTAAGTTAATTCAATTAAACATCAACAAGACTCCTGGGTTAGATAATTTCCATAATAAGATATTAAAACAAGTAAAAGACGAAATATGTGAATCCCTAACCATTATCTTTAACTCATCACTACAGCAGGGTAGCGTCCCTAATGATTGGAAAACAAGCAACATTACACACATTCACAAAAAGGGTGTTCGACCAAAGCAAATAATTACAGACCAATAAGCTTAACATCGAAATAGGAAAAATTCTTGAAACCATTTTAAGAGATAAAATAGTTGAGTATCTAGAATCGAATGAATTTATAAGAGACAGCCAGCACGGGTTTAGAGCCAGAAAATCGTGCCTAACAAACCTCCTCAAATTTTATAATAAATTATTTACTCTTAGTTAATGACTCAACTAAGGTGCTTGACTTATAGTCTACCTAGGTGCCTCAATAAATTATTAGATAAGTTAGAAATGCTCGGAATAAGGGTTAATATATATCAATGGATTAAAAGCTGGCTTGCAAACAGAAAGCAAAGAGTTATTATAAATGGTATAGAATCAAATTCCCTGTTACCAGTGGTGTACCTCAAGGATCAATCCTTGGTCCGGTTTTATTTATCATATATAGTAACGATATTGATGTAGGTCTGAATAACTATATCTCCAAATTTGCGGACGATGCAAAAATAGGGAACATAGTCTTGACTGATGAAGACATAAATAGCCTACAGTCCGACTTAAACAAAATAGTGAATTGGTCAGAAAAGTGGCAAATGCCCTTTATTGTTGACAAATGTCAAATTTTGCACGTTGGTACAAAAAACAAATATTATGATTATCAAGTGAAAGGCGAACCAATAATAACAGACTCTAAGGTTAATTATCAGAAGGTTATATTATCAGAAAACCTAAAATCCTCAGAGCAATGTGCGGCTGTGGCAAATATAGCCTTGGGATTTATCAAAAAAGATTTTACCTTTAAAAATGAAACATTATGTTGCCATTATTCAAAAGCATTGTTAGACTCCATCTTGAATATGGCGTTCAGTTCTGGTCCCCCTATCTCAAGAAAGATATGAATAAACTCAAATCTGTGCAGCGTACTGTAGAGCAACTAAACTAATTCCCTTTCTGAAAAACAAGCCATATTATGAAAGATTAAAGAAATTACAAAAAAAATCGATAAAGAAAAGAAGGTTACAAGGCTACCTTATCGAGTGTTTTAAGATATTTAACCCTTTGAGTACCAGTGACGCACGTTATGCGTCGCCTATGTATGTAACCCACATTACCAGAGACGCAATGGTTGCGTCCGCCTTAATTACTCTTGTCCTATGGCACCTAGAGGGTTCAGATTTGTATGAGAACTACTTTAGGATCCCCCGGAACAATACCGATGGTTGGCAACCCTCCAAGTCTAGCTGCGTGCGTGTGGGCATGCACGGGAGTGATTTTCCAGTATATTGCCTACCCGTCACCCCATGTTAACTGTGACTTTCCCTCGCCCACCAGGACCCCCAAATGACCTAGGTGAGCGGTTTTATGTTGTTTTTCCTTTATTGCACTTTAACACCTTACGAGCGGCCTATGCGGTTTATTTATGTGTACCGCACAGCGGGGTGTTTTTAGCCAAAATAGGGCTGTTTACGTGATCATTTTCATGCCTAAATAAGACCCAGAACGTAAAACAAGTACCTATCCCTGAAAGGGCATAAACAGAGCTTTCGAATGACACCATAACGATCCTTGTATGATGGATAGTTTTCTTGCAATAACCGTGCAACGCGAGTGCAAAAAGCAGGTAATTCGGTACTTTCAGTACATAATTGAGTATGTAGCGAGTGAGAGAGGGAGGAGAGAGCTGAGATTTGTGTCAGTAGGTTCGCCGCGGTGGTCTGGAGCAGTCATACGCTCGCTAGTCTCCTGCCACCACTTGTCTCTCTCTCTCAGCCACATTACGTGCTGAAATTGCCACTCGAGTTATGTCGAGCGCCGCCACATAGTCCAGCTTTATTTAACTCGACTTATGTTGCTCGCCGCTAAATAAGGGTTAAACAGCAAAGCTATGATATTTGAAAGTGCCCAACAGGCGAGCGTATTGAGGCTCATTCCCGACGAAAATCGTCATTATCCGATAAATATCATTATTACTTATTCATATGCGCCTATTTTACATTTAATATGAAGATATTAACATGTAACAGCAATAAAACAAGTGGGAATAGTATTTGGGGGGTGAAAAAGACGAAGTATTGCCAACCGGTTCATTCATGAGGAGAGCCGGCGCGGCGCACACTCTCCCCCTCTCACTTATCGATCCACACTGACGTCTTGCATGTGAAGTCTCTCTCTTGCTACGATCTCTATATGTCTCCCCTTCGACCTTGAAACCGGTTGAGAATATTGGCACGGAAAATAAACCGATAAACAAGGGAATAAAATGAAAACTAGGTGATAATTGATGGGGGGAAAGGGGGAAAAAAGAGGGTAAAGGGGGAGGTTAGGACACATGTGGAAGAGTGATATGAGGTATGAAGGGGAATTATCTAACTTAATCACATATTCCTTTGTTTTGAGTGCCTCTGCGGGTCTTCTAAAAGGCTTTTTTAAGGCCTTGGATCTTAAGAGTCCCATCGCCTTTGCCCAGTAAAACTCTTAAGAGTCTCGGCGCCATACCCGGGTTACTAACCCATCCCATGTGTTTTCAGGAAAACAAAATTGACAAGTGTTAGGTCCTGGAGTGTACTTTTGTATTCAATCACTTGGGGTCCACCGGATTAAAGGATTTGACAGAGTGGATATCAGTGCACTGTTCACGATTAATAACAATGCTGCAACCAGAGGTAATGGAATGAAATTAATTAGAAAGAAGGCATGCCTATATTTGACAAAAAAAATCTTCACATACAGTGTGGTCAAAGAGTGGAATATTTTACTAAAGGAGGTGGTCGACAGTAATACAATTGATACGTATAACTCCCAACGAGCGGGCAGTCTTGTTTACATCACTGTAATGCCTGGCGGGTATATTTACAGATAATGAGCTTCATTCCATGCTATGTGTCATGCATAAGCAAGAGCCAGAGCATAATTCAATTATACTGTATATCAGTGAAAGGGCGATAATAGAGTTTTCCAATGACACCTGAATCATGCTTGTACGACCACGGATTATCTTGCAACGATCGTGCATCCGGAGGCGAAAATACCCTAATATGAGGTATTTTTCCCAATTTTATCCTTGTTAAGAGCAGTAGGGAGGCGGTGATGAGATACAGTATGTCTCAGTGACGACCACATAGCAGAAGCGAGCGGTCCGTGGCCGCCTATCATCCCTCCAATGCTAGGTTTCTCTCTCATAGCACATAATGGCTTCAAAATGTCACCTGTCATATGATGGGCGCCGCAGGGGTGGCCAATATTCTCTCTCCGGTCATATGCGGTCACCGCGAGTTGAGGGTAAAGAAAAGACTTTACGATCATCTGATAAAGGTTGAATTAATATGAATTAATCAGTAGGTATGTGTATTTTCCCTTTCAAACTAATGTTTTTCCATACTCTGTAAAAACTCTCCTTGCGGGCATTTCTTGACCCATAAGGTTACACTTCTTCCTATTTTTCGGTATCATTTTTTAGCCGGAGGAAGCAGAGGCTGAGGAGAAAGCTTTTTACTTTGCTTTCCTTTTCTTCTACTATAAACTGTCCCTGTCTAGTAGTATTAAGGCCGGACCACCTAGTAGAGACCGCACGATCTGTGTGGTCTGAGTATCTGTGTAACTCTCTCTCTCTCTCTCTCTCTGTTTGCCAAACCTATCTGACCTCTAAAGAGGGCCATTATCTTGACATTGCTATGACATGGAACAAATAGTGCTCTTCTCATGCTATTAGACGCACATGAGGACTTCCAGGGAAAAGTTATTGTAACAGAAAGCTACAGATTATCAGCTAATGATTGAGTTTGGCTGTATTTATAGTTTTGTTTAATGTTATTGTTTACATCATTCTGTATATTCAAGATGGACACACTTTAAGAATACGGATAAAAATAAGTATTCATTGTTGCTACTATATTTATTTATCTTTTACTAAAGTATAATGCTAATTTGAATTACAAGCAGATGTTAAGTGACCAAAGTATCTTAATTGATGGTGTCGATTCATAAATACACGAACATTATCAACTAGTTAAGCATATACGAACTAGCATGCAACAAATTAGTTCACTAAATTTGTTTAACCCTTTCAATCCAAATATGACCTTTAAAATGTATGACTACTATCAAGTGATTATCTTCAATAACTGATTGTTTTGAAGGAAAAGGCTAAATAAATGTCTCGTGCAGAATATCATGTCGAGAATGTAAGTAAATAAGATACATCAATCAATACTGTTTTCACAAATTAATACATTTTAATGACAATAAGTGTGTTTCTATGATAATGCATACAAAATTTGTTATGTGAAAGTATATGCCATCACTAAAGCTACCAATGTATGGCTTAAATGTATATTTAGGTAAATACATTCATAATGTTTTAAGATTTGAGGGATTTTGAATACTATACTGCTCGTGATGGCAGGTTTATTTGGATAATATACTGTTTTGCATTTTTCCATTTCTAACACTACACATACATTATGAAACTACTTTTAGCTTAAATGTGTAAGTATGCAACTAATATTTGATGTGCTTTTAATACATTGTCTGCATTATTATTGTATATATATATATATACTGTATATACTTATTATTTAAAAACAAAACCCTTCTTACTATAAAATAACAAATACAAGTTCAAAATGGCCGCAGTTAACCAAGTGTGATAATTGGTTCAGCCTTTCTTCTTGCACCAACTACAGTAAATCATAATCCTATTTGGCCAATACATAATAATAGGGGATAAATGATGGAACACAAATACATAAAATCAAACCCAGCATGCTTATGAGTTATGGATATTATGACGTTATACTATGCAAAAATTATTATGCCTTTTACCGACCTTAACCAAACATTAATATATATCAATAGATGAACAGTTTGCCAAACATATTCTATATCGTTGCGGTCGTGATTTGGTAGCGCTTCATCCACTTCCCCAACTCCCCTCCCTCATTCCACCTCCTATTGGTAGGAGGTGGAGTGAGGGAGAGGAGTTGGGGAAGTGAGTGCAGCTCTGACAAATCACGACCCCAACGGAATAGAATATGTGCGGCAAACTCTACATAAATATACTGTAACTGTATATTAGACAGGTTAACCCGGGAACTGCGGAACTTGCCCCTGGGCCATGCAAAATATCACTCCTCTACCTCCCCTCCTTCCCCACTTTCCTCCCCTCCTTCAGTTATCACCTATTTTCCCTGTTATTCCCTTATTCTGTGGTATATTTTCGTGCTAACATTAGCGAGTTGCAAGCAGGGCATTGTCATCACTGTTAGCAAGCGAGTGCAAGAGAGAGAGAGAGACAGTGTCTCTCCAGACTTGGGGAAATGTGGCGGGAAAGGAGATTGCCTCAGCCATACATTATGTAACTCCCGGCCTGTATCGCCGATTTTGACCATCCAAACGCTGTTTCCACTTGTTTTATTGTTGTAACAGGTTAATACCTTTATAATCAACCTATAATAGGCGCATATGGAGAAGTATTAATGCTATTTATGGTAAAATAAATATTTTAGTGATGGAAACAGCTCAAATACGTGCGCACAGGCAGAGGTGTCTCATACCCCCCATGCGCACTTCAGAGGTTAATAGATATATAGCAATCTGAATCAAACATTTCTTAACCCTTAATTAGCGGCTCACCACATAAGTCGAGTTAAATAAAGCTGGACTATGTGGCGGCGCTCGACATAACTCGAGTGGCAATTTCAGCACGTAATGTTGCTGAGGAGAGACAAGTGGTGGCAGGAGAGTAGCGAGCGTATGACTGCTCCAGACCACCGCGGCGAACCTACTGACACGAATCTCACCTCCCTCCTACCTCTCTCACTCGCTATATAAGGAATTGTATGGGGAAAGTGCCTAATTACATGCTTTTTACACTCGCGTTGCACGGTTATTGCAAGAAAACTAGCCATCATAAAAGGATCGTTATGGTGTCATTCGAAAGCTCTGTTTATGCCCTTTCAGGGATAGATACTTGTTTTACGTTCTGGGTCTTATTTAGGCATGAAAATGATCACGTAAACAGCCCTATTTTGGCTAAAAACACCCCGCTGGGCGGTACATATAAATAAACCGCATAGGCCGCTCTTAAGGTGTTAAAATTGTATATATGTCCATTATATCTGAGACATAGCTTCACATTAAAAAAAAACATGTTTGTATTGAATGTGACGAATACATATACAGTACATCTTCAGCTCATCATTTACTATTGTTGACAATTGAAAGTAAAATTATAGGTTTGAGTCCCGAAGGGAGGAAGGAAACCTAATATTTAATAGTGGCCCCGGAATCATTGACGATGCGCCTTACGTAGGTAATGGCCAATCTTTGAACTCTAGCTTGCTGTTCAAACTTCCCGCCCAAGGAGAACTCAAAATACGAGAACTCTAGCTTGCTGTTCAAACTTCCCGCCCAAGGAGAACTCAAAATACGATTGCTTACATCGTGAGCGAAACGCTCTTAATAACCACTCATGGACTCGTCCTTATGATGTGGGTACACTACTAGAAAAAACTAGTAAAATAAATAAATAATAAAAATAAATATTAAACTTGACCTAGCTTTGTGCTTCCCAGGCGTCTGCTTTTGGGTACTGCTCGCCATCTTGTTCACCGCGAGCGTTCCTCCTTAATCTGACATATCGAGACTCTCAAAAATGTAGCAGATTAATGGGAAGGGGACGGAAGGGAGGGCCAAAATCGTCAATGATTCCGGGGCCACTACTAAATATTAGGTTTGCCTTCCTCCCTTCGGGACTCAAACCTATAATTTATTAGTGGCCCCTTCATCATTGACGATGCACCTAAATTCTCAAGACTGGAGGGGGACATTCATCATAAACATCGCATACCACTAGTAAACCAGGTAAGGTCCAAGGAACATGTACTAATCAGATCAGTTTAATATCAAAGAAAATATAAAAGAGGGTTACAGGCGGCGTTTCTTAAAGGAAGCCTGTGGTGTTAGCACCTTTAAGTTTAATAGAACAGTTGGTGTAACACAAGAATAAACTATTCATTTAGTTTATATATTCCAGGGAAAATGAAACATTCATTATCACCCAAATGTATTAATATGTAGGCCTACATATTCATGGCCTTAGGTACTGTATACCAAAATATTTGTACTCTTACTCTAGATCTAATCCCTGAGATTATTGAGTATATTGGAAACCCTATTGCATCCATAGTGTTTCATCTAAAAATTAATCAATGTTCCTGAGTAGGTTTACTTTAGCCTAGGGAACGGTTATCACACGACCTTAATACTCGTTACATTTTGTCTCACTTCAGAGGCAGGTAGAGTCCTTAGCTAGGATACTCCCCCCCCCCCCCTTTTCTTTACAAAAATAGCTTAAAATTAGACTTTCTGCCTTAATGCTACACATGTACGAAAAGGTTTCATGAGATTCACAGACAGGTAACGCGTGAGGAATGTATGATTTGATGCCCATAATTGGGTCTGTTGAATATCATCTAATGAGTAATTATGGATGAATCTGAGTGATGCCGCCCATTTCAGGATATCGTGGGACCTTGCCAACACGCCGGGATTACTCTCACGAATGACTTCTACCAATAACGCAGCTAGCCGGCGCTTTTGCAGACGTTTACCTGTCCGTGAAACCCAGAGGGCCCCCGCCTGTGATGGCCGGGAAGCCCGCATAAATAACATAAGTGACTGCACTGGGCAAAGTAAATGGTGCCTATCACCTTGTTTCAGAGCCGGAACTTCGAACTCTGTGAAAACATGATTACTATGCTCATATTTAGCGATAAAGTTAGGAGCAGGGGCAATATTTACACTCATATTACGCCTTGAAAATCTTAAACAGGTTGGCTCCGAACTCATCGCCGCCAACTCAGACACCCTGTCACCCGTAGCCAATGCCATTAGAAAAATGGCCTTTTTAAGTTTTAAATCAAAGGAAGCATCCTGACAATATTTACGGGATTGAAGCATCTCTAGGGCCAGGTCGAGAGACCAGGTGGGTGTGAGTTGACGAGGAGGAGGGCGAAGCCTGAAGCAAGACCTCATAAAACCCTTTTCCTCCACCTCCGGCACAGACAGACCAGTTAAATCGAAAAAAGGTGTCCTAATTGCTGTGAGGTGATTCCTTAATGTGACAACTGACAACTTTTGAATATCAAATAGGTAATTTAAATAATTAAACACCAGAGCCACTGAGGACTGCTGTTGATCAATTTCTACGATCCAGATAGTAAATGACTTCCAGTGTGATTGGTATTGTCTTTGGGTTGATGGAGCATACTGATTAATCAACTTTTGAGTCACTGATTCCCCAAACTGGCCTAGCCACTTGGCCTTCTGAATATCCACAAGGCAAAAGTCTGCGAGGTCTTGAGGTTTCCAATTGTCTCTAAGTGGAAGTACGAGATCGGGAGCGACACCGGGTTCTCGCACCATGTCTTCAATTGGTTGTACCAAACTTGAGTTGGCCACAAGGGCGCGATCATCGAGACCATGCCCCGATAATCCCGTAGTTTGTGAACTACTTTGCACATTAAGGATGTGTCTGGAGGTGGAAACAGATAAATGGAGCTCCATTTGTTCCAGTCTACCAGAAATGCGTCCGGACCCCCAGCCGGAGTCTGACTCCGGCGTGTGAGGTACTGAGGCAGCCTGTGGTTTGCCTCTGACGCGAACAAGTCCACTTGTGGATGGTAGGGTTCGGCAATCATCTCTTGAAAGATGTTTTGTCTGAGAGCCCATTCTACTTGAGTGCTCTGTCTCCGAGACAGAGCATCCGCCCACACGTTCGCCATGCCGGGCAGATATGTTGCATGAAGATATATCCCGAGCCTCGCGGCTAGACGAAATATCTTTTCCGACAACCCTTGTAACACTCGAGATCTCGCTGACCCTTGCTTTTGAATGCATGTCACTGCAGTCAAATTGTCCATTCTGAAGGCTATGGACTTTCCCGCCTGGCTCATGCCGTGCTCCTGTAGAAAAAATAATGGGAGTAGCAACTCCTTGACATTTATATGAAGATAATTTGACATTGACCATAGACCCTGACCCTGATGGCCCAAATTTGACTGGTAACCCCATCCCAGGGTACCTGATGCGTCTGTATCTACCCAAACCATCGGGGGTGGAGCTGTCCAAGTCAAGGAGGAGTGAATAACTTCTGGCTTCGCCCAAGCCGCCAGGAGGTTGTGGATTAAGGTTGGAATTGTCCTCAGTGTTTCCGCCTGTGAAAGAGGAAAACACCTGTTTCCTTCCAGGATAATTCTTTTGACCTTCAGGCGACCTAACGGTACCGTCAGTTGTATCCAGTTGAGTGAGCCTACCAGAGATTCCCAGATCTTTCTCGTTGTCGTCTGGGAGTGCAGAAATCGGAAGAGTTTCCTGCGAAATCTCTGACGATTGTCTACACTCTGACTCAGAGTCAGTAACTCGGTATCCCAGATGAGGCCCACCCATTGGATTTGTTTGGTGGGAATGAGAGATGACTTTGCTAAGTTTACCCTGAATCCTAAGGCTTCTACATGGTCTAATACTAGTTGAACATGGTGAAGGCACATTATCTTGGATTGGGCTGCCACTAGCCAATCGTCTAGGTACCATAAAATCATGATTCCCTGTTTGAGCAATGGTAGCAATGCCTGTCGGACTAATTTTGTGAAAACTCTGGGTGCTAGATTTAACCCAAAGGGCATTCTTTGGAAGACAAACGTTTGATTCCCATTGCGTAAGGCTAGGAACCTCTGAAAGCGTTTGTTGATTGGGACATGCCAATAGGCGTCTTTTAGATCTATTGAGCACATCCAGCCCTGCGGCGGGAGTGACAACCTGATCTGATTCACTGTCAGCATCCTGAATGACTGATTGTGAATATGGGTGTTGAGATATGAGAGGTCGATCACCGGCCTCATCTGAACACTGTCCCTTTTTGGCAACAAAAACAACCGGGATATGAACACTGGCATTGACATAGGACTGGGGATTGTGATCTGCTTTTGTGCCATCTCTTTGATAATGGATCCCACCTCTAATGAAACTCGATTGAATTCTGTGGGGACACGTAAACGGGGTCGCCGGGACCACCGCCACGAGAGACCTATGCAGACCACTGTCCTTGCCCATGTTCTCCGGGGCCATGCTCGGAAATGATCTCGGAAGTTGCCAGTCATGTGACTGGTCTTGTCCGACAGAGCTTCTCTCGGATCCATCTCGCCTTGCCTTGGCACTGGGAGTGAGAGAGCCCTATGGTGTGTCTCAGTTATTGGAGGATGAATGTGACTCTGACTTTGGCTTGGAGGGTTGAGAGGTCTTGCTACCATTGTTGCTGGGTTTACCCCTGTATTGGCCCCGAAAGCCTCTACCCCTCTACCCCTGAAGTTACCCCGCCCTCTAGGTGCTCCGGAATGTGCAGGGGTTGTGGAAGTCTTGGCTGACGGCTTGAACTGTGACGACTGACCACGAAAGGAACTTTTAGTTCTGAAATTTTGTTCAGCTGCCTGCTCACCTTTGAGTTTAGAAGTGGTGGCAGTTGTTTGATCTAGAAGGAACGATACTATCCTCCATACTTCTGGGGAGACTAAAGGAGCTGTAAAAATATCGGATAGGAGTAACCTTCTACCGATCTCCGCCGGAAGTTTCTTCACCAAATGCACTCTCAAATCTTGGCGCCCCCGTACCGCCTCAAAGAGAGCTGTCCGGATATACCAAGAAATTTAACTGAGTTTTGGAGGAGAAGACGTCTGGTCAGAGAAAGGGCCTTCTGAGATCCGGCGTCCGTAACTGACTCAGCCGTTCTAGCTAGAGAGGCTGCCAGTTGTAGGTTGAGTAGGTGTGGGGAATCCAGTCTCCAGACCTTCTGTCTTAGTTTATGATCTTTGTCAATCTGAGCCTGTGTGGGTGGACAAAATGGTTCAGGTAGTTCGCACAAAGATAATTTTGGGGCCCCCATAAAATCAAGTATATGTTGGGGAATCCCGTCCACCTTGCCTACTGGCATAGAACACCAATGATTGTCTTCTGCTGGGAGTTGATGACCATTTCTGTTGGTGATAGTGCTGGCAAACAGCTGGGCCTCAAGGCCCCAAGTAACCCATTGCCCATGCTCCCCTCCCTTAATATGAACTAATGAGGTCCCTTCAAAGTCCCTGAAAGGAATGGAATTTAGTTCTGGGATCAAACCCTGCAACACTTTTAAGTCATTCAATCCATCCGTTTTAGTCCAGTCCGAAAACAGTTTTCCGGCGGAACTAGGAGGCAAGGCAGGGGATGATGTGTACACAAAATATTGAGGATTGAAAAAATGTGGGATGGCCTTAATAGCAACATCAAGTACCTCTCCCAATTGGTTCTTGGCCCTTAGTTTCTTATTTTCACTTCCCTCTATAACCCATTGTTCTGGGACAGGTAACTCACCTGTAACCAAGGCGTGTGCGAGGTCGGGGCTTAGTGGGGTAAGTACTGACCAAGAGGTATCCGGCATTGCCGGCATTGTCACGCCTTCTGTCAGTCCTTGGTCATCGCCCGTAGTACTCGTGAAGAAGAAAGATGGCTCCACCAGATTCTGTGTCGACTACCGTAGACTAAACGACGCCACTATTAAAGATGCAACACCCATACCCAGGATCGAGGACTCCCTCGACTCCCTTCACGGATCCAAATGGTTCACCACCTTAGATCTACAAGCAGGATACTGGCAAGTCCCCATTAAACCCGAACATCAACAAAGACAGCCTTCTCCACCAGCGGAGGGCATATATACGAGTTTAATGTCTTACCTTTTGGCCTATGTAATGGCCCGGCAACCTTCTCCCGCATCATGGAGTCTGTGTTAAAAGGACTAACTTGGGAAACCTGTCTTGCCTATTTGGACGATGTTATTGTATACTCCGCAACATGGTCTGACCACCTCCACCGACTACGACAAGTATTACAAAGAATCAGAGACGCCGGGTTAAAACTCAAACCCTCTAAATGCGAGATGGCCAAGAACACCGTAGGGTTTTTAGGACATGTAATTTCCGCCCAAGGCATCTCTCCAGACCCCAAGAAACTCTCCGCCATCCAAGATCAACAACCTCCCACTACCGTAAAAGGGGTACGCTCCTTCCTGGGACTAGCCACCTACTACAGACGTTTCGTCCCACACTTTGCCGAGATTGCCAGGCCCCTTCACCAGCTCACCCACAAAGATACCAAGTTTTCCTGGACCCCAGAAAGACACTTGGCTTTCGAAAATCTGAAAGAAAAATTAGTAAAAGCCCCCACAGTCTCTTTTCCAGATTACAAACAACCCTTCCGTCTGTACACGGACATTTCTCTTTATGCCATCGGAGCTGTCCTAGCCCAAATCCAAGACGGAAGAGAACACGTGATTGCTTATGCTAGCTCCACCTTAAATGCAGCCCAGCAGAATTACGCCGCCACAAAGCGTGAGTGCCTCGGAATAATTTGGACCCTAAATCACTTCCGATCTTTTGTGCTAGGTGCCAAATTAGACATCATTACAGACCACCAGAGCTTGCAATGGCTTAGAAGATGCGAGACTAACTCGGCACTATTGGTACGTTGGAGGGAAACCCGAGAAGAATACGACTTCGTCATCCACTACCGCTTCGGAAAACTCCACACCAACGCCGACGCCCTCTCCCGTCTCCCTGTACCCGAAAACATCCCCACCAGTCTAGCAGCCTTGCAACACACGGACCTTATCAATACCTCCATCCGCCAAGACTCCACACCATTACAACCTACCCTACTTCTATCCTGGAAGAGAAAAATCAAACGAAAATGGATCCCCAAACAGATCTTCTCCCAACTAAATCGCTGGGGTGACCAATTAACCACGGACTCCGGACACATCGTCGTCGAACCAACGGTTGCTCAAGAATACATGATTGCAATCCACGAGAGAAATGGCATTCATTTAGGCCAAAGCAAGATGCTCAACATTTTCCAGGACCAATACTGGACCCCGAACCCCTCCATAATTGCAAAGAAGGTCACCGAATCTTGCAAACCATGTGCACTTGGCAAAGACAGGTGCCGCACCGCAGGACCCGCCGGCACCATTTCCGCCCAAAAGCCCTTCCAAACCCTTTCACTGGACGTCATGGGACCTTTTCCCGGTAGCCACAACAAACGGTACGTCGACATATATTCAAAATTCCTGGTCGCCTGCCCCACTCACGATCATGCAGCGTCTACAATTGCCACCGAGATATTGCCCGTGTTCGGATTACCCCTTTCTTTTTATCCGATAACGCTCCCGAATTTAAAGGACAAATCTCGGAAGAATTCTCAAAGCTATGTGGCATAAAAACCAACCACTCATCCCCCTACTGGCCCCAAGGCAACACAGTTTGCGAAAGAAGTCATCGCACCATCAACAACCAATTACGTACCAGAATGATAGCTTTAAACACCTCAAATTGGCCATCCCAAGTCAAAATGATACAATGGGGAATGAACACTTGTCCAAAAGAAGATGGTATCTCCCCTCACGAACGAGTCTATGGAATAGCCCCGCTTTTACTACTTTTTTACCACCAAGCCCAACCTTCCACCACCCAGTTCACCCTCGATCCCTTGCAACAATTAAAGAACACCCTTCATACCGCCCAAATTTGCCAAGACACCAAACACGACGCCATAGATGACATAAGTCCCTTCGCCATTCACGACACCGTAATGGTGGCCAAACTGCCGGTCATAAATAAACTAGGCCCGCGTTATGTGGGCCCATATACGGTATCCTATGTCCCAAATGCCTACCAAACCTCTATCAACTATCACGGAGAAACCCGGACATACCGAAATCGTTTCATACGCATATACAAACCTCTTGAAGAACCATCCCCACCCCTCGAACCAAGACCCAACCACAACCTTGCCACACCCTTCACCACCCCCAACCTAACAGTTCCTACCCCGTTAAAACCTTACTTCCCACCCTAGCCTCCCACTGCCCCACGACCCAAGCCACCCCCCCCCCCCCCTAACGTTCCGCCAACACACCCCTCGAACACCTCACCCATCTATTACCTCCCCCGGAATCACCCCCCCCCACCCTTACCCACCGCCCCCCCCTCGGACACCACCTCCAACACCACCTTCTCCAGCTCACAAACAAAACCAACCACGTCATGTCGTTACGAACTACGATCCAAAACTTCACCCCAACCAAGACTCCCAACATATCGTCGAATTAAAAGACTCACAAAGAAAAAAAACAGTTCACACAAAACAAAACCACCTTCCTCCGCTAGCTCTCCCCTCATTCGTCAGAAACCCCTTCCCTGGTCAATATCCACCTCCCCTAACTTTTCCTCTCCAACCTCCACTTCACCTCCAAACTCCCCCCCCAGCCCCCAGCCTACCTCAGAAACTCTACCGTCCCCAACCCCTCCAACCAACACTACACTACCCACCCCCACTACCCCAGTATCTAGCACCTCCAAAATGACAACTAACATCACCCCTTTTGTTCTACCAACCCGTCTTGCCCCCCCTACTTCATCCCCATTTCCCTCCACTTTACCCCCCCACAACTCCCCTAATACCACCAGATGCTCCCCCAACGCCCCCATAACCCCAACCTCAACCCCACCTCGAACCCCTAACCCCAGACATTCTAACTCCAGACAGAATCACTATAAACCATCCTCCCCCGAGTCGAGCCCAGACGCCCCCATTAGACAAAACGTAAGAACACAATCGGGCCGCCTAATTACCAGACCCGAACGATTCTCGCCTATCCTCGACACAACCCATACCACCAACATAGTAAATAACCAAAAATCATCACCAAAACAAACAGACACCAAGAACATAATAACTGATCAAAAAAAAACCCACAAAACAAACAACACACCCAACCAACACTCATACATATTGAATAGCCGGAATCACCTGCCCTACCGATCCCCCGGCCAAACACCTGCTCATACTCCACGCCTCACCGTTAATCCCCGCTACACCTACGTCCGCGCCAACAGATGACCTACCATCACCACTAGGTCAAACCGACACTTGCCTGGCTACTTCCCCCACCACCACAACCGTCTACTGCTCCAACCAATCTCTCTCCCCAACCGCCATGTCATCCACCCCTTTCATCAAGAGAATTAAAGTCTCCACGGATGCAGGACGCCTGGCCCGAATCCGGCACACCCACGAAGCAGTCACTGCAACCCTCATCAACACGACAGAAACATTTCTCCTTGTCACCATCGACCCAGTCAAAACTCCAGACAAACGATCCACCGAATGGTGGGACTTCCTGCATACCCTGCCCATCAACAGCCACCACAACAACTCTTTTACATTCACCCTTGAGGCCCGAGGACGTGCCTATCATGAAGGAGAGGGAAGTGAAATACAGGAGAAACAGAAAAACGCCAGGAACATCCACATACCAACAAGAAAGAAGCACAGAGCAACATGGTCGGAAAAGACAAACAGATACTCATCCAAGGCGGCAAAAGAGCGAACGGCCCCGCCCCTCCGCGATAATCCACGAACCAAGGTCGCAGCGCCCAGCCCGGGAGGATTACCCCCTCATCAACCCGCAGGGACAACCAACCCAAAAATGGCCGACCACAGACGTCAACCTCCAATCCCCCTGAGAATTGTATATTCACAACCTTTCTGATACAACCTCCATTTTCCACTAGACCAAATACCGAGGAGTAATTCTGATATTTAATTATACAATTATCCTAGGCAACCCCATTACTCACTGGGGCCCATATTATTTTCTTTATTAATATACTAACTCCCTAATGCTATACTAACTCACTAATGCTAACCTAATTAAGGGAAACTGTAGACAGGAAAGATACCTAGTTTTTCGTTTCCCCATGTTAACGAGTATATCCATAACCTCACGATATATTCACAACCTTTCTGATGCAACCTCCAATTTCCACTAGACCAAATACCGAGGAGTAATTCTGATATTTAATTATACAATTACCCTAGGCAACCCCATAACTCACTGGGGCCCATATTATTTTTTTGTTAACACCTTACGAGCGGTCTAGGCGGTAATTTCTACATACCGCCCAGCGGGTGGTTTTACCATAAATGGCCTTGTTTCCGTGCTCTTTTTCATGCATAACAAGACCCAGAGCGTAATACAATTATATATCCCTGAAAGGGCGTTAATTGAGCTTTCCAGTGACACCTCAACCATCCTTCTACGATCACTGGTTGTCTTGCAACGATCGTGCAACCGAAGGGCAAAATCGCTAAAATACGATCATTTCGTTACATAATTACGTGTGTAGCGAGAGAGGGAGGGTGGATGTGTGTGGAGTAGATGTCAGTAGGCCCACGGCAGCCATGGCGAGCGGTCATGAGGCAACCTACGCTCCTCCCGTCGCTCGTCTCTCTCTCAGAGCCAATATTGCGCCAAAATTGCACACAGACTTAAGTCGGGCCCCGCCACATAGTCCAGATTTTTCGATACGGACTTAAGTCGGGCCCCTATAGACAGGGGTTAATGTACTAACTCCCTAATGCTATACTAACTCACTAATGCTAACCTAATTAAGGGAAACTGTAGACAGGAAAGATACCTAGTTTTTCGTTTCCCCATGTTAACGAGTATATCCATAACCTCACAATATATTTTCGTAATTCTGATATTTTAGGATATTTATTTATTTATTTATTTTTTTTTTTTATTTTGCCAATCAAACATACAATATATGTTAATTTTACAATAGAATAATATCATGGCTGCGCCTTTTGAGAACAATCTCTCTTAAAGGCACCTTGAATACAACTTGATGGTTATTTTAGATACAGTAAGATTATTAAAACATATCATATTATATAATTATAGCTAATAAGGCATAGCCCCAGCCCCGCAGCCACAGCAAGAAGGGATTCGGAACAGTGGCCAGGTATAATTACCTAGCCACCACCCCGAACCACCCCCCACCCAGACCGCTGTGGGTAGAGCAGACCCCAGCCTTATAATACAGTACGGTACCTACATATTGATCAACACCAGAACAGTATCTTAATTTGTTTCCGATATAAAGGTGATTGTAATTTAGGGTTGTGGCAGTTTTATTGCCAATGTTAAGTAAGATTAATATTTAGACATTAGTGAAGATTTGAGTGATATTTTGAAACTAGGCAGAGTGGGTTTATTTTGTAAGTCAACTGATTCCAAACTTTCGCACCATGGTATTTTATTGATGTCTGGGATTGTCTAGAGGTCATTAGGGGAATATTTAAAGAATTTATATTTCTTAATGCATACCTTTCATTTTCACGATGTCTAAATAATTCCACATTGTTATGGCCATTTAATGCTTTGTATACAAAGATAGCACTGCAAAATATGTTAATATCTTCAAATTTTAAGAGATTAAGTTGTCGAAATAATTCATTGGTGTGAGCATATTTGGATCTAAATGTAATTGTTCGTATAACTTTTCTTTGTGCAACTTCAACAGGTTGTAATTTACTTTTACCCGTCGCTCCCCATACTGTATGACAGTATAAGAGAAATGGATAAATTACTGAATAATATAAAAGTTTTAGGGCATTTAAGTCAAGACATTGGCGTGTTAAGTACAGTATACCACATTGTTTATTTAGTTTATTTGTTACGTCCTTTATGTGTAAGTTTCAAGACAGTTTTCTGTCCACCGTTATCCCCAGAAACTTAACGCTCTCCACTTCTCTCACTGATTGATTACCAAATTTAATTGGTTGCATATCATTTGGAACGTTTTTGTTTCTGTGAAAGACTACAAAGTTAGTTTTATTAATATTTAGTGTAAGTTTATTGGTAGTTATCCAATTATGTACATTCTTAAGTTCATTGTTTATAGAAACAATAAGAGAGCGCAAGTCCCGGTGACTGGCGTACAGAGTACTGTCATCAGCAAATAATATATATTTAAATAACATACTTGAGTTTACAATATCATTAATAAATAAAATGAACAACAATGGACCCAGTATAGAACCGTGTGGTACTCCGTAGGATATTTTGTGCATATTAGATGAAATGTCCTTATATTGTACATACTGTTTTCGATTAGTTAGATAGGAGTGAAACCATTTGCTAATGGTACCTCTAATGCCATAATGTTCGAGTTTCTTTAGGAGGATTTGATGGTCAACAGTATCGAATGTTTTGGATAGATCTAAAAATATACCAACTGTAAAATGCTTGTCATCAAAAGATTTGAGGATATCGTTAGTAAATAATGATAAAGCTGACTCTGTTGAACATCCTTTTCTAAACCCATGCTGAGCCTCATTAATAATATTGTTAGTTGAACAAAACTCTGTAATCCTTGTATGCATAATTTTTTCTAGGATTTTACTCATAGCTGGGAGTACAGACACAGGACGGTAGTTATTAAAGATTGAACTATCTCCGGATTTATATATAGGAGTAACTTTTGCAATTTTAAGGCAATCGGGAAAAACACCACTGGAAAATGACATGTTACAAAGATATCCTATAACTGGAGACAAAGCTGTAATAACAAACCTTAAAACTTTCATTGGTATTTCATCATAACCAGGAGAGGAGTCCCGTAGTTGTTTTACTGTATTGATTATTTCATCGCTTGTGACGGGAGACATGGAAAAAGGCGTTACTTGTCTATTTTGTAGGTAGGATGTAAAGTCTACGTTTGAAGTATCTATATTTTCTGCTAATTTTTTACCGACATCAATAAAATATGAGTTAAAGTGTTCCACAATATCACTAGGTTTAGTCAACTCGGTATTATTATTAATGAAAGTGTTGTTTATTTTGTGTTTAGTTTTCCTTGCAAGAACAGAATTAATTATGTTCCAAACCTTTTTAGCATTACCAGCAGATTCTTGGAGTTTAGATTTATAATAGTTTCTTTTAGCTGCTCTTAAAGCTTCTGTTACCTGGTTACGTAGTCTACGGAACTCCTCTCCAAATGTGATGGGCCTAATAGCATATTTCCTAGCTAGTTTATTCTTCTGTTTAATCATGATTTTTAATTCTGGGGTTATATACTGCTTATCTAGGTATGCGTTATTTATTCGTTTTGTAATTATTGGAAAATATCTGTTAAAACAAGCATTAAATATTGTCATAAAATTATTATATACAACATTAGGGTCATTGGAAAAATAAACTAGTTCCCAGGACGCATCTTCTATGGCTTTCTTAAATTCATTTAGATTATTTTCACTATAATTTCTATATCTTATAAAAGTATGGTCTTCTTCCCTATTATTAGATGCGCATATCTCAGATTCATAAATGGTAAAGATTGGAAAATGATCAGTTAATTTATTGTATATAATTCCACTGAACACATTTTGCGTGAAATTGTTTGACCAAATGTGATCTATTATTGTTGCTGTTGTAGAAGTTACACGTGTTGGCTTATTTATAGTATTGAAAAAAAGTTTAGAATAGCATGTGGAGATAAATTCAGCTACAATTCAGGATACAATTACCCTAGGCAACCCCGTAACTCACTGGGGCCCATATTATTTGTTTATTTATGTACAAACTCCCTAATGCTATACTAACTCACTAATGCTAACCTAATTAGGGGAAACTGTAGACAGGAAAGATACCTGGTTTTTCGTTTCCCCATGTTAACGAGTATATCCATAACCTCACGATATATTTTCTGCTGACCATTGACTATGTATTACAGCCCCAGATTCCCACAGAACATTCCTTGGGTGTGGGTTCCTTATGTATCACTATCAAGATTATGTCAGTGCTGTATAGAATAATGTAACCCCATTATGCCTTTGTTTTTTTTTTTCCATTTCTTCACCCCCCTACTACACATCTTGTCAAGCACCACCTTCTAGTACACAATACACATTTTTTTTTTTTTTTTTTTTTTTTTTTTTAATTTCTTTTCCCTTCTAGTAACTAAGCGATGTATAAGTTAAGCCAGAGTTAGATAATGACCATATTCACACGACGAAGCGGTAATCCCTTGTGTTGTGTTTGTTTCAGGTACGTAACCACGAGATTCCATCAACGTGACGTAATGATAGATACACTACCGCCCTGATTACGCATGTCTTCCCCTTCTCTTGGATCACTATCTCTATCTACGCATCTCTCTCTCTCTCTCCCTTCCAATATATTTCTTTCCTTGTATTTTCCGGCCTGAACCAGATTCGACTGACCACAACAAACCAATTAACTTGAAGGCCAGGCCGCCGGACCACGTCAGGTCACGGAGGGACTTCCACTTATTCCCCCCCACCCCCCCACCCCCGGCCGACCCAAGGGAGCGACGTGCTCCGCTCCCTCGACCCCGACGTAAAGGACCACCAGGGGAACTCTGCCTAGCAACTACTTATATCCGCATACGAGTATGTCCAAGGCCACCTAGAGTACCAGGCCGTGTCGACCATTCTGTGACGTAGGCAATGGGGTGCTACATCCACTGCCCGCGCTCTGTCCCCATTTTATAAATACTCTCTTTTATTCTTTTCTCTGTTAAATTTTAGATTAACGTACAAACAAATTATATATTTTACGTTTACGGTGTACGCAAAACCACTATCTACCTATATCTTACTTTATTATACTCTATATTATGATACCGATATCATAACAACATGTTTTGGTTATTTCTTGCATATGACTTATGCCTTGAACAAGTAGTTGTACAAGATTAAAACTTATTATAAGTATATCTCATTACTTTGTTATATTGGAGTAAAATAAAACACAATGATATATACATTACTATATTATATACAAAGACATAAACAACCTTACTGAAGAGACAATGATACATACATTACTATATTATATACAAAGACATAAACAACCTTACTGAAGAGCCAATGATATATACATTACTATATTATATACAAAGACATAAACAACCTTACTGAAGAGCCAATGATATATACATTACTATATTATATACAAAGACATAAACAACCTTACTGAAGAGACAATGATATATACATTACTATATTATATACAAAGACATAAACAACCTTACTGAAGAGCCAATGATATATACATTACTATATTATATACAAAGACATAAACAACCTTACTGAAGAGCCAATGATATATACATTACTATATTATATACAAAGACATAAACAACCTTACTGAAGAGCCAATGATATATACATTACTATATTATATACAAAGACATAAACAACCTTACTGAAGAGACAATGATATATACATTACTATATTATATACAAAGACATAAACAACCTTACTGAAGAGCCAATGATATATACATTACTATATTATATACAAAGACATAAACAACCTTACTGAAGAGCCAATGATATATACATTACTATATTATATACAAGACATAAACAACCTTACTGAAGAGCCAATGATATATACATTACTATATTATATACAAAGACATAAACAACCTTACTGAAGAGCCAATGATATATACATTACTATATTATATACAAAGACATAAACAACCTTACTGAAGAGACAATGATATATACATTACTATATTATATACAAAGACATAAACAACCTTACTGAAGAGCCAATGATATATACATTACTATATTATATACAAAGACATAAACAACCTTACTGAAGAAGACAATGATATATACATTACTATATTATATACAAAGACATAAACACCTTTACTGAAGAGCCAATGATATATACATTACTATATTATATACAAAGACATAAACAACCTTACTGAAGAGCCAATGATATATACATTACTATATTATATACAAAGACATAAACAACCTTACTGAAGAGACAATGATATATACATTACTATATTATATACAAAGACATAAACAACCTTACTGAAGAGCCAATGATATATACATTACTATATTATATACAAAGACATAAACAACCTTACTGAAGAGCCAATGATATATACATTACTATATTATATACAAGACATAAACAACCTTACTGAAGAGCCAATGATATATACATTACTATATTATATACAAAGACATAAACAACCTTACTGAAGAGCCGTGATATATACATTACTATATTATATACAAAGACATAAACAACCTTACTGAAGAGCCAATGATATATACATTACTATATTATATACAAAGACATAAACAACCTTACTGAAGAGCCAATGATATATACATTACTATATTATATACAAAGACATAAACAACCTTACTGAAGAGACAATTTACGTGACATCCAATATTATTCGTGAACATATATATATATATAAGTAACTTAATTATATACTATATGTATGAAGATGAACAATATATTTACTGTAACACACACACACACGATATCATATTATATACTATGCAATACAGTACACATTATCTATTTCTCTAGGGTTTGAAGCTTTCTCTTCACGCCTACATTCTTATTAGCTCTGTTAGCTGTTGGGATGTTATTTTCTTTAGCACAGTAATTATTTAAAATTGCATTTGTTGAAGCATATACCACCATACTTTCTATTTGTTCGGTGCTATGACCATTTTCACAGATATCACTAGGGAACAGGAGATCAGCATCTGCTAAAGCCGTAACTGTGAGGTGTGTTGCTATATTTCTTTGGCTAGTAGCATTGCGAAAGGCAGGAAGCTTAGCAAGTTTGTTAATTACAATATAGTTATACATGACCATGTTCGCAGTCACACTATCTGGGTATATAAGAGAACCTCTGCTAATTCCAGCAATGTAACTTAGATTTTCTGGGATTTCTTCAGCACTATCTGAACACGTAATCATTTCTTTACAAGCATTACATTTAATTTTCTTTATCACGGAGTAACAACAATAGCCAGCTAAATAAACTATAACGGGGATGATGTCTTTACACCTGTCAATATCCTCCTTACAAACTTCAACATTCGTATGACATAAACCAAAATCAATTTCCTCATCTGTTTTTACTTGCTCATAGTCAATTTCTTCAAAATCCTTTAAAATGACCTTCTTGTCGAGTATGGGTAAACTAAGTTTTAACACTGACATCATCCGTATCTTTTTCTCACACTCATATATTTGGCGTACAGAAATATTGTAATTTCCTCCTGCTAACTGTCGATACTGACCAAATCTTGCTTCCGAATTGTCTGTTTTAAATTTTCTTGTTAGTATGTAGGTCATATTCAGTTCTGTTATGCAATAATTTGTTATTTCTAATATTGCATGGGTCGTATGTTTCAGAGCTCTAATTGTTTCCCTAGTCAGTTTCCCCCCACATGCTGGAAGACTATCCCACGCATCTAACCACTTAAGGAAACTATCCAAGAACTGATATCGGTCATCATCTGTACTATTTGTTAATGGACAAGATAACTTGTTGTTGTGCCTAAGACCTTTAAATGGGGATTTCACATTCATTATATTCCACCAATTAAGAAACACTGCGATGTACCTAGCTACATCTGAAAATAACGTTAGGCCATTATGTTTTGGTCATTAAAAATTTGGAGAACTAATTTGACATTTTGTCTCTCTAGGTTGGAGGGGGATAATGCTTTCAGGCTTAGCCTATAGGCCTGCTTTAGGAGCAAATGTTCCTCTAAGAAATACAGTTTTTTGAGAGTACTGAAAGGGGCATACATTATCTTATTAGATTCATTACGGACATTTTTACTTGGGAACTGTGGGAATTTCATAATATTTTCTTCATCTTTCTGTCCTAGCCAATTATTCCTGATGCATTTTAAAATATGTACAGCGTCGTATAGGAAAAAGAGAGGTCTGGTACTTTGCGCTGGATGTGGGTAAACAATGGACAGTTTTGGTGGATTGGCATAATATGATACAGCTTTGCCATTGATTGCATTATTGTCTGTTACAATGCTAATGACACTAAATCCTATCTTCTCAAGCCCTAAAATAATCTTCTTCATAATGTTATATAATGTCTCTGCCTTCATTATCTTTGCTGGAATTATGTGAACAACATCTCTGTATTTTGACCGAATACTGTTTAGCATAACACATATGCGCTTGTTGCAATTGCATCACTGTCAAATGCTGAACCAACAATATTTCCTGCTTTATAATCCAAGTAAGGCTTCAGGTGAATTTTATCAACCATTATTGTAACCGTTTTATCACGGGTTGTCAGGGACTTAAATTTGTTCTTAATATACATAAGAAAATGGCTGGTACGGTGTTCGATAGCTGGGTTAAACGTTTTGGACAAAAATATTCGTCTTATAGTTGAATAGCTAGGTAGAATTAGGCATTTCTTATCTCTCAGAAGTCTGTAACCTTGAGGTGAGCAATTATGCAAGAGAGAGGAGAATATCAAAAATTCTGAGGAGTAATCAAATTTAGTGAGAGTCATTAAATGAAGCTGTTCACAAACGAATTTGAGTGTATTCTGATACTTGAAGCCATTATCCTGTACAATAGTTGACAAAAAGGAGATCACAAGTTGAATTATTACAATTGCATTAATTGGGTTTGAGGCAGGATTATTGATATCGCACTTACGCAAAGCATCAAGCAACACTTCAAGTGTATTAATGTCAGTGACCTTTGAAGGAATCTTATAATCCCCTAGCTGGTTTATTTGCACCGCCTGTACACTAGCCTGAACATTACAGTCTGATTTGATGACTAAGGATAAAATAACTTTAGGTTGTGGGGAATGAACAATTCGACATATATGAAAATCTTCCTCGTTTTCAATAACTGTCCAGTATTTCTTATCAATGAACTGTATTTTGTCTTTAAGTTCATCTAAAGAATGAAATGTTATGTCTTGTTTGTACTTATTGTTATCTGCAATACTCTTTCCTACCGCAGCTTGAATGGCAGACTCTTCCATTCGTTTCCTCTTCTTGTCCGGGGCTTCTCTAGCATGTGATGGGCCAGAAAGGTAAGAGGGGCAGTTTGGCAATTGTGATGGAATTACACCATCACAGAGCTGAGGATACGTCAACTTGGCCACTAATTTAGTTCCGCTCTTCTCGTCAAAGTACGAAGTCTCTCGCCTTATTTCATCAGGTCTAAAATGGAGCTCACACACCTGTAAGAGATGAAAGCTCCGATATAGCTAAGCTAAACTTAAATCGTTGCATAATTGTATTGCGAGCGATATTATTGCTTGGTAGTTCAATCATTCACGAAGGAGTAAATACACTGATTTTGAGCAGTGTGTAATTTGACTTATGAATATTATATACAATTCAATATACCACACTTAAATTACAGTACTGGGTAGGCTTACATTTTGTATATATATTTTTCCATAATTGGGAATACAAAATTATTATCCGCCAGCGTCGTCGTCAAACATACACAACAAACAAAATAAAATAACTTCTACTCCGTGGTTATGGATAACTTGCTTCGTCGATAATAATAATAATACTAATATTAGTAATTATAATAATATCAATAATGAAATTAATAATAATTATATTAAAGGTAGCACATCTATTATATCATTAATGAAGTCATCGATATACCACATAATAAACTCCCGAAAATATATATACTCCCACTGTTGAGCTACTCAATTACTATTATTATTATTATTACTATTATTATTATTATTATTATTAGTATTATTATTATTACTATTATTATTATTATTATTATTATTATTATTATTATTTTATTAGTATTATTATTATTATATTATTATTATTATTTATATATTACATTATTATTATTTCTATTTCAACTTGCTGAAGGAATGAGTAAATTTAGTCATGTAATGTTTAAGCCTACCGTACTCAATACTTAGACACGTGAATAACATTGTAGAATAATTTTTACTCACCCTGCTGTTTTCATTTGGAGTGTAATCTACTCGTCGAATGGCTGTAAGCCATTTGCTGGAAAGGTCAGCATTCCTTGGGAACCTAAACACGTGCACTTTCGGTACCGATCTATAATTCCCCTTGCAATTTGGCACTGAACACGTGTAAGGCATTGTTGATGATCATGGAGAAGCTATCACAGGGAATAATGTACTTATAAAGTATATATGAGGGGGAAATAGTTTGGAAACACAGCGACAACCTCCCCCTACCTCACTAAAATGTATACTGACCTGCGAGGGTAGTGACCGTTTCAGCACTCCTTTTGTCGACGTCACAGAATTTAAAGGTCCCATCCGTGCGGCCTGGTACTCTAGGTGGCCTTGGTATGTCTGAGTGTATTAATTTTCTTCTTTGTTATTTTTCATTTTCCAAGGAGAACTGATAAAGAGAGAGAGCTGTCCAAACCCCCCCCCCCCCCCCCCCCCCCCGTAAAAGTAACTTACTTATAAAAGTCAGGCACTTAGCCAGCTGGCCTTCATGGGCGAGGCACTCCCCCCCCCCCCCCCCCTCCTCCTCCACGAAAACAACCAACAAAGGACCTCTTGCCAGCACCCCTTCCATCACTTGTTATTATATGTCCGATGTACATGCTAACTCTGTTATCTCATCCAGGACACCGGAAATGAGGAACAAATTACCCAGGCAACGAATCCACAACAACCCCCATGCACAGCTACCCCCAAAGATTAAGGGGACCACCCCCAGCTAAGGCAACACCCCGACTCCAACGTCTTCCACACCTCCACCATCTTGCCAACTTGAAGAACCTGTTAGTTCCAGCCCTAAACATTGTTGCATCCACTTCCTCTTACTTCCTGAAGCGAGCCCCGCTATAAGTCTCTTCCTCTAAACCAAAAACTCCCCTTCCACTTGACCGGACAGCCCAGATAACAGCAAATCCATCAACCACCAGCCCAGGCAACACCGGGCAGCCCTGCTATATAAACCCTGAGAGGAGGGAAACTAAGTAAGTACAAATATCGCTTCTGATGAACGGCAACCCGCTCTCTGACTGAAGACTATTTTAGCTCACCACTTCAGATTACCTATAGACGAACGGCACCCCGAAGTCTGTGATAAAATCAGTGACATTGATATATATATATTCTTTTGGATCTTTATTAATCGTGGCAACCCACCGGTTAATATAGAGACCATTTACTAATACATATATCTACCCCAAATAAGTGATTAAAAACTCATTGCTGGTATCACCTCTTCCACTTGAGTTTTATAACCATTTATATATAGTGCAACAATGACTACATATCCATAGCTAATTATTTCTGGCCACCCAGAATTTAATATAGTTATTCATATTAGTGTCTTCTCTAACCTAATACAATTATTGAAAGACGAAGGACTCCCTACCATTCAATACTTTATTATTTTAAACACCTGACTTTTACTTAACTCACAGAGATCTAGGATAGAAAGATCTTTTGTGTTAGAAAGGTCTATGCGAGATACTCTTAGGAGCACTTAGCAGGTATAGATCCTAGGCACATTTTGTCTGTGGCAACCCACCAGAATTTGTGACTAAAAGGGTTAAACCACCTGAGTTCTTTGAACCTCTCATAAAGATTAGAGACAGTCAAGAAGAGTCCTTGAGTAGACTCCTCTTGCGTTGGTCCGATGGTGTGCTAATCCGGCCTCAGCCTGAAGCATAACATTAAAAATCTTAGCCCCGAGAGTACCTTAACGGAACTTCATCAACGGTTGATGGCCCATCTGTAACTTCTTCACATGACTGGACACCCTGGACGGCCCCGGAGCAGCCAAAAAGCCCTCAACGACGCCAGATCGAGAATCTAAGAAGATAACCCAACAGTGCACTATTGATTATCATTTGTATCAGTGCGGAGATACTGTACCACCAGATCGTTGTTTTACCTATGCTCATTTTAAAGTTATTTGCTAACTATGACGAGTGTCTCAAGTTCGATTCCTAGAGTTCCCTGTTCATTGCCCGAGAATTCGTACCAGTAAAAGTGATTGCGAGATAATTACCGCGACAATATTTACCCTCAGCCACATAACGAGTTCTTCCTAATTTGGAGATTACGGTATAGATATTCTGAGATCCCAAAACTTTGTGGGATAGGTCGTAAAGCAAATTAATCTCAGTGACGAATTCCAATACGTGCATTAACAGTAAAATAAGTATGCAATTCTAGTTGCCTATTCACTCTATCAGACCTTGCAAAATTTGAAACCTGAAGTTAGCTCAACATCTAGATAAAATAACTAAGCCTTAGGCATGATCAATAAACTTCACTATATACTGATGAGAACTTAACCAGTGCCCTTTGAGTGACTTTCTTCTAATCTTGTATCTTGTCCTTATCTCAGAAGAATAATACCTGAGTGTTGAAAGTGGCAGTGCACGCTCCATCCAAATCCACGATCGTGCTAGGAGAATTGAAAGACCAAACTTGCTACTGAATATATTGCTCCTACCTATGTTTTCCAAAGTGAATTGATTCTTTTTCTATACCAGTGAGTGTGTTAATCCAATAAAGCTGTATTACGAACCACATTCCGAAATTATATTTATGTGTTCTATTGATTCCTTATATGTATGTGCATTAAACCGGATATTCCAGCCTTGAAGAACTCACCCCAATCAATCGTTAATCCTGTATAAAATCAGGGCATAACATTTATCCTTCTCTCCTTTTCTTTCTTTCCCTTGCTTGTATCCGTTCGACCAAATTCAGCCTACTGTTTTAAGACATTTACCTCCATTCAAGGTGTCATATTTTCCTGGCGAGCGATAGCGAGCCAGCATATATATATTTTTGTTTTGACAGCAAGCTAAATTTGCAAATTTTTCGATAGAAAAATGTCGCCGGCGAAGCCAGATTTCTCTACAATGCTGGCTCGCTGTCGCTCGCCAGGAAGAAATCGACACCTGAATGGTGGTAAACGTCTTAAAACAGTAGGCTGAATGGGGCCGAATGGATACAAGTCAGGGAAAGAGAGAAAAGGAGAGAAAGATAAAAAAGCAAGCCAGGTGGGCTCCCTTAGGATACATACTGTAGGTTATGAATGTAGGAAATATCCGTCCACTCCATGTTGAAGAATATATGGGAAGATTTTTTGGGGGGAACATTGGGGTGACAAGGGTTCCATGATAGTTGAACCAGTGCAATTTCAACCAGTGCCACCTTAAGGGGAGATGGGCTGCTTTTCTGGACCACTTTCTCCCTCATGTTTAGCCCCATTAGTTTTCAGATGTTAAGATGTTTGCCCCATTAGTTAGTCGATTTTAAGACCTTTCGCCCCATTTCTTCATCAATATTTAGACCTTTCGTGCTATTTAGGTGTCAATTTTTTCCCTGGCGAACGATAGTGAGCATGTAATGTTGGAAGAACCGGCCAAAGTTTTTTCTACCGAAAAATTTACAAATTAATCTAGAAGGGGGATCTAATGGATGTTTTTTTTAAATTTGATGGAGGTCTAGGGAGGAAACTAGAAAAATAACGAATACATGTGTTACGAACTGGCACTCGGGTACACAAGGGCTCTCAATCAGGACTCGAATACGGCTCGCTGCCACAACGGAAACACACGATCCCAACCCCTGAGTACTGCCAGCCGAACAAAAAACACCAATACCCTCCAGAGTTCAATCTGCTATAACGGGGTATACAAGAACTCGGTACTAGTGTTCAACAACAGACTAATAAAGAGACAGGAATTATCTAGTCTGGTCAACAATCAAACAATGAAGTAAGAAACAACAACACCAAAGAATAGTGTTGGCCGAAGCCGAAGTAATCCACCCTTGACTATGAACTTAAGAAGTCCACCACCCTCTACTTCGGATCGGCACTATTACGTTACGTTAATTAATAGTCCTTAAGCATCGAGCAAGGAATCTTCTGAAAAAAGTTAGATGCTTCTCGGATGCTCGTAAGAAGTACGTATCGAATTTTGAACAGTAATTCAATAAGCAAAAACACTGGCAATTAAATACTATTAAAGGCTTAAATTGGCATAAGAATAATTAAAAGAATATGCAATAGTAAATGGCAAACATTAAAAAGAAGTACTCCGCAAATGCAACGGCAATAGCCTACTCGGATTGTGCTCGTGGGCCACTAATCACTAAAGTAGCCAAGCTTGCAACACATGAAATCAATAGTGCATAAACAATATCATACATAAGGAAAGCTTCAATACTATTCTGTATCTACTAATCGAGTAAAGTCTAGCTGGGGTACTGTAGGCAAAAGGTAGCAGTGACTGAGCAAAAACGGCTCGTAGCCTAGCGAAGTCCTCACAACTGTTTAAAGTATTACATTAAAACTAACAAGTGCACTTTGAGAAATCCAGATCCCTTGTATCTGGTTTTCTCCCGGCTCCTTGACAAAGTAAAAAGCAACTGTTAATAAAATACAGGGTGGTTAGGCTCTTGCCCTCACACACTGTAAATTATTAACTCAACACAGTCAGCCGCGAAGACAACCTAGGCTTCACTGAACCGAAACGAGTATGCAGGTTTATCGCTTAACCACTGCATCAAACAACAACTCGTAACACAGAAAAGCCTTACCCCAGTCTAGCATTACCTAGACTAGCAGAAAACAGGAATAATAATAATAACACACAGGGAAATGCATATACAAGTGCAACAAACATAAATCAATCCTATTCTAAGTCAACCCTTCCAAAATAGGCTATCTAATAGGCAAGTATCTCGTGAGAACTCAAGCGATAATACGTTGGCTGACTAGCTCTGCACCAACGGGACCATGGAAGTTAAACAGGGTAGGGAAAAGAGGAATAAGAATGTAAGGTAGTAGAGAAAGTTCCCATCAGTCAGAAGAATATATATATAGTTAGCAAGGGAAATGAGAAGTCGCTCTGCCTAATGAGTTCTGATGAAAAAATGGCTAGACTTCCATTTTATACCCGGCCCTCTAGTGAGCCCAACGTGAACTACTAAGGACCGCCCACTGACAACCATTACGTAATTTCTCTCTCTCCTCTGGGATACACAAAGGCTCCCCTAGCACTGAGGGAGGGAGGAATGCGAGTGAGTTAGGCCCACCTCCCGCCTGGCGCACCCACTGATCCCCAACTGTGGCTGTTTCTCTTCCCATCATTACAAATAAGTTTTTACACACAATACTTATAACTAATGATATAAAATAGAACTCGTTGACTCAGATGAAAACAAAATACATATTCATAATACTTATAGTACAACGGCTCACATGAACTAAGTTAGGAAACTCTACATAGACTACAGCCAAAGTTCCTGCCCTGACGATCCTAGCGAGAGTGGGGCATGACTAGGCGTTCTGTACAGCATGCTCACACGTGGACATGCGTCACACCTCCCGCAAGATTTTACTCGCTCAACCCTGAGCTACAATCTGACAAACACAGAACCCCATCAAGCCCCTCACACCCAGCGACCGCATGGCACTAAAACAAAGCTGAGTTTATCACCAAAACACATCTTATTATTAAAAAAAAAAATCACATTTTATAACTCCTCCCAACAATAGCAAAAAGACACAATATCATGCTCCCAGAGCGAGCTTACAGCAGCTCAGCCGTTTGATAGTTCGTGGACTACTCAAACTCTATACGCTATGACAAACTTATACGATTACCTATATCAAAAGAAAGTTTTTATATGATTTTTATATTTTAATGTTTTTTCCCGGCTGCACTATAAGGGCAGCCTATTTTCCTCCACTCAAACCCACACACCTGTGATAGCCTACGACTGATCATCCACCCTTGATAAACAATCCGCGATCACATTGTCACATCCAGCAATATGACGGATGTCCAGGTTATACTCCTGCAACATCAAAGACCACCTGGTCAGTCTCATATTGCGATTGTGAAATTGATTCAGGAATCTCAAAGGGTGATGATCAGTGTAGATAACCACGACTGGGCCATAGGCTGGAACATACACCTCGAAGTGCCTGAGCGACAGCACAATCGCTAGTAATTCCTTTTCTATTGTAGAATAGTTCTTTTGTGCAGCATTGAATTCTTAGAAAAGAAACTTACTGGGTGTTCCACACCTTCATTATCTGTCTGTAGCAAGATGGCACCAGCCCCTACACCACTAGCATCTGTTGCCAGCTGAAAAGGCCTGTTAAAGTCTGGGGCCCTGAGTATCGGGTGAGTACATAGCAAATGTTTCACCAAAGTGAAAGCCTTTTCACACTCAGGTGCCCACAAAAACTTTTTGTCTTTAGATAACAAATCTGTGAGAGGTGCCAACACCGTTGAGTAACCTTTTATGAAGCGTCTGTAGTAGCCTATCATACCCAAGAATCTCATAACCTGCTTCTTGGTTGTTGGGTGCAGAAATTTATTGATAGCCTGTACCTTGTTCTGAGGAGGGCACACCTGTCCCCTTCCCACTACAAACCCAAGGTACTGCACAGTGGCTTTTACGAAGTCACACTTTGCCAAATTTACTACCAGACCTGCTTCACTAAGTTTCCGGAACAAGGTCTCAAGGTGCTCACAATGGCTCTCAAAGTCGTCCTCATAAATTATTACATCGTCCAAATATACGGTGCAATTTGGAATGTCCTTTACAATTTCATTCATCAGGTTCTGAAACGTTGCTGGTGCATTCTTAAGTCCGTAAGGCATAATATTGCACCGGTAGGTACTCCCGTCCACAACAAAACCACATACCTCTTTAGCACGCTCGGACAAAGGTACTTGCCAGTAACCTTTTACTAAATCTACTTTAGACAAAAAACGAGCATTACCAATTTTGTCAACACTATCATCAACCCGAGGAAGAGGATATGGGTTAGTTGGAGTCAAACCGTTTAACCTACGGAAATCAATACAAAAGCGTACCTTGCCATCTGGCTTAGGCTGCAGTGTTACGGGGGAAGTCCACTTAACTGCCTTTCTCTATCAACCCTCTACCGAGCATATACTCCAACTCATCCCTCAGAGCTGGTAGTTTTATGGGGGGCACACGGTACGGGATTGACTTAAAGGGTATATGGTCCCCCACGTCAACATCATGCATAGCCTGAGTAGTGAGGCCTGGGTGTTCAGCAAATACAGTGGGGTATGACCGAACAACTGACGGATAGCATCAAACTGCGGCTCAGGCAAATGAGCTATAGCCTGGTCAGCCCTTAGGCTCGAGTTCCCCGCCCACTGATCCGCTGAAACATGTTGATCCCAGCTATCCTCCTCCGAAGCTTGACTGTCCCCCTCTCCTTCTCCACCACGGCTGCAACAAGCCAACACAGGGACAGTGAGAGGCTCAGAGGGGCACTTCACATACTCTTTAACTCCTTCAGCCATATTATGTTCCAGTAAGTCCGAGGAGGCGGGAGCCCCAGGATCATTGCCACTGCCTCGCACTACACTCACAATAACACTGCGGCCGTTAGAATTATCGCAGGAGGCTGAGGTTGCCACCAACGGTTTTATCGTATGGTAACTTATCGGACTTACTGAGCTCATATGACGCAAAATCGCGTCATAAACTTATTGGAGAGGTATAGAGATAAGTCCATATGACGCGATCGCGTCATATGAGTTTTTGGGTATAAGTACCATATGACGCGATCGTGTCATATATGTCGCAAGGAGTTAATAAGGTTCACATGACATAACTGGTTCTTTTTCCTCCTGTCTGGAGTGGCAACAAGGTAATCTAAGTCTGAAATTTTTTCTACAATTTTATAAGGTCCAGTGTACTTCGCAGAGAGGGTGTTACCAACCAAAGGCAACAAAATTAATACCTCTTGTCCTACAGTGAACTTCCGGAGCCTCACTTTGCGATCATACCTGTCCTTCATCAAAGCTTGTGATTCTGTCAAATTTCTACCTGCCATCTCCAGACTCTTAAGCATGCGCTCACGGCTTTCAAGCACATACTTTAATAATGGACAAGGCTGCACAGTCCCTCCCAAATTTCTTTCAGCATGTTAAGGGGGCCCCTGACACGGTGTCCAAAAATCAGCTCGTTTGGACTAAATCCCAGGCTCTCACCAGGTACCTCCCGAGCAGCAAACAGCACATAAGGCAATCCAAGATCCCAATCCATACCGTTGTCAGCACAATAACACCTGAGCATGCTTTTGAGTGTAGCATGCCACCGCTCAAGCACCCCTTGACTCTCAGGGTGATACGCTGACGATACTACTGCTCGTATCCCATGCTGTTGCATTGTTTGCTTGAACATGTTGGAGGTGAAATTAGATCCCTGATCAGACTGAATCTCCTCCGGGTACCCGTACCTTGAGAAGTATCACAACAAGTTACTGACTACCGTCTTAGCCATTCCATTTTTCATAGGGTATGCATCGGGGTATCTAGTGGCAACATCCATTATGGTTAACAAAAATTTATTTCCAGCCTTAGTGGGAGGGAGTGGACCAACCATGTCAACAATAATTTTACTAAAGGGTGGCCCAATCACAGGAATAGGGTGTAACGGAGCCTTAGGAATAACTTGGCTCGGTTTCCCGACACGTTGACAAATATCACATGAGTTTATCCATGACTGCACATGAGACTTCATCCCCGGCCACCAAAACAATTTCCCCAAAGCCGCCACCGTTTTCTTGGCACCCAAATGTCCTGATAATGGAGAATCATGAGCCAACCTAAGCAAACTTTCCCTGCAGCCCTCTGGCACGACCAGCTGGTCAACTGTACCTGATCCGCCCTCCCAGTTCCTTTTATGATCTTGATATCGGTGGTATAAAATTCCATTAACCCTTAATTAGCGGCTCACCACATAAGTCGAGTTAAATAAAGCTGGACTATGTGGCGGCGCTCGACATAACTCGAGTGGCAATTTCAGCACGTAATGTTGTTGAGAGAGAGAGACAAGTGGTGGCAGGAAAGTAGCGAGCGTATGACTGCTCCAGACCACCGCGGCGAACATACTGACACGAATCCCAGCTCCCTCCTCCCTCTCTCACTCGCTATATAAGGAATTGTATCGGGAAAGTGGCTAATTACATGCTTTTTGCACTCGCGTTGCACGGTTATTGCAAGAAAACTAGCCATCATAAAAGGATCGTTATGGTGTCATTCGAAAGCTCTGTTTATGCCCTTTCAGGGATAGGTACTTGTTTTACGTTCTGGGTCTTATTTAGGCATGAAAATGATCACGTAAACAGCCCTATTTTGGCTAAAAACACCCCGCTGGGCGGTACATATAAATAAACCGCATAGGCCGCTCGTAAGGTGTTAAAGAAAAAAAAATCCCCTGCCTTTGCATCCCTATCTTCTTCTAACTCCACAGTCCCATTGGTACACTGCAAAACCTCTGGATCCTCTAATTGCAACTTTCGAATGTCTGTGGGAGCCAACATGTCTAACTGCTTGGTCAACAACTCATGCCCTCCCCCAACATCCAACTTAGACATCCGGTTTTCTCGCTGCAGGTAACGGTGCTGTCTCTGAGTCTCTGCCTCCTCCACTACTTTATCAACTGTGTTAGGCACTGGAGTTACAACAGACTCGGTCAAAGGTCCTGCTATTGGGTCTTTTGGGAGAGCCACTGGTTCTAAACTCTTCAAACTTTTCCCAGCCTTCCGCTTCTCCTTAATTCCCTTCCTCCGCTGTTCTGTGACCTGGGAAATAGGCTGTGATACCTTAAATGCTTGGGAACGAGTTACCACACATGCCATCTGTTGGTGTTGACAACTCACTACCCACTCTTGTTCCTCCCTACTCACGTCGGCCGGCCTCTCGGCAACGACTAAGGGTGGAACGTCTAAAGTAGGCACCGCAAAGTCGTTGCCAAGAAGAAGGTCGACGCCCTCCACTGGCAATTTCTCAACGATCCCAACATCTAAGTCCTTAATCACACCATCAACTTCCAGCTCCACACGAACCAACGGGTATGACCTGGTCGCATTAATACCCTGAACAACAATCACCCGTGCCGCATTAATTGGTCGCCCCGTGAAATTCTTCAAAAGTGTCTGTGAAGCTCCAGTATCACGCAAAACTTCCACCTTATGCTGGCAACCCGCCCAACTTACCCTACCGGTCCATCTATGGGCGCAAAAGACATCACGGACAGGGGACGAGCCTTCCTGAGTCTTATACATAGCCTGTGACCCTGCCGTTGGCAAACTACCCTGGGTAAATTCAGACAACATTTCAGCCACACCTATGCTGCGCACCAAAGACACGGCTGCAGTTGGCGGCTTACTAGGACAAGATTTTGCATAATGCCCCTTCTTTCTACAATGAAAACATTCCACTTCCCCTATCGGTCTCTTCCGATAAGGGGCGGAGTTCTGACCCTTCTGTAATGGGACGGCTGTAGTCTTTGGTTCAGTCCTGGTATCTTGGCTTTTAAACTGAGGTTTATATCTATAGTGATTGTCCTGAGCTCGAGGGTTTGGAGTATCGTACCCCTTGGGAACTGCATCAACACGCTTTACAGATTCACATCCCCTGATTAGCGACAACCTGAGGTCAGCCATCTCAGCTGCCTCTTGAACAGTTCTTGGGTTCTTTTCTTTAATATTTAAAGTCATTTCTGCACCAGTACACTTATAAAACTGCTCGAGCAGAAACAGCTCAGTCAACTGTTCTGCCGTCTCAGCTTTCTCAGAACGTGTCCAGTTTTTAAGTGCATCTTTTAAGTCCCGGGCATGTTCAAGAAAGGTCGCCTCCCTAGTCTTTGTAACACCCCGAAACTTCAATCGATATGTTTCCGGTTGCAACTCGTATGCCCGTAGGACAGCTCTCTTCAATTCTGGGTAGTCAATGCAAGACTCTAAAGGCAGTGCATCATAAGCCTTCAGACCCTTACCCGTAAGTCTTGAGGAGACTAGAGCTACCCATTTCTCTTCAGGCCAATTATGCTCCCTACACTTCTTCTCAAAACGATTAAAAAATTCTGTGACTTCAGTTTCACTAAATACCGGCACCAATTTGACTAAGTGGGCTAAGGACTGTTCTCTTACTTGGCCCTCACGGCCCATCCGAGTCCCTGTCGACTCTGCACGAGTCTTGTCTAAATCTAATTTAGCACAATATTTCTCTGAGTCGTACCTAAGCTCAGCCTCATGCCTCCTGGTCTCATCCTCCTGCCTCCTAACCTCAATCTCATGCCTCCTTGTCTCATCCTCCTGCCTCCTGGTCTCATCCTCCTGCTTCCTAGCCTCAATCTCCTGCTTCCTAGCCTCAATCTTAGCAAGCTCAAGTCTAAATACCATATCTGGAGACAGGCAGGAAGAGGGAGCTGCCACTACTGAAGGAGGGGGGGCAAAAACTGGGGAACCACCACGTGCACCACCCGAGGGCACTCCAATCTGCCAATTCTCATCCCTCTGTGGGAGAGTGCTAACCTCCGGTAACTGAGTGGACGGCACTGTGGGAGTCGAGTGAGAGGGGATCTGGGGAGGAACCCCCCCAAACGCCCTCTCCTCCGAAACCCCATGTCGCCAATGCAACACCCAGGAAATCAGCTCCCCCTTGGACATCCCTGCTACATTGGAAATGCCCAAAACCTTGGCTATCAGGTGCAAGCCACAAACATCCACCCCAGTCAGCCTCTCCTCCGTCACGTGGTACCGCTTACTCACAAAAACTCTAGCATCCTCCTCACTGGTTACTAACGGCACACCTTCAAATGACATCTCTAACTCATCGTCAGTGCTAATGCACGACATACTGAAGTCCACAAAAAAAATCTCGAGACAAAAGTGTTAAACTTCCTATGCATGCACTAATTACTAAATTAACTGGAGTCTCTTAAATGCTTTACTAATTGCCATACAAAAAAAATATTCTTCAATATGCACGCTAAAATACAAACAAACAAATGTTGTACAACTCTGCAAAAATTTATACTGTTCACAAAATCCTAAGCAAGGTCGCCATTTGTTACGAACTGGCACTCGGGTACACAAGGGCTCTCAATCAGGACTCGAATACGGCTCGCTGCCACAACGGAAACACACGATCCCAACCCCTGAGTACTGCCAGCCGAACAAAAAACACCAATACCCTCCAGAGTTCAATCTGCTATAACGGGGTATACAAGAACTCGGTACTAGTGTTCAACAGCAGACTAATAAAGAGACAGGAATTATCTAGTCTGGTCAACAATCAAACAATGAAGTAAGAAACAACAACACCAAAGAATAGTGTTGGCCGAAGCCGAAGTAATCCACCCTTGACTATGAACTTAAGAAGTCCACCACCCTCTACTTCGGATCGGCACTATTACGTTACGTTAATTAATAGTCCTTAAGCATCGAGCAAGGAATCTTCTGAAAAAAGTTAGATGCTTCTCGGATGCTCGTAAGAAGTACGTATCGGATTTTGAACAGTAATTCAATAAGCAAAAACACTGGCAATTAAATACTATTAAAGGCTTAAATTGGCATAAGAATAATTAAAAGAATATGCAATAGTAAATGGCAAACATTAAAAGAAGTACTCCGCAAATGCAACGGCAATAGCCTACTCGGATTGTGCTCGTGGGCCACTAATCACTAAAGTAGCCAAGCTTGCAACACATGAAATCAATAGTGCATAAATAATATCATACATAAGGAAAGCTTCAATACTATTCTGTATCTACTAATCGAGTAAAGTCTAGCTGGGGTACTGTAGGCAAAAAGGTAGCAGTGACTGAGCAAAAACGGCTCGTAGCCTAGCGAAGTCCTCACAACTGTTTAAAGTATTACATTAAAACTAACAAGTGCACTTTGAGAAATCCAGATCCCTTGTATCTGGTTTTCTCCCGGCTCCTTGACAAAGTAAAAACAAACTGTTAATAAAATACAGGGTGGTTAGGCTCTTGCCCTCACACACTGTAAATTATTAACTCAACACAGTCAGCCGCGAAGACAACCTAGGCTTCACTGAACCGAAACGAGTATGCAGGTTTATCGCTTAACCACTGCATCAAACAACAACTCGTAACACAGAAAAGCCTTACCCCAGTCTAGCATTACCTAGACTAGCAGAAAACAGGAATAATAATAATAACACACAGGGAAATGCATATACAAGTGCAACAAACATAAATCAATCCTATTCTAAGTCAACCCTTCCAAAATAGGCTATCTAATAGGCAAGTATCTCGTGAGAACTCAAGCGATAATACGTTGGCTGACTAGCTCTGCACCAACGGGACCATGGAAGTTAAACAGGGTAGGGAAAAGAGAAATAAGAATGTAAGGTAGTAGAGAAAGTTCCCATCAGTCAGAAGAATATATATAGTTAGCAAGGGAAATGAGAAGTCGCTCTGCCTAATGAGTTCTGATGAAAAAATGGCTAGACTTCCCTTTTATACCCGGCCCTCTAGTGAGCCCAACGTGAACTACTAAGGACCGCCCACTGCCAACCATTACGTAATTTCTCTTTCTCCTCTGGGATACACAAAGGCTCCCCTAGCACTGAGGGAGGGAGGAATGCGAGTGAGTTAGGCCCACCTCCCGCCTGGCGCACCCACTGACCCCCAACTGTGGCTGTTTCTCTTCCCATCATTACAAATAAGTTTTACACACAATACTTATAACTAATGATATAAAATAGAACTCGTTGACTCAGATGAAAACAAAATACATATTCATAATACTTATAGTACAATGGCTCACATGAACTAAGTTAGGAAACTCTACATAGACTACAGCCAAAGTTCCTGCCCTGACGATCCTAGCGAGAGTGGGGCATGACTAGGCGTTCTGTACAGCATGCTCACACGTGGACATGCGTCACACATGCAAAAATCGCCCAAAAAGTGAACCATCCTCCTTTAACCAGTGTAAAGGGAGCCCACCTCACTTTTTTTTATCTTTCTCTCCCTCTCTCTTTGGCTTGTATTCATTGGGCCCCATTCAGCCAACTGTTTTAAGACGTTTATCCCCATCCAGGTGTCGATTTCTTCCTGGCGAGCGATAGCGAGCCACCATTGTATGGAAAAATCCGGCTTCGCCGTAGACATTTTTCTATCAAAAAATTTACAAATTTAGCTTGCTGTCAAAACAAAAATAATAATTTATTAGTCCAATAATCCATCATTGACGATATGCCTATTAGTATAATAGTCCCCTTTCAAGCGCCCGCAGGTTGCCAGTTTGAATCGACCGCCGCGGGGAGAAAGAGTCCTCCATCATAAGTGCAACGCTACTTCTCTTATGGAATCGTCTTATGATTGTGGTACTCACTTCGAAAAAAACTCGTAAAAAATAAAAAAGGAAAAATAATTTAAAACTTGTTATACTGTATATAATGCTTTCCATCTCGGTGGATTTCTTGCGGATTATATCCCTGACGCTGCTCTCTGAGTCGCCATACTTCCTTCCACTCCCCGCGTTCATACCGAGTGGTGGTGCGCAGCCTGTGCTCCTGCTTTATTCTTCGTTCGCTCTCTTCTAGTGAGTCCTTGCTCATTTGTATATATCTGAGTTGTATTGAACAGGTTTTAAATTAGCTAGCACAGGCTACCCCATTGGTATGCCAGCAGGAAGTGTTAAAATAGGGTAGTCCAGGGGCCTCGTTTGGGTGGGGGACAGGGGGACATGTCCCCCCCCCACTTTTTGGAGTGGGGGGGACAGAGTATTGTTTGTCGCCCCCCACTTTTCTAGGTTAAAATATTCATCATTATTATTGACAATATCCGACCAGCTATCCCAAAGAGCAACCAACAAATGCCATAATGACAATTTTGACGAGCATCATTCATCATCATATTATTTGATTATTCTTTGCATTCTCGAACACTTCAGAACGTTTATCATGATGTGTTGGCATTTATTGCAGGTAAAAAAGTTATTTTCTATTTCATTTGAATATGCACCTGGGTGTCTGAAGGCTATATGCCCGACACGCTGGCTGACAAGGCTGTCTGCTGTTACCGCACTGCTGGACAACTATTCTGATGTACTGGATGTCCTACAGAAAGCCTCAGCAGAGTTCGGACCAACATAGGATCCAGGGCTAATGGGCTATATTTTTTTTTTTTTTTTTTTTCTATGTGATTGAGGGAGGCAAAAGGCATAACTGCCTATAGCGAGTGCCTCCCCCATAGTTGAAAGAGTGACAGGGCCAAAATCAAGGGACGTTCGAGCCAAAATGCCTGGACACACGGAGTTTGAAGCAATTTAAGTCATAGGAAGAGGGAAAGACCGATTCTGGGAGAGAGTTCCAGAGCTCAGATGTTGAGTAGAAGAAAGTTTGAGAGTAATGTTTCACTCTTGGGTTGGAGAGTTGCACAGAGTAGGGGTGGGATTGAGTTGCAAGACGGGTACCACGTGCCCTACGTAAAGGAGGTGGTATGCACTGGGATAGCTCTGAGGAACACTGATTATTATAGTAGCGATAGAATAGCGAGAGAGATGCAACATTGCGGCGGAGAGAGAGAGATTGCAGAGAGTTGGTGAGTGGACGGGAGTTAATGATACGAAAGGCCTTCCTTTCAACTTTGTCTAGGAGAGCGGTGTGAGAGAAACCTCCCCACACATGTGAACAATACTCAATACAAGGGCGCACTATGCCCCTGTACAGAGCAAGAAGCTGTGCAGGGGAAAAGAACCCCCTAAGGCGGTTGAGCACACCCAGCTTCTGGGAGGTTGCCTTAGCAAGACTGGTAATATGGTCCTTCCAAATGAGAGCAGAAGAAAAAGAGACACCAAGAATATTGAGAGAAGATGAAGGGTCAATTTTTGTATTGTTGAAGAATAAGGGATAGTCCGCTGGGAGATCCTGACGGGTAGATAGATGGAGAAATTGGGTTTTGGAAGCATTAAAGTTAACAAGGTTTTCTCTGCCCCAATTGGAAATAGTATTTAGATCAGAATTTAAGAGTTCTATGGCTTCATTACGTTTGTCGTTGAGGGATTGCTGGCTGGGGCGTTCTGAAAAACTAATGGAGTAGTGTAAGGTTGAGTCGTCTGCGTATGAATGGATGGGAATTAAGGTACAGTTAAGGAGATCATTTATAAAAATTAGAAATAGAATAGGAGATAGGACAGAGCCCTGAGGAACACCAGAGTTTATAGGGTGAGGAAGTGAACAATGGCCGTCCACAACCGCAGCTATGGAACGGCCGGAAAGGAAATTAGAGACAAAGGCACAGATGGAGAGATAGAAACCGAAGGAGGGTAGTTTAGAAATTAAAGATTTATGCCAGACTCTATCGAAGGCTTTCGATATGTCTAGTGCAATAGAAAAAGTCTCACCGAAGTCCCGAAAGGAGGATGACCAAGAGTTAGTAAGATATGAAAGAAGATCACCAGTAGAGCGACCCTTAAGGAAGCCATGCCTGTCATCGGGCAAGTGTGTTTTGGGTCTTCTCGCAGCGTTGCCACTACTGAAGCTGCTTGAACAGATGGCTCCAAAGTTCCAAGATCAATGTGGATGGAATGTTGCAGAGTGTAAGACTTGTACAAGAGGAACTGGCAAATTTGCGAGAAGAAAACAAGTTCTTGATTATCTTCAGACAAGCGGAAGAAATGTGCGGCGATCTCCAGCTGGAAACATGCAGCTACCACGGAAATGTAAGGTTCCCAGAAGGTACGACCATGGCGATGGGCAAGAACACCATCATGAGAAAGCAGAGGATCACTACAGAGTGCAATTCTTCACAGCAATTGATTGTGCATCAGCTGGTTTGCAAGAGTGCTTCATTTCTTCTGACCTACAAGAATATAAAATGGTGAGCAACATGTTGTTCACAAGTGATGTGAACACAGATGCTATTCGGAAGTATTCTGAGCTTGATAAATCTTCTCTGAGTCTGGAGCTTCAGCTTTACAGAAGACACTACAAAGGCTCAACATTGGAGGAACATGTATGTTCCCTGCAGTTGAGCGTCTTGGGAAGCTGCTACTAATATCTCCGGCAAGCTCATGTTAGGCTGAACGTTCCTTCAGTGCTCTACATTGGCTTAAGACCTGGCTAAGGTCTACCATGACTCAACAACGTCTCAACCATGTTGTTATCTGTCACGTTCACAGAGACATCCTCAGGGAACTGTCATGTGAGGAGATAGCAAAAGAGTTCATCAGAGGAGTTGATGCTAGATGCCATGTATTTGGGATATTCTGAATGTGCAATCATGCGATGTGTTAACTTGTTTTATTACCCAATTTGATACAATATAATTTTTCCATGCAATGGCTTTCTGCTAAACTTTTAATAAACAAGGATTGAAAAATAGTCTTCTCTCTAGGACCTTTTACAACAAAATGTGCTTGCATTGTGCATACATTTACCTTCATAGTACAAAAATGCTCCACCGGCGTCCGCCCGCCGGAACCCCCCTACAGTGATCACAATATTATATGATGCTGATTGTCCCCCCCACTTTTGAAGACAAAACGAGGCCCCTGTAGGGTACTATTGTACAGACGCCACCAATTCCCCCAGGATCAGCATCTCATGTACAGTATTAATGTTTTTTGTTTCTATGCATCTTAGAACTTGCTCTTATCTACTAGTTAGGAGGCTACTATATCCGCAAGATTATGCTTCAGGCCGTCTCTATGAGGTAGTTGCATTATAATTATTTTAGCAGACGCACTAGTTCAAGGGTTGTCACACGTGGTGTGGAACCTTCTAGAGTCCGAGTCTGCGCTTCCCCTCTCTCGTGGGACCTTCGCCATGTGCTGCTGCTGTGTCTTCAGGAGGTAAGGTAACCAGCCAAGATGATGATTACTACGAGCCTCGTGGCCGGGTCTCCTTAGTGGGCTAGGGGTAATATTTTATTAATGAAATTATGTTACTATTGTAGCCTTAAGATGTATCCCCTGTTTTACATGTAGTGATTATTTTGCATGTAAACAAGGACCCAGGAGACGTCCTGTTGGTGTGGGTTTTTTGGGGGTGTCTGTCTTTCACAGATAAGGCAACACCTCTGAAAGTTTTGGTTGTTCTTTCCGGCGGACTATTTGGTGTAGTCGCCTTTTTCTCGCCGCGCAGGCGAGAAGAATGAACCAATGATCCCCGGAGTGGTGTGCTGTACCACTAACCTCCCGGTGGAAATGCTAATTCCTAAGGGAAGTATCTCGGCCCACCGAGTGAACTCGCCCGACCGATAGCCTCACCCGGCATGACTTCTACGCACAGCGCAACAGTCAAGTGTGACAATAATATCTATCTAGTCCAAATAGTGAATATGATAGTAAAAGGCTAAAGTATTAATGGGCCAGTGCCACATTGTCACAGGTAAACAGTTCAAAGATTGAAAAACCAAAGTTTTTCACTGTCAGGTCCAGTGGAAGGTTAGAGTAGCAGTGGCTATAGCTAATTTTCCGGCGGACTTGTGGTAGGATGTGTAAACCTCTCGGATTACCCTTATGAGCATTGATTCTGGACATTTTCTATTTCCAGATCACGACACACAGTAGCAGCACAGGCAGCAGGTGAGGAGCCGTTCACGGCGTTTTTTGTTTTTTTCCTTAACCATCATGCTGTTCACTCTATGTGCTACTCCTACCTGCTCTCTTTTACCAGTAATAGCACACAAACTATGCGTGATATGTGTAAAATACCTTGACAGATCACGGGGCATCTGGGTGTCTAAGAAATGCGCCGTGTGCTCGGAAATGCGTACGGCGCTATTCGAGAAGAGAGATCATTCATGCCTAGTGGCACTAAAGGAGATTAAGAACTTATATAATGTTTACGCAAAAGACGTTGCCCATAAGGCCTTGCACTGTGATGACGAAGCACTTTGGGACTATCTTGTAATCAAATCTCCAACTTTAAAATTAATGCCGGCTAAGTCTACTCCTAAACCAAAAGCTAAGTCTAAAGTACTATCTAAAGAGCTAGTAAGTAGTAGTGAGAGTAGCGACGACAGCAATGAGGCAAACTCCCCCGGCAGGTCGAAACGAGGACGTTCACCTTCACCCCGGGACCCACTCTCAGTCCAGGTCTAGGTCTCCTCATAGACGGTCCCGTCAGTCTTCCGTCGAGACAACTAGGTCGCTTAAACGACGGAAAGAGGACTCAGTAACTTCAACCCCCAAATCAGTGACAGGACATACAAGTGCCCGCATGGATGAGACGGTGTCACGGCGCAAGCCACCGCCGGGGTCGTGGCCACTTCCCTCCGCCTCTACCTCCTCAGTGCCTAACGTCCAATCTGCCAGCTCGGAAGTATGGACGGAGGGGACTGAGTCGAGTCCCAGGGATGTACCCAGGGAATCTCTAAGTGAACCGCAAGACTTTACGTTTGCCATACCCAAACTAAACTTTAATGTACCAAGAAAGGGTCCCCCAATAGTGTCACAGAGGGTATTGGCGGAACAGTACCGAGGTTTTGCAACTAGTACACACCAAAGCTATAATAATTCTCAGGTGAGTGAGGTAATACCGGACTCCCAACCACCCGCTAATCAGGGAATCAGGGGATGTCTGGAGACATTCAGAGCCCTCACAGGTACAACCAATAATTCAGAATCTGGATACGGCTAGGGAACGTGATAATGTAGAAACAATCCCCTCGTCGGTCCCAGATTTAGTTTGGCCATTGAACGAACAAGTGCAGAACCAAGGCAACAAACGCCGGAAATTTTAGAACTACCGGAAGAGACAGAGGAGGTTAATCTATCCTCGGCACAACCGAACCCTCATGAGGAAGGGTCAGAAGGTTCTGGGTCTTCCAGAGACTCTCATAGTAAGTGTGTCACAACAGATGATCTCAATGATATAAATTATTACATAAGGTTATGCGCCAGTATCATATCCCTACGTCTCAGGTACCTTCTACTACTACGCCGGTAACTTCCCCGGTAGAGTCAACTGTGCGGCCATTAGAACCAACTGGGGTTAGGCCTCCCACTAGTTCTTTTTCCCCTCTTAACGTCAATCCGGCGAACATCACGGCAAGTGGCACAACAGTGCCTGCCTCTTTGACAACCACTAACGTCCGGGTTATCACGGACGTTACTCCTCCCCCTCTCGATAGACTCCCACACAGGAGAGGCCCTATGCCTCTCCTGTATGGGCCTGATTGTTCATGGGTACCGGCCATTGCAAAAAACCCACATATGGCACAAACGACTGTATCGGGGAAGCTTCCGGTCCCTGGTGACTGGACCATAGAAGTGAGTAAGAGTAAGAAGCTTAGAGCTAAAGATGTGCAAAGGCAATTATTAGATGTTACGATTAACCCGGCAAGCGCGATAGGCCTAACGGAAGGCTTCCTATAGGGAACGCGATAGGCCTCACGGAAGCAGGACCATAAAAAAAGCCTTCCATAAAAAAAAAGGGCCTATCAAAACAAAGGAATTTGTCTCTAGGTGAGATAATTCCCCTCCAGTACTCATCCATGTAAATCTCACCCACCCCCCTCCCCTCCTTCCCCACCTTATTCCCCCCTCCCTCCCCTCCTCAATTATCACCTATTTTTCCTCTTATTATCATCATTTATCGGTTATTTTTCTCTCCCGCGATAATGTAGCACAAGTGGGTTGCATAAAAGATCGTTATGCAACATCCAGACACCGGCACACACCGCCCCGCTCGTCTTAGTTGACTCCCAGACAGCGAGAGGGGAGGGCTGCCTGTGTCTCTCTCTCGCCTGAGATTATGACCGGGTGGCCAATATCTTCGTTTTTCACCACCCAAATGCTTTTCCCACTTATTTTAGCACTCTTGAAGGTTCATATATACATCATATATGTAAAATAAAAGCATACCGAAAACAAATAATGGTTTATATTGTAAATATAACGAATTCTGTCAGAATCCAGGGCTAGAAATGCACAAATAACTACCCTAGCACCTAGGTCTATATCGCGCTTGTCAGGTTAAGGCAATACCTACTGTATATTCCTCTGACTTTTTTGTTTACTCTTCTACTCCGGCATTACCTCCTGCCTCAACTGCACAACTGTTTGCAGATTGGACACGATCTGACGGCGTAAATGATATCAAATCACTTAACTAGCTAACGCCGGAATTGGGTACAATTCCGGTGCTCGATCAGAGTCACAATCCAGTCCTGCATGTGAGGCAGATAGATGTGGGCCCGTGGGCGGACTGGGAAGCAGAGGCGCAACAATTTGCAGCTACTATTACCTCTAAATCCTCCCACCAAATTCCTCAAGAAACCCATTCATGGTTTTCATTGCCCATTAATAAGGCTGGTGGGGTGTCTCCTGCGCTGTTTGAATTCCTTTCGGCTCCCAAACTGTCTCTTTATGAACTACAGGACCCCTTTTCTACCCCAACTCCAGCCCACATAGACAGAGACTTCAAATTGCATAATAAAGCATATAGACTTTTCTCACAATTCATCTTAAGTCGCCAAATTGCCCAGTCCCTCACGAGGACAATCTCAGCCATCTCTGATCAATATGTAAGGAAGGTCACGGACTTGTCCCGGCGGCTCCTATTACAAAATTCCATACAGTCTCTAGGTGATATCAGAATAGCCTTAATGGAGGCTGTTCGTGCACGCCAGGACTTAAGGGTGTACTTGGTCAAGAAGCTACCGGAAGACATTGGTCGCCGGGTAACTCTTTCCCCTGTATTAACTGCATCATTACTAAACACAGACACATGGAGGGCATTATTCAATATGGTAGATAGCTTGAAGACGAGTAACTCTCAGCCGAAAAAGGAGTATTTAAAAAAGCCATACTCCAAACCAAAGGGTGGTGGTAAGTCTCAATCTACTGGTGCTAAACAGTCCTTTCGGGACCCCAAGTCTCCCCAACAGCAGGGAGGTACTCAGCACAAGCATAAACAGGGTAAACCACCAGGCAAGTGGGATAACAAAAGTAAGTCACAACACAAGCCTCATCAGGGAACATCTGCCAAACCTAGTCAGCCGTCTACCTCTGCCCCAACACCACCAAAAACTAGTCAGTCACACTCTCTCTCTCCCGGGGCCTACCGAAGGCGAGTTGTATTCGAGAATAGTACTGCCGGACAAGCCCAGTCAAACGACTGGGTCATTCCAAGCATGTCGCTGGGCCTGGCCCCGGCAAACTTGGGCACGGACAGTGGTAAGCAAGGGCATCACCTTGCGGTGGCTCCGGCGACCTCGTTTACGTCAAACTCGAGAATTCAATCATGTTTCTTTAGAGGTGGAGTCACTAGTCCATGAAATGATCGCCAAGCATGTCATTGTGCCGGTAGATCCAAATTGCCATGTTTTCACATCCAGACTTTTCTAGTGCCAAAGAGGGACAGTGTGCAGATGCGACCAGTAGTAGACCTCTCGTGTCTGAACACACACATTCACAACTTACCATTCAAAATGCTCAGTGAATCAAATCAGGCTCACACTCCCACCGCAAAGCTGGATGTGCTCACTAGACCTGAAAGACGCCTACTGGCATGTCCCCATAAACAAAAGGTTCCAAAAATTCCTCGCCTTGAGGATCAGGCAAGAGACTTATGTCTTTCAGAGATTGCCATTCGGTTTGAATCTGACACCGAGAATATTCACAAAATTAGTCCGGCAGGCCCTTATGCCAATGTTAGCTCAGGGGATCAAGGTGTTGTGGTACCTAGACGACTGGCTAGTAGTGGCAGAGTCAGAGAGTTTATGTCATAACCATGTCAAACAATTTATACATCATGTACAAACCCTAGGGTTCAAGATCAACCTGGCAAAGTCGAACCTTGTTCCCACACGGGTGATTCAGTGGATAGGGCTGGTCTGGGACACAGCCAATCTTACTCTCAGTCAGAGTGTGGACAACCGCAACATTTTTCGCAGGAAATTGTTCCGATTTCTCCACAGTCTGAACACAACGAGAAGGACGTGGGAGTCCTTGGTCGGTTCTCTCAACTGGATTCAACTAGCTGTGAAGTTGGGCCGGTTAAAAGTGAAGAGATTAATCTTGGAAGGCAACACATTTTTCCCACTCTTGCCGGAGGGGAAATTATGGACCATTCCTCCATTAATTCACAACTTACTGCCGGTCTGGGCAAAGAAGGAAACATTGCTCTCAATAATGACGTGGGTTTCTCCCCCACCTACGGTATGGGTAGACACAGATGTTTCAGGGACAATAGGTTAGGGATATCAGTTGAACCTAGGCCACCAGGGTCAAGGTCTTTGGTCCCAAGACGAGATCTTTCATATCAACAAACAAGAACTTCTAGTCCCTTTGTTTTTCCTCCAAACTCACGGCTCTTCTTTACAGGGAAAATCAATGGCTTTTCGGATGGACAATTTGAACGCGGTACACTGCATTCAAAATCAAGGGTCAACGAGGTCTCGAAAGTTACTAGATTTGTCAGAACAGATTTTTGCTCTAGCCGAGAAGCTGAGCATTCATCTTCATGCATCTTACCTCCCGGGCGTGGTGAACGTCTGGGCAGACGCTCTGTCCCGGATACAGAGCACACAAGTAGAATGGGCAATAAAGCAAAACGTCTTCAACAAGATGATTGCAGAGCCATACCATCCACAAGTGGATCTATTTGCATCAGAGGGAAACCACAGACTCCCTCTCTTCCTAACCCGCCGGGAGTTAACCTCAGCGGGGGGTCCAAACGCATTGACGGAGGACTGGAACAAATGGAATTCCATATATCTTTTTCCGCCTCCAGACGCTTCACTCATGTGTCAAGTAGTTCACAAACTACGGGGTTACCGGGGCGTAGTCTCGATGATCGCGCCACCTTGGTCGGCTCAGGTGTGGTACCACCAATTGAAAACGTGGCGCGAGAACCCGGTGTCACTCCCGGTCTCGTACTTCCACTTGGAGATAATTGGTGTGTAAACTATCAATGGAAGTTAAATATTTCTAAGCTATAATAATTCAAACAAAATCAATCTAAATTAAATTACTCCATATCTAAATTGAATTCAATCTAAAACAAGCTAATTTATATCCAAAGGTCTCACATAATAAATTATATATAAGGTAAGGTTATAAGGGTTAATATTATCCAGGAATTAACTCACCAATAGTTCCACGTGGCACCGAGACAAAGGAGAACCTTTACCCAATTTGGCGGACAATGGGGAAGCAAGAGGCCGGCCCTGAGGCTCGAGTCAAGTGAAAGAAAGAATCAAATTATTATATGGGAATGGACTACTATGCTTATCTGTCAGTCAGTCTTGGCGTCGATGAGAGCATCGTGATGGTGTATATGTATGTATTGCTGTCAGTGTATTGTGATTAGAGGCACAAAAGCTCGATCAACTGAAGGCGGAAATTAGATGTTAACTGGTTGGTGGTCGTGAAGGATCTGAACTTCGTCCAGACCTACTTCTTGCTGCCTTGGCAAACGCCAGGAGCCCAAATTATCGTACCGCATCTAGGTTGCTCAATACGATAAAATATATTAATATATACAATAAATTCATATATACTACATAAGACCATGTCAATATTGCTTAATAGCATATTAGGCCTTTTATAATCTTAACTTAATTACTATCTTATAATATACGATCTACTCGTCCTACGCCGTACCGTGGGAACGAACGTTACTGAAATACACCAGGAACGAAAATTCCTGGGAGCGAAACTTCCACCCCCAGCAAGATCCCTCCCTCTCTTCCACTTCCATCCACATATTACACGTCTCGTTAATCACAGTCTTCTAGATACAAACCACACTTCCTTACCCCCTGACATTCTTGAAGTACCCACTAAAGTATGTATTCCATGAAATACTAACCCTGCAGACTATAATACTCTCATCGTGTACAGGAACGAGGCGATCTGAAGACACCTCGATCGCTCTCTCTAAATTACGAAGGTATAGGTACGTACCCCATACTAACTAATTGTATCGAAATACCTCTGCTGACTTATATATGTTTAATTCTGATCAACCTGCAGACGGCCAAAACTGCAAACCATGTATTATTGTATTCATGATATATATACTGTATATATGTTAACTATGACAGCCCTCTAAGAAGAAGACAAGGAGGGAAGACACCCCTTATCTCTACCTTACGACGGTATAAGAATATGCACCCATGCTAGTTATTATATTGACTCCCCTCTGCCTTTTCAGTATGTGTATGTGTAACCCCATGCCCGATTACCCCTTATTCTAAGTAACTAAAGTATATATCCTACCAAAGCAACAGACAGACAGACAGACATTCACCAACATGGTCGGAGGGAGAGAGAGGGACAAAAACACCCCGCCTTTCCCATCTACCCCTCCCCCAGCCCAATTAGAAGCTTATCGCCTCAGCAGCCGGCACTGGACAACCCACCTCCAAAATGGCCGACCCCAGACGACCACCTCCCACCTCTCCAGACTGGACCTCCACACCAATCCACATGCTCCACACTTTTCAACTCACATTCTTCTTAGTATACAAACCACATCTCTTTCCTCCCCACCATTATTACGATACTAGATGATATCCACCCCCTTGCTTTCTGATGAAGTAAGCAGGGATGGCCGCGTCGTATGCATGTCCCTGTGACTGTCGTAATTACTGTTGTATTAATTTCACGTGCGTTTAGCTCCAGCTAGACCCAACTACATCCGCGACAGGCAACATGACTGCAGACCATGTATATGATTAATGAATATGTTTATCTTTAACTAGGACTTCCCTGCAGGAAAAATAAGAGGAAAGCCACCTCTTAACTCTCTGTATTATGAGGGGTACAGATATATGACTATGCCAATTATTGTATCGATTATGTCACTACCATTTTATTGTTATGCCATGAAAATGATTAATGAATACGTAACAGCCCCTGTAGAAGAAGTAATAGGGCAGACACCTCTTAGCTCTCTGTATTATGAGGGGTATAGATATATATAACTGTGCCACTTAGATATTGATTGTATTATTTACCATTTTTTACTTGTTACTTATTAACATACTAACCCCGCATTATGACTGACCTACTAACCGTAGAATAATAAGGAAATCGCCACCTCGCACAATCTATTTTTCCCTAAATCTTGCATTCCATAATCCAGCCTGTTCTTCTTTTCTAGCCTCCCTCCACACGCCTTCTACACGCCTCGTCAAGACACTTCCTTCTCGGAGTACAGTTCACATGATCCTATCTTTTTTTCCGTTGCAACCAGGCAGGCGACAGCTGTGCATGCATGGACGACCTGATCACCCAACGGAAGCGCCAATGCCTTGCGTCACGGGCTCGCCCCAGGTGCGTAGCCTACAGTCTATCACCATGATAATGATAATTGCACTGCCGCCTGATTACGCATGCCTACTTTATTGACCACTATAAAGCTGTATTTTCTCTCTCTAGATATCTCTCCCTTGTCCACATGTGGTCTAGGTCTACGTGGGTATTTCCACCCTAACCCAGGTGGGCCGACAACAACAAATTAACTCGGCCATCGAGCCGTGCCCAGTCCGGAGGGACTCCTACCTGCGCCGCCCTCCTCGACCCCGGTATACGGGACCACCAAGGCAACCACGCCTAACCACCACCTGTATACACGTGCCAACACCTGTGAGGTATTACAAGACTTGTTATTCAATCTCACCAAGACCTACAGGTACGAGAGAACTGTTCACTTGCCTTTCTTCCCCTTGTTCCCCTTCTTTTTAAAAGTAAACTACTTATTAAGTCAAACAATTAACCACTGACCCTCCCCTCGCCGCCATACCACCTGCCATTAACTATTCTTATATGTCGGTGTGTGAACTAACGCTGTTATCTAATTCAGAACGTTGGGAACGAAGGGCCAGATTGCCAGATGTTGACCCCACAGCCCTGCACAGGCCCTGAATTAGAAGGGACCCATCAGCCTCCGGCCCGGGCAACACCGAGTCACCCTGCCATATATAAACCACGAGAGGAGGAGAGCGGGCAGTTTTAAACATAGCTTTTTACCGAGCGGGACGTCACTCTGTGGGAAGACTGTTTTACTCCCCTGTTAGTAACCGACCGGCACCCCGCAAGCTGAACACCAGGAGCTGATATATTATATTCCTGGGCCTGTATTAACCGTGGTAGATCACAGGTAAATATAGGGACCTAAGAGAAATATATATATCGCCACATATGCACTTGGGTTGATTGAACCTCTCGTCATGGATCAGAGATAGTTAAGCAAGGTTTGTGCAGACCCAATGCTTACGTTTGTCCGATGAGACGCTACCCTGGCCTCAGCCCAGAAGCAGACCATTTAAGATCCATAGGAGAGACCCTGAACTCAACTTCATCACCGGTCAACCGACCCATCTGTAACTTCTTCACACAACTGGACCCCCTGGACGGCCCCCTGGAGCAGCCAAGAAGCCCCCGACGACACCAGATTCAAGAGGAGAAAGAAGATAACCTGATCGGGCACGATTTCGTATTATAGTATCAGTGTATAGATACCGTGTTACCAACCCGTTGTTTGCCTGTGTTCACCTTTAAGTTATTCGCTAACTATAAAGAGATTTCGAGTTTGATCCTAGAGTCCCCTGTTTTGCCAGAGATTCGTTCCAGTAAACATATTACGAGATATTACCGCGACAATATTTACCCCCAGCCATGACACGAGTTATTCCTAAATTGGATGTTCTGGTATAGATATTCTGTGATCCCATAAATAAGGGATAGGTCGGAAAAGGTGATTTAATCTCAGTGACGAATCCCCATCCGCGCATTAATGGTTAAAAGTATACAAATATAATTGCCTACTTGACTCTGCTAGATCGTATAAAGTCGAAACTCAACGTTAGCCCCCACTTAATCGAATAACTAGAACTTTAGGCCTTAAAGCAACACTCTGTATCAGATATTGTATAAATCAAATCCGTGCCCCCTTCGAGTGACTTTCTTATCGCTTCTTATCATGTCCGTATCGGAAGAATAATACCCGAGACTCGGAAGTGGCAGTGCATACTCTAATCCAGATCCACGATTGTGCTTGGAGAATTGAAAGACCAAGCTCTTATCACTGAACTTATTACTCTTACTCATGTTATATAAAGTGAAAGTGATTCTTTTTCTATACCGTGAGTGTGTTTAGCGAAATAAAGCTGTATTACAAATCACATTCCAAGATTCTATTTATGTGTTCTGTTGACCCCTCACATGTATGTATATGAAACCGGATATTCCAGTCTTGCAGAACTCACCTACGCAATAGTTAATCCTGAATAAAATCAGGGCATAACAGTTAGACTGTTGTATACCTAGTGACGTCACAGAGACGTACATAAGCACATAAATTATCTTACACTATCGTATTCCACGATACACTCCCCCCACAAAAAATAATCTGAACCCCACCTTAAACTAAAGTTGCCCAGACGCTATCCTCTGACGCCACATATCAACGGCGCCAGCAGCAGCGCGTCTGGGACGCGTTCCGGTCCGAGAATGATCACCATCCGCAAGGGGTGAATCGTCACGTTGAGAATCCTCGGACCCAGCAATAACAGGTGGAGCATCAGATTGCAATGCGGAATCGAGCTCCAAAGCGTACAAACGTGCGATAGGACGAACAGTAGTTCCAGTGGCCGTCCTCAATAGTGCCACCTGCTCTACAGAGTCTTCCCCCTTGTACACTTCCAACACGTGGCCTAATTTCCAGTACAAACGAAGATATCTTCTTTAATTAAAACGACTTCACCAACAGTAGGTGCCGTCGATCTACGAAAGGGTGTAACACTCCTTTCCCTCAATGCTAGCAGATATTCATTAATCCACCTTTTTCTAAAATCTTCAATTACCCTCGATATATACTGGTATCGCTTAGACACCGCTGCTTCAGAGTACAACGAGGGATCCTCTAACTCTACAATGGATTGGAAATCAGATGGAAACGCAGTCAATGGTTTACCATATAGCAAATGAGCTGGCGTTAATAGTAGTGGCTCTTGCAGGTCAGTGTACACATATGTGAGCGGACGATCATTCACGACTGCCTCTATCTCTGTGAGGACTGTCGTCAACTTACTCTTCTTTAATAGAGCACGTCCTACTACCGCTCTGAGTCCTGACTTTACTATGCCGACACACCGTTCCCACATCCCACCAAACCAAGGTGCATTAACTGGAATAAACCTTCATTCGCACTTTCTCTCTCCCATAAAAGTGATGATTGTAGGATCACTGCTCATATCCTTTAGATATTTTGAAGCCTGGATATAAGTAGGAGCATTGTCACTACGAATGAGTTGAGGGAATGAACGACGGGCACAAAACTGTCTAAACGCCAGCATAAATTCTTCGCTAGACATATTATCACATAGTTCTAGGTGTACCGCTCGAGACGTTGCGCAGGTAAACAATAATATGTAAACCTTCTCATGCTCTCTCGTCTTCAATGCACCTGTGTAATCTAACCCTACAGCTTGGAAAGGCTCTATGTGCTTTACACGGCATTCAGGTAGAGGTGGAGCTGGTCCAGTTGCATATGGTTTACCTTTTAGTCTCTGGCATATTACACACTTTCTTACTACACGTCGAGCTACTTGTCGAACTCTGGGTATCCACCATGTGAGACGCAAATTTGATATAATATGACATACCCCGTAGTGTTTTACTGCCTTATGTGCACGTATGATCAATAGATCAGTAACGTGATGTCTTGTTGGCATAAGTATAGGACGGTTTGTGCCGTCCGTTACACCCGACCACTTCAGGCGACCCTCACACCTGATGAGGTCATTATCTAGGTGCAACCTCAATTGATGCACTAAATTGGGCATTATAGTCTTATTCGAGCTTTGCAAAGGTTTTAATTCATTGGAAAAGGTTTCTGCTTGAACCCACTTGATCAAAGTTACTTCAGCTGCTTTATATTCACGAGCATCAATGTTGTGACCCCTGTTGCAGAATTGGCCCGTTACTTTAAGCTTGATATTGGATACATATCGCAACACCCAAGCTACAACTCTGACTAGTTTATTATAGTCACCGAATCTTGCCCACTTTATTACTGGACCAGGTGGCTCCTTCGGTTGGGCTGTAACTGCCACTGTTTCCAGTGGCAGAAGTCCCTCACCAACAGCATGCCAAATCGTCCATTCATTTTCATGGAGCAGCCACTTTGGACCATGCCACCACAATTCGGACTTCAGTAACTTGCTAGCCATTATACCCCTAGTTATGAGATCACTAGGGTTGTCTTTTGTATTTACATAATGATAAGCAATGCCTGGCAATAGGGCTCTAATCTCATCTACCCTATTCCTCACATAAACTGTCAGAGACTTCTTGCTATGTATCCAGTTGAGTGCGACCTGACTGTCGCACCATACATGAACGATTTCAATATTTAACTCGCTCTCGTATGCTGTGCGTACATGTTGCACCAGACGTGCTAATAGCAGCATGGCAGTCAATTCCATTTTAGGGATAGTTACCTTTTTGACCGGGGCTACTATAGCCCGGGCGGTAACTAAATATGCCCCAAATGAAGTAACGACATATATGGCTACCCCGTATGCCGTGGCGCTAGCATCGCAAAACTTGTGTAACATAACGTCACCGAACGCCGCCACCTTACGAGGTAGAGGTTTAGTATATAGGATGTCATACTCTTTTAACAACAATGTCCCTTGGTCATTCAAATCCTCGGGTAAACTGTCATCCCATCCTATTTTGCGTCTCCAAACTTCCTGAATCAGAATCCTAGCTCTTATGGTAACGGGCAATGCTAGACTCAAAGGATAAACAAATTGCGCAACTTCTTTTTGAGTGCGCTCCTGTCTGCTTAGCAAAAGACCTTGTTTGCAAAGTTAGTATGTCTTGTTTAGGTTGCCAGATCATCTCCAAATTTCTGGACATTTCCTGGTTATGAGATGCCGTACCATCCATCTGAATTGAACTCTGAAGATCTTCACTATTAGTAACCCACTCGTGGAGAAATAAATGTGCTTCTGTAAACAATCTAAGTGCTTGCCAGTAGGTATGTAACAAATCATCCTGACTATCGTTAGAACCCTGCAAATTGTCTATATACAACCCACAAGATAGTTTACTTGTGCCCTCATGTGTATCTGATAGATGTTTTTTTATTGTGGCATTTAACAAAAACTGTGAACATGTAGCACCAAAGAGTACGACCTGAAAACGGTAGATTACGACGGGACTTTCAGAGTCGCTAATGTCTTCGAACCAAAGAAAGCGGGTAACATCTCTATCTTCCTCTTTTAGTTTGACCATCAAGAATGCTTTCTCGATGTCACTAGTAAATGCATACTGCCCCAGCCTAAACCGCAATAGATGTTGGGACAGATCCGACACCAAGGACGGACCTGTCAGCAGGCAGTCATTTAGACTGGGTTGTTGACCTTGGTGGGCAGAGCAGTCATACACCACCCGTATTGGTGTGGTGACGCTGTCTTTCCTCACCCCATGATGGGCCAGATAGTGAACCCTTCCCTTGCTAATCGGTTCTTTTACATCGACTCTTTCAATGAAGCCCCTATCTTCATAACTCCCGAAATACATCGTCATACGCCTGGGGCGTGCTCGGTTCATTTGTTAATTTACGCTGTAATGCGCGCTAGCGACCTAATGCCAATCCATAGTTGGTCGGCAGGCTTATCTCACTATTCTTCCAGGGTAAACTAACCTTATATTGCTTGTCTGAGGCACAGTAGCTCACAGACTCTTCAAACTTCTTCAGCGCAATTTCCGAGTCATAATCGGTCTCCATAGGATTAATGCCTATGTGATCCAATCTCCACAGTCATTCTAGGTCGAACTCGGCAGTTATTTTAGGGTCACTAGGTTGGGAATCCTACCTTCCCAACTCCTCTGTCGCGGTTACATTCACTCTTAATATCGAGACCGTGTCGACCAGGACATTTGACTGTGTAGTATGCACCTTTCCACTCATGCAATAGCCAAATTTAGTGGGGATTAAAATTACACCACACATTCTTTTAAATCCCGGGTATACTACATCATAATAATGATCCACACCAAGTAGAACATGCACCTCATTCTGATCTCCCATGGGATCTGACAAGTCAACCCCTTTGCTACGTAATGCGTGTTCCACCTTCTCAACTCCTACAGATACATATTCTGGTAGGGTGTCTACTACGATACATGTCATAAAGTACTTGTTTTTACGGTAGAAATATGAAATCTCCGCTATCTCGTAGACTTGTTTGTCAGTAACCTTTGTGAAGCCCTGCAATCGAAGAGTCTCAGCCCCTACGATTCGGTGCTTAAGTCCCATTAAGACGGACCTTTTTATAAAGGATCGTTGAGACCCTTGATCAAGAAGTACCCGACAAACCTTGTTACTGTCATTACCTTCCATGGGAATCTGTATTGTGGGCAATATAGTAGTGTCTTTCGTGCTACCTAGTGTCAAAGTTGTAGTACCCTCTGGTTTGACGTCTTTGACTTTGTCTGCTGTAGGACACAACTTGTCAAAGTGATGTCCTTTACAGTGGTGACAGGGCCTTAAGTATGTAGCAGTACATTGTCCATGCTTACCATGTTCCTTACTTAGACAACCTACACATAGCTTCAACCTCTTTGCCTGTGCTAGTTTTGTCTCATTTTCCCTTTGTTCAACTGTAGATTACTAATTTCTTTACTGAACTGAGTTTTGAACTCCCTCAGATCAAACGATCTAACCTTGTCAAATATTGCCATAGGAAGCTTCTGACGTAAGATAATGACTATCATTTCCTGTGTGGTGAGCCCTAGGGTGTCTAGCGATCGAGTATGGCACTCCATATCTGCCCTAAAATTTGCTAACTCCTCAACCTTATACTGTGGTTCTGCGAGCTTTAACAAGGCAACGACATGGGCCATCTTCAACTGCTCTTGATCCCCGTATGTGGACTTTAATAACTGTATTGCCTCAAGATAACTATCACCTACTACCACAAAACACTCTATCAAATGCAAGGCCTCTCCTTCCATTTGTCCTTTCAGGTAGTGAAACTTACGGACATTATCCAAAGAGGATTCATGTACTGTAGACCGAAATACATCCCAAAAAGCTAACCACTCAGTCAATTTGCCCCCAAATGTAGGAAGATTGAGCTTTGGGAGGTGCACAGTGTGTTTCGGGTCAACCCTTCTACGGGCATCGTTCTCGCCTCCCTTCTTATTTGCGACAGCGCGCCGTAATAGGTGATTCGCTTTAAAGACAGGTTCATCATAGAGGGCGAGATTATCACACTCTGCAATTATCTCTTGCTCCTCTGTCATGCCTGCCACAATCACCTCACTTAGAGCAACAATACGACCGTGGGTAGCCAGGACATTGTCTAACCTAGCCTCTACTTCCTCGAGGTCAGCAGTAGTGATGAAAGTATTGACATCAATAATTAACCTATTTAATACTCCCCGAAGTCCCGCCCTTTGATTTTTAGGGGCTTTGCTCTGCACCCCAGTAGCCTGTGTCTCTTCCGGTTTACTCATTTTGTATACAAGCCTGCAGGCTATTTACACCTAAAATGTTACAATTACAATGGCAAAAATAGTAGCCTACTGTAGGTAAGAGACGTCGACCGGCGGACATCTATGTTATGGAGAAAAAAATAGCACACCAAATAACAATACCTACACTAAAGGGTCATATTGAACAAGATTTTTTTTTAGGTCAGGTCATGTGTCACAGGAAGTCTGAAATGAAAGAGAAAATTATTGGGGTAAGATGATGGGTGGGATGCAGGATTTAGGCAGGTGCAACAACGCGACCCTGCATTCCGGCTCTAACCATCGCTTGGCTAGCCCTACCAGTTTATCATAGAGTTGTTCCTGCATCCTGTTTTATGTCCCCTTGCTCATTGCCATAAAAAATCCCTTACTGGTAGCTAATTCCCGGGTCTGGGCACCAATGTGGTAAACTATCAATGGAAGTTAAATATTTCTAAGCTATAATAATTCAAACAAAATCAATCCAAATTAAATTACTCCATATCTAAATTGAATTCAATCTGAAACAAGCTAATTTATATACAAAGGTCTCACATAATAAATTATATATAAGGTAAGGTTATAAGGGTTAATATTATCCAGGAATTAACTCCCCAATAGTTCCACGTGGCAACAAGACAAAGGAGAACCTTTACCCAATATGGCGGACAATGGGGAAGCAAGACGTCGGCCCTGAGGCTCGAGTCAAGTGAAAGAAAGAATCAAATGATTATATGGGAATGGACATGGATACTATGCTTATCTGTCAGTCAGTCATGGCGTCGATGAGAGCGTCGTGATGGTGTATATGTATGTATTGCTGTCAGTGTATTGTGATTAGAGGCACAAAAGCTCGATCAACTGAAGGCGGAAATTATATGTTACTGGTTGGTGGTCTTGAAGGCTCTGAACTTCGTCCAGACCTACTTCTTGCTGCCTTGGCAAACGCCAGGAGCCCAAATTATCGTACCGCATCTAGGTTGCTCAATACGATAAAATATATAAATATTTACGATAAATTCATATATACTACATAAGACCATGTCAATATTGCTTAATAGCATATTAGGCCTTTTATAATCTTAACTTAATTACAATCTTATAATATACGATCTACTCGTCCTACGCCGTACCGTGGGAACGACCGTTAAACTTTCGTATACCTAGTGACGTCACAGAGACGTACATGAGCACATCAATTATCTTACACTATCGTATTCCACGATAAGTGGCAACCTAGAGACCTCGCTGACTTTTGCCTTCTGGACATTCTAAATGCCAAATGGTTAACTCAGTATGGAGAGTGTTACAAATAAATGTCTTAATCAGTATACTATGTCTACCAGGAGACAATACCAATCTCATTGGAAAACGTTCACAACCTGGATAGTAGAAACGGCGCAAACAGACTCGTCAGTAGCCTTGATCTTTAAATACTTAGATTATTTGTTTGAACAAAAGTGCTTTTCTGTAGTCACTCTGAAAAAACACTTGTCTGCCATTAGAAACCCCTTTTACGACCTAACTGGTCTATCCATACCACAGGCAGAGGAGAAAGGGTTCATGAGGGCATGTTTCAAACTGCGCCCACCACCACGTCAGCTCATGCCTACCTGGATGAGTCTGAGTGCGAGCCCCTGAACGGGAAGCGGCACTGTGGCTCTATGGTCCTGTGCATTGATGATCGTTCCAACCCTGCATAGGGCCTGGAGGGGGCACGCACAGGCTGAGTGGTAGGATCAGCAATCATTGAGTTGATTTCAGTTTTTTTTACATTACCGGCTTTGATTGGGAATAATACATTTACAATGCTTTGAAGTGGAAGATATTGTCTGTTGGCATGTCAAATTATGTCATAACTATTTCCCGTAGTGTGGGAAGACAACTTTCACTTTGCTGAAAGTGAACGTGTCTATCGAGGGCTTGCCTAAGCCACACCTTTGAATCGGCTTCCTCCCTTAAACCGCCGGATGCGAGATGCCTGTAAATGAAAGTGCCTCCAGTGCGAAAGATTTGGCTTCGATTCTGATAGAATTTGTTATATCTACCATATAAAGCAATATTATTGCACCACATGCTCATAGCTTTTTTCTACAACAAACATGTGAAGATTGATGAATCAGAAAATAGGTGTAAAGAGCAAATATTCACTGTAAAACCAGTTTAGAGTGGCAGGAGAGTGGTAGAGCGGTGTGCAGCCGAGCAATATATAGTTGCTCTCCTCGCTGGCTCCAGCCACATTGACTCGCTTCTTGCACTGCATGAGTGGTTGAGGGAGGGGAGGTAGAGGAGGGAGATTGAAAGGGAATGGGCGGTTTGTGAGGGCGGACGGAGGAAGCAGCTAGAGGGAGCGGGTGAGGAAAGAAATAGAAAAAGGGATGAGGGGGGGGGGGGTGAGGGTAAGGGAGGGGGGAGACACAGAGAGGGAATGAGACACATGGAAAGGGAGATAATAATAATAATAATAATAATAATAATAATAATAATAATAATAATAATAATAATATTTATTCAGTTAGCAATTTACAGAGTTGGTACCACATATTATGTTACAGATATGACATGTACCAGCTTTGCATAATTCCAACTAAGGACAGCCCAATAAGGCTGTTAGGCGTGGAATTAATGGAGACATGCCATTTTCCCGGCACTGGCGCAGCTTTTTAACCCTTAAAGAGCGGCGCTCGACTTAAGTCGTGCACCAATTTGCAGCAAGTTAGGAGCATTATTAAGGCTTTTAACCCGGGAGCTGCGGGGAGACTCTTAAGAGTTCCCCCGGCGCACTGCGGGAAGACTCTTAAGAGTCAGAGAAAATAAAAATCAACTTTTGACATCGAAAAAAAAAAAAAATTTTATATTTTTTTTTTTTTATTTTTTTTTTTTTTTTTGGCCCCTGGGCCATGCAAAATCTCAGTCCTCTACCTCCCCTCCTTCCCCACTTTCCTCCTCTCCTTCAGTTATCACCTATTTTCCCTGTTATTCCCTTATTCTGAGGTATATTTTCGTGCTAACATTAGAAATCCGATTGGAGGGTGTGGTCATCACTGATAGCAAGCGAGTGCAAGAGAGAGAGAGAGTATCGATCGACTGTGTCTCAGTGGCCTTGGGGGAAATTGGCGGGAAAGCAGATTGCCTCACCCATACATTATACAACTCGCGGGCTATATCTCCGATTTTGACCATCCAAACGCTGTTTTCACTCGTTTTATTGTTGTTTCAGGTTAATACCTTTATAATCAACCCATAATAGGCGCATATGGATAAATATTAATGCTATTAATGGCACAATGAATATTTTAGTGACGGAAACACCTCAAATACGTCAGCACAGGGGGACGTTTCCAATTACCCCCATGCGCACTTCAGAGGTTAAAGGGTTAAAATCGAGTGCAAATGGACGGGAGCACAGGAGGCCACACGTCCGACACCCAGGGCTTACCGCCACCCACTGACTCACGCTCCCTCTGTTCTCGAGAGGCCGGCAGTGCTACCAGTAGTGAGCGTAGTGGGAAAAAATATGCCGCTATACGCTAAACTCCCATGTTGGTGGCACCACTGCATGAGAACCACGAGTGCTACGTAGCTCGTTCTGGTCTCATTTTGAAGCTTTTAGCGCCTAGTTTTTTGGTGAATACATTTCTTTTCATGCAGATACTTGATTGATCATTCAGGAGGGCCTGAATATGCCCAAAATAGCCCAAAACACCCCGCTAGACAAGGGTTAAAGTGTAAGATTCCGGTAGAATGTTTCAGTCACCGCTTTCTGGAAGCTACGGTCTTGGGTTAAGAAAAAGTCAGAAAAATTAATGAAAAAATATGGGACATTAAGGATGAAGAAAGAAAGAGAGTTAACCTCTCAGCTGCGCAGCCCCTGTAGTATACACCATACCCCTGTGCGTAGGTATTTAGATGCATTCCTCACTAAAATCGTTAATTTACCATAAATATAATTAATACTTATTCATATGTGCCTATTTTACATTTAGTATTAAGATAGTAACATGGTACAACAATAAAACAAGTGGGAATATCATTTGTATGGTAAAAATCGCGAATTGTTAGCGAGTGGTTCATTCAACAATTGTGAGCAAACCGGCCTCACATCCTCCTCTCTCGAAGCCTGGAGAGTGACTGAGGCCTGTATCTCTCTCTCTCTCTCTTTCCCACGCATAGACACACACATAACCACAGCCTAGGATCGGTTTGGAGATGTTTACACTAAAATATACCAATGAATAAGGGAATAACAGGGAAAATAGGTGATAATTGAAGGAGGGGGGATGTGGAGGAGTAATATGAGGTATGGAGGAAAAAAACCCTGTTTCAAGTGCTACTGGGACCTCTTAAAAGTTTTTTTTTAGGCCTAGGATCTTTAGTCTCGATCCCCGCAGTCGCCCAGTAAAACCACTTAACCTGACAAGCGCGATATAGACCTAGGTGCTAGGGTAGTTATTTGTGCATTTCTAGCCCTGGATTCTGACAGAATTCGTTATATTTACAATATAAAGCATTATTTGTTTTCGGTATGCTTTTATTTTACATATATGATGTATATATGAACCTTCAAGAGTGCTAAAATAAGTGGGAAAAGCATTTGGGTGGTGAAAAACGAAGATATTGGCCACCCGGTCATAATCTCAGGCGAGAGAGAGCCACAGGCAGACCTCCCCTCTCGCTGTCTGGGAGTCAACTGAGACGAGCGGGGCGGTGTGTGTGCCGGTGTCTGGGTGTTGCATAACGATCTTTTATGCAACCCACTTGTGCTACATTATCGCGGGAGAGAAAAATAACCGATAAATGATGATAATAAGAGGATAAATAGGTGATAATTGAGGAGGGGGGGGAGGGGGGAATAAGGTGGGGAAGGAGGGAAGGGGGAGGGGTGAGAAACACATGGATGAGTACTAGAGGGGAATTATCTCACCTAGAGACAAAATCCTTTGTTTTGATAGGCCCTTTTTTTTTTTGGAAGGCTTTTTTTATGGTCTTGCTTCCGTGAGGCCTATCGCGTTCCCTATAGGAAGCCTTCCGTTAGGCCGATCGCGCTTGCCGGGTTAAGAGTCTCCCCGTAGCTGCCGGGTTAAAGGAGGAAATAAGGCTAGGAGAAACAATTCTTAAGAAGATCTTGCACACACATTTAATACACAGAGTGACCGACATGATAAGTGACAGGCATGATGGGCCATTGCATATAGGAAGGATTTTATGAATAATTATCTTGTTGCCCCATTCTATAAAAAATTTCATACTAGGCAATAGTTTTACCTTTTCATCACTAGGAGACCTATTGTTCGCCCAGTTATAATGCTAAATAATGCACTGCACTATAATAATATCGCTCACATTGCTTAAACAAGACATTGAAGTGGACACACTTATAACAAGAAGACAAAATATGCAGACAACCGATGCTTTATAAAATCATAAATAACCAAGTTGATATAGAAAAATACACGTAGCCTACTATGCACCCTGCAAATAAACGTAGCCTACTATGCACCCTGCAAATACACGTAGCCTACTATGCACCCTGCAAATACACATAGCCTACTATGCACCCTGCAAATACACGTAGCCTACTATGCACCCTGCAAATACACGTAGCCTACTATGCACCCTGCAAATACACGTAGCCTACTATGCACCCTGCAAATATATACGATCGTCAAAAGACAGCCACAACCGAAAATACCACACATATCAGACAAGCACCGAAACATTTATAGGTTCTCATATTTTCCCTGCATCATTGGCGACATCTTTTTTGACGATTACCGAATCGGACTGAATGCCATCCAGAATCAGACATAAATTGAATTAATGAAAACAAAAATGTAAGCCAAGAATATACCTTTAATTTATAAGGCCCTTTTAAAGGAATTCAATAAGGAACTATTTTGCATAATTTTACTTCAATTACTTTTCTTTGTTTGTTCTGCAGTTCAAGCCCAACACTCTGGGGGACGATGTAGTTGAAGAGTTGTGTATTTGCGAGTGTAAATTTAATTGTTAGTATGTGTGTACTTAACTCTAACTGTAAACTCATACGCAGTGGTGGGCACAGCTCACCGAAAAGTTAGCTGAGATAACCGCTAATCAGCTAACTTAAAACGTTAGCTTCGATAACACTAAATCGCTAAATTGGTGAAGAAATTAGTGGAAGCTAACGATAACAGTTAACAGCTAACTTTTATCATATGAATTTAGTATTGGTTTGATTTGTTTCCTCTAAAACCCTTAACCCATATCATACCGTAGGATACAGTAATAAAAGCCCCTGTGTGCGCAGTCCCAAGCACTGTGGCAAAAATGGCATGAGAGACCACCTTTCTACCTCAAGAGTGAGACAAGACTGGCACAGCCACCCTTCAGCGGGTCTTCTATATGCTGTGAGAAGTGTATCCAACACGGGAGCAGTGCTCAAAAGGTTGTGGTAACTGGTACAGGGTTGTACAGGCAGTTACAAGGAAAGTACATTACTGATGAATGTACTCGGGCCTGGGACTGGGGAGTTACATATCTACTGACGAATGTACTCGGGCCTGGGACTGTAAGGGTTAAACACAGACCTAGAAAGCTAAAACTATAATATGCTGTAGGTTGTAGCTTACTGCTTAGACACAGCTTTCCAAAACATAGGCTAGAAGAATCATAGAATGCCAAGATCATAAACTTGATATCGATTTGTTAATCTTGGTTATTTTATCTGGATAGGTTAGATTAATATAGATTTGGCAAGGTTAAGTTAGGTTAATCTGGTTAGGTTACGTTAATCTAGGTTAGGTTGGGTTGATATATTTAGGATAGCCTACAGTATTTTAATATAAAAATAAATAATAATATATGAATAAATAATATAAAAATAATAAAATTACCTTAGTGCTTAACCCTCCAACCCCGGCTACGCATTACATAAATATTGGCCGAAACCCGGGTGTTTTGGCCGAAAAACGTCTAGGCTAGGCTACCGTATCATTGTTATGCTGACTGCTTCCCGCATTCCCGCGCATCCCCAAGCGTAGCTGTGTTATTTACCTGTAGAATGGCGTTAAGTAGAGCTCTCTAAGTCAACTGGTTGAGTTGTGATGATGATTTCAGTGGAGATAACTTACAGCAACAACAGCCACTTTACAATACTTTTCGATACTGTTACGATCCAGGTTCTCAAAGACACAGGGCTCTTCAACATTGGACTAGATAATGGCAAAATGCAACAACGGTAACACTAGATCCAACCCCTGCCTTAAACACTGGAAAACAAAACACCATTACCGCCCTGAGTCGTGCCTGGACAACGAGGTATCCTATGACTCGGTAACTGGTGCACACACACTAGGCTGACGCTCGATGAAACAGCCTATTCTCAAACAGTAAAAGATTACTCGATTAGGTTACACAAAGAAAAGATAGTTAACGTGATTAATTAACGTTACGGTAGATACTCAAATAACTGGCACTCCTGTATTAAAGAAAGTGCAATGCTAGTCCTGCAACATCAACTGGAAACTTCTGAAATAAGTCTGATGCTGGGAAGATGTTCGTAAAGAATCTTGAACAATTATAATGCAGAATACGGGTCACAATAAATGCTAGGACATATAGTATTAATAGGCAGGCGAATAATAAAGACTGCGTAAAGGTAGTAATGCTCGACAACTAAAGAAATGCTTCGTGACACAATGCAACAGCGTACTATGGTTGTGCAACTCAACAACAACCTCGGCTCAAAAGTGCAGTGAATAATAATGTAGCATACATATAATAATGGAGCTTATCTCTAATCAGTGTCTGCTTAGTTAATAAAGTCTAGCTGGGGTATCAAGGCAGGGCAACAATGGGCGAGCAATGCGGCTCGTAGCCTAACGTTGTCCGAAGGTGGTATAATGAAGATTACGTTATATGACGGGGATGCTCTCTTGATAAATCTAGGTCTCTAGTACCTAGTTCTATCCTGGCGATCCCTCAGAAGTCAACACAAAGAGGCAGCACTATGTTGTGAGGGATAGGCTATGGCCCTCTCACACCACAGCGCTGTGCTCGCAAGGTAAACCCACCCGAAGACAACTTAGGCTCCCACAGTACCTGTCGATGTCGTGCAGGGCTTAGCTAACACTGCACACATCGGAGATGACACAGTAACCTTACCCCTAGTCTAGCTTTAAATAACCCAGCAGAATCACTCAACACCTTGCCAGGGAGACATATACCGGTCTACAACCTTCCCGAGAGAGGACACACACGGAAAAGTCCGTCTCTCCAAACCTCATTAAAGCCTAATACATGGAAATATCTGAGAGCTTCGCGTACAATACGACTGGCCGACGGTGAACGTCTATGCTGAAACCAGAAGGGATGTTGAGTTTAATAAAGATTAGAGAATGAGAAAGGAGAAGTCGAGAGAGAGAAATAGTATGCAAAGTGGCGAGTATGGGGGACAGAATTGCAAAGGATGTAGACGATATGCGTGTCAGGCAAGCTCTGAGCTGGTAAAGAACACGCGGCCGCGATGGGCAGGGATTAGTTGACCACCCGGCCGCCAACGCCGTCAGCGCCCAAGCGGGCCGCGTGGTAGCTAACCCCGCTGCCAGGTGTACCCCGTCACTCTCTCTCGCTCGCCTCTCACACAAGCAACATTTATATTATAGCGAATATAAAATACAAGGCGCGGTCACAGACCAAAACAAAGACCATTTCTAGACTGTCTGTGGCAACACGACACTAATAACATAAAGCAGATCATTCTAGGACAACTGTAGCCCATCCTCCCATCCTGGCGAGCGCTAGCGAGCTGCAATGCCCCACGCAACCATTCTGCTAGCGCCGGGAGGCGTCACACCCCCCCAAGATATGGGACACTCAACCATGAGCCCATATCTGAACAGGCAGAATGTCGCTAGAATCTCCCACTCCTAACCACTCTGCCACTCATGGAATGCAAGCTCAGTCTCCAAAAAAAAAAAATACAACAACATTTTATATATAAAAATCTTATCACCCTTCCCAAACATAATACATTAATTCATAACATTGTGCTCCCAGAGCGAGCTTTAAGAAGCACAGCCTACTGAGAGAAAATCATCTGCACTCAGTACTCAGCTACAATATTATCTTAAAATTAATTATTAAAAAGAAAGAGTTTTTATTTAATTTTTCATACTTTATTTTAATGTTGTTTTTGGCGGCTACTATAGATGTAGCCTAATTTTCGTCTAATCAAAGCCAACAACTCCTGCCCTGCGACCCTACGCTGATGCTACACACGCGAGCCAACAAGCACCAGCGCAAAAATACACCACGAGCCAAGACAGGAGGCTATACCAACATACTGTGGTAGCCTACCCCGGATCCTCCACCCACGACAGACACTGACTGAACAGCGAGGGTTCTCCTGCAAACAAAGCCAAAACATTATCAGTGCCCCCAGCATGCCACACATCCAACTTGTGTTCCGGCAGCACAACAACACCTGACACTGATAAACTGTCCAGTTCATCGCAAGACTGGCCCTTCTCTTCGCTCTTTCCGGCAACGGGGCCTGCCAATAACCCTTCACTAGTTCTACCTTCGTGATGAGCGAGGCAGCCCCGAAGCGGTCTATGGTGTCGTCAACTCTGGGTAATGGATAGGCGTCTGTCAGGGATAATGCTTCCACAGTCTTGCAATCAACACACACACGGACTCTGCCACCAAACTCAGGTTGCAAAGCCACTGGCAACGACCACTCACGACATTCCTCATCCCTCAGACCCCCTCTCCACACGCCGTCCAGCTCCGCCTTCACAACAGGCTGTCGAGCAGAATTCACACGGCAGGGAACCAACTCGAGCCTTGCACTGTCTCCAGCCTCCATGTCGGATTCTACCCCGTACATCAGGCCTGGAGAAGCAACAAACATGCGGACGGACTGCCACAGCCTAGTAAACAACTCCTCTTGTCGCTCAGGAACAAGAGGTTGCAACTTATCTCGCAGAACAATATGCCTAGTGCCCTCCCACATCTCCTTCACCATGTGGAGAGGACCCCTCACCTGATGCCCGAAAACAAGCTCATTCGGACTGAAACCGAGACTCTCTCCAGGTACTTCTCTTGCCGCGAACAAAACATACGGCGAGCAATACAAGAGCAGGTTCCGGACAACAGTTTTCGCCGTGCCATTTCTCATTGGATATGCATCAGGATAACAAGTGGCCACATCCATGATAGTTAATAGAAATTTATTACCGGCACTAGTAGGGGGTAGGGGTCCGACCATATCAATGATGACTTTACTGAAGGGCGGTCCACTGACAGGAATGGGGTGCAACGGGGCTCTCGGAATTGTTTGGTTAGGTTTTCCAACCCTCTGGCACGTATGACACCTTGCTATCCAGGTTACCACCTGCCCCTTCAACCCCGGCCACCAAAACATTTTTTCTAAAGCCGCCACCGTTTTTCTCACCCCTAGATGTCCTGCCAGTGGTATGTCATGCACCAACCTCAGTAGGCTATCCCTGCACTCCCGTGGCACCACCAACTGGTCCACTACTCCGGACCCCTCTTGCCAACTACGTTTAGGGTCTTGAAAACGTCTATAGAGGATGCCTTCTAAATAAAAAAAATCTCCTGGCTGTGCATCGCCGTCCTCGTCGAGCTCTACAGCTCCATTAGCACACGTTTGGAGCTCAGGGTCCTCTAGTTGCAACCGACGTATATCTGAGGGTGCCAAGCGATCTAACTGCTCCCGGAGCAATGCATGACCTTCCCCGATACTGGGCTTCTCCCTCTGTCTCTCTCGATGTACATAACGTTGCTGTCGTGGAGACTCGTCATGCCCAGCCTCGTCACTCTCGATGACAGGCCCAGGGGCTACTCCAGAATTAAGTAATGGTGCTAATACTGAATCACCCAGGAGAGCCGCCGAGTCAAAACTCTTAAAACCAACTCCAGCTTTAGCCTCCTCCTGTTGATCGTTCCTCCGCTGGTCTGAAGACGGAGGACTAGGCTGTGACACTTTAGCTGCCCGAGCTCGGGTGACAACACACGCCATGGGTTGTGTCTGGCACCGCTCGACCCACTCTTGCTCTTCCCTACTCACGTCGGCCGGCCTCTCGGCAACGACTAAGGGTAGAACCTCAGAAGCGGGCATTGCAAAGTCGTTGCCGAGAAGAAGGTCGACGCCCTCCACTGGCAGTTTCTCCACAATCCCGACATCCAATTCACGTGCCACACCATCCACCTCCAACTCCAACCGCACCAGCGGGTATGACCGAGTTGCATTAATACCCTGCACCACCACCACCCAAGCCGCGTTTATAGGGTAGCCAGTCAAGTTTTTCATCAGAGTCTGGGAAGCACCTGTATCACGCAAGACCTCTACTCCATGCTTGCGCCCCGCCCACATCACGCAACCCCGCCCTCTATGGTCGCAAAAAACATCCTGAGCAGGGTTCGAGCCTCCCAGGTGCTTCTGCATTGGCTGTGCCTCAGCCTCTGACGAACTGCCCCGGGCAAACTCAGATGACTTCGGAGACACACCAATGTTGCAGGCCAAAGACACAGCTGCTGTAGGTGGTTTGCTAGGACAGACTCTTGCAAAGTGCCCCTTTTCATGACAATGATAACACTCCATCTCCCCTTTGGGCTTCCCTTGGTACTGGGAAGGGCCCGGCCCCTTCTTAAATGGGACGGTGCTAGTCTTGTGGTCAGTCTTGGTATCATGGCTCTTGTACTTGTTTGCATAAGGTATATCACTAACTCGGGGGGGTGGGGCGTCACGCCCCTTGTTACCTGCCTCACTACGCTGGGCAAACCCGCACCCACGAATTAGTGATAGCCAGAGGTCAGCCATCTCAGCTGCCTCCTGTAGAGTTTTTGGTTCCTTTTCTTTAAGGTTTAACGTCAGGTCGCCGCCCGTGCATTTGAAAAACTGCTCTAAAAGCACCAACTGTTTAATGTCGTCAAACGTAGTAGCTTTCTCCGACCTCAGCCAATTCCCAAAAGCATCGGACAGCTCCCGGGCATGCTCCAAAAAGGTGCTCTCCCGAACCTTGGTAACACCCCGGAACTTCAACCTGTACGTCTCTGGTTGTAGTTCGTATGCTCTCAGGACAGCCTCCTTGAGTTTCTCATAGATAATACACGACTCTATAGGCAACGCATCGTAGGCTTTAAGACCCTTGCCTATTAATCTAGAGGATACAAGTGCTGCCCATTTATTCTCTGGCCACTGGTGTTCCTGGCACTTCTTCTCAAAGCGTGCGAAAAATTCTGTAACACCACTCTCATCAAACACCGGAACCAGTTTCAATAAGTGCGAGAGAGACTGCTCATGAACACGGTTACCAGCCCCAAGTCGCTGTCCCGTTGTCTCTACTCGCGACTTCTCTACGTCCATGTCGGCACAGTACCTAGTCGACTCTAAATCAGCTTGGATTTTTGCTAGCTCTATGTGCTGCTGACTGATAGTTGTTCTCTCTTCTATCTTGGCTAATTCTAATTGCTGCTCACCCACCCTGATAGCCTTTCTCTCTTCGATCTTAGCTAATTCGAGCTGAAGCAATAATTCTGGAGATAACCCTTGAGGAGGTGAAGGTGCTACAATGTTTGAAATTACCGGTGGTCTCCCCAGGGGCAACCCACCCTGCCAGTCACCACCCACCTGTGGAAGCGTACCCGGGGTCGGCAAACTACTGGGATGGCTGGGAGTCGAGTGTAGGGGAAGCATGGCCGAAGGGCTCTGAGCACTCAACCCATCTCGCTCACCAGTCACCCTGCCCAGTACACACGTTATCAAGTTATCCTTGGTCATGCTGCTAGTTACCGCATGACCGATAGCTGTGGCCAGGCATTGAAGACCGTACCGATCCATACCCTCCAACCGCTCGGCAGTAACAGGTCATTGCAAAAATATCCTAGCATCCTCCTCACAGTTCACCCGATTAACCCTTTCATCATGCTGCTGTTCCTCAGTTTCGACAATACGTACTGTGTCTCCATTCTCCTCTGACCCGGTATAAGACATGATGCTCACAAACATTTCTCACCACAATATTCAGAAAAGAAGTACCCCAAACTCTTATGTAGCACTATTCACTTGCCAAAAATGTCTGAAGACTCTCAAGTGCTATACTACTTTGCCAAAAAAAATCAACGTGCCCACTATATTCCTCAATAAAACAAATGACCACAACAATCCTGCAATTATCTCTTAGTTCACAAGATCCTGAGCTAGGTCGCCATTTGTTACGATCCAGGTTCTCAAAGACACAGGGCTCTTCAACATTGGACTAGATAATGGCAAAATGCAACAACAGTAACACTAGATCCAACCCCTGCCTTAAACACTGGAAAACAAAACACCATTACCGCCCTGAGTCGTGCCTGGACAACGAGGTATCCTATGACTCGGTAACTGGTGCACACACACTAGGCTGACGCTCGATGAAACAGCCTATTCTCAAACAGTAAAAGATTACTCGATTAGGTTACACAAAGAAAAGATAGTTAACGTGATTAATTAACGTTACGGTAGATACTCAAATAACTGGCACTCCTGTATTAAAGAAAGTGCAATGCTAGTCCTGCAACATCAACTGGAAACTTCTGAAATAAGTCTGATGCTGGGAAGATGTTCGTAAAGAATCTTGAACAATTATAATGCAGAATACGGGTCACAATAAATGCTAGGACATATAGTAATAATAGGCAAGCGAATAATAAAGACTGCGTAAAGGTAGTAATGCTCGACAACTAAAGAAATGCTTCGTGACACAACGCAACAGCCTACTATGGTTGTGCAACTCAACAACAACCTCGTCTCAAAAGTGCAGTGAATAATAATGTAGCATACATATAATAATGGAGCTTATATCTAACCAGTGTCTGCTTAGTTAATAAAGTCTAGCTGGGGTATCAAGGCAGGGCAACAATGGGCGAGCATGCGGCTCGTAGCCTAACGTTGTCCGAAGGTGGTATAATGAAGATTACGTTATATGACGGGGATGCTCTCTTGATAAATCTAGGTCTCTAGTACCTAGTTCTATCCTGGCGATCCCTCAGAAGTCAACACAAAGAGGCAGCACTATGTTGTGAGGGATAGGCTATGGCCCTCTCACACCACAGCGCTGTGCTCGCAAGGTAAACCCACCCGAAGACAACTTAGGCTCCCACAGTACCTGTCGATGTCGTGCAGGGCTTAGCTAACACTGCACACATCGGAGACGACACAGTAACCTTACCCCTAGTCTAGCTTTAAATAACCCAGCAGAATCACTCAACACCTTGCCAGGGAGACATATACCGGTCTACAACCTTCCCGAGAGAGGACACACACGGAAAAGTCCGTCTCTCCAAACCTCATTAAAGCCTAATACATGGAAATATCTGAGAGCTTCGCGTACAATACGACTGGCCGACGGTGAACGTCTATGCTGAAACCAGAAGGGATGTTGAGTTTAATAAAGATTAGAGAATGAGAAAGGAGAAGTCGAGAGAGAGAAATAGTATGCAAAGTGGCGAGTATGGGGACAGAATTGCAAAGGATGTAGACGATATGCGTGTCAGGCAAGCTCTGAGCTGGTAAAGAACACGCGGCCGCGATGGGCAGGGACTAGTTGACCACCCGGCCGCCAACGCCGTCAGCGCCCAAGCGGGCCGCGTGATAGCTAACCCCGCTGCCAGGTGTACCCCGTCACTCTCTCTCGCTCGCCTCTCACAGAAGCAACATTTATATTATAGCGAATATAAAATACAAGGCGCGATCACAGACCAAAACAAAGACCATTTCTAGACTGTCTGTGGCAACACGACACTAATAACATAAAGCAGATCATTCTAGGACAACTGTAGCCCATCCTCCCATCCTGGCGAGCACTAGCGAGCTGCAATGCCCCACGCAACCATTCTGCTAGCACCGGGAGGCGTGACAATACTTAACAACAACATACAGGCACACACGAACAAGCGACGCTCTCCTTCTTGTGGCCGGAGATGCGGGGCGTCGGTCCAGCCGGCTGTTGTTTACATGCGTCGGACCGACGCCTCGCACACCAAGCTCACAGGCTTTCAACCACTGGTACAATGTTGTACCACCCGGGTTCCTGGGGGCAAAACATAATGGTACACACGTGTACCATCCGAGTTTGAAGGGTTAAGTGGATAGTTCACCAGTCAGTAGTCAAAACAATAAAAACTATTCCAAAGTAATAGTAGGCTATTCAAAACATCTTTCAGTAGTACTCTACAATCGGTCAATCGCCCTGCAAAACTCAACACACACACACGCAAATATAAGTATATAACAATAAAATATATAAAAAATATAAACTCAAATAGATGCCTCAACAATCTATGGTCAATTTTGAAAATGTAAATGTAATTTTTCTGTAGCGAATTTCTCAAGTCGGCGCTAGGCTCACAACACTTCATAAAACAAAAAATAGTCATACAAGTCAATCAAGAGTCACGTCTAGAGTTATGAAAGTATGAGTCGTCACTCGTCAGTCAATGACTCAATAATAATGTATGCTGTCACGGTAACCACTAGCATTCACTCCTGGTAGTGGTAGGCCTACTATTACGCTTGCCTGCCTGTCTACGATTGAACAGGAGAGGCGAGCAAAGGCCGCCAACACGAGAACCGGCCAGCACCTCACGCGAATAGAACGTGTCCAGAGATTCGTCTACATGTGAATGTGCCGTGAATCCGAGATATAGTCAGTGTAATTATTATTATTATTATTATTATATGAGATGCTGAAGCCTTCAACCAGGGTGCAGAAACACCAAAAAAATGAATCCACACAAAACACCTGGAGGCACTGGAGAGAGACTACAGCAACAAAGAAGGAAGGAAAAACAACTACAAAATAAACAAAATAAAAGATATATTGAACACAAACACAATGAATGAATGTTGCAATTATATACTCACATAAGTAAGTGAAATTTTAGTGTTTGCAAACGTTTTTTTACCAATATTTGTTTTGTTTTTTGTTTTTTTGCCAGTGAATGCACATTATTGTTATCGGACTTACAGTTAGCGGTAGTAAATTTAGCAGAAGCTAATCGGTCCACTAACGATTTTCAAAGTTAGCTTGAAAGTTAACCAGCTAACAAAATGTTTAGCTTCGCTATTAGATGTTAGCTGATTAGCGGAAACCGTGCCCACCACTGCTCATACGACCGTGCCGTGTATCCGAGTTTTGGGGAACTATAATATTTATTGGTTAGTTACCCATAATAATTAAAAGAAAATTACTTCTATAAAATTACATTTAGCACTAAAACAACAATTGAATTGAATTGATATAATAAATTGAATTGACATGTTAATATAGGGTATATTTACATGTCAATTCAATTTAATATATCTTCATATTTGCAGTCAAGTTTTTGCGTAAGATATTAATTTAAACTTTTAGATTAAAGAAGAAAGGTTTATTGATTTGTTTAATGCAAAGTGTTGGTCATATTTGCTCTAATTTAAGTAGTGCTCCCACATTATCAACATTATTATTTTTGCCACTAATATATACAAATTAAATAGATCCGGAATCACTTAGTTTAGTGAACACATTACTTACACAAATAATTACAATTGCATAAATATTTCTGTTGGAGACTGAGAGTGTCAGTATGAGGAAGTTAGAGTGCGGGTTCCGGCGAGTTAGGCATACTTACCTGGCACAGGAGATACCGTGATCATGAAGGCGGTTTTCCCAGGGCGAGGCCCACCATTGCACTCCGGTGGTGCTGACCCTTGCGATAAACCCAAATGTGGTTTACTCGGGTGCGAAATTTTTGGTAGCGGGGAACTGCGTTCGCGCTATCCCCCATAGAAAAAAAATATCAAATTAAATGTTTATACAGAACTTACTAGAATCACAAGTTGTATTTGTACGATATGCAAGTATTGTAAACTTATTTTAAATATGAAGCTTGCACATATTTGTTTGTTATATACAGTAGTTGTCTTCAAATCATGTGCATTTATATGCAGACCAGAGTTTTCATCTGAAACTCTTGCATAATATTCCTTAAAACTTATACAACTTACCTATCATAGAATACCCAAATTACATTGCAGACCCATACTGAATGTCGATATATTAATCATTTATAAGGCCCACTTTCGTGAACCAAGAACAAATTGTTACAGACTCATTGAGCTGCTCCCCTCCACGGAAATCTTTAGTAAAAGGCGAAAGATTTATGCGTTTTGAAGGGAAACCAGAGTTAATAGTTTCAGTGGGTTTCTGGGTAGTCTAAGGCGGGACTGATATTGTTTGTTCGCGAGTATTCAGGGCCACAAGGACATGATAAGAACAAGAATAAATGTTCATATTCTTAAACAATTCCTTCCCTTTGCAGCGCCTGATACTGAAGGAATAGTTTGGGAATGAGTGATGTTTACAGAGAGTACACAGATTAGCATTTCCATTTATAAAGGTAACATAATTTTTCAAGTTATCTCGTCCATAAATTAAGGGCGTTGCGAAAGGAAAGAATTGCTTTCGAATGAAAAAATTAATAATGTCATAACAAAAGCGTTTAAAATCAAATTTTTCATTATTGTTCATAGATAAGCATTTATTATCTATAGCAAAAATGGGAATTGATTGTTTGCACAATAATATCCATCTCTCTCATTTTCATTCTCAGAAAATAGGTGACACACATCGAGGCAATCTCCATTTTGTTTAGTTTCCGCTGATATATATGAGGAAATCAATTAGTAAATAGTTCTTATCGAAATATATTCTGAATTGATTAAGATAAATTTATTAATATAATAACAAAATAGGCATAGCCATCCAGGAGGAATAACATATGCATCTACAATATATATAGAAATACAGGAGAAACAAGAGAACCCCCAGAACACCAACAAACAAACAAGAGAGAAACAAGGAGAAACAAGATCGAGAGAGACAGACAAACACACACCCAAAGAAGCAAAGGAGAAAGCAACACCACCCCCAACAACAACATCAGGGTCAAGGCGAGAGGTCCCGACCAAGAACGAAAATTACGCATCGCCACAATAGAAAAAGCCAAACGAAAGAGAGAGAAAAGGGATGAAAGGCAGAGAAGGAAGAAAAAAGGAATACGCCGTGATAATCCCCGAGCCAAGGTCACAGACTCCAGCCAGTAGGGATTACTGTTCCATCACCACAAGGGGACAACGAGCCCCAAAATGGCCGACCCAAGACTACGACAGCCCCCCCCCACCCCCCAGAGAGTTGTATATTCACAACCATTCTGAAAACCCTCCATTTACACTATGTAAAATACCTAGAATAATTATTGTATTTAATTCTATATATTAACTATGCCCCCACCCTCACGAGAGGGATACAAGAAAGCCACTTCGTATCTCTTTTCTTTCCCCAATTTTAGCAACTATATAAATAAAACTTATAGGAAGGAAAAACACCTATCTTTTCTTTCTCCAATTTTAGCAACTATATACCTGTAAGCCTCACGCTTTTTTTGTTCTGTCTACTAACTATATGTGTGCAGCCATAATTATATTTTCACTAGTAGTAGGGTCATTTGCTTGGAATCCGTGACCATTTTGTTCCTTCCTTTTTCTCTCTATGGATTTGACAACCTGAACCATATTAAAGGAAAATTAGCTCCTATGCCCCTCTGAAAAATGACGGCTAACTCTGCTAGAGCCCAATATTCAAAATGGCCACCAACGCCATCTTGAAAAACATGAAATGTACCGGTAATATCTCTGGCATCAGATGAGCTACAAGGACGAATGAGGTGTCCTTTTTCACTAATTCTGGCATTACAAATCCACTGGAATGGTTATTGTATTGTATTGTATTGTATATTGTATTGTTATTGTATTGTATTATACTAATTGTACATACTAATCTGCCACTTCACTGTCACTACATGATTCACTGTATGAGCCACTATCAGAATCACTGTCCTCACTTTCGCTGCTATCATCACTGTTGTTCTCTGCCTGCGGTGTATATCTAATATTACTTTTGTACTGTTTCAGATGGATCGCATGCCCATCTGATGAAAATCGCCGACTTGTAAAGTGACCGAAATAATGGATAATAGAAGAGAGAGTGAAGAGTTACCAGACAAGACATTAAATTAATATGAGTGCATTTTACTCTGTGGTAAGCGATGTACCGCAGATGATCGTTTGGAAAACATTACACCTGAGAAGTGGGAATCCATCCGGGAAAAGTCTTTACAATGGAAAGAACTTGATAAGTTTCAACATATACATGAAAATGTGGATTGGGAGAAGGGACCAAAGGGTCACCACATGCATACCATTTGTTAGGCATCATTATCCAGCAAGCGCAAGCTCTCTCAAGCCGAAAAACGCAAACACAAATCCGAGGCACGTCTTGAAAGAGATGAAGCATCAGATCAACAAGACCCTTCCCCAGAGGCCAGTGCACCTAAAAGGCTCCGCTCCGCTCCAGTATGGGTGTCCTTCACGATAAGAATCTATGTGTGTGGTGCATGAAAGGGGCATACAAGAGTAGTGATCGTGACAAGCAGATTTTACTCCTATCAACAGTAGATGCCTGGACTAAATTCAAGTTACATACTGTCCGTCTGGAAGATGAGGTCATGAGATTGAGACTTGACACTCTGATTGCATCCATCCCAGATAGTCAAACAGTATTTGGGTTGGAAATCCGCTACCATCGTGGGTGCTGGCGCAAATATGTAAGCGACCACAAGCCCCTTTCAGATGAAAGCACTCAACATCTGCAGCGTGTAAACCTCCGAGAGGCCCAAGCTCTCTTCTTTCATCATATTCGCCAAGTCATCTTCAAAGACCATGAAATTCGCACACTGCAAGGCCTGCTGCAGGACTATAAGCGCATTATCTCAAATCACGGACATAACTCAGTAGTAAAATCCAGCTACTTAAAGGAAATTCTCGTCAATGAATTTGGGGAAGACATCGGATTTCATGAACGCATTCAAAAGAATGTGAGTGAACTGGTATATGATACAACAGCAGCAGGTACATACATCGAGGCGGCAATATCTTCATTGGGTGTCAGCAATGATCAGTTGGTGATGAATGTTGCGGCACGACTCAAAGAGCAAGTCATCAGGACAAATACTATTCCCTGGCTCCCATATATTGGAGAGAGAAGAAGACCTCAGTGAGCTCCTGCTGAAGCTGCTCACATGGCTGAAACACCCAAATAAGTCTGCAATTGATGACAGTCCATCCGTCCGATCGATTGCATCTATCCTCACAAGCTACATCACTGGAAAACGCACTGCATTTGAGATAAATCTCTCTGTCTTGCTACATGGACTGACCAAGAGTAGGGAGATAGTCGACATAATGCACAAAGATGGACTGGGCATCAGTTACAATGACGTACTTATGCTGCGAGATTTTTGGGTGGTCAATGACCTCAAGTGCTCATCTGATTGCCCCTTCGAACTAGCTGAGGGTAAGCCTGCTATCGCAATAGTCGACAACGATGACTTCAAGGGCGACACACTGACCGGTGCTGGCCAGTCACACCGCACTAATGTCATGTTTGTGCAGCCAGAATCATTTGATACAGAACTTCCTTCCGAGAACCACGAGGATAGACCAGTTCCCGGTGCCAACTTTGCATCAAACCTCTCGACAACTCTCAAAGAGCTCGGACATGAAATGCAAAAAGTCAACCCATACAAGACAGCAAAGCGTGGGGAACCACCTCTCAGGAAGCCACCAGCTGATCAAAGTACTCCTCCTCCTGACACATCGGTGCAAAGAATTCGTGGTGTGATCCATGCATTGGCCAGGGCGCAAGATGACCGAACGAGACCTAAGCCAGAAGAACAGACTGTGCCTGGGTTTTCAGGGTTTCACGACAGCATGTCAAATGCAGATGAGAAGAGTCGAGCAATATACCACATGACCTATCCCAACCCACCCAGTAAGACAATTCTCAATGATGTGATGTGACAGAGAGAAGGGAGACGGTACCAAGTATACCTGGGGAGATTATGCAGAGAAGTTGGTGCACTTCATTCTAACGAGACACAAGCATGCTGAACGCATCATTTGCGTCAATGATTCATAAGATCAGAATTACACGATCAAGGACAGTGAGAGAATACTGCGCCAAAAAACCCTGCCAATCAGCAATGTCTTCATGAAAACAGAAGATAAATTTCCTTCTAGTAAAGTTTTCCATGCTCTCCTGGGTAAACCTGAGAACAAAATCCGCCTTCAGGCATTTCTTCAAACGGAATTCCAGAGAACAGCAGCAACAACTAGCACCGAGATCATCTACTGTGTAGTTGGCAGCACTGCAAAGAATCTCACCACAGGCAAGCTTGTGCCAGAGCTCACATGTTCCCATGCAGGGGCAGATACGGCAATGATCACCATATATAATGTGCTCCGGTCAGACAGCTACACAGCAGCTGTCGTTCTTGACACAGAGGACACAGACAACTACGTGCAAGCGGCATATGTTGCTCAGAAGACCACAGGAATCCTGTGTGTGAAACGCAAACGTCAGCTTATCGATGCCCGATGTTTGTGCAGTGAGGCAATGGCTGCATCCATCATACCACTTCATGTCCTCACTGGGTGTGACCACAACTCTGGCTTCTATGGAGCAAGCAAGAAGCTCAACGCAGATCGTCTGGAGAAGTCTAAAGAGGTACACGACCTGCTAGCAGCATGTGGTACACAGCTCCTAGTCACAGAACAGGTCATCAGTGATTTGGAGCGGTTTGTCATTCGATATGTCTATGGTGATACCAAAAGCAAGACCCTGGTAGATGCGAGGGCAGCGAAGTGGAGAGCTCAGAAGAAAAAAAGCACTATACGACTTGTGCCTGACTTGGACAGTCTCTGTCCACACTTGGAGCGTGCAAACTATCTTGCATATTTGCAAAAGCATTACCAGCTCCAAAGTCACCCCTCACCGATCGGCCATGGATGGAATCTTGTAAATGGCCTATGTCTGCCTGTCCGTTCAACCCAGCCCCCACTTCCCCCATCCATACCACTACCTACAAATCCGCAAGCAGAGAACAACAGTGATGATAGCAGCGAAAGTGAGGACAGTGATTCTGATAGTGGCTCATACAGTGAATCATGTAGTGACAGTGAAGTGGCAGATTAGTATGTACAATTAGTATAATACAATACAATAACAATACAATATACAATACAATACAATACAATAACCATTCCAGTGGATTTGTAATGCCAGAATTAGTGAAAAAGGACACCTCATTTGTCCTTGTAGCTCATCTGATACCAGAGATATTACATTTCATGTTTTTCAAGATGGCGTTGGCGGCCATTTTGAATATTGGGCTCTAGCAGAGTTAGCCGTCATTTTTCAGAGGGGCATAGGAGCTAATTTTCCTTTAAAATGGTTCAGGTTGTCAAATCCATCGAGAGAAAAAGGAAGGAACAAAATGGTCACGGATTCCAAGCAAATGACCCTACTATAGGACCTATATTATTATTGAAATGCACCAGGAACGAAATATGGAATGATCAAGTCAGTTCTTCTTTATTGTGTAATCGGTGTAGATATATTATTAGGTAAGACCAATGTCGCCCACATGTGTCACGTACGTATGATGTAACAATCATGTCCCCCAGTACGCATATTACGAAGGTGGTGATCCTTGACATGTTGGATGTATTGATTAAGTGTGTATTTAATTATGTAACAACCATGCCCCACCATACTAATATTAATATGACGAAGCGGTAATCCCTTTGTTGTGTATGCTGTTAAGTATGTAAACACCAGGCCATCCACACGTTCGTTATGCATGTCTGTGCTTAGGAAAATGTCATGATTTTGCCAGTTCTGTAGTTAAATCATGTAACAACCAGGCCCCACCATATTAATATGACGACGGCTATAATACCTTCATTGTGTATGTGTTCATTATGTATAACTATCTTTATCCGCAATTTTGTTTCTCTCTCCAATTTATTTCCACACATGTTATACGTCTTGTCAACAACAATCTTCTAGTATACAAAACACATTATTCTACTTCGTGGCCCCATGCCCAGTTGTTCCCTTCCAGTAACTAAGTGTATATGCAGTTAAGCCAGAGTTATGTTCCACCATTCAGATTGAAGAAGTTAAAGTACACGACAGAATTGTTGTGCTACGAGGTATACATTTGACGACGACTGTATACCCTTTCTTGCACCCCCTGTACCTTCCAGACTTAAACTCGCCTCACCTAGTTTTCTGGCATTTCCGGCTCAAACCAGATTCGCTTGACCATCACGACCAAATTAGCAGAGGGTCAGGTCGCCTGACAACCCCCCCCCACCCCTCCTCACTTCCCCCTTTTTCCCCTCCACGCCACAGAAAGCCCCAACCCAGGGTAATGCATAACCCATCTCGACCAAAAGTGTTAGATCCAAACTATCTCAAAGTACGAAACAAATCCATAACTTCCAACTCTCCCCTGAACAAAACTCCTTAAGACACAGAGTCATGCAGATGTTCAACAAGGGCGCAGCCACGTCAGGTCACGGAGGGACCCCCACTTGTCCCCCCCGGCCGACCCCGGAATAGCGACGTGCTCCGCCCTCTCGACCCCGACGAAAAGACCACCAGGGGAACTCTGCCTGGCAACCAACTACACACATATACGGGTATGTATAGATGCGTTTTTTCATTACCATTTCACATTACCCCAGAGACATAGGATAAGGGAGGAGCTGTCCAACCCCCCTCGTCTTATACCAATGTTATACGGCTGCCTCCACAGTAAAGTAACTTACTTATAAATTCAGGCACCTAGCCAGCTAGCCTTAACGAGCATGGCACCCCGCCCCCACTGACCGCGAAAACAACCTGGTGGAGAACCTCTTGCCAACACCACTTCCATCACATGTCATTATATGTTAGATGTACTATTGTGGACATAAGTCCTGCTACACATGCCTGGCAGAGAATCGCGAATTGTGTTGGTAACATTGTGCTCCCTCCCTCCCCCATACCATCCCCTCTCTTTCACCCTCTCTCAGCATAAGCCCCTCCTTCCCTCTCTATATTTCTTTCTTGTTTCACGTCTGCAAGTCCCTTCCCTTCGATCCCTTTCCACCACTAGAACCACGGAATGACGATTATCTTTCTTCTTTCTCTCTATTTCTCCATTTCCCATCGAATCATTGTAGTTTTATGAATGCACGAATTGATAAGTCGAACATAAGGCGGTGAGAATATGTAAGACAAAACAAACTATAATTTGTTAACTATGATAAATGCATAATATCAATGTGTCTATATCTATAACCACGTCGTGTGAAGTAGCTAAAGGGATGTCGTTGCGTAGTAGGTAAATTTCTATATTATAGAACAAAGGACCTTGGTAAACCTTAGCTAGGCCATAAATGGAGACTTTTTGCTAACCCTTTTGGTGCCGGGGACATATATTATATTTCATTATAGCTATATTCAGACTATTTTATGTAGATTAGAAAGGGTCTGTGGTAGGTAAGGTTATATTTGCAATAGGTTGTAGCATTCTAAATATTAGCCATTCTTTATCTAAATAAAATCGACTAATATTTGCCAGAATATTTTGAAAAGGATATCACCGGTATTTATCGAGTTAAAATCTCATAATCGTAACGTTAATAAGATGAAGATATGTATGCCCACACCGACCAAGTAGCCTAAATATTCAAGAAACCAACAACCTCGTGGATCATGAAATAGGATATAAATGTAATGGTTAAGGAATCTTGTAAAATGTTAAAATATTGAAATTCATCTAATGTAAAGAACACGATTGTCATCCCTTTATGACATTAAGTAATTAATGTCTAGTTAGTATATGGGTGTATCAAAATAATTGATATTGGGTCAAACAGACCATAAGATACAAACAAAATAATTATTATATATAGTAGTAATAATAATATAATTAAGCTGTCCTCAAAATAGATTAGATTTACATTGTAAAGGTATAGGTATTGTTAACCCTTCCAGTACCGGTGCCGTCCTATTAACATTATTTTGGCTACTATCAGGCGATTGTATTAAGTTAAAAAGGGCCTCCAGCAGGTAACAGGCTTCGAACAATCTCACTTAACCCTGTATACGTTCACAGATCTTTCTTAAACTGCACAATATCGTCTTCATATAGTAAGAATAAAATGTTATATAAGTCTCCAGAACAGAAGGGGTTAAGCATGCAGCAGAAATAGTTCGGGTTTGATTACCGTCTTGGCCAACAATAGAGTATCGCTAGGCCTATAATTTTTGGTTTTCTATGCAACACGTGATAAAACTAAGAGCACTATTGATATAAACTTATTAATACACGGTTGCATATATTTGTGAAAATATATTTTATTTCTAATTATCATTTTATTCTTTGTAACTACTAGCTGTTTACACTATTAATTTGGTAAACATAATTTTCAAGCCAACATTTCTCAATTCATGCTGTGAATACTAAATGCTAGAGTTGGCTACATATTATAAAAACAAACTTTCTTTCTCCCACGTGAAATTAATGGATTTAGATAATTATACATCCAATGTTCACGTGTTGGTATATAGTTTGTACGCAAAGAGTGTCCATGTAGGGCCGAACCTGTTGTATACCAGGAAAATAATACGTCTTCGCTTAGGGTTTTATTTACGGTACTCAATAACCAACTACCTGCTAAATAAGAATCCACCGTAACATTTAGTTACAGAGAGTCTTCAGTCAGTGTTTGTTGTGGTTTAACCAACTACCTGCTAAATAAGAATCCACCGTAACATTTAGTTACAGAGAGTCTTCAGTCAGTGTTTGTTGTGGTTTAACCAACTACCTGCTAAATAAGAATCTACCGTAACATTTAGTTACAGAGAGTCTTCAGTCAGTGTTTGTTGTAATTTAACCAACTACCTGCTAAATAAGAATCCACCGTAACATTTAGTTACAGAGAGTCTTCAGTCAGTGTTTGTTGTGGTTGTTGTTGTTGTTGTTGTTCCACAAGCTGCCTGGCCGAACAGCCCCAAGGCCCTGAGCAAGGCCAAGGCCATAACCGAGCACCCCCACAGAACCCTCCCCGCCGACCACAATAAAGCCTGGGTGACCGAAGCCACTCCATGGCGGGGAGCTGAGGAGGGTGCGGAAATGCCCGGGAAACCAAAGCCCCACCCAGGGCCCTGTGTCCCTCAGCAATTATGAAGAGAAAGTTGAGGGGCAAGGGAAAAATGTGACGCTTTGGCTTCCAATCTTGGTAGATTGGGAGGTCAATCCACGTTAGAGACGCCGTCACTTGAGATCTAGAAAATATATAAGTAAAAGGAACAGTCAGAGTAAGCTATGGGTATGGCAGAGATTGCTCAGTTCTCACTCTAATAGACCAGCCCATCACCACATGACTAGAACCCAATTCTCTCAGCATCAGCTAGGAAAGGCCCTAGAAAGCCGCCTTTGGCGGGGGGATAGCTCCCCTATTTCAACCCTTTTTGGGGTTGGGCACCCGCCCTGTTTGTTGTGGTTTAACCAACTACCTGCTAAATAAGAATCCACCGTAACATTTAGTTACAGAGAGTCTTCAGTCAGTGTTTGTTGTGGTTTAACCAACTACCTGCTAAATAAGAATCCACCGTAACATTTAGTTACAGAGAGTCTTCAGTCAGTGTTTGTTGTGGTTTAACCAACTACCTGCTAAATAAGAATCCACCGTAACATTTAGTTACAGAGCGTCTTCAGTCAGTGTTTGTTGTGGTTTAACCAACTACCTGCTAAATAAGAATCCACTGTAACATTTAGTTACAGAGAGTCTTCAGTCAGTGTTTGTTGTGGGTTAACCAACTACCTGCTAAATAAGAATCCACCGTAACATTTAGTTACAGAGAGTCTTCAGTCAGTGTTTGTTGTGGTTTAACCAACTACCTGCTAAATAAGAATCCACCGTAACATTTAGTTACAGAGAGTCTTCAGTCAGTGTTTGTTGTGGTTTAACCAACTACCTGCTAAATAAGAATCCACCGTAACATTTAGTTACAGAGTGTCTTCAGTCAGTGTTTGTTGTGGTTTAACCAACTACCTGCTAAATAAGAATCCACCGTAACATTTAGTTACAGAGAGTCTTCAGTCAGTGTTTGTTGTGGGTTAACCAACTACCTGCTAAATAAGAATCCACCGTAAACATTTAGTTACAGAGAGTCTTCAGTCAGTGTTTGTTGTGGTTTAACCATATACTAAATTCCCAAGGCAGTTTGTTTCACATATCTATCTATCTATTGCTGGACTCGCTGATTCCCGAAGAGGTAGCCACGAATTAATCGCCCCCATGCACCTCTGTTCCCAGTCAATCGACGCCCCTCCTCCCATCTAGCACGACGCCCCTCCTCCCATCTAGCACCGCTTTCACGCATATACTTCTTAACTCTTTCACATATGATTATCATAATAATATGATACAGTGCAGTTATTACTATTTTGAGCTAAGTTATTTGTTGTTTACAAATTTCAGACGTGCACTTCAATATAACACATAATTGGAAGTAATGTATCGACAATTACAATGTGACCTCGTGTCACCATAATATCTAAGGTGATGGCGTTGGTGAAAACAAATATGTGTATGAAATGGTAGTAAATGAAGGCATATAAAGATGAAATTATGCATTATGCGTGCTAATTTATTTCCATTGTTTTGTTGTCTATAATTATTATATTCATACATTTGAGAGCTTGTCCTGCATCACTTAAGCTACTTCACTCGTGGTTAATATAAATATAGAAATATTATTTCTATAATGTTATCATAATTTAAGAATTATAGTTTACATAGGAATAATTAACAAAATAATCTACTTGCATGCATCATGTTCTTAACATAAAGTCTATATAACAAAATCGTCCTAGTAGAGAGTCCAGCAGCCTTCACGATCGATGAACTCCTGTAGTCGGCTGGGCATGGAAGAGACCAGGTCATAGATGAGGCATGGTTTACCTCGGAGCCCCTCCCAGACCCGTGTAGTGTGCTGCAGAAGCTGCTGCCGGGTCCGCTCCATCGCGGTTTCCCAGCTGTTGACCGTGTTGCCACACGCAGACTCAATGGGAATTAAGTTTGGTGCGTTACTCGGCTAGATCCCATCAGGATCATTGATAAATTTGTCTGGCTATTATTAGGCAATTTTATTCTGCATAGGAAGAGTATATGGAAGTCAGAAGGTTAATTGGAATATTCTTTGCCTTTTTCATTCATACAGGTGGATCCTTCTTACGCTGTATAAAATCGTCTGAAGGGAGCCACAATAAACGGTCAAAATGCGTCATGAACCTCAAGTAGTTAATCATGTTGCAAGGAAAGCCAAAGAATATCTTCTTCCTTTCGGACAAGGTAATTCTCTCACTCAATTTTGTTTAGCTCCGTGTTCAACACTTATTACCTCTACCACACATTTAAAAATGGCAGTGCCGGCATTTCTTTCCTTGCTTGTTTTTACTGTATATTCACGTTATTTATGTGTTTTACGTGATATTTTATAGCTCTTAAGGTTCAGATAGCACTTATATCATTATCATTATAAATAATAATAATAATAATAGTTCTTAAAGCTAGCGCATGCTAAGCTAGCTAAGGATAGCTCAATAAGGCCGATTAGGCGTATTTCCATTGGGGTCCTGTACTACTACCCCATCCCTTTGCTCATGAGGGATGGTAACGACTCAGTGCTTGTGAAAAATCTTTAATGCGCCGAGCGTGGGCGCGAACCCGGGCCTTCTGGGTGGAAGTCCGAGACGCTAGTCACTACACCAAGCGAGCCGCTAAACTCACTAAACTCACTAAAACTAGGACTTTCCCTTATACTTCAACAATACACAAATCAATCCCTCATATTCTCTCAATATTCTCGGTGTCTCCTTTTCTTCTAATTTCACTTGTAAGGACCATATTACCACTTTTGCTAAAACAGCATCCCAGAAGCTGGGTGTGCTCAACCGCCTCCGGGGGTTCTTTAGCCCTACATAGCTTCTTGCTCTGTACAGAGGCACAGTGCATCCAAGTATTGAGTATTGTTCACATGTCTGTGGAGGATTCTCTCACACAGCACTTCTTGACAAAGTAGAAAAGAAAGCCTTTCGTCTCATTAACTCACGTGCACTCACCGAATATCTGCAATCTCTATCTCTTTGCCGCAATGTTGCATCTCTCTCCCTATGCTACCGCTATTACAATAATCAGTGTTCCTCAGAGCTCTCTCAATATATACCACCTCCTTTACGAAGAGTATGTGGCACCCATCTTGCAACACAACCCCACACCTACTCTGTGCAACTCTCCAACCCAAGAGTGAAACGATATTCCCGAACTTTCTTTTATTCAACAGCTGAGCTCTGGAACTCTCTCCCTGAATCCATCTATCACTAATCCTAAGACTTGAATTGCTTCAAACTCCCTGTGTCCAGGCATTTTGGCTCAGACATTCCTTGATTTTGGCCGTCTCTCTTTCAACTCTGGGGAAGGCATTTGTCGCAGGCAGTTCTGCCTTTTGTCTTCCTCATTCGCATAATAAAAATATAGTTTAACTGTTAATTTAATATATAAGGAACAATAAAGATAAGTTTAAGTAATTCAAGTGATAATGTGATAATCTACAGTGATATCCGAACCTCATGTGCTATAAAGTATTACATGGAGCACATCAAAACGCAGATATAATAAAGTAAACACAACCAAGGGATGAAATCTCGTCACTGTCTATTTTAAATATGTAATAAGTAAAGCAACGCCTGTGATTGGTTAAGTCGTGTGGGCCGAGTCAGTCAGTCTTCACCTCTGGCTTACTTCTTAAGTTTATCATTTCTTAATCTCGCTTGGGTTTACTTTGTAGTATATATGGTATTAATGTGTGTTATGTGATATTCTATGGCTCTTAAGATTCAGATGGCACTGTAAATTATTAATTAATCATTAAAATTAATAAAACATATAGAATTTAATTAATACATAGGAAAGAATAAATATCATGAAGACATGATAATGAAGACATTATCAGCTCTGCGACTCTTCCAGGCCTGTGAGCTAGGGTATTGATAAGACGGTGAATCATGAGCGTCGATACATACACCAGTTAGGGACCAGATGCATATGGTTCGAGTGAATGGAATATCGCTATAAGTATACGTTTTCATTCAGTTAAGGAAGGAAGGGTTACAATTATAAGGGTTTCATACTAGCTCAATTAACTTCTAAATACCACAGATACTTCCTTAGCTGCAAAATAACTGTCTAAATATAACTAATATAAAACTAAGCACAACCCTGGTATGGAAGGGGTTAATCTCAGAGGGAGCAGCACTCGCCAAGGCGGTTAAAATACGCCACATCTCCTCAAGTAAGAAAATAAGATGCAGGAATGTGTTATGTGAATCACATTTAATGTCTGTGGCCGTGTGTTTAAGTCCACTAGTTACAAAACATGATCAGATAAGTATGCGCGTACTGTAGTTAAGGGGGAGGTGGGCTAACAGGCAAATGCACACGTAACCAAATGTTATCAATTTTGATATTCAATTAATTTAATACGTGTGTGTCAAGGATATCTTTTAATAATATATAGACATGAACGATGAACACCGTGAATATAAACACCATATGAGGAGGAGCACTTTATTAACAACGTTCCACAGATAGCTTCTTCAGGTCACTGGGAAACGTTGTCAATAAAGTGCTCCTCCTCATATGGTGTATATATTCATTCTGTCAACTTTTCAAAGACATTTCATCTATGAAATCCATCCTTACTCAAGATAGTGGGTTATATGGGCTTATATAATAATAATAACTGAATTGAGATATGAGAATGCAAAAGTAAATTCAAACACCAATTGTATCTGACTTAAATACACATATGGTTAGTAAACTTCCACCTTCGAATGGATAATAAATCTATATATTGTGCTAGTTTTGTTTATATAATGGCTAATATGAGCGTGAACTGTGTAACGTAATTATAATTTAACGATATGATATTTCATGATAGGAAGCAACTTTGCAGAACATGCATACAAATGCAATAATTCGCTGAGAGGGAAAAATTGAGAGACAGAAGGGAGAGAGAGGTTATTGCTGGAAACTAAACCAGGGGGAGGGGCTTATAGACATGAAACAAAAAAGAAAGTAGCATAGGGGGAAGGAGGCGCTTGGCTGAGAGAGGGTGGGCGAGTGGGGATGGTGTGGGGGGTGGGGGGGAGCGGCAATGTTACCAACACAATTCTCGATTCTCTGCCAGGCAGGTGTAGCAGGACTTATGTCCACAATAGTACATATTAACTCTGTTATCTGATCTAGGACACGGGAAATAAGGAACGAATTAGAAACCCCACGGAAGAGCTTCTTGTAGTGACCACCAGTCGTAAAATTGTCGTATAGCCGCAGGGCATAGGACAAGCGGTAATAAACTAGGCAACTCAACAATATATCCAGCTTTATTTAAAAGACACTACATTCACAAATGGTGTTTTTTTGGTAGTAACATATATATTTATGCACACACAATTAATATAATGTATCAACTATATCCCTATAATCATTACACATGGCGAAAAAAATATATATATGAGAATCCACAAATTGCTTGCAAAGTATGAATGTTAACTTGATAAGCACCAAATCCTTATAGAAATAGTATATATAATAAACACATGTTATAGTAGAATTGTTTACAGTGGAATAAGCTACTGTCAGTAAGTTTAAGTATAGTTAAAGCTCAATAAACGTATGGACGCATATTTATATGAGGATGTGGCAGGAGTCCCCATAAGTCATCACTGCCGACGCACGTTACACGCTCTCCCCCACCCCTCACACTCACACGCGCGAGCAACCCACTGTCCTTTTCGTTTCCAAAAACTATATCGACAGCTTACTTAATTTTCCAGAACTTCTGTTGATTTCTTGTAAAAACTTATCATATTATGATAATACATTGCATCAATTAATAGAGCATACTTATATGAAAATATAATCATGCTTTTCGTGATAAAGGAATGGCGAAATCCTAGAACGGCGAGGAGACCTGTTTACGGATAGAGATTTTGGTACTGTACAGGCAGCAAAATTGATAAGCTCGACTTGCCCGAGAAAGTCGACGCTCGACGCTCAAGACAAATATTTGGTAAAGCCCGTCTTATTTTATGGACTATTATAATATTTTACTCTATGTTAGGTTTAAGCGCTATATAATGTCAAACACTTTTAAGAAACTTACATTGGATGAATTATTTACTTCCTAAACCTCTGAATAGAGGAACTGAAGCGATAATATATTGTGTATAAAGCGTTAGACATTCAGAGAAATCTAGTTTTATATTTACAAAGAGCGAATATGCTACAAATTAAACACACGAAAACTGCTTCAAAAATCATACTAATGGCTGCTAATAGTATACAACGCATAATCGTGGTATATTTCTTTTTGACCTAAAAAAATATAGTGGTTCGTCCCAAAAGCGACCATTCTCCATCTGGTGGTCACCCAAAGAAGCTTGCCCGTGGCGCGTCTAAATACCCAGGCAACGAATCCGCAACAGCCCCCATGCACAGCTGCCCCCAAAGATTAAAGGGACAACGCCCAGTCAAGGCAACACCCCGACTCCAACTTCCCCCACACCTCCACCATCTTGCCAACTTGAAAGCCTGTTAGCTCCATCCCTAAAAATTGTTAGGTCTACTTCCTCCTTACTCAATTAAGCGACCCCCACCATAGTGCTCCACATGTAAAGCTAAAACTCCCCTCTCACTTTTCTAGAAAACCCAGATAACAGCAACTCCACCAACCACCAGCCCCGGCAACACCGGGCAGCCCTGATATATAAACCCTGGGAGGAGGGAAACTCAGTAAGTAGAAATATCGCTTCTGTACGAACGGCAGGAGGGTGGAGAGGTTGCAGGAATACAAAGGAGAACAAACTGCAACAGACCTATTGGTCCTTACGGGGCAGTTTGGATATCTAAAACTACTAATCTACTGACTACGAGGTAGAGAAAAGGATAGCAAAGAAGAAGGCTCCTCCCTTCCACTCCCTCCAGCTAATGCTGGCATGGAAACAGTTAGGAAAAATACCATGTAGTATTGAAAAACTGACACGGAAATTCGGACAGGACAGGGAGAACAAAGAAGTTGATTTGTAATCTAAGCTAACTCTATTTACTACAATTCTGAAAGGGAACAGATGTATGAAAATCAACATACATTGCGGTATGCGTTGACATTTCGTTGCGCGTTATTCTGAAAGAAACTGTGTTAATCGGGGGTTATTTGCCATGTGTTTATCCAGATGGTTCTTAAATGTTTCGACAGTATTACAGTTTACAATGTTCGAGGGTAGTCTGTTCCAATTATTCACAACGCGGTTGAAGAAGAAATGCTTCGCCTCGTGAGAATGAAAACGCTTGCCTATAATCTTATAACCATTGTTTCTCGTGTTTGCTTGATTGATCGTAAATAATTTGCTTACATTTAGGTTGCTGAATCCCTTGAAGATTTTGAACACCTCTATTAGGTCACCTCTCATTCTGCGCTTTGTTAAGCTAAACAAATTTAGTTCTTTTAAGCGCTCTTCGTACGGTTTATTACGCAATCTAGGTATAATTTTAGTGACTCTGCGTTGCACCTTTTCAAGTTTATTTATGTCCTTTCGGTAGTACGGTGACCAGAATTGCACGCAGTATTCGAGATGGGGACGCACCAATGAGTTGAATAGAGTAAGTATGATTTTTTCTGATTTGAATTTGAATGTTCTGCCGATGAAACCCACCAATTTATTAGCAGTTTTTATTACCTCTGTACACTGTTTACTCGGCTTCAGGTCACTTGATATTATAACTCCCAGATCCTTTTCATTATTTGTATTTGATAGTTGAATGTTGTTCATTGAGTAATCTTTTTTAGCGTTGTTACTACCGATGTGTAATACTTTGCATTTTTCTATGTTTAATTTAATTTGCCATTTTTCTGCCCAGTTTACTAAAGTGTCTAGGTCACCTTGTAGTTTTTGCCAATGTACTGTTGAGGTTACTTTATTAGTAATTTTTGTATCATCAGCAAATTTCGAAATTTTGCATTCTATTCCTTCGTCTAAGTCGTTTATGTAAATTATAAAAAGAATAGGACCTAATACCGAACCCTGGGGAACGCCACTATTTACTTTGCACCAATCAGATTCTTCACCATTTATTACAACTCGTTGTTTACGGTCTGAGAGCCAATTTTCGAGCCATTTCAGAGTTTTTCCTGTAATGCCATGAGCTTTTATTTTGTCAATTTTTTTTTTTTTTTTTTCTATGTGATTGAGGGAGGCAAAAGGTATAACTACCTATAGCGAGTGCCTCCCCCATAGTTGAAAGAGTGACAGGGCCAAAATCAAGGGACGTTCGAGCCAAAATGCCTGGACACACGGAGTTTGAAGCAATTTAAGTCATAGGAAGCGGGAAAAACTGATTCTGGGAGAGAATTCCATAGCTCAGCTGTTGAGTAGTTTGAGAGTAACGTTTCACTCTTGGGTTGGAGAGTTGCACAGAGTAGGGGTGGGATTCAGTTGCAAGACGGGTACCACGTGCCCTACGTAAAGGAGGTGGTATGCACTGGGATAGCTCTGAGGAACACTGATTATTATAGTAGCGATAGAATAGCGAGAGAGATGCAACATTGCGGCGGAGAGAGAGAGATTGCAGAGAGTTGGTGAGTGGACGGGAGTTAATGATACGAGAGGCCTTCCTTTCAACCTTGTCTAGGAGAGCGGTGTGAGAGGAACCTCCCCACACATGTGAACAATACTCAATACAAGGGCGCACTATGCCCCTGTACAGAGCAAGAAGCTGTGCAGGGGAAAAGAACCCCCTAAGGCGGTTGAGCACACCCTCTTAGTCTCTTGTGGGGTACGGTATCGAAAGCTTTCTGAAAATCGAGATATATTATATCAACTGCTCTATCCTTATCTTATGATTTGTAAACATCATTGAAGAAATCGAGTAAGTTTGTTAAGCATGAACGTTTATTTCTAGAACCGTGCGGAGAATCTTTTATTAAATTATTTTATTCCAAATGTTTTACTATTTTGTCCCTTATAATGGTTTCCATTAATTTGCCCGTTACCGATGTTAAGCTAATTGGTCGATAATTGCCGGGAGAGGACTTATTTCCTTTTTTGTATATGGGCGTCACGTTAGCTAGTTTACATTCGTTTGGAACTATCCCAACATTCAATGATTTGTTGAACAGATTTGCGAGGGGTTTAATCATTCGTGTTTTGCTTCTTTTAGGATCCTTGGGGATATTTTATCAGGGCCTGGGGTTTTATTATACTTTCAAATTGTTGATTGCGAACAGGATATCGTCTTCATAAATCGTAAAGTTTTCGAGCTCAGTGCCATTTGATTGATTCGTAGGGGTAGGTCGGCTACCGGTAGTATCTTCCGACGTGAAGACTGATGCAAAATAGTTATTTAGGATATTCGCCATTTGTACTTTGTTATCTGTATGATCTCCATTTTCCGCAACAAGTGGGCCTATTGTTGAAGTTACCGTTTTTCTGTTTCTTATATAGCTGTAAAATTCTTTCGGATTGGACTTGCTGGAGCTGGCAATATGAAGTTCCAGATTCTTCTTACTTCGTTTGATGAGATTTTTGGTTGTTCGACGCAGTCTATCGTGTTCTAATTTATTGCTATTATTCTGAGTTGCCTTATATTTTTGGTATGCCTGCTTTTTTACTAAGAGGATGTTTTTTATTTCATTATTCCACCATTTTGGCTTATATTTGCCTGCTGGGCGCCGGTTTCGTAGAGGGATGCTTGTATTTATTGCTTTGTTTAGGTTATTAGATAATATGTTCCATAATCGATTTACATCATGAGTTTCGGTCATTTCACTCCAGTCAGTATTGGCAAGATGCCTTCTAAGTTTGTTAAAGTCGGCTCTTCGATAATCTGGTACTTTTTCCTCCCTGTACTCAGGGAGGAGTACAGGAGAGCAGTGGAAAGACGACTAGGTGGGTTCGACCTGGAAGGTATGGAGGAAGTGGAGGAGATGAGCAAGGTGTTTAAGGATGAGATATGTGTGTAAAGTCAGTGAAAATAGGCTAGCCTAAACAGACCTCGGATGCGGAAATACCCTGAGCTGCACAGGCCAAGGGGGATATCTCTATTGGTCTAACTGGTAAGGTGTCTGCCTCACACCCAATGGTCGAGAGTTCGTGCCCCCACCAGGGCATGATATTTTCGTGAGGCTATTTCCGCATTTAACGAAGTTTAGGTGTATTGGTAAAATTGTTCAGATGGTTGAGAGTAAGATCGGAGCTCCATAAATCCTCTTTCGGGTATGGTGTAAAAACCGATCCCCACAGGCCAAGGAAGAGGATAGGAGAGAGCAGGGAGTGTTGTGAGACGCGCTTGGGTAGGGTTGTGGAAGTTGCCAGCCGCCCAAGCGAGTTGCCAACTGGGCAGTTAGTTGGTGCGTGTGGTGCACCACTCAGTGAAGTTGACTCACCATTCCCGTTCATCTCTCTGACGGACTCTCGGTCGATTCGGCTCAAGCTTGTTCCTCTCTGTTCGTTCCTTTCTGTTCGGAGCTTTCGCTTCCCGGAAGGTGAAGTAGTGTAAAGTCAGTGAAAATAGGCTAGCCTAAACAGACCTCGGATGCGGAAATACCCTGAGCTGAACAGGCCAAGTGGGATATCTCTATTGGTCTAACTGGTAAGGTGTCAGCCTCACACCCAAGGGTCGAGAGTTCGTGCCCCCACCAGGGCATGATATTTTCGTGAGGCTATTTCCGCATTTAACGAAGTTTAGGTGTGTTGGTAAAATTGTTCAGATGGTTGAGAGTAAGATCGGAGCTCCATAAATCCTCTTTCGGGTATGGTGTAAAAACCAATCCCCACATGTGCAGCATGTGAGGAGGTGTGTGGAGTGAGGAGAAGAGGGAGGGGAGTGGACAGAAGAGGTAAGAATAGCTGTGGAAGAAAAGAAGAAAGCATATAGAGAGTGGTTGGGTAGTAGAGGGAATGAAGATTTCGAGAGACAGAAACGAGCAAGGTACGTGGAGAGTAAGAGGGTGGTGAAGAGAGTAGTGAAGGAAAGTAAGAGAAGGGTAGATGAGGAATTTGGAAGGAATCTGAGTGTAAAATGGAGGGAGAGTGAGAAACTGTTCTGGAAAGAAGTCAAGAAAGTTAGGGAAGGTAGCAAGGGAAACAGTAAGGGTGTGAAAGATAAGAATGGGAGAATGCTAGCCGAGAAGCAAGAGAGAGTCGAAAGATGGAGGGAGTACTTCAATGAGTTGCTAAATGTAAGGAATGAAGAGCCAGCAAACATAGCTGGATATGGTATGGGAGGGAGAAGAAGAGAATTAATGGAGGAGGAGGTGGGGATCAGGAGGTCAGAAGTGTGGGAAGCCATGAAAAAAGTGAAGTTGGGGAAAGCACCAGGAACAGATGGAGTGTGTGGGGAAATGTTGAGGTATGGTGGTGAGACTAGTGATCGAATGGGTATGGAAAATGTGCAAACTAGCATGGGAGAAGGGGAGTGCACCCGATGACTGGAAGACTGGCATAATAGTCCCCCTATATAAGGGCAAAGGGGAAAGAGGAGTGTGTGGTAACCACCGAGGAATATGTCTTCTAAGCATAGTAGGGAAGGTATACAGTAGGGTAGTGATTGAGAGAGTGAGAGTGAGAACGGAGAAATGGATAGGCAACGAGCAGGGAGGTTTTAGGAAGGGAAGAGGATGTGTAGATCAGATTTTTACCCTGAATTGTGTTATGGAGAAATATCTGGAGAAGAAACAAAAGGTGCCTTTATGGACTTGGAGAAGGCCTATGACAGAGTGGATAGAGAAGGTTTGTAGAAAGTACTTAGAATATACGGAGTAGATGGCAAGTTGCTGAAAGCAGTGAAGAGCATGTATGAGGGTGCAAAGGCGGCAGTACGTGTGGAGAGTGAGCAGAGTGAGTTCTTTGACCCGAATGTTGGTTTGAAACAGGGGTGTGTGATGTCCCCGTGGTTGTTTACTGTATATATGGATGGAGTCATGAAAGAAATACTATCAAGAGCAGTGGATGTTGGTGTATCGCTGAAAAGGGAGGGAATTGAGTGGAAGCTACCTATACTGCTGTTTGCGGATGATACAGTTCTGATGAGTGATAATGAATGGGAGTTGCAGGGTCTGGTAAATGAGTTTGGAACAGTGTACGAAAAACGGAATTTGAAGGTAAATGCGGGAAAGAGCAAGATTATGGTCTTCGAAAGGGGTGAATTCACAGAGTGTGAGGTGAAGCTGAACGGTCAGGCTATGGAGATTGTCAACTCTTTTAAGTATCTGGGCAGTGTGTTGAGTAAAGATGGGACTATGGATGAAGAAGTGCGGGAGAGGGTACAACAGGGGAAGAGGGTTGTAGGAACGCTGAAAACATTAACAAGAAATAGGGTGGTCAGTATGGAAGTGAAGAAGTCCTTGCATGACAGTGTGGTAATCCCGACACTGACTTACGGAAGCGAAGCATGGACGTTGGTTGAGAGACTCAGACCAAGAGTGAGAGCAGTGGAAATTAATTACTTAAGAAGTGTGTGCGGAGTTACATGGAGAGATAGACAGACTAATGAGGAAGTAAGAAGGAGGTGTGGTGTGGAGGTAGATGTGCTGGAAAGTGTGAAAAGGAACAACTTGAGATGGTTCGGCCATATGGAACGTATGGAAAGCGAGAGAATGACTAAGAGGGTGTACGAGAGCGAGGTGGAGGGACAGACAGGGAGAGGTAGACCGAATGAGAGGTGGAAGGATGGAGTGAGGAAGTATATGAACGAAGGCGGTGCTGGTTGGGGGTGAGGGGCGTCGACTGACTGGGGACAGAGGTGCATGGGGGCGGTTCGTTCGTGGCCACCCCTTCGGCGATCACGGCGTCGGGCAATTGATAGATAGATAGACGAACGGCAACCCGCTCTCTGATGGAAGACTATTTAATACCCCACTCAAGACTAAGTATTGACGAACGGCAACCCGGAGTCTGTGATACTATCAGTGACATATATATTAATTTATGGATATTTATTAACCGTGGCAACCCATCGGTTAATAGGGAGACCTTAACCCTTGTCTGGCGGGGGTGGATTTAAGTCGGTCTAGAGAACCATGGACTATGTGGCGGGGACCGACTTAAGGCGGTGTGCAATTCTGAGCAATATTTGGTTCTGAGAGAGAGACGGGCGGTGGGAGGAGCGTAGGTCCACTCTGACCGCTCGGCACGGACCCCGCGCCAGCACTGGGCTCTACTCCACACACACCCACACTCACTGCCTCGCTACACAGTGAATTATGTAAGGAAATTACCGTATTTTAGGGATTTTGCACTCGTCTTGCACAATCGTTGCAAGAGAACGCGTGCTCGTAGAAGGATGCTTCTGGTGTCATTGGAAAGCTCAATTATCGCCCTTTCAGGGATACATAATTGTATTACGCTCTGGCTCTTGTTTATGCATGAAAAAGAGCACGGAAACAAGGTCATTTAGGGTAAAACCACCCGCTTGGCGGGTAGTAAAAGTTACTGACAGGCCCGCTCGTAAGGCGTTAAAATAATATACATATACCCCAAGTCTATCTATCTATCTATATACTCAGGCCCAATCCCCATTTTGGGGGTAGCCGACTCAAGACAGAGCAAGAACAGGGAAAACACAAAAACAACATAAAACAATGAATAAACACAGATAAAAACATAAAATTCACACACATCCAGGTCACCCAGGAGAAGACCCAGAGACCAGGGTCACCAAGGTCGCTCCAGCACTCCCCCGGCCCCCGACCACCCGGAGAGGTTCCGATCTCGGCAGGCAGACATGCAGCGAAGCCAAAGCCACAAGCCCTCCCACAACACTTCCAGGCGCACCCTTCATATTAATCGTCTCCCCGGGCCAGGCGCCTGATAGACTATTATCTAGTCCAACTTGCGCCCGACCCCTTACTCCAAATGACCACGTGTTCACTCAACTATTCACAAGCATTCTCCATTCACTCCTGTCCACCACCACTTCCCCTGCCTGATCTATAGTCATTCCTCTACAATCCAAAGCTTTTCTTACACAGTCTCTCCATCTCAATGGGGGTCTTCCTGCCCTTCTATCTCCCCTTGTACCTGACTCACATATTCTCTTTGTAAGCCTTTCATCTCCCATTCGTTCAACATGACCATACCAGCTCAGCACCCTTCTGTCCACTCTGGCTGACAAATGTTCCTGCTGCCCCACTCTCCTACGTATCTCTTCATTCCTCAATCCGTCTCTACGAGTAACTCCACACATACTCCTCAAGCAGCTCATCTCCATCACATCCAGCCCTCTTTTCTCCTTTTAACCCAAGTAACTGTATTAGAAACTCATTGCTGGTATGGCCTCTTCCACTTGAGTTTTATAATCATTTATATAGTGCAACAAGAACTACATACGTATAACTAATTATTTCTGGCCACCCAGAATTAAATATAGTTATTGATATTAGTGTCTTATCTAACCTAATACAAATATTGAAAAACGAAGGCCTCCCTACCTTTCAATACTTTATTTTCTTAGACATCTTGCTTAGTACTTAACTCACAGAGATCTAGGAGAGAAAGACCTGTGGAGTTTAAATAGTGGACCCGTAACTACATACGGATAACTAATTATTTCTGGCTACCCAGAACTTTAATATAGTTATCCATATTAGTTTCTAGTCTAACCTAACAAGAATATTGAAGGACGCAGGCCACCCTACCTTTCAATACACTTGTTATCTTAGATAGTACTGGCACTTAACTCACAGAGATCTAGGATAGAAAGATCTTTTGTGTTAGAAGGTTCTAAGCGAGATACTCTTAGGAGCGCTTAGCATGGATAGATTCTAGTCACATTTTGTCTGTGGCAGCCCACCAGGATTTGTGACTAAAAGGGTAAAACTGCCTGAGTTCTTTGAACCTCTTAAAAAGATTAGAGACTGTCAAGAAGAGTCCTTGTATCGACTCCTCTTGCGTTGGTCCGATGGTGTGTTAATCCGGCCTCAGCCTGAAACATAACATTTAAAATCTTAGCCCCAAGAGTACCTGAACGGAACTTCATCACCGGTTGATGGCCCATCTGTAACTTCTTCACACGACTGGACCCCCTGGACGGCCGCCAGAGCAGCCCAGGAACCCTCAATGACAACAGATCGAGAACCTGAGAAGATAACCCAACAGTGCACTATTAATTATAATTTGTATCAGTGCGGAGATACTTTACCACCTGATCACTTGCTCACCTGTGCTCCCCCTTAAGTTAATTGCTAACTATGACGAGTGTTTTAAGTTCGATTCCTAGAGCTTCCTGTTTATTGCCAAAGAAATCGTACCAGTAGAAGTTACTACGAGATAATTATCACGACAATATTTACCCTCAGCCACATAACGAGTACTTGTTATTTGGGAGATCATGGTATAGATATTCTGAGATCCCAAAAGCTTGCGGGATAGGTCGTAAAGTAAATTAATCTCAGTGATGAGTTCCAACACGTGCATTAACAGTCAAATACGTATACAATTCTTGTTGTCTACTCACTCGATCATATTTCGTGGAAACCAATACCAAAAGTTAGCTAAACGTCAAAATAAATAACCAAGCATCAGACATATGCAACGAACTTCACAATATACTTATGAGAACTTAACCAGTGCCCCTCGAGTGACTCTCTTCTAACCTTGTATCTTGTACTTATCTCAGAAGAATAATACCTTAGCATTGAAAGTGGTAGTGCACGCTCCATCCAGATCCACGATCGTGCTAGGAGAATTGTAAGACCAAACTTGATACTGAATCTCTTGCTCCCTCTTATGTTTTTCCAAGGTGAATTAAGTCTTTTTCTATACCAGTGAGTGCTAATTAAATAAAGCTGTATTACGAACCACATTCCGAAATTATATCTATGTGTTCTATTGATTCCTTATATGTATGTACAAAGGAGTACAAAGGAGTACAAAGGAAATCAAGCAACAACAGATCTAGTGACCCTTCTATGGCTGCTTGTCCTCCAAAACACTGAGGATCAAGTGTCCAAGCAGTGGTTTAGAGTGGGTAAGGGAACATTGGAAAGGGAACTACTGCCCTGGAACTAATGTTCGTGGCAGGATTTGTGCATGAAACCTGATACCTGATATTCCAGTCTCAAAGAACTCACCTCAATCAATTGTTAATCTTGTATAAAATCAGGGCATAACATTGGTGGTGAAATCTTCTATCCGAATCAAGAACCACCGCGGTTCTTGATTCGGATAGAAGATTTCATTGCATTTCATATTGTCAAACAATAGAAGCATTGTAACATCCGAATATGGCAGCAGCTCGCTCGCACATTCCCATCCCTAAATACGATGGGGACACATACGAAATCGGAACATATATGCACATTGTGAAACCAGTGCTAGATTTGGCATATAATACGGATTGAGAGAAAATCACCGTACTGTTAACGCACCTGGGAAAAGCCGTTTCCCTTGTTGCCTCGCAAGTTAACCCCACACTCACTTGGGACCAGTTTCGGCCCATAGTTATTGAGGCCAGTAAACCCCCATTGGGCATCTTTGTCGCCCATGCCCGCATTAAAGACATAAAGTACGAAGGTGATCTTGACGACACCTTAGCTTCCATTTCACAACAAATCAAATCTGCCTTTCCCACTCTTCCCAAAATTCAACAAGACCAACACATTCTGGTGAATCTCATTCAAGCGTTGCCCTCAGCAGTTCGTGAGTACTTCGCCGTACACGACCCTGTTGGTTTTCAAAGCGATCTGATCACCATCAGGAGGATCCTCATGGTGCAACCCCAGAAAATAAACACCATTACCGCCATAAAAAGGTTCACCACCCATCCTCAGAACACGGGTCAACAGAAGGAACCCAGCCAATTCCACCGACATCCAGCTTCAACCACCAAACCCACGTACCACTCCGGCAAACCTCAACCCAGCAGGCCCAGGTTCTACCCCAACCCCCTCTGCCGAGTGTACAACAAAAACCAGGTCTACAACAACAACAAAGGTAAGAACCCCACACTGGTTATTATCAACCCTTATGATTTCCCTGCCTGTAATCACAAATGTGCCCTTCATGACATCAGGGACTTCGCCAAATATCAAGCAACCCAACCTCGCATTTCTGTCAATGAAGAGGAGTTTATCGAGAACGAGGAGGTCCAAGACCTCGACAACAAGGACGTTGCTCACCTCAAGCTTAGTGGCGAGACTGAAGAAGTCTTGGGAGAGTCCGAAATAGAACCCCAGGATTTTTAGAGCCTCCCCCGCCTACAATGGCTTCGGTGGGGGACACCACAAATGACCGATCACCCCCCATATACCATCTTGCACAAATCAAAGGTATCCTTGTACGGCTATTAATAGATACCGGCGCTTCCAGATCATGCATATTCAACTCATTTTATGACCAACACCATAAGATGTTCGGCGGGTTACAAACGACCAAGTCAAAATTAATCAGTGCCGGAGACGCCCCCTTACACGTCAGGGGAGAAACTAATCCCTTACATGTGACCACCCCCGCGCCTCACGCAAATTGCTATCACTCCTTTGTAGTTTTTCACTCCGATTGCCGGCACTACGATGGGTACTTAGGGCTCGATCTCCTTCACAAGTTGCAAGCCCAAGTTGACTGTGGCCAACGCTTGATCACGTAAAAAAAAAAAATAACGAAGTAGACCCCCACAACCTGTCCGAACCCCAGCCAACCCCATTTGAAAGTTAAACCTAAACCTAAATCTGCCATGCCCCCTCTTGCAAAGCCGAAACATAAACCTAACCCAACCCCCCTTGTTAACCAGTCCAACAACCAACAGCACCCCCAACAAAAGGCAACTTCCCAAACAAATTCCAAAGAAAAAAAACTTCTGCCACCTCATACCATCCAAAAATCACCCCCTCCCAAGATAAGCATGACCAACCCCCCTCAACCTCGCCAACAAAAACTAACCCACCCCCCCCCCACCACCCCCCCACCCCCCCCCCCGCCCATGGGATAGAAAAACTTGATGCCCCCTCATGTTCCCTCCACCCAAACTGTCTTCCTCCACTCTTGACGTGCCATATTCAATGTCTACCTTGGGCCAACAGGAACAAAAATTGCCTCCACCCACTGTTATGAGCCCCGCTATGATCCATAATCGAGTTACCATTCCCCCTCACCATCAGAAATGGGTGTCCCTTAGACCTATCCCCCAAAATGCCATGATTTTGACCCCCACCACCCCCTCCGTAGGCCAAGACCGATGTATTATCCAACCTGCCATATTGTCTTCCCAGCAAAATACCATTATAATTGCCAACATTTCAGACGACGTACTAACTTTACCCAGAGTTTTGATTGTTGGCGACCTTGAAACCTTTGACGAAATTGTCACTCCTCAGATAAACCCCAGTAAAATTCCTATCTTACCCACCATTCCCGACTCCTTATCACATGTGCAATAACACCAGATGCAACAATTGCTACACGAATTTCGTGATGTATTCGCCCAGACCCCCACAGAAATAGGACAAATAACCATGGAGCAACATGCTATGCATACCACGGGACCTCCACTGCGACAACCTTCCCGCAGGAAAAATCCACTCCAGCGCCAAGAGGAAGACCAACAGGTACAAGAGATTTCGGAATTGCCACGCCCTCCGTCAGTCCCTGGTCTTCGCCCGTAGTACTCGTGAAGAAGAAAGATGGCTCCACCAGATTCTGTGTCGACTACCGTAGATTAAACGACACCACTATTAAAGATGCAACGCCGTTACCCAGGATCGACGACTCCCTCGACTCCCTTCACGGATCCAAATGGTTCACCACATTAGATCTACAAGCAGGATACTGGCAAGTCCCTATTAAACCCGAACATCAACAAAAGACAGCCTTCTCCACCAGCGGGGGACATTTATATGAATTTAATGTCATACCTTTTGGCTTATGCAATGGCCCGGAAACCTTCTCCCGCCTCAAGGAATCTGTGTTAAAAGGACTAACTTGGGAAACCTGTCTTGCCTATTTGGACGATGTCATCGTATACTCCGCAACCTGGCCTGAACACCTCCACCGACTACGCCAAGTATTAAAAAGAATCAGAGACGCCGGATTAAAACTCAAACCCTCTAAATGCAAAGATGGCTAGAAACACCGTAGGGTTTTTAGGCCATGTGATTTCCGCCCAAGGCATCTCTCCGGACCCCAAGAAACTCTCTGCAATCCAAAATCAACAACCCCCCACTACCATCAAAGGGGTACGCTCCTTCCTGGGACTAGCCATATACTACAGACGTTTCGTCCCACACTTTGCCGAGATAGCCAGACCCCTTCACCAGCTCACCCACAAAGACACCAAGTTTTTATGGACCCCCGGTAAGACACTTCGTTTTCGAAAACCTAAAAGAGAAGTTAGTACAAGCCCCCACAGTCTCTTTTCCAGATTACAAACAACCCTTCCGTCTGTACACGGACGTTTCTCTTTATGCCATTGAAGCCGTCCTAGCCCAAGTCCAGGACGGAAAGGAACATGTAATTGCTTATGCTAGCTCCACATTAAATGCGGCCCAACAGAATTACGCAGCCACAAAGCATTAGTGCCTCGGGATAATTTGGGCCCTAAATCACTTCCGATCTTTCGTGCTAGGTGCCAAGTTAGATATCATCACAGACCACCAAAGCTTGCAATGGCTTAGAAGATGCGAAACTAATTCAGCACTATTGGTGCGTTGGAGAGAAACCCTTGAAGAATACGACTTTGTCATCCACTACCGTCCAGGAAAACTCCACACCAATGCCGACGCTCTCTCCTGTCTCCCTGTACCAGAGAACCTCCCCATCGATCTAGCAGCCTTGCAACAAACGGACCTCATCAATACCTCCATCCTCCAGGACTCCCCATCTTCCCAACCTACCCTACTACAATCATGGCAGAGAAAACTCAAACCAAAGTGGATCCCCAAACAGATCTTCTCCCAACTAACTCGCTGGGGTGACCAATTAACCACGGACTCCGGACACATCGTAGTCGAAGCAACCGTTGCTCAAGAATACATGATTGCAATTCACGAGGGAAATGGCATTCATTTGGGCCAAAGCAAAATGCTAAACATTTTCCAAGACCAGTATTGGACCCTAAACCCTTCCGGAATTGCAAAGAAAGTCACCGAATCTTGCAAACCATGTGCACTTGGCAAAGACAGGTGCCGCACCGCAGGACCCGCAGGCACCATTTCCGCCCAGAAGCCCTTGCACACCCTTTCACTGGACGTCATGGGACCTTTTCCCATTAGCAACAACAAACGGTACATCGTCACATTCGTCGACGTATATTGAAAATTCCTGGTCGCCTGTCCCACTCACGATCATACGGCATCCACAATTGCTACATTATTAGCCATCGAGATATTGCCCGTATTCGGATTACCCCCTTCACTCTTATCCGATAACGCCCCCGAATTCAGAGGACAAATCTGGGAAGAATTTTCCAAACAATGTGGCATAAAAATCAAACACTCATCCCCCTACTGGCCCCAAGGCAACGCAGTTTGCGAAAGAAGTCATCGCACCATCAAAACCAATTGCGTACCAGAATGATAGCCTTAAACACCTCAGATTGGCCATCCCAAGTCAAAATGATACAATGGGGAATGAACACTTGTCCAAAAGAAGATGGCATTTCCCCTCACGAAAGAGTCTATGGGGTAGCCCCACTTTTACTACCTTTTTATCACCAGGCTCAACCTTCCACCACCCAGTTCACCCTCGATCCCTTGCAACAATTAAAGAACACCCTTCATACCGCCCAAGTTTGCCAAGACACCAAACATGACGCCATAGATGACATAAGTCCCTTCGCCATTCACGACACCGTAATGGTGGCCAAACTTCCGGTCATAAATATGCTAGGCCCGCGTTATGTGGGACGATAATATACAGTATCCCATGTCCCAAATCCCTACCAAACCTCTATCAACTATCACGGAGAAACCCGGACATATTGAAATCGTTTCGTACGAATATATAAACCCATTGAAAATCTATCCCCACCACTCGAACAGAGCCCCAACCACAACATTGCAGTACCATTCTCATCACCCCCAATCACAATCGCCACACCCGACCTAACAGTTCCTGCTCAATAAAAACCTTACTTCTCACCCGAGCCTCCCACTGCCCCACGACCTAAGCCCTCCCCCCCCCCCCCCCCCCCCCCCTCCCCCTAACTTTTCGCCAACACACACCTAGGACACCCCTCCCATCCATTATCTCTCCCGGAATCACCCCCCCAAGTCAAAACTTCCAACAGCACGTCGAATTAAAAGACTAACAAAGAAAAAACCCAGTTCCCACAAAACAAAACCCCCTTCATCAGCCAACTCTCCCCTCATTCGTCAAAAAACCCTTCCCCAGCCAATATCAACATCCCCTAACATTTCCTCTCCAACCTCTACTTCACCTCCAAACACCACCCCCAGCTCCCAGCCTACCTCAGAAACCCCACCATCTCCAACTTCGCCCGATCCCCAACGAAAAACCCCCCTATTGACCACAATAATTACGCTACCAAAGAACCAAGTAAAAAACAAACCCCACCATCAAACAATACAAAACCACCTCCCATTACCCCAGTACCTAGTACCTCCAAAATGACAACTAACATCACCCCTTTTGTTCTGCCTACCCATCTTGCCCCCCTACTTCATCTCCATTCCCCTCCACACTACCCCCCCACAACTCCCCTAATACCACCAAACGCTCCTCCACCCCAACCACCAACCCCCCTATAAGCCCAACCTCAACGACAACCCCAACCCCTAACCTCACCCCCCCCCCCCACTATAAACCCTCCTCCCCCGAGTTTAGCCCGATTGTGTTCTTACGTTTTGTCTAATGGGGGGCATTAGACAAAACGTAAGAACACAATCGGGTCGTCTAATCACCAGACCCGAACGATTTTCACCTATCCTCGACACAACCCAGACCACCAACGTGACGAATGATCAAGAACCCTCAGCAAAACAAACAACACACACAACCAACACTCATACATGTAAGGTATCTAGATCCCTTTGGAGGCACTCTATATCGCTATCTGAATCAATTGATCTCCCCATTTTAGTATCGTCTGCGAATTTACTTAACTAGTAGGATAAGTAAATTCGCAGACGATACTAAAATGGGGAAATCAATTGATTCAGATAGCGATATAGAGTGCCTCCAAAGGGATCTAGATACCTTACATGAATGGTCAGTAAATTGGCAGATGAAGTTTAACATTGACAAATGCAAGGTATTAAAGATAGGGAAGATGCAAACAAATGTTAAATATAAACTAGCTAATTTAGAATTAGAAAATTCAGACTGTGAGAAAGATCTAGGTGTGTTTGTTAGCAATGATTTGAAGCCTAGAAAACAGTGTATAAGCGTTCGTAATAAGGCAAACAGGATTCTCGGGTTCATCTCTAGGAGTGTGAGTAACAGAACTGCTGATGTTATCTTAAAACTTTACTTGTCATTAGTGAGACCCCATATGGATTATGCTGTCCAATTTTGGTGTCCTTATTACAGAATGGACATAGATTCATTGGAGAGAGTACAGCGTAGAATGACAAAAATGATCCATAATATTAGAAATCTTTCGTATGAAGAAAGGTTGAAGAAATTAGGTTTACATTCGTTAGAGAGACGCAGAGTTAGAGGGGATATGATAGAGGTGTTCAAGTGGGTTAGTGGGATTAACAAAGGGGACATGACAAATGTACTAAAGCTCAGTGATAGCGAAAGGACTCGTACCAATGGTTTCAAATTAGATAAATTTCGTTTCAGAAAAGATATAGGCAAATATTGGTTTGGTAACAGAGTTGTAGATGGGTGGAATGGACTACCAAGTGCTATAGTGGGGTCTAAAACGGTAGGAAGCTTTAAGATAAAATTGGATAAGCATATGGACGAGAAGGGTTGGGTGTGAAGGGGGATCAGCCGGGTTGGGCCAATCAGCACTCTGCATACCCCCATAATCCTGCGTTAATCTCTAACCGTTTTGGTAAGATGATCCTCAGGATATTAGAGTGTTGAGCCTATAATTGGGCTTTGTAATTGAACTGGGGTTGTGTGGGACAGGGATCTGCCTTGCTTAGGCCAATCGGCTTTCTGCAGACTCCCATTTTCTTATGTTCTTATGTTCTTATGTAGAATAGCCGGAATAATCAGCCCTATATACCCCCCAGCCAAACACCCGGTCATACTCCGCCACTCCCCAATAATCCCTGCTACACCTACGTCCGCACAAACATATGACCTACCACCGCAACCAGGTCAAACCAAAACTTGCCTGAAAACTCTCACCACGACCATTACCACCTGCTGCTCCAACCACCCTCTCTCACCAACCATCATGTCGTCCACCCCTTTCATCAAGAGAATTAAAGTCTCAACGGATTCAGGACGCCTTGCCAGAATCCGGCACACCCACGAAGCAGTTACTGCAACCCACATCAATATTACAGACACATCTCTTCTCGTCACCACCGACACATGCAAGACTCCAGACAAACGATCCACCGAATGGTGGGCATTCCTACATACCCTGCCCGTCACCAGCCGCCATAACAACTCTCTTACCTTCGCCCTTGAGGCCCGAGGACGTGCCTACCACGAAGGAGAGGGAAGTGAAATACAGGAGAAACAAGAGAACCCCCAGAACACCAACAAACAAACAAGAGAGAAACAAGGAGAAACAAGATCGAGAGAGACAGACAAACACACACCAAAAGAAGCAAAGGAGAAAGCAACACCACCCCCAACAAGAACATCAGGGTCAAGGCGAGAGGTCCCGACCAAGAACGAAAATTGTCGCATCGCCGCAATAGAAAAAGCCAAACGAAAGAGAGATAAAAGGGATGAAAGGCAGAGAAAGAAGAAGAAAGGAATACGCCGTGATAATCTCCGAGCCAAGGTCACAGACACCAACCAGTAGGGATTACTGCCCCATCACAAGTCAAGTCAAATTGAGTAGTGACAGGGGGTTAGGGGGAAGTGGGGATAGTACAAGAATTAGTTGGATGAAGTGAATTTTAGCAGGAGAAAAAGCCACAAGGGGACAACGAGCCCCAAAATGGCCGACCCAAGACTACGACAGGCCCCCCCCCCCCCCTGAGAGTTGTATATTCACAGCCATTCTGAAAACCCTCCATTTACACTATGTAAAATACCTAGAATAATTATTGTATTTAATTCTATATATTAACTATGCCCCCACCCTCACGAGAGGGATACAAGAAAGCCACTTCGTATCTCTTTTCTTTCCCCAATTTTAGCAACTATATAAATAAAACTTATAAGAAGGAAAAACACCTATCTTTTCTTTCTCCAATTTTAGCAACTATATACCTGTAAGCCTCACGCTTTTTTTGTTCTGTCTACTAACTATATGTGTGCAGCCATAATTATATTTTCACTAGGACCTATATTATTATTGAAATGCACCAGGAACGAAATATGGAATGATTATGTCAGTTCTTCTTTATTGTGTAATCGGTGTAGATATATTATTAGGTAAGACCAATGTCGCCCACACGTGTCACGTACGTATGATGTAACAATCATGTCCCCCAGTACGCATATTACGAAGGTGGTGATCCTTGACATGTTGGATGTATTGATTAAGTGTGTATTTAATTATGTAACAACCATGCCCCACCATACTAATATTAATATGACGAAGCGGTAATCCCTTTGTTGTGTATGCTGTTAAGTATGTAAACACCAGGCCATCCACACGTTCGTTATGCATGTCTGTGCTTAGGAAAATGTCATGATTTTTCCAGTTCTGTAGTTAATCATGTAACAACCAGGCCCCACCATATTAATATGACGACGGCTATAATACCTTCATTGTGTATGTGTTCATTATGTATAACTATCTTTATCCGCGATTTTGTTTCTCTCTCCAATTTATTTCCACACATGTTATACGTGTTGTCAACAACAATCTTCTAGTATACAAAACACATTATTCAACTTCGTGGCCCCATGCCCAGTTGTTCCCTTCCAGTAACTAAGTGTATATGTAGTTAACCCAGAGTTATGTTCCACCATTCAGATTGAAGAAGTTAAGGTACACGACAGAATTGTTGTGCTACGAGGTATACATTTGACGACGGCTGGATACCCTTTCTTGCACCCCCCTGTACCTCCCAGACTTAAACTCGCCTCACCTAGTTTTCTGGCATTTCCAGCTCAAACCAGATTCGCTTGGCCATCACGACCAAATTAGCAGAGGGTCAGGTCGCCTGACAACCCCCCCCCCCCTCTTCACTTCCCATTTTTCCCCTCTACACCACAGAAAGCCCCAACCCAGGGTAATGAATAACCCATCTCGACCAAAAGTGTTAGATCCAAACTATCTCAAAGTAAGAAACAAATCCATAACTTCCAACTCTCCCCTGAACAAAACTCCTTAAAGGTGGGGGCTCATGGGTTGAGATAAACATGGAATGATAATCGCCAAGCTGTACATAATTATCTTGCAAAATGCAATGGCACTGAAATAATTATTAACAATGGTATAAAGGATTTTGGGATCGTCTATACCGGGCCTGTGACGTCATAGTGACGTCACACCAGTATCCTTAGCCTAGACTGGATGGTGGACTTATACTCTTGTGACGTCACAGGCCCGGTATAGACGATCCCAAAATCCTTTATACCATTGTTAATAATTATTTCAGTGCCATTGCATTTTGCAAGATAATTATGTACAGCTTGGTGATTATCATTCCGTGTTTATCTCAACCCATGAGCCCCCACCTTTAAGACACAGAGTCATGCAGGTGTTCAACAAGGGCGCAGCCATGTCAGGTCATGGAGGGACCCCCATATGTCCCCCCCGGCCGACCCCAGAATAGCGACGTGCTCCGCCCCCTCGACCACGACGAAAAGACCACCAGGGGAACTCTGCCTGGCAACCAACTACACACATATACGGGTATGTTTAGATGCGTTTTTTCATTACCATTTCACATTACCCCAGTAACATAGGATAAGGGAGGAGCTGTCCAACCCCCCTCGTCTTATACCAATGTTATACGGCTGCCTCCACAGTAAAGTAACTTACTTATAAATTCAGGCACCTAGCCAGCTAGCCTTAACGAGCAGGGCTTGGCCGCGAAAACAACCGGGTGGAGAACCTCTTGCCAACACCACTTCCATCACATGTCATTATAATGTTAGATGTACATAATAACTCTGTTATCTGATCTAGGACACGGGAAATAGGGAACGAATTACACAGGCACCGAATCCGCAACAGCCCCCATGCACAGCTGCCCCCAAAGATTAAAGGGACAACGCCCAGCCAAGGCAACACCCCGACTCCATCTTCCCCCACACCTCCACCATCTTGCCAACTTGAAAGCCTGTTAGCTCCATCCCTAAAAATTGTTACATCTACTTCTTCTTTACTCAATTAAGCGAGCCCCACCATAGTGCTCCACATGTAAAGCTAAAACTCCCCTCTCACTTTTCTAGAAAACCCAGATAACAGCAACTCCACCAACCAACACCGGGCAGCCCTGCTATATAAACCCTGCGAGGAGGGAAACTCAGTAAGTAGAAATATCGCTTCTGTACGAACGGCAACCCGCTCTCTGATGGAAGACTATTTAATACCCCACTCAAGACTAAGTATTGACGAACGGCAACCCGGAGTCTGTGATACTATCAGTGACATATATATTAATTTATGGATCTTTATTAACCGTGGCGACCCATCGGTTAATATCGAGACCTTAAAATAATATACATATACCCCAAGTAAGTGTATTAAAAACTCATTGCTGGTATGGCCTCTTCCACTTGAGTTTTATAATAATGTATATAGTGCAACAAAAACTACATACGTATAACTAATTATTTCTGGCCACCCAGGATTAAATATAGTTATTGATATTAGTGTCTTATCTAACCTAATACAAATATTGAAAGACGAAGGCCTCCCTACCTTTCAATACTTTATTATCTTAGACATCTTGCTTAGTACTTAACTCACAGAGATCTAGGAGAGAAAGACCTGTGGAGTTTAAATAGTGGACCCATAACTACATATGGATAACTAATTATTTCTGGCCACCCAGAACTTTAATATAGTTATCCATATTAGTTTCTACTCTAACCTTGGATCTTCTGATCACTGTCTGATACAGGCCACCTGTCTATCACCTACCACACCTTCCCACTCTGAACCTGTTTTGGTGACTAAATGGCATTACGATAGGGCAGACTGGGAGGGTCTTCAAGGTTTCTTTATTGATATTCCCTGGACCTCTTTCTTTTCTAATGATGCACACTCCACCTTGAGCCACATACAAGATTTTGTAAAAATTGGAATGGAAACTTTTATTCCTCATCAAAAGTACAGTAAAAGATCTAATTCACCTAAATGGTTTGACCATAATTGTGCTAGAGTAACTGAACAAAAAGCTATAGCCTACAATGCATACACAAGATCAAAAACACATGAAGCCTTTAATTACTTTAGAAACATCAGAAATCATGCCAAAACTGTATTAAACCTAACTAAATCAAACTTTCTCCATAAGCAGGCAAATAAACTTCTAAATAATCCAAATGATAACAAAATATTTTGGTCTACTCTTAACTCATTCAAATCCAACTTCACTACTGCTTCATCCATTCCACCATTAAAATCTCCGACTGGCAATCTTGTAAGTGACCCACGAGGTAAAGCTAACCTTCTTGCGGATATTTTCTCCACCAACTCAACCTTAGATGAAATAAATAAAGATGTCCCTGTACTTAATTTTAATTCACCTGAAATTCCCTCACTTAAGATCCACACCAGACATGTCAAAACTATTTTGCAGAATCTCTCAGTAGATAAGGCTCCTGGTCCAGATGAAATTCCTCCAATAGTACTTAAGAATTGCTCCTTGGTGCTCGCTCCTGTATTGGCAAAATTTTTCCGTCTGTGTACTCATACCTCATGCTTCCCAGTACCCTGGAAAGAAGCAAACATCCATCCAGTTCCTAAAAAAGGTGCCTCTTCAGATCCATCAAACTACAGACCAATAGCTATAACTTCCACTCTTGGCAAAGTTTTTGAAATTATATTAAATAATCACATAATTAAGCATCTGGAGAATAATAAATTAATCAGTGATAGGCAATATGGTTTTAGATGATGTCGATCAACTGCAGACATTCTTTGCCTTCTTACGCATCAAATCAACCAAGCTACAGACCAACATGGTGAAACACATACAATAGCACTGGATATATCAAAGGCATTTGATAGAGTCTGGCATCAATCCTTATTGTCGAAGATGTCACACTACGGCCTTGCATCATTAGTTCCACTAATTTCTTCTTATCTTCATAACAGAAAAATATGTGTAATGGTAGATGGCCTTTATTCTCAATTTCACTCAATAAATGCTGGTGTTCCCCAGGGATCAGTTTTGGCCCCAACTCTGTTCCTCATTCATATCAATGATCTCATATCTACCACTCATAATCCAATACATTCCTACGCAGATGACTCAACACTCCACAGTTCCTTCACATTTACCAATTCTTTCACCCAACCCGATCTTATAAATTCAAAAATAAACACTGCAATTTCTCTGAACCAGGACCTTTCTAGAATTAATGAATGGGGACAAGAGAATCTAGTTTCCTTTAATGCACAGAAAACCAAGTACATTCAATTTTCTAACCGACAGAATCTCACTGACTCCCATATATTTGTTAATGATGTAAATATTCCCACTTCCCCTAGTATTGACATTCTCGGTGTAACATTAACTACTAACTTGAGCTGGACACATTATGTTAGAAGCATTGCTAAGAATGCCTCTAAAAAACTGGGACTCCTGTACAGAGTTCGAGAATTCTTCACTGACGAGCAGTTGGCCGTAATATATAAAAGTCATGTGCGCTCTCAGATGGATTACTGTTCACCTCTGTGGGGTGGAAGTGGAGTGGTTGCATTGAGGCAGTTGGACAAAATTCAAAATAAAGCTATTAGATTAATCAATAACCCTGCAATCACACAGGACCTTCCTACATTAGCCATACGAAGAAACGTTGCATCCCTTGCATTATTCTACAGATATTTTCACAGCAATTGTTCCGAGGAACTTGCTTCAATTGTGCCGCCTCTCCACATCTTTCCCCGTAGAACTAGGGCAGCTGAGAGCGCCCATGAATTTACACTTTCTCCTCCACAATGCAGAACTTCTGCTTATCAGAATTCATTTATCCCCAGAGCTACTACTCTTTGGAATTCACTTCCCTCGAATTGCTTTCCACAAACTTACAATCAACAAATGTTTAAATCCAGTTGTTACAAACATTTTATGAATGGAGGATGCCTTTAGGCACATGGACCTTTTTGTTTTATCTGTGTTTTTCCTTCCTCCGTTCATTGTCTCTTTAAAAAAAAAAAAAAAAAAAAACCTAACAAGAATATTGAAGGACGCAGGCCACCCTACCTTTCAATACACTTGTTATCTTAGATAGTACTGGCATTAACTCACAGAGATCTAGGATAGAAAGATCTTTTGTGTTAGAAGGGTCTATGCGATATACTCTTAGGAGCGCTTAGCATGGATAGATCCTAGTCACATTTTGTCTGTAGCAACCCACCAGGATTTGTGACTAAAGGGGTAAAACCGCCTGAGTTCTTTGAACCTCTTAATTAAAAAGATTAGAGACTGTCAAGAAGAGTCCTTGTATCGACTCCTCTTGCGTTGGTCCGATGGTGTGTTAATCCGGCCTCAGCCTGAAACATAACATTTAAAATCTTAGCCCCAAGAGTACCTGAACGGAACTTCATCACCGGTTGATGGCCCATCTGTAACTTCTTCACACGACTGTACCCCCTGGACGGCCGCCAGAGCAGCCCAGGAACCCTCAATGACAACAGATCGAGAACCTGAGAAGATAACCCAACAGTGCACTATTAATTATCATTTGTATCAGTGCGGAGACACTTTACCACCAGATCACTTGCTCACCTGTGCTCCCCCTTAAGTTAATTGCTAACTATGACGAGTGTTTTAAGTTTGATTCCTAGAGCTCCCTGTTCATTACCAAAGAATTTGTACCAGTAGCAGTTACTACGAGATCATTATCACGACAATATTTACCCTCAGCCACATAACGAGTAGTTCCTAATTGGGAGATCATGGTATAGATATTCTGAGATCCCAAAAGCTTGCGGGATAGGTCGTAAAGTAAATTAATCTCAGTGACGAGTTCCAACACGTGCATTAACAGTCAAATACTGTAAGTATACAATTCTTGTTGTCTGTAGTGAGTTCACTGCTCAATAGGTGGCATTCTGAGAGTGAGGGTCTGAGTCTGGAGGGTGAGATGGTGAAGCACTTGAATGAAGCAACCAGCCGCTTCAGAGATGGAGCTGCTTCGAGCCATGATGGATGCTTCACATGTCTCACTCCCCAGACTGGAACAAGACCTCACGGGCTTCACCGTGTTGAGCGGTGGAATGTACAGGCTCTCAGCCTTTGCCCGAGAGGGAGTAGTTGGAATATAGACAAAAAAAAAAAAAAATCACTCTATCATATTTCGTGGAAACCAAGACCAAAAGTTAACTAAACGTTAAAATAAATAACCAAGCATCAGGCATAAGCAACGAACTTCACAATATACTTATGAGAACTTAACCAGTGCCCATCGAGTGACTCTCTTCAAACCTTGTATCTTGTACTTATCTCAGAAGAATAATACCTGAGCGTTGAAAGTGGTAGTGCACGCTCCATCCAGATCCACGATCGTGCTAGGAGAATTGAAAGACCAAACTTCATACTGAATCTCTGGCTCCTTCTTATGTTTTTCCAAAGTGAATTAATTCTTTTTCTATACCCGTGAGTGCTAATTAAATACAGGCTGTATTACGAACCACATTCCGAAATTATATTTATGTGTTTTATTGATTCCTTATATGTATGTGCATGAAACCTGATATTCCAGTCTCGAAGAACTCACCTCAAGCAATCTGTAATCCTGTATAAAATCAGGGCATAACATATATGAGGAGCTTAGAAGAACAAGGCCACATATGCCAATGCACACGTATTCTAAAACCACACTTAAGTGCTGCACTATACCTTCATGAATGAAATAAATGGGAACAAAATATAGTGATCTTTCTGAAACTGAATGATAGTTGGCCCTTAACTCTCCCAGACATATATGACGCGATCGCGACATATGAATAAGTCCACCAAAAACTCATATGACGCGATCGCGTCATATGGACTTATCTGTATACCTTTATAATAAGTTATATGACGCACTAGCGTCATATGGAGCTCAGTAAGTCCGATAAGTTACCTCACGATAAAACCGTTGGTGGCAACCTCATTCACCTCTGATAATTCTAACGGCCGCAGTGTTGTTTTGAGTGTAGTGCGAGGTAGTGGCAACGATCCTGGGGCTCCCGCCTCCTCGGACTTATTGGAACATAATATGTCGGAGGGAGTTAATCACAAATTAGCACTCATACCCGTATTTTAGAACCGCACTTAAGTGCTTCCCTAACCCTATATCAAACAAAGACAATACAACGGAGTCCACATTTGTGATAAAGGGCTAAATATCATTCGGTTTCAAACAGAGCATTAGATTTTGTTTCTGTATATTTCGTTCATGAATGTTTAGTGCAGAATTTAAGTGTGGTTTTAGAGTATGGGGGCATTGGCTTATGCGGCCTTGTTCCTATATGCTACTCATATACCATTGTCTTATAATAGCATACATTTGATAATTAACTATGCTTTCTTCAAGTGGGCAGTACTCTGGGGATAAGTCTGCAGATTTGGCGGGGTTTGGTATGATCATACTTCATAGGATCAATTCTATAGTATGATTGCCTAGTTCCTTGTCCGAAACTCGAAATGATCCGTTACCACGAGGATGAGTCTGAATGCGAGCCCCTGAACGGGAAGCGGCACTGTGGACCTATGGTCCTGAGCATTGATGACCGTTCCGACCCTGCCTAGGGCCTGGAGGGGACACGTACAGGCTGAGTGGTAGGATCAGCAATCATTGAGTTGATTTCAGTTTTTTGTACAGCTTTGATTGGGAATAATAAACTTACAATGCTTTGAAGTGGAAGATATTGTCTGTTGGCATGTCAAATTATGTCATAACTATTTCCCGTAGTGTGGGGAGACAACTTTCACTTTGCCGAAAGTGAACGTGTCTATCGAGGGCTTGCCTAAGCCACACCTTTGAACCGCCTTCCTCCCTTAAACCGCCGGATGCGAGATGCCTGTAAATTAAAGTGTCACCAGTGCGAAAGATATGGCTTCGATTCGGATAGAATTTGTTATATCTACCATATAAAGCAATATTATTGCACCACATGCTCATAGCTTTTTTCTACAACAAACATGTGAAGATTGATGAACCAGAAAATAGGTGTAAAGAGCAAATATTCAGTGTAAAACGAGTTTAGAGTGGCAGGAGAGTGGTGGAGCGGTGTGCAGCCGAGCAATATATAGTTGCTCTCCTCGCTGGCTCCAGCCACATTGACTCGCTTCTCGCACTGCATGAGTGGTTGAGGGAGGGGAGGTAGAGGAGGGAGATTGAAAGGGAATGGGTGGTATGTGAGGGCGGACGGAGGAAGCAGAGGGAGCGGGTGAGGAAAGAAGTAGAAAATGGGATGAGGTGGGAAGTTGAGGGAGAAGGGGGGGGGGGGGAGACACAGGGAGGGAATGAGACACATGGAAAGAGAGGAGAGGAGGTGGTGGAATTAATGGAGACATGCCATTTCCCCGGCACTGGCGCGGCTTTTTAAAGTGTAAGATTCCGGTAGAATGTTTCAGTCACCGCTTTCTGGAAGCTACGGTCTTGGGTTAAGAAAAAGTCAGGAAAATGAATGAAAAAGTATGGGACATAAAGGATGAAGAAAGAAAGAGAGTTAAAGGAGGAAATAAGGCTAGGAGAAACAATTCTTAAGAAGATCTTGCACACACATTTAACACACAGACATGAAAAGTGACAGACATGATGGGCCATTGCATATAGGAAGGATTGTATGAATAATTATCTTGTTGCCCCATTCTATACAAAATTTCTTACTAGGCAATAAGTTTACTTTTTCATCACTAGGCGACCTATTGTTGGCCCAGTTATAATGCTAAATAATGCACTGCACTATAATAATATCGCTCACATTGCTTAAACAAGACATTGAAGTGGACACATTTATAACAAGAAGACAAAATATGCAGACAATTACCGGTGCTTTATAAAATCATAAATAACCAAGTTGACATAGAAAAATACACGTAGTCTACTATGCACCCTGCAAATATATACGATCGTCAAAAGACAGCCACAACCGAAAATACCACACATATCAGGAAAGCACCAAAACATTTGATAGGTTCTCATAATTATTTTCCCTGCATCATTGGCGACATTTTGTTTTGAGGATTACCGAATCGGACTGAATGCCATCCAGAATCAGACATAAATTGAATAATGAAAACAAAAATGTAAGCCAAGAATATACCTTTACTTTATAAGGCCCTTTTAAAGGAATTCAATAAGGAACTATTTTACATAATTTGACTTCAATTACTTGTCTTTGTTTGTTCTGCAGTTCAAGCCCCAACACTCTGGGGGACGATGTAGTTGAAGGGTTGTGTATTTGCGAGTGTAAATTTAATTGTTAGCATGTGTGTACTTAACTCTGACCGTAAACTCATACGTGCCGTGTATCTGAGTTTTGGGGAACTATAATATTTATTGGTTAGTTACCCATAATAATTAAAAGAAAATTACTTCTATAAAATTACATTTAGCACTAAAACAATAATTTAATTTAATTGATATATTAAATTGAATTGACATGTTAATATACCCTTACTTATCTTCATATTTGTAGTCAAGTTTTTACGTAAGATATTAGTTTTAACTTATAAATTAAACAAAAAAGGTTATTGATTTTCTTAATGCAAAGTTTTGTTCATATTTGCTCTAATTTAAGTATTGCTCCCACATTATCAACATTATTACTTTTGCCACTAATATATACAAATGAAATAGATCCGGAATCACTTAGTTTAGTGAACACATTACTTACTGTTATGCCCTGTTTTTATGCAGGATTAACTTGGTATAGGGGGGTTCTACAAGATTGGGTTATAGGATTTCATGCACAGTACACGAATGGAATCAATAGAGGACATAGATAATATCAAAAGAATGGTTTATAATGCAGCTTTATTCTCCAAGACACTAGGCAGAATAATGGTTATATATGCACAAGAAACAATGGTAAATTGTGTACTTTGGACTTTTATAATCTCTAGCACTTATCGCAGATTTGGATAGAGACACACTTCCCACTTCCAACGTTCAGGTATTATTCTTCTGATTACATTGCTTCAACGATACGTAGGGTACACGAATCACATAGGCTAGGTATCTCGTTAATTAACTCTCTGCAGTAATATGGCTCGTAATCAAAGATGAAAATATAAGTAATATAGTTATTTCCCAAGAATTAACGTAAAGGGAATAACCGTAGCTAGTTTCATTGGTCTAGTATGTTCACTTGTCTAGGTAATACTTAAGACAGAATATCAGTGAGGGCGATTCAGGTTCTGGTTAATAATCACAATCACTTATTTCAGAATTGCTTTCACTCGAGCCGTAGTCCAATTTATTTAGACTTATTTCTTCGGCGAGGTTAAACCTGACAGCAAGAATAATTACGGGAGTTAGTTCGCCTAGTCTAAAATTCACTGATATAGTTTAGCGCACACTAGCATAGTAATCACTTTCTTCTTAACATCAGAGAAAATCGAAACATAACTGAATACACTGGATGATCGAGTTAATAGTACCGTAACACTGATACTTCGAGAATTAGCACTGTAATAGAGTTTCCTGGTTATCTTGAGTTGGTGATGTCGGGGGCTAACAGCTGCTCTGGGGCCGTCCAAGTTGTCCGGTAGTGTAGAGAAGGTTACAGATGGGTTACTTGCTTAACCGGTGATGAAGCCCCGATATGTTACTCTTACTGGGGACCTTAAATACAGTGTCTCAGGCACAGGCCGAATTAACAAGGTATCGGATGAACGTAAGACAGTCAGGAGAAGCGACTTTCTTATCTATCACTGGTCTTTAAAAAAGGTTCAAGGGGCTCGGGCGGTTTTACACCTTTTAGTTAACAATTTTAATGGGAGTCCACAGCCAATTGTTACCAAGGAGTTATTCTTGCAGAGTCCTCAATTAAGAGTTTCTCGCATAATCCCTTCTAACATAACAAGATCTTTCTGTCCTAGACCAGTTATGAGTTGAATATACTAGTGTCTACTATTTTAATTTAGTCACTGCTGGGAGGCGTATTTCCTGAAGTAACAGCCACTAAATTATAATAGAAAACGTACTTGGATGGATAACTTATTTAATCTGGGTGTCCAGAATCATATAGGTTATTCACGTGGAGTCACTATTATATTCTATGAATGTTTGTAAACCCAAGTAGAAGAGGGCACACCACAAGGCGTTTATAAGACAATCAATAATTGGTAAATTGGTTATTTGCAGATATGATATTACCTTCGGGGGTCCGGGTGCAATAAAATATTCGCAAAGGGTTAATTCACTTTTTCACAGATTTTCAGACTACAGGAGGCCGAACTATCAGGAATCTTGAGAGGTGGAGCACACTAGACTTCAAACAGAGCGGCTGGCCGTTGCTTTGAGAGCTAATATTGAACTGGCCGAATGTTGCCTTTGTGGTGTCAAGGGGAACAAAGAATATTCTAGAATTACTGGATGTCCGGGCTATGAAGTGGTTAATTTATTCTGGTTAACTTAGGGGGGTAGTGAAAGGGGTCTTTATCTCGGCAGTATGTAGTTCGTAATATGATTGGTTATTGTGGACATCTCTACTCTAGTACAAGTTACTATTAAAGTTGGGCAGAGCAAGATTTGGTCAAGGGGGGGGGGGGGGGGGGCGCTACTTTATTGGGCGCCGCACGGGCCCAGGCTGGAAGGCATTATTCATCAATTCACATAAGTATCCTTTTCTGGTCTAGCTGACATGCTATTCAGAAGCTAGGATGGGTTAAGGGGGATTTTGGTTTTGGTTAAGGATGGGGTAGGATGGTATTTGGATAGCTAATTAGACTTTTAGTTCATAACATGTTGGAGACTCACCTGGTGTCTGGCAAGAATTTGGCTGGCCCGTCCGGGTCAGGGTATTCCTCCACGGGGGTTGGTGGGGTCCCCGTAGGGTCGGGGGGTATGACACGCCTTAAATACGGCGGCATGGAGTTCTTTACGTTAATTGGGTTGATATATGATTTTAGGTTGTCATGAGATATACTCCTAGTTATGGTTGATCATTGAATCTAGTTTTTACTTACGAGGATCACTCGTGGGGGTTATGAATAGTGGTTTTGTGAAAGTGCAAGTCAGGGGGAAAAATACACTCTTAAGGGGGTGAGAGGTGGCTGTCCTAGTCTTGCGCCGTCTATCGTTCTGTGTCAGGTTGTGAGTTGGGCTAGCAAGTTAGAGGATAGTTAATGGGGGTACAAGGATAGGTCTTTACCTTCTATTTACTGGGGCTGGGGAACGAACTGAATCGGCACGTTATAACATTATTATGGGCGTCTTTACAGGTGGAGGGTTGTGAATTGGGAGGGGTGTGGTGTGAGGCTAGGTCGCCGTGTCGCTCGTGCACTTTGACAGTGACCCTTAACGCGCTGGACATATGGGTGGCAGTGCCCTACGATGAAAACAGGTAGGGTGGTGTTTGGAGGAGAAAGTGACAAGGTGACTCAAAAGGTTACAACTGGGCATGGGGTCACGAAGCAGGGTAGTGTGGATTGTGGACTAGAAGGTGGTGATTGATAAGACGTATAACAGATGTGGAAAGTAATGGAAGAGAGGAACAAAATCGTGGAAAAAAAATAGTTATCCCAAGAAATGAATACATGCGTGAATGACGGTATATTATAGCCGTCGTCATAATAAGTTGATGGAACCTGGTTGAATAACTCGGGTTCAACTACATATACACTTAGTTACTAGAAGGGGAACAACTGTGCATGGGGCTACATATATCTATACTCGTAATGGAGAGAGATACTAGGTATCTTTCCTGCATCTCTCTTGAGATGATCGTATGCAGATTGGTCATAATGAACTTATCCGAATTAACAGGCATAAATCAATACAATAACTGGCATAGGGTTATCGGGTGTATAGAGTCGTGGTTAAATTGTTTGGTCGGTAGTACAACTGGGGGGGGGATCATACTTGACACTGTTAGAATTATAAGATTTACCTTAGTATAGTTATGTGTGTGGTATGTGGGTGTCGTGGATGTTAAAAGGGTTGGGAGTACACCACTCTTGGCCGACGTGCCTTTGGGGTCCTTTGTTTTCCTGCCGTGTTGGTGTCGGTCTCCTGGTCCATTCGTGCGACCCTCCGTTGAATGACAGGGGTGGCGGTTTCCTTTGATCCTGTGGGTGTGTTCCACTCTCTCCTCTGGCTGTTGAGTCCTTTCGTCCCGGTCGGCTTTCGCTCTGGTTCTTGCGGGATTATTACTGGGTTGCTGCTCGGGAGGGTGGTGGGGGAATTCCTTTTTGGGGGTATTTTACTTACACAAATAATTACAATTGCATAAATATTTCTGTTGGTGACTGAGAGTGTCAGTATGAGGAAGTTAGAGTGCGGGTTCCGGCGAGTTAGGCATACTTACCTGGCACAGGAGATACCGTGATCATGAAGGCGGTTCGTGCTATCCCCCATATAACACAAATATCAAATCAAATTTTTATATGGAACTTACTAGCATCACAAGTAGTTTTTGTATGAGATGCAAGTATTGTAAACTTATTTTAAATATGAAGCTCGCACATATTTGTTGGTTATATACAGTAGTTGTCTTCAAACCAAGTGCATAATTTTATATGCATGCAGACCAGAGTTTTCATCTGAAACTCTCGCATAATATTCCTTAAAACCTATACAACTTACCTATCATAGCATACCCAAAATACATTGCAGACCCATACTGAATGTCAATATATTAATCATTTATAAGGCCCATAAAATAACGAGGAAAACGAAAACAAAGGAAGGAGAGGAAGAGAAGAAAACAGAAAAGAACAAGAAAACGAAAACCAGAAAAGCAGAAGAAACGAAGACAACAGAAAGGAATGCCACGACCCCGCCCCAACCAACGATGTCAAGGTCAACCACCCGGAAGACGGGACAGAGAAATGGCCGACTCGCCAGTATGGACCAGGAAAACCCCGTCAAGCCAGGAAAGAAAATCTGCCTGGAAAGGACCACAACAGTCACCAGGAGAATCTTGTTTTCCCAACTATTTTGAAATGACATGTATATATCTATGTAATTAATATTAAGGAAACAATAAACATTAAGAAGAAAAACAATGAGTAAAGAGAGTGTAATTAATATTAAGGCAACCTGTCACTAAAAAGAGTTATACAAGTAAATAGAATGTAATGAAATCAACCATGTCTAAGAATCTCGTCGAACGAGAGTCCTATCAAACCACCTCATAGAGATGCTTTCTAACTTCTATAAGAATTATACAACAACTATGTACATACCTTCTTTCGAAATTAACAATTCTCTATTTTAAAATCAAACGAATCACACACGCTTCTTTCCGAGTTGGGGAGCCAACAAACTTTTTGCCTTTTCCAAATCCCTAGATAAGAAAGTGACCCCCAGCAGTACCAACGATACAGTCGACGGTATAAAGTCTGAAGTAACATTAATAATTGATTCTGCATGAAGATTGACATATCAAGAATCTCAATCCTAAATATATTAAGTAACTCTAACCTAAGTAGAGATTGTGAGTCGCTTTTATGTTAAACTATAAAGATTTGTCTGCCAAAGCATTCCCTCCTTTAGCCCGGGAGGAAAGTTACGTGACCTAAGGACGCCGCACTATAGCCAGTTCAGCATTCAAGATTGCCAGTCCATTAAACTAATGTAAACCTGTTTAATGAATAATCTTAATTAAGCTAGAAAAATATTATGTTCACTCTATCCAGAAAAGCTAACCTTGACATATATCCCATCAAGTCTATTTGAAGACTTACCAGCCGTCTAAAATACGTAAAGAAAAACCTATACGCACGGCGAGCAAACCGACTCCCCCCTCATGACCCCGGAGATTACCCCTTAACCCCGCACCAACAGGTTAAGAATATTATCCAAAATATATGTTCCCTATGTACTATTCTCATAAACAACCACTAACATATGTTCCAGAAGTGGAAGAGGAGTGATGTATATAATTTTACTAATCATACCCATACACACTTTGGTAAAGATAAATCATACCTTCTTGAGATCAGGCAATACCAAGTTTTCAAAACCCCCTTGCTCCCTCTCTGTGCAAACAGTAGCGGCATCTCGCCCTCCAGGGACCCAGAACTACCAACTTAAACTTCTTGCCAGCAAGTTAGCAATATATATAGAAATCTATGTTCCCTATGTTTTCCTTTCCAAATAATAGTTAACAAGTGTTGCAGGAATAGAAAACGACTTCCTTCTATATCTTTTATTATCAATACCGGTGCACAGTTCCTATAGGAATAAATAACCCTTTCTCAGGATCAGACAACACCAGCTCTAAAAACCCTCCCCCCATTTTGCAAAACTAAACCCAGAGAAGAGAGAAGGAAGGAAAGTAGAAATAATTTTTCTTTGGATCGGCAACCCGCTCTGTAGAAACATTGATTTTTATGGAATAGTTATTGATCACGGCTCCCCGAAGTCCTTATACTATCTGTAATCTGTAGATATAATAACTTTATTTTAGGATCTTTGTTATTTGTGGCAACACCATCTCTTAACATAGAGCCCTACAGTATAATAGTTTTGTACTATCATAGTGTAACAAGTAATCTACATAAGTGTAACTTTCTTATTTCTGGCACTCCCAGGGATTAATATCGTTATATTTATTAGTTATATTTCTGTATAGATAAAACATTGAAAGAGTAAGGCACAACCTCCCTTTCAGCATTTTTATATTAAGAAATTATACTAACACTTCTCACAGAGATCTAAGGTAGAAAGATCTTTTGTGTTAGAAGGGTTTAGCGAGACACCATCACGGGCACTCTGCATACATAAATCCTAGGCACAAATTGTCCCACCAGAATTTGTGACTAAAAGGTTAACACCACCTGAGTTCTTTGAACCTCTTATAAGTGTTAGCGACAGTCAAGAAGAGTAATTATCTAAACTCATCTTGCGTTAGTCCGATGCTATGTTAATCCGGCAAGACCTGAAACATAGCATTTAAAACCTCATTTCAAGAGTACCTGAACAGAGTAGTCCATCAACGATTAATATAAAGGTCAGGATAGTCAAGATTCGCTGAAAGCTATATGCTGAGAATACTTGCGTTAATCCGATATGGTGACCAACTGTTTCTCCACTAAGTTACGGAACCATATTTAAGACCCCAAGCCCATTAATCCAACTGTAACTTCTCCACACGACCGGACAACCTGGACGGCCCTCGGAACATCAGAAGAAAAAATCAACGAAGTGCATCTCTACAACAAGAAAAGAAATAATATAGAAAATACTTTAATTCAGTATCAGTGACGAGATACTAGAAAGTTAGAACTCAAAGTGATCGAAATAACCAGAGTTTTAACATCTCAAAATACGTGAAAAGTGTATATAAAGTGTCCTACGAGATTAAGATATACATAACCAAGAAGATCAATACGTCCTATAATTAACGATCTTTAACACGACGTGTTAACTCATCAAATAATCTATATACCGAATTTTGACGGATTTTACAGAGTCCGTTCAACCTGAATTTCGAGTTATAGAAATGAAGTGTTACCTTATCCAGTGAACCTTACAATCATATTAGTAAAGTGTTTATCTAGAAATTACGTCTGAGATCCTTGTAGTACATTAACTGTGAATTTATTTTAAATAAGAAGATTTACCTATACTTTCATGAACTCTGAAAATATCTCGGTGGACACTACAATATTTTAGAGTCCACAAACTTGAGCTACAATTGAAAATACATTTATGCTTGAGCTTCCGTATTTAGTGCCAATTAATACTGGAACACATAAGAACATAAGAAAATGGGAGTCTGCAGAAAGCCGATTGGCCTAAGCAAGGCAGATCCCTGTCCCACACAACCTCAATTACAAAGCCCAATTATAGGCTGAACACTATTACCCTGAGGATCATCTTACCAAAACAGTTAGAGATTAACGCAGGATTACGGGGTCTGCAGAGCGCTGATTGGCCCAACCCTGCTGATCCCCCTTCACACCCAACCCTTCTCGTCCATATGCTTATCCAATTTTATCTTAAAGCTCCCTATCGTTTTTAATCCCACTATAGCACTTGGTAGTCCATTCCACCCATCTACAACTCTGTTACCAAATCAATATTTGCCTATATCTTTTCTGAAACGAAATTTATCTAATTTGAAACCATTGGTACGAGTTCTTTCGCTATCACTGAGCTTTAGTACATTTGTCATGTCCCCTTTGTTAATCCCACTAACCCACTTGAACACCTCTATCATATCCCCTCTAACTCTGCGTCTCTCTAACGAATGTAAACCTAATTTCTTCAACCTTTCTTTATACGGAAGATTTCTAATATTACGGATCATTTTTGTCATTCTACGTTGTACTCTCTCCAATGAATCTATATCTATTCTGTAATAAGGACACCAAAATTGAACAGCATAATCCATATGGGGTCTCACTAATGACAAGTAAAGTTTTAAGATAACATCAGCAGTCCTGTTACTCACACTCCTAGAGATGAACCCGAGAATCCTGTTTGCCTTGTTTCGAACGCTTATACACTGTTGTCTAGGCTTCAAATAATTGCTAACAAACACACCTAGATCTTTCTCACAATTCGAGTTTTCTAATTCTAAATTAGCTAGTTTATATTTAACATTTGTATGCATCTTCCCTATCTTTAATACCTTGCATCTGTCAATGTTAAAATTCATCTGCCAATTTACTGACCATTCGTGTAAGGTATCTAGATCCCTTTGGAGGCACTCTATATCTCTATCTGAATCAATTGTTCTCCCCATTTTGGTATCGTCTGCAAATTTACTTATCCTACTAGTTATACCTAAATCAAGGTCATTTATGTATATAACAAACAACAGAGGACCTAATACAGATCCCTGGGGACACCACTTTTGAGTGCTCCCCATTCTGACTTCGTACCATTTATGCTGACTCTCTGCTTCCTACCAATTAGCCATGACCTAATCCATCCCAACAACGCCCCACCTATTCCATGCGCTTCAACCTTTCTCATCAATCTCTCATGGGGGACTCTGTCGAAAGCTTTACTGAAATCTAAATATATTATATCATATGACTTGTCATTATCTACTGCTTCATACACCTTCGAGAAAAAACTAAGCAAACCAGCAAGGCAAGAACGTCCCTGAATGAATCCACGCCGAGAACAATCCATTAAACTAAATGCATCTAAGCAGCCTCCAACCTTACCAGCAACAATTGACTCTAGCAGCCCTCCCATGACCGATGCAAGACCAATGGGATGGCAATTGGACGCTATTGACCCGTCACCCCCCCTGAAGATCGGAACCACGTTTGCAAGCTTCCAAGCCTCCGGAACCACACCTGCCTCCAATGACCTGCCAAATAAAAATGCCAACGGGTAACTCAACTCATCCCCACACTCCTCCAACACTCCAGCATACACCTCATCAGGACCAGGCGACCCATGAGGCTTCAGTCCGTCAACCTCCCCAAGCACATCACTTCTACCCACAGCAACCACACCCAACCCATTTTCCATACTATCGCTATACACTCCACGGACTTCTGGAAACTGTGCCAAACTTTCACCAGTGAAAACGGAAAGAAATTGACCATCCAATGAACTGCACACCCCTAAATCACGTATCCAATCGTCCACTATCATTTACGAGATGAAGTTCACGCAATATATTAGTGAAACTGAAATAAAACTGAATTATTAGTAACTTCCATTGTTAAGCTTTCAAAAAGAGAAGAGTGCGCATATTTCTCAAAGAAGAATTCTATGTATACAATTGAAGTGAATATACCTGATTTCCATCTAGATCCGCGAGCGTGCTGGGAGATTTGAAACGAGAAGTTGTACCACTTATGATTACCCCACGTTTTAAAAGTGTTTCTAATTCATTTCATATGTACCTAGTGAATAAGTAAATAAAGCTGTATTACAAATTATCTTTCGAGATTATACTGTATATGTCCTCTGTTGATTATTTATGCATGAACTCCAATATCCCAGTCTAGTAGAACTCACCTTAATCAATCGTTAATCCTGCATAAAATCCGGGCATAATAGCCCACTTTCGTGAACCAAGAAAAAATTGTTACAGACTCATTGAGCTGCTCCCCTCCACGGAAATCTTTAGTAAAAGGCGAAAGATTTATGTGTTTTGAAGGGAAACCAGAGTTAATAGTTTCAGTGGGTTTGTGGGTAGTCTAAGGCGGGACTGATATTGTTTGTTCGCGAGTATCAGGGCCACAAGGACATGATAAGAACAAGAATAAATTTTCATATTCTTAAACAATTCCTTCCCTTCACAGCGCCTGATACTGAAGGAATAGTTTGGGAATGAGTGATGTTTACAGAGAGTACACAGATTAGCATTTCCATTTCTAAAGGTAACGTAATTTTTCAGGGTGTCTCGTCCATTAATTAAGGGCATTGCGAAAGGAAAGAATTGCTTAGGAATGAAAAAAATAATAATAATGTCATAACAAAAACGTTTAAAATCACATTTTTCATTATTGTTCATAGATAAGCATTTATTACCTATAGCAAAAATGGGAAATGATTGTTTGCAATAATATTCATCTCTCTCATTTTCATTCTCAGAAAATAGGTGACACACATCGAGGCAATCTCCATTTTGTTTAGTTTCCGCGGATATATATGAGGAAATCAATTAGTAAATAGTTCTTATCGAAATTTATTCTGAATTTAGTTAAGATAAATGTAATAATATAATAAAAAATAGGCATAGCTATACAGGAGGAATGACATGCATCTATAATATATATACCATTGTCTTATAATAGCATACATTTGATAATTAACTATGCTTTCTTCAAGTGGGCAGTACTCTGGGGATAAGGCTGCAGATTTGGTATGGTTTGGTATGATCGTACTTCATAGGATCAATTCTATAGTATGATTGCCGAGTTCCTTGTCCGAAACTCGAAATAATCCGTTACCACAAGGATGAGTCATAAGTGCGAGCCCCTGAACGGGAAGCGGCACTGTGGCTCTATGGTCGTGTGCATTGATGACCATTCCGACCCTATCTAGGGACCGGAGGGGGCACGCACAGGCTGAGTGGTAGGATCAGCAATCATGGAGTTGATTTCAGTTTTTTGTACATTCCCGGCTTTGATTGGGAATAATAAATTTACAATGCTCTAAAGTGGAAGATATTGTCTGTTGGCATGTCAAATTATGTCATAATTATTTCCCGTAGTTTGGGGAGACAACTTTCACTTTGCTGAAAGTGTACGTGTCTATCGAGGGCTTGCCTATAAACCACACCTTTGAATCAGCTTCCTCCCTTAAACCGCCGGATGCGAGATGCCTGTAAATGAAAGTGCCACCAGTGCGAAAGATTTGGCTTCGATTCGGATAGAATTTGTTATATCTATCACTACTGGCCTGGGTTCGAACCCTCGCTGGGGTATGACACAAAAATTTATATAAAGCAAATTTATTGCACCACATGCTCATAACTTTTTTCTACAAGAAACATGTTAAGATTGATGAACCAGAAAATAGGTGTTAAAAGCAAATATTCAGTGTAAAACCAGTTTAGAGTGGCAGGAGAGTGGTGGAGGGGTGTGCGGCCGAGCAATAAATGTTTGCTCTCCTCGCTGGCTCCAGCCACATTGACTCGTGTAATGCCCTGTATCTGCAAAAAACCTGCAACCCCAATACTGTACTACCCGAGTTGACGTCTGGGATAGTGTAAAATAGTCGTTGATGGCGAAGTCTAATAAACCCATCACGTGAATTACCACGAGACTATCACCTTGTTCTTTCAAGGAGAACTAAGGTTACTATCCTATTGTATGTCCGTGGTAGTACAATGGGTTAATGCGCGGATCTGGTTGACCTACTGAGGTTACTAACCCGGGTTCGAACCCCACGCCAGGCATCTCAAAACCTGGGGAGTTTTCAGGAGGGTTAAAATCCCTCCAGGGTTCGAACGCCGCGCCAGGCATCTCAAAACGTGGGGAGTTTTCGGGAGGGTTAAAGTCCCTTCGCACCCAGCATTTCAACTCGCTTCTCGTACTGGATGAGTGGTTGAGGGAGGTGAGGTAGAAGAGGGAGATTGAAAGGGAATGGGTGGTATGTGAGGGCGGACAGAGGAAGCAGAGGGAGCGGGGGAGGAAAGAAGTAGAAAAAGGGATGAGGGGGGAAGTTGAGGGAGAAGGGGGGAGGGGGGGGGGGAACACAGGGAGTGAATGAGACACATGGAAAGAGAGGAGAGGAGGTGGTGGAATTAATGGAGACATGCAATTTCCCCGGCGCTGGCGCGGCTTTTTAAAGTGTAAGATTCCGGTAGAATGTTTCAGTCACTGGTTTCTGGAAGCTACGGTCTTGGGTTAAGAAAAAGTCAGGAAAATGAATGAAAAAGTATGGGATATAAAGGATGAAGAAAGAAAGAGAGTTAAAGGAGGAAATAAGGCTAGGAGAAACAATTCTTAAGAAGATCTTGCACACACATTTAACACACAGACATGAAAAGTGACAGACATGATGGGCCATTGCATATAGGAAGGATTTTATGAATAATTATCTTGTTGCCCCATTCTATAAAAAAATTCTTACTAGGCAATAGTTTTACTTTTTCATCACTAGACCTATTGTTCGCCCAGTTATAATGCTAAATAATGCACTGCACTATATATATCGCCCACATTGCTTAAACAAGACATTGAAGTGGACACACTTATAACAAGAAGACAAAATATGCAGACAACCGATGCTTTATAAAATCATAAATAACCAAGTAGACATAGACAAATATACGTAGCCTACTATGCACCCTGCAAATACAGGTAGCCTACTATGCACCCTGCAAATACACGTAGCCTACTATGCACCCTGCAAATGCACATAGCCTACTATGTACCCTGCAAATACACGTAGCCTACTATGCACCCTGTAAATACACGTAGCCTACTATGCACCCTGCAAATACACGTAGCCTACTATGCACCCTGCAAATACACGTAGCCTACTATGCACCCTGCAAATACACGTAGCCTACTATGCACCCTGCAAATACACATACCCTACTATGCACCCTGCAAATACACATAGCCTACTATGCACCCTGCAAATACACGTAGCCTACTATGCACCCTGCAAATACACGTAGCCTACTATGCACCCTGCAAATACACGTAGCCTACTATGCACCCTGCAAATACACGTAGCCTACTATGCACCCTGCAAATATATACGATCGTCAAAAGACAGCCACAACCGAAAATACCACACATATCAGACAAGCACCGAAACATTTATAGGTTCTCATATTGTCCCTGCATCATTGGCGACATCTGTTTTGAGGATTATCGAATGGGACTGAATGCCATCCAGAATCAGACATAAATTGAAGGTAATTCTTCAGTACTACGCTTTCTCTCAACCCCCCTCCCCCCACGGCCCCACAACCCACGTTATAATATTTGTATTAGACTAACTTGACTTAACTAACCTAACCTAACCTAGTAGGCTAAATTATGACACCCTACTAACCTTCACCTACCAGTTGCTAACTTTTACCTAACAGTTGCTAACCTTTACTTAACAGTTGCTAACCCTTAATTACATAACATAGCTATATTCAATGTTCTTGTGTGCTATGATTAAATGGCCCAAGCAATGCAATTTTATTTATTTGTTTCCTGTATTCTCCGTCACCCTTATAATTATCAGCCTTGAAAAATCATAGTCCCGGTTTGATGTTGTACTCTCTCCAAGGAATCTATATGTCCATTCTGTAATAAGGACACCAAAATTGAACAGCATAATCCATATGACATTGTAGTTTCACATACAGTAATGACAATGATGATATTTATTTTCAGAAATATAAATTACATAATATTCCTGAGTGGGCCTTGAGCATAATTGTTATGTCCTGATTTTATACAGGATTAACGATTGCTTGGGTAAGTTCTACAAGGCTGGAATATCCGGTTTCATGCACATACATATAAGGAATCAATAGAACACATAAATATAATTTCGGAATGTGGTTCGTAATACAGTTTTATTGGATTAACACACTCACTGGTATAGAAAAAGAATCAATTCACTTTGGAAAACATAGGTAGGAGCAATATATTCAGTAGCAAGCTTGGTCTTTCAATTCTCCTAGCACAATCGTGGATCTGGATGGAGCGTGCACTGCCACTTTCAACACTCGGGTATTATTCTTCTGAGATAAGGACAAGATACAAGATTAGAGAAAGTCACTCGAAAGGCACTGGTTAAGTTCTCATAAGTATCTAGTAGAGTTCGTTGATTATGCCAAAGGCCTAGTTATTTTATTTAGATGTTGAGCTAACTTCAGGTTTCAACTTTACAAGATCTGGTAGAGTAAAATAGACAACTAGAATTGTATGCATATTTGACTGTTAATGCACGTATTGGAATTCGTTACTGAGATTAGCTTACTTTACGACCTATCCCACAAGCTTTTGGGATCTCAGAATATCTATACCATAATCTCCGAATTAGGAAGAACTCGTTAAGTGGCTGAGGGTAAATATTGTCGCGGTAATTATCTCGTAATAACTTTTACTGGTACGAATTCTCGGGCAATGAACAGGGGACTCTAGGGATCGAACTTGAAACACTCGTCATAGTTAGCAAATAACTTCAAAGTGAGCATAGGTAAATGCAACGATCTGGTGGTACAGTATCTCCGCACTGATACAAATGATAATCAATAGTGCACTGTTGGGTTATCTTCTTAGATTCTCGATCTGGTGTCGTTGAGGGCTTCTTGGCTGCTCCGGGGCCGCCCAGGGTGTCCACTTGTGTGAAGAAGTTACAGATGGGCCATCAACCGTTGATGAAGTTCCGATAAGGTACTCTCGGGGCTAGGGTTTAAATGTTATGCTTCAGGCTGAGGCCGGATTAGCACACCATCGGACTTACGTAAGGAGAGTCTACTCAAGGACTCTTCTTAACTGTCTCTAATCCATATGAGAGGTTCAAAGAACTCAGGTGGTTTCACCCTTTTAGTCACAAATGTTGTGGGGTGCCACAGACGAAATGTGCCAAGGATCTATTCTTGCTAAGCGCTCCTAAGAGTGTCTCGCATAGACCCTTCTAACACAAAAGATCTTTCTATCCTAGATCTCTGTGAGTTAAGTACAAGTTGGATGTCTAAAATAATAAAGTATTGAAAGGTAGGGATGCCTTCTTCTTTCAATAGTTCTATTAGGTTAGATAAGACACTAATAAAAATAACTATATTAAATTATGGGTGGCCAGAAATAATCAGTTATGGATATGTAGTTCTTGTTGTACTCTATATAAATGGTTATAAAACTCAAGTGGAAGAGGTGATACCAACAATGAGTTTTTAATCACTTATTTGGGGTAGATATATGTATTAGTAAAAGGTCTCTATATTAACCGGTGGGTTGCCACGATTAATAAAGATCCAAAAGAATATATATATCAATGTCACTGATTTTATCACAGACTTCGGGGTGCCGCTCGTCTATAGGTAATCTGAAGTGGTGAGTTAAAATAGTCTTCAGTTAGAGAGCGGGTTGCCGTTATTCAGAAGCGATATTCGCACTTACCTAGCTCTTCTCCTCTCAGGGTTTATATAGCAGGGCTGCCCGGTGTTGCCTGCGCTGGTGGTTGATGGGTTTGTTATTTCTGGGCTGTTCAGTCAGTGGCAGGGGAGCCTTTGCTTTCTAGGAGGAGCCTCACAGGGAGTAAAGAGGAGGTGAATGCAAAATTGTTGGGGCTGGGGCTAACAGGCTGTTCAAGCTGGCAATAATAATAATAATAATAATAGTTCTTAAAGCTAGCGCATGCTAAGCTAGCTAAGGATAGCTCAATAAGGCCGATTAGGTGTATTTCCATTGGGGTCCTGTACTACTACCCCATCCCTTTGCTCATGAGGGATGGTAACAACTCAATGCTTGTGAAAAATCTTTAATGCGCCGAGCGTGGGCGCGAACCCGGGCCTTCTGGGTGGAAGTCCGAGACGCTAGTCACTACACCAAGCGAGCCGCAAGATGGTGAAGGTGTGGGGGATGCTGGAGTCGGGATGTTATAATAATAATAATAATAATAATAATAATAATAATAATAATAATAATATTTATTCAGTTAGCAATTTACAGAGTTGGTACCACATAGTATATTACAAATATGACATGTACCAGCTCTGCATAATTCCAACTAAGGATAGCCCAATAAGGCCGTTAGGCGTATTTCCACTGGGGTCCTTGTGGGATTAGGTTAGCTGGGGAAAAGGGGAGGATAAAAGAAATAGATACTTTAGAGAAAGTATTTCTAGGGGGTTATTTTAAGATACTTTACATCCTATAGTAAATATCAGTAATCCGTAATCAGTAATCATTTCAGTTTGGTTTCCCTATCTCTTATGTCGTATTTAGTAGTAGACATAAGCTTGGTGCTCCCTTCTCGCAGCTGTCCGGTTCAGGTGTTCCTTCAGGCTACGTCTGAAGGAATACAGTGTTCTCTTTTCACGGACTGACTGGGGTAGGTCGTTTCAGTCTTTGATGGCAGTGAAGAAGAATGTTTGCTTACCCTGTCCTTGGATTCTCGGGACCTTAAAATTAAACATCCTGTTTCTTGTATTATGTCCACTCCTCTCGTTTGCTTTAACAAAATCACTCTTTAGATACTCTGGAGCTCTGTCATAGAAAATGTTGAAGGCATTAGTGAGCCTGATTTGTTTGGCCCTGTCAGAGACATTAAGCATACCTAGTGACTGAAGTTTGTTACGACTGAGGTTTAAATATATCAGGGCTCTTATTCATTGGACTAGTAATGGCATAAATGCTACATCGGAAAGCGCTAGATCCAACCTCTGATGTATATTCCCAGTGAACAAAGAACACAAATACTCTACAGAGTTCTATATGCAATAATAGGCTATCAAACTCTCAATAAATGTGCGTCTACTCTAGGCTTAATGTTATGTGAAAACAGCCTATTACTACCTATAACCGAAGGTGCTTGGTTATGGTATGCAAAGTAAGGTGGTAAGAGAAGTTACAGCTTACGTTACTTTAATCAATAAATGTCAGGCACTCCTGCATGAAAGAAAGTGCACTAAAGTCCTTCAACACCAACAAGGAATCTTCTTTAAATGTTAGATGCTATAAAGATGCTCGTATCGGAAATGGAACCCAAAAAGGCAGGCAGCGGAACAATGCTCGTGCAGGCTATGCACACAAAAAGGCAGAATATATAATGCCGTCGGAGCCAAGAATATCCTAAACGCTACAACAATAATAATCGCCACGACAATGCAGTATTCCTATCAACAAAAAGAGCCTAAGTCGTTTGTGTCTCCATACATCAAACTAGGCTGTGAAATGCTTGTGTAATCATAAATGGCTATGCATAAAAAGAGTAATTAGGTTAATATACTTAATGTCTACTGTGACTGATAAAGTCTAGCTAGAGTCAATGATACGAGATACTGGTGCGCATGGCATGCCGCATAGCCTAGTGTAAATCTCAAGTCTGTGCGTCAAATATTACGTTATAGGGAAGGGTAGCTCTCTTGAGAAACCTTAATACCGAAGTATTAAGCGTTCTCCTGGCGTACCTCAAAGACAAACAACGAGCTTAGAACAGTGCAGAATGGTATAGGCAAAAAGCCCTCATTCGTGCATGCTCCACTCTCAATGGCACACAGACTAGAATTTACTCAATCAACTCCAGTTCTCCGGTATGTCGTGCGGCTTTTTCCTAAAGCCAGCACTCATAGGAAACAATACCTTATAATATCAGACCCCTAGTCTAGCATTATCTAATCCAGCAGAACACTAATAATTATAGGAAGCGGCAATATGAAAGCCAACCAATACTTCGTGATCAACTTATCTTAACAACTAAACATACATAGGTTATATCAGACCTTAACGCACAATACAACTGGCCAGCATGAAGCTGATTTTGCAGAGTTAACCAGAGGGGATATAATGTTAATAAAAGGTGGTGAAAGATATGGAAAATGAGAGAGATAGGCAGAGGAAAAGGTTCTCAGGTGCGGTGAGGGGAACAGATATCTAAGGGAAAAATAGGGATGCGTTCTAGAAACCAGATCTGAGGGAGAGAGTGGCGAGGAACCTGTATATATACCGGGGCTATGTCGAGCCGCGTGGGAAAAAAGCGGTAACAAGTCCTCTAGCCACTAGCAAAGAAGCTAGCAACATGGTAAGGACCTCCCTCAACCAACCCCCACGAGGCAGCCAGCCGTGACGTCATCGAGCGGGGCAAAAACACTGCGCGCCCCTCTCACTCTGTTCTACTCTCTCTCTCTCTCTCCCAGATCCCATCATTACTAGTTAATGATAAAACATATACTTTACAATTAAATATATAAAGCCTTGACATGGGTGAAAACAAAGAGCCTGTCTGGACTGCCCATGACACGAGCTTTCATATGAAATAAAGCACACCCTAATACATAAACTGTAGCCACATCCACTGCCCTGGCGATCCTAGCGAGTCACTGTAGGACAAGCCATGCGGTTCTAACGGAGTGGTTAACGTCACACCCCCCCCAAGATTTTTCTCAGAGGCCCCAAGGCTCACAAAAATCTGATGGTTAGAACCCATGCTATATCTCTACTTCCCATCACCCAGCGGCAGTAAAATATCTGGCACAGTTCCTCAACAAAACATTTTACAAAATTATAACCCTCCCCAACACAATAGGTTAAATTATATGTAGTTATGCTCCTCAAGAGCGAGCTTCTCTAGCCCAGTATTCTGAGAGGAGTGCAACTCAGAATTACTGCTATAACATACAGAAAAAATTAAACTATCAAAGAAAGAGTTTTTATTTGATTTTTATGTTTTTAATTTGTTTATTTCGGCTGCACTATAGGGGCAAGCCTAGTTTTTTCTTCTATACCAAACGCTCAACTCCTGCTTTACGACCCAATACGCTGGGCTACAACCACGAGCCAACAAGCACCAAGCGCAAAATACTATTCAAACTAAAGCAGGAGGCTACCCGTGTGTCAATCTACCCTAGATCATATACCCTTGAACGACCATCTGCAACCACGTTGTCACAACCGGCAATATGGCGTATGTCCAGGTTATATACCAATAACCTTAGTGACCACCTGGTCAGCCTCATATTCCGATTGTGAAACTGGTCCAAGAACTTGAGAGGGTGATGATCTGGGTAAACTACAACGACCGGACCATAGGCTGGAACATAGACCTCGAAATGCCACAGCGCAAGCACAACCGCCAGCAGCTCCTCCTCGACAACAGAGCAGCTCCCCTGGGCCGAATTGTACTTCTCCGAGCAGAAACTAACAGGATGCTCCAGCCCATCATCGTCCTTTTCCACAAGGACGGCACCAGCCCCCACACCACTAGCCTCCGTTGCTAGTTGGAAAGGTAGGCTAAAGTCAGGGGCCCTGAGGATCGGGTGAGTGCACAACAGGTGTTTTACTTCTCTAAACACCTTCTCACACTCAGGCGCCCATTTGAACTTCTTATCCTTCCAGTTATCCTCCACCTGAGCTTGACTGTCCCGTTCTCCTTCTCCACCTTGACTGCTAAACGTCATCACAGGCACAGTGAGAGGCTCAGGGGGGTGTCTCCCATACTCCTTCATGGGATTAACATGACATAACTGATTGCGCTTCCGTCTGTCTGGAGTGGCTACCAAGTAATCCAGGTCTGATAGCTCCTCAACCACCCTATAAGGACCAGCGTACTTCGTGGATAAGGGGTGACCTACAAGGGGCAGTAGAATCAACACCTCCTGACCCACGTGAAACTCCCTGAGTTCAACCTTGAGGTCGTACCTGTCCTTCCTGAGGGCCTGAGAGCTAGTCAAATTACGGCCAGCCAACTCCAGACTGCGCAACATCCGTTCTCGACTGTTGAGGACACACTTGAGCATAGAACAAGGTTTTTCTGCGCCCTCCCATACTTCTTCAACCATATGGAGAGGCCCTCTGACACGGTGTCCAAAGACGAGTTCATTAGGGCTGAATCCCAAACTCTCCCCAGGTACCTCCCGCACAGCAAACAAAACACATGGCAGGCCAAGATCCCAATCCTTCCCACTCTCAAAGCAACAACAACGAAGCACAAATTTCAAGGCTGAGTGCCATCGCTCTAACACACCCTGGCTCTCCGGATGATACGCAGATGACACAACCCCAACAATCCCATGCTGCGGCATTGCTTGAACACAGAGGCTAGAAGTGAAGTTGGGTCCCTGGACTGACTGAATCCCCTGCGGGTAACCATACCGGGAAAAATACACTAGCAAGCTTCGGACCACCGTCTTCGCCGACCCATTTCTCATAGGGTAAGCGTCAGGGTACCTTGTCGCTACATCTCCCGACTGTGCATCACTGTCCTCCTTCAAATCTTTCGTCTTTTTAAGCCCATCCTCTGCCTTTTCAGGAACAGTTACTGGGTCTTCTCCAGACTCGAAATGTGGTCCTAATAATGAGTCCCCGAGAAGATCCGTTGATACTAAACTCTCAACCGCATCAACTTTCAACCCCTTCTCGGTACCCTTCCTCCGCTGATCTAAAGATTGCTGACCAGAATGTGACTCCCTGGATGCAGGATCTCCGGTGACAACACACGCCATAGGCTGCACCGGACACTTCTCAACCCACTCCTGCTCCTCCCTACTCACGTCGGCCGGCTTCTCGGCAACGACCAAGGGTGGAGCCTCAGAAGTAGGTCCCGCAAAGTCGTTGCCGAGAAGGAGGTCGACGCCCCCAAGAGGTAACTTCTCCACAATTCCTACATCCAGGTCTCGAGTCACACCATCAACTTCCACCTTCATTCTTACAAGCGGGTATGACCTTGTCGCATTAACTCCCTGAACCACAACCACCCGCGCCGTATTGACAGGTTTACCAGTGAAATTTCTCAACAGTGTTTGCGATGCCCCAGTGTCACGCAAAATTCTCACCTCATGTCTTCTACCCCCCTACTCCACACAACCGAGTCCCCTGTGGTCACTAAAGGCATCACGGACAGGGAATAAGCCTTCCGGATCCTTCTGCACTGGCAGTGTATTTACCTCGGAAGAAATGCCTCTAACAAACTCCGATGTCCTCTTGAACACTCCAATGCCGTCAGCAAAAGACACGGCTGCCGGAGGAGGTCGACTAGGGCACTCATTTGCCTTATGACCCTCCTGGTGGCAACTAAAACACATAAATTTCGGTTTCGGCTTATACTGTGATGTAAAAGGCCCCTGACTTTTCACATACGGTGTGGTGTAAGGTTTGGATTCAGTTTTAGTTTCATGGCTCTTCTGTTTAAATGTGTCATTGTTATGGGGAGGGGGAGGATAACGGTCCTTAGCATTTACATCGTACTTCTGTGAGGACCCGCAACCCCGAATCAACGACAGCCGTCGATCAGCCATTTCTGCTGGTTCGACTAGAGTTCTTGGGTTATTCTGCTTTAAGTTCAAAGTTAGATCACCGCCCGTGCTCTTAAAGAACTACTCCAACATCATCAACTGCTTAATTTCATCAAATGTTGTGACATTTTCAGATCGGAGCCAGTTCCCCATAGCATCGGACAAGTCCCGGGCGTGTTCCAAAAAGGTGCTATCTCTTCCCTTAGTTACACCCCGGAACTTCAAACGGTACGTTTCTGGTTGCAGTTCGTAAGCCCTCAGGACAGCCTCCTTGAGATCCTCATACACAATACATGCCTCCAAAGGTAACGCATCGTAGGCTTTAAGACCCTTGCCTCTTAATCTAGAGGATACAAGTGCTGCCCATTTATTCTCTGGCCACTGGTGTTCCTGGCACTTCTTCTCAAAGCGTGCAAAAAATTTTGTTACCCCACTCTCATCAAACACCGGAACCAGTTTCCATAAGTGCGAGACAGACTGATCAGGAGCACGGTTACGGTTTGAAATTACCGGCGGTCCCCCCAGGGGCAACCAACCCTGCCAGTCACCATTCTCCTCTGATCCGGTATAAGACATGATGCTCACAAAAATTTCCCACCTCAATATTCAGAAAAGAAGCACCCCAAACTCTTATACCTCAATATACACACACAAATTCTCGGAAATACTCAAGGGCTATACTATGTTGCAAAAAAAAAATATTCTTGCTGATTCCCCGCAAAATATTCTCCAAAACAACAAATGTTCCCTGCTAATAAATGTAGGTTCACCAAATCCTAGGTAAGGTCGCCATTTGTTACGACTGAGGTTTAAATATATCAGGGCTCTTATTCATTGGACTAGTAATGGCATAAATGCTACAACGGAAAGCGCTAGATCCAACCTCTGATGTATATTCCCAGCAAACAAAGAACACAAATACTCTACAGAGTTCTATATGCAATAATAGGCTATCAAACTCTCAATAAATGTGCGTCTACTCTAGGCTTAATGTTATGTGAAAACAGCCTATTACTACCTATAACCGAAGGTGCTTGGTTATGGTATGCAAAGTAAGGTGGTAAGAGAAGTTACAGCTTACGTTACTTTAATCAATAAATGTCAGGCACTCCTGCATGAAAGAAAGTGCACTAAAGTCCTTCAACACCAACAAGGAATCTTCTTTAAATGTTAGATGCTATAAAGATGCTCGTATCGGAAATGAAACCCAAAAAGGCAGGCAGCGGAACAATGCTCGTGCAGGCTATGCACACAAAAAGGCAGAATATATAATGCCGTCGGAGCCAAGAATATCCTAAACGCTACAACAATAATAATCGCCACGACAATGCAGTATTCCTATCAACAAAAAGAGCCTAAGTCGTTTGTGTCTCCATACATCAAACTAGGCTGCGAAATGCTTGTGTAATCATAAATGGGTATGCATAAAAAGAGTAATTAGGTTAATATACTTAATGTCTACTGTGACTGATAAAGTCTAGCTAGAGTCAATGATACGAGATACTGGTGCGCATGACATGCCGCATAGCCTAGTGTAAATCTCAAGTCTGTGCGTCAAATATTACGTTATAGGGAAGGGTAGCTCTCTTGAGAAACTTTAATACCGAAGTATTAAGCGTTCTCCTGGCGTACCTCAAAGACAAACAACGAGCTTAGAACAGTGCAGAATGGTATAGGCAAAAAGCCCTCATTCGTGCATGCTCCACTCTCAATAGCACACAGACTAGAATTTACTCAATCAACTCCAGTTCTCCAGTATGTCGTGCAGCTTTTTCCTAAAGCCAGCACTCATAGGAAACAATACCTTATAATATCAGACCCCTAGTCTAGCATTATCTAATCCAGCAGAACACTAATAATTATAGGAAGCGGCAATATGAAAGCAAACCAATGCTTCGTGATCAACTTATCTTAACAACTAAACATACATAGGTTATATCAGACCTTAACGCACAATGCAACTGGCCAGCATGAAGCTGATTTTGCAGAGTTAACCAGAGGGGATATAATGTTAATAAAAGGTGGTGAAAGATATGGAAAATGAGAGAGATAGGCAGAGGAAAAGGTTCTCAGGTGCGGTGAGGGGAACAGATATCTAAGGGAAAAATAGGGATGCATTCTAGAAACCAGATCTGAGGGAGAGAGTGGCGAGGAACCTGTATATATACCGGGACTATGTCGAGCCGCGTGGGAAAAAAGCGGTAACAAGTCCTCTAGCCACTAGCAAAGAAGCTAGCAACATGGTAAGGACCTCCCTCAACCAACCCCCACGAGGCAGCCAGCCGTGACGTCATCGAGCGGGGCAAAAACACTGCGCGCGCCCCTCTCACTCTGTTCTACTCTCTCTCTCTCTCTCTCCCAGATCCCATCATTACTAGTTAATGATAAAACATATGCTTTACAATTAAATATATAAAGCCTTGACATGGGTGAAAACAAAGAGCCTTTCTGGACTGCCCATGACACGAGCTTTCATATGAAATAAAGCACACCCTAATACATAAACTGTAGCCACATCCACTGCCCTGGCGATCCTAGCAAGTCACTGTAGGACAAGCCATGTGGTTCTAACGGAGTGGTTAACATCACAAGTTGTTCCTGGCCAACATGTGATCTGGGTCCTAGGTTCAGCATGAACCTAACCATTTTTATTTGAGTGACCTGAAGTTTGTGCTGTGCTGATTTAGATGATGCAGAGTACCAAGATGACACAGAATAATCAAAATGACATTGAACAAACGCTTGGCAAAGGGTCTTTTTGGTCGCCGCTGGCAAGTATCCCACCTGTCTATACAGGTATTTTATACGTGCTCTACACTTACTCAGGATAGATTCCAAAATTGTTTCACCTGACAAACTCGAGTCCAGTTTTAGTCCGAGATATTTAACTTGTGACACTGTTGTTATAGGAATATCATTACAGTTGACCGAAAAGCCCACAATGTCTTTCAGTTTGCGTTTTGTTCCACATAAGACGGCTTCTGTCTTGCCCAGGTGAAGAGATAGTCTATTGTCCACTAGCCATTCACTACATGATTCTAGTTCTTTGGAAAGTGTAGTGGCAAAACTTATTGGGTCTTTTCCTGAAACCAGAAGCACGCTGTCATCAGCATACAGTAATAGTTTACACGAGACGCCCAGTTCCATGTCGTTCACATAACAGAGAAAGAGTAAGGGACCAAGGATGCTTCCCTGTGGGACCGCACAGTTAATTGGCATAGGATCAGATATATTATCATCAATTTTGACTCTTTGTGTTTTACCACTAAGATAAGATTTAAACCAGTTCACCGACCCAATGCCCATTGCTTGTAGTTTATTACATAGGATATCATGGTCTACTGTGTCAAACGCTTTTTGTAGATCAAGAAGAACCATACCGGTGTAGTTACCTTTAGACATTTCTTTACGAATGTGATCTGTTAAGTGGATGAGACAGGAGTCTGTCGAGTACATGCACTTATAGAATATATCATTTTCTTTGAGGTAGTGTACAATTTGGGTGTATACCGCTCCTTTCAAGGATTTTTGATACAATACATAATATGCTAACTGGTCTGTAGTTGCTAACTTCTAGTTTATTTCCTTTCTTGAATAGAGGGGTTACAATAGCTTCCTTCAGTTCAGCAGGTACAGTGTTGGTGTTAATTGACAGGTTGATGATGTGAGTTAGGGGACCTGCTATACCAATGGGTCCATCTCGTAGAAATTTGGCAGGAATTTTGTCTGGTCCTGTGCTTTTATGTACATTTAGGTTAGAGAGCCCGTCAAAAGTGTATTTTGGTGTAACATTTTGCAATCCAAATGTGTTCGGGTGTATGCCTTTATCTCTGTAGAAATTTCGAAAGGTGGCCGTTGTTGTTGTGTATTTATTGAGAGGTTAAGGTAGGTTCTGTGCAAGTGTGTTTGCTATGGAGGTGAAGAAGGAGTTGAAGTATGTTGAAATTTGTCGTTTATCGTGGCAAACCTGATCATTAATGTTGAGAGCAATATTAGTGTTAGACGAATCCCTTGCCTTGTTGCTGTAGCCTGTTGTTTTTAGGTGCCTCCATAGATTCTTTGGGTTATTCTGATATTCCTCTGCCTTATTGTGGAAATAATTAGTTTTCGCTGATTGTATTTTTCTACTAAGTTTATTCCTGGCCCTGTTGAACTCATGTTTCAGACCTTGATCCTGTCTATGTTTCACTAGCCTTTTTAACAGATTGTCTCTGTGTTCCAGATGGTGTAGTATGTCATTGTTGATCCATGGGTCTGACCTTGCTTTAATTCGTATGTCTTTCAGAGGAGATATTTCGTCTAGGATGTTTGTGATGATGGTTCTGAAGCCAACCCATGCGTCATTAACGTTTGTATATGTAAATGAGAAACCACTTAGAAACATTTAACTTAATCAATTCTTTTCAGCATGGATTCACTCAGGGACGGTCTTGCCTTACAAATTTGCTTAGTTTTTTCTCAGAGGTATATGAAGCAGTAGATAATGACAAGTCATATGATATTATATATTTAGATTTCAGTAAAGCTTTCGACAGAGTCCCTCATGAGAGATTGATGAGAAAGGTTGAGGCACATGGAATATGTGGGGCGTTGTTAGGATGGATTAGGTCATGGCTAATTGGTAGGAAGCAGAGAGTCAGCATAAATGGTACCAAGTCAGAATGGGGAGCAGTCAAAAGTGGTGTCCCCCAGGGATCGGTATTAGGTCCCCTGTTGATTCTTATATACATAAATGACCTAGATTTAGGTATAACTAGTAGGATAAGTAAATTCGCAGACGATACTAAAATAGGGAGATCAATTGATTCAGATAGCGATATAGAGTGCCTCCAAAGGGATATAGATACCTTACATGAATGGTCAGTAAATTGGCAGATGAAGTTTAACATTGACAAATGCAAGGTATTAAAGATAGGGAAGATGCAAACAAATGTTAAATATAAACTAGCTAATTTAGAATTAGAAAATTCAGACTGCGAGAAAGATCTAGGTGTGTTTGTTAGCAATTATTTGAAGCCTAGAAAACAGTGTATAAGCGTTCGTAATAAGGCAAACAGGATTCTCGGGTTCATCTCTAGGAGTGTGAGTAACAGAACTGCTGATGTTATCTTAAAACTTTACTTGTCATTAGTGAGACCCCATATGGATTATGCTGTCCAATTTTGGTGTCCTTATTACAGAATGGACATAGATTCATTGGAGAGAGTACAGCGTAGAATGACAAAAATGATCCATAATATTAGAAATCTTTCGTATGAAGAAAGGTTGAAGAAATTAGGTTTACATTCGTTAGAGAGACGCAGAGTTAGAGGGGATATGATAGAGGTGTTCAAGTGGGTTAGTGGGATTAACAAAGGGGACATGGCAAATGTACTAAAGCTCAGTGATAGCGAAAGAACTCGTACCAATGGTTTCAAATTAGATAAATTTCGTTTCAGAAAAGATATAGGCAAGTATTGGTTTGTTAACAGAGTTGTAGATGGGTGGAATGGACTACCAAGTGCTATAGTGGGATCTAAAACTGTAGGGAGCTTTAAGATAAAATTGGATAAGCATATGGACGAGAAGCGTTGGGTGTGAAGGGGGATCAGCCGGGTTGGGCCAATCAGCGCTCTGCAGACCCCCATAATCCTGCGTTAATCTCTAACCGTTTTGGTAAGATGATCCTCAGGGTATTAGAGTGTGAAGCCTATAATTGGGCTTTGTAATTGAATTGGGGTTGTATGAGACAGGGATCTGCCTTGCTTGGGCCAATCGGCTTTCTGCAGACTCCCATTTTCTTATGTTCTTATGTTCAAACACTGGAGACCAGTCTGTATTCCATAAAATGTCCAGAAATGTTTCTTTATTGTAGTTTCTGAGTGACCTTGTTTTGATAACCTTGTGATTCTCTAGGGTAATTTTTGTGGTTTTCTGTGTGCAATATGTGACGAAGTGATCACTTATTCCAGTCTGTATAACCCCTGATTGGGATATTTTGTCCTCTCTGTTGCAGTTTAATGTGGTCTAATATTGTGGCAGTGTTCTCAGAGATACGTGTGGAGGTTGTCATGAGTTGTTTGTGATTGTGCATTGTCAGTATATGCCTATATTCTCGTACAAGCTTATTATTTCGTTGTTTGTAATACAGGTTAAAATCCCCTAGTATAATGGATTCATTCCGAGGGTCTAGCGATGACAAAGTTCGTTCAAATTTGGTCAAGAATTGTGTGTCGTCTGGTGGCCTATATCACACCCCAATTGTGATGGGTCTTGTCCTCGGCAGGTGTAGATCGATCCACAGAGCTTCGTGATTTTCTACATGGAGGTCGGTCCTAGTTGTGTGTGTTAGGTTGTTTTTTACATACAGACATACTCCTCCCCCTTGCCTATTGCGATCATGCCTAACCATGTTGAAACCTTGAATGTTTATTTCACCATCGTTTATACTTGAATCCAGCCAGGTTTCTGTGATTCCAATTATTGAAGCTTTGGCCTTATTAGCTAACAAGTGTATTTCTGACAATTTATGGTACATTGATCTGGCGTTAATGTGGATAAGATGGAGCCCTTTGTTGGTGAACACTCTGTATTCATCTTTAATTTTGAATGTGTCCTGGCTGGATTCTGAGTTGTTAATACTTGGTTCATTTACATTAATAATCGGTAATGAATGCAAGGCACACTTATTGCAATTCCCGTTCTTCACTGTTGGTCTTCTTAGAGATGTACTTCACGTGAGCTACATTTTTACACTTTACACAGTTTTGGATCTTCTGACGTTGTGTTATGAGAGATTTGTCTTTCTCGACCTTGAAAAAGCCTTCGAACTCGCCAGCCCTGCGGCCATACTGGAAGCTCTCGTCAACAAAGGGGTTCGAGGGCAACTCATCAAATGGATCAGAGACTACCTCAGTGGTCGCTATGTCAGAGTCAAATTCCAGGGGAAGAAGTCTCTATACAAGCTTCTTGAAAATGGGACCCCCCAGGGCGGCATCCTGAGTACCCTGCTCTTCAACCTGCTCATGGAGATACTCGTCACACTCGTAAACCTCGAGTTTGGCCGCGGCGTACATCTCTTTGGCTATGCTGATGATCTTCAGCTCATCGCACGGGGACCAAACAAACTCAGAAATGCACAAAGGGCACTGCGCCTGATAGAGGAGACCTGTGCTGCCCTCGGGTTGAAAATCAACGGAAGGAAGACCAAGGCCATGGCCATCAAACACCAACATCCAGATCGGAGGCTCCAGGTGCAGGGAGAAAACATAGAATGGGTGAGGGAGCATAAGTGCCTCGGAGTATGGTTCGACACAGGCCTAAACTTCAACAGGCAAGTGGACTACCTCCGAACCAGGACTATCGGCAGAGTACGTATCATGAGATCACTTACGGGTCTCCACGCAGGAGCTGATCAAGAGGTCCTGAGACTCTACTACACCCATGCTGTACGGACTCTGGTCGACTATGCAACGCCTGCCCTGGTAGCGCTCAACAAGGACCAGATACAGAAACTACAAGTTCCTCAGAACCAAGCACTTAGGCTAATGTTAGGTGCTACTGGTTGGACACGCATTGCCAACATGCAGATGGAGACTGGGATAGCACCCATCGAGACGCGCATCCGCAAGAATGTTGCGTGCCTGGTGGCTAGGACCTACATGAGACCAAGATATAGCATCATCAAGGACAAGATCACGACAGCCCTTCGGCAAAGGCCAGATCTCTTCCAGGACAGAAAGTGGAGTCGCAGGGTAGCCGAAATAGTAAAAATGTTTGGAATGCAGCACATCGCACATCTTGGTGAGGACCTTCCCCACCCCGACTATATCCCAACACAGCCCTGGGCAAGAAAGAACTCATCATACACACTTGCCAAGATCACAGTGAAGAAACACGAAGAACCGCTAGTCGCAAGGATTGAGGCGGAGCTCAGTATTGCGAGGATAGAAGGAGAAGGAGCAACCGTCTACTATACAGATGGATCCGTCAACCAGGAGACTGGACGATGCGGGGCTGCCTTCTACCACGAAGGACAGACCTACTGCTGGAGAACAACAGACAGATGCTCCACCCTCCAAACAGAACTCTGCGCAATATTTCAAGCCTGCAAGCATGCACTCCACAACCCAGCTGATCGAGTGGTTATACACACGGACTCAAGATCTGCTATGGAAAACCTCCAAAGCACCAGGCTCAAAGACAACATCCGCCTCACAACATCCATACTGGCGGTCCTTAGCCAACTTGACAATCTTGGGAAAACTGTAGATTTCAGTTGGATTCCGAGCCATGTGGGTATTGCTGGAAACGAGGAAGCCGACAAAGCAGCCAAGTCAGCCACCCAAATAGCCCAAATTACCTATGCAGTCAGACCATCCCTCTCCCTGGTAAAAGCGAAAATCAGGAACAAGGAAGACCAGCTCCGCAAGGAGTATCACAGAGGGCTAACAAGCAGAGGATCCTTCTCATGCAACTGGTACAGGAATGCAACAAATTACCAGCAGCTCAGCCTTCCCAGTAACACACCCAGGGCAGTAAGAGTCAACATCCATAGACTCAGACTCGGCTACAAATGCAACTGGCAATTAAAGAGGCCGGAAGCAAGGGACTGCAAACACTGTCAGACAAACACAACCCTACCGCTCCTACACTGGCTGCTGGAGTGCGAAGACACCGAACCCCTAAGAGCAGGAAACAACATACCTACGACCGATCCAGCAGATGCCAGTGCAATCCAGGTTGCAACACAACTCATCAGAAAGTCCTGGACTGACAACCCAGACCTACTCATCCAGACAGTACAAGACACCCCCCCACCACGATGATATTAGCTCAGCTTGAGCAGGTCAGCCTAGTTCGCACTGTTACACAGAGCTCAATTGTCAAATAGCTTAGCAGGTTAGTTTTTGAGTTGTGGGCCGTCTAATGACAAAGGCCCGGTTTTGGACATATCACCATGCCTGAATAAATCTTTAAAAAAAAATAAAAAATAAAAAAAAAACATGTGGGTGCGCGATGTTGTACAGCTGAGTTCCTACATTTAACACATTCAACTTCGTTTATACTGTTAACGTAAGTACATCGGTTATGAACAATTTCATTACAACTGTTGCATTGTAAAAGTGTACTCCTATTGTTGAATCCAATATTACAGATTATACATAGTTTTCTCTTACTGTTTATCGTACGTCTGGAGGTGTGGTTTGGTCCGCGTCGATCAGCTGGGCGTGCGAGAGAGGGCGGGGGACACTCCCCGCGGTGGCACTGTGGTTGTTTGCTGTTGTTGTTGTTGTTTTCGTTGTCCGTTGTTGCTGCTTCACTGGTGATGTGTTTGCGAGTGCTACCTGCTTTTATAGTTGTTCTTGTTGCATGTTGTGCTACTTGGGTCGCCGATATCTGTGGTATTGATGGTACCGCTGAGGGTAGTGTTGTGTTGGTGGAGTGGTGGCGTTGAGGTGGTGGCTGGCTTGTGTGTGTGAGCGAGTGCCAGTTTGTTATAACAAATTTTTCTGCTAGGGACTGTTGAAATGTCAGTGTCTGCCTTACTTGATTTGTGGTGAGGTTTCTTCAACGTTGAGCTGGGGCCTGGGTTGGTCTCTATGTCTCCACAGCTAATTAGAGTATAGCACAATAGGTGATGTAGCGAGGTTGTGCCAGACTGTTTGCTAAGACGCTGCGGCTTACCGAGATATGTAGATGCCCAGGCAGGAATGGTGACAAATATTTCACTTGTGTGTGATTTCTGTGTAACGAGGTCCCTCAATACTTGCTTAGTGTTGACCTGGTACACTATCGGTCCCCTCTGCACCTGTATATCGGCACATCCCCTCTGGATGTTGAGAAGGATGATACACAGGGAGAGAGCTACGCTCACGCCCTTCAACCCTCCCGCCATGTTACCTTTGCTGGGGGTGGTCCTTTTACCCTTTGGGGTGGTTGTGTATGGGGGTTGCTGTTCAGTCATTGTCTGGGTAATTGGCTCCTCATTTCCGGTGCCCTGGATTAGATAACAGTGTTAGTCTATACACCGGACATATAAGAATAAGTCAAAGAATAAGTTGGCAAGAGGCCCCTTTGTTGGTTGTTTTTCGTGGAGGCTGGGGGCGGAGCACCTCGCCCGTGAAGGCCAGCTGGCTAATTGTCCGACTTTTTATAAGTAAGTTACTTTTAAGGGAAGGAATGAAGGGAGGGGGGGGGGGGAATTGGACAGTTCTCTCGTTACCTGTAGTCCTTGGAAAATGCAATGACAAGTAATTAAATACACTCAGACGTACCCGCATGTGTGTATACGTGGTTGCTAACCAGAGTTCCTCTGGTGGTCCCTTATGTCGGGGTCGAGGGGGGGCGGAGCAGGTGGAAGTCCCTCCGTGACCTGACACGTCTCGGTGGCCTGGCCTTCGAGTTAATTGGTTTGTTGTGGTCAGCCACATCTGGTTCAGGCTGGAAAATACTAAGATAGAAATATATTGGCAAGGCGAGAGAGAGAGAGAGAGAGATATAGACAGAGATTGTGATCCAAAAAGAAGGGCAGGACATGCATAATCAGGGCGGTAGTGCAGCTATCATTATATCACATTGATAGACTCTGAAACAAACACAACGCAAGGAATTGTCACTTCGTCATGTGAGTGAGGTCAGCATCTAACTCTGGCATAGCTTATACGTCGCTTGGTTACAAAAGGGAAAAGAGATAGAGCAATGTGTACTGTATACTATAGTCATCCTCCTATGAAATGAGCTACAAGGTGGTGTCCCTCGCCCTGTGCGGTGGTGTCAAATATTCAAAGCTTTAACAACAAATGTTAGTTTTTCAGGCTATTAACAAATTAATTTTAGCTTTTATGACTATATATATTATATTACAATTTTTAAAGGTTATGTGGTGTTAAGAAACATATCATTTTAAGGATATATAGAAGGAATTTATACAACATATGGCACGCTATTTAGAACATGCTGCCATTTTTCTGGGGACAGCTATAAATAGATTGAAGGAGTGGTAGGATATGCGACGTTGCCAAGTAATGTCAATGTGGTTCTGTTGGCTAAGCACGCACTCACACACACCCCTACAGATACACACACAAACACACACATACATACACAATCTCCAAAATGCAATATAGCACAATGTAATCCCATCAAAAGAGAGAGAGAGAGAGAGAGCTGAATACGAGTAATAGCAACGCTTTAAATGGCCTCAAACTACGACAACAACATCACCCAGGTCAGATGGTCACTAACCCTCATTCATAGCGCGACCACCATGGACGGAAAAACTCGCAAAAGTTACTCTCATCTTCATAGCCAGGCAAGGGAGATGCTGTACAATGTAAATAGGTATATACAAATATAGCCTACCTATTATTTCGTTTCTGTAACTTTTATACAAGAATACCAATAACCCTTCCAGACATAAAAACGTCTTTTACATTTATTTCAAGTTTCCCTTCTAAATGTGGTTTTCCTTGGTTTCCCGTTTTCTAAAAGGTTTGTTTTGGTAGAAATCTGGCACCACCGCACAGGGCGACCTTGACCTCCTTGGAGCTCATTTCAGTTGAGTTTGACTATAGAAGGTGGTGTCTGACGAGATGTGTAGAAGGGGGTGAAGGAAAATGGAAAAGAAAAAATGCATAATGGGTTACGTAATTCAATGGTCAGTAGAACATACCACGTGAGGTTATGGATATGTAATGGTTAGGAGGGGTAATGGAATATAGGTGTTCAAGTTCTCTCTTACTTAGGTTAGTGTTGGTGGGTTAGTCAGCATTATGGGGTTAGTATGTTAACAAAGGAAACAACATTTAGAAAATCATATGGGCCCCCAGTGAGTTACGGGGTGGCCTAGGGTAATTGCATAATTCAATCTCGGAAGTACTCCTCGGGATTTGTTAGGCTAATATTAGGGGGTTAGTATATTACGAAAGGAAAACAACAATAAAAATCATATGGGCCCCCAGTGAGTTAGGGGCGGCCTAGGGTAACTGCATAATCCAATATCGGAATTACTCCTCGGGTTTGGTAGGTTGATATAAGGAGGTTAATACTAGAAGGGTTGGGAATGTACAATCCTGGGGAGGTTGGAGGTTGATGTCTGTGATCGGCCATCTTGGGGTGGGTTGTCCCCGCGGTTTGTTGAGGGGTTAATCCTCCGGGACTGGACAAGGTGACCTTGGTTCGGGGATTATCGCGGCGAGGCGGGGCCGTTCGCTCCTTTTGCCGTCTTGGTGAGCGTCTGTCTGTCTGTCTGTTTCTTCTGTACTTTACATACTTTAGTTACTAGAAAAGGGAACAACTGAGCATGGGGGTACATATATATACACTGGTAATGCAGAGAGACACCAGGTATCTTTCCTGCATCTCTCTCTTGAGATGGTCGTATGCAGATTGACCATAATTAAACATATATAAATCAACAGCGGTAAATCAATACAATAACTGGGCATGGGGTTACATACCTATACCTTCGTAATGTAGAGAGATAAGAGGTGTCTTCCATTTTGTCTCTCTCTTAGATGGTTGTCATAGTTGAACATAGACATATAAATTAATACAATAATACATGGTTTTCAGTTATGTTGTTCATAGGTCGCCAAGCATCTCTCTGCGGCGGTCGTATTTAGTTTTGGCCGTAGCCAAACGCACGCGAAATAAATACAACGATCAGTACAACAGTCACAGTGAACATGCACACAACGCGGGTATTATAGCTTACGTCGTATAAATAGGGGGGCATGGTGGTTATATAATTAAATACAGGGCGGACATAATCATGACCTGATTTGTTGTGCAATGGAAGCTAAAGTGTCTTGAGATCGCCTTTGTACCTACACAATGAAAGTATTATAGCCTGCATGGTTGTTATCTAATTAAATACATACTTAGTTGGTACTTCGAGAATGTCAAGGAGTAAAGAAATGTGATTTGTATACTAGAAAACTGTGATTAAAGAGACGTGTAACATGTGGAGTGAGGTGGGAGAGGGAAAAGAGACCAAATCGGGGATCTCGCTGTGGGTGGGAGTTTCGCTCCCAGGAATTTTCGTTCCTGGGGTATTTCAATAATGATAATGACAAGTAATTTTTTTAAGATACCATCAGCAGTTTTGTTACTCAAACTCCTTGAGATGAACCGGGGAATCCTTAATTGTTATGAATGCTTATACACTAATTGGGTTTTTTTCTATGTTTTTCTTTTTATTCTGGACGACTTTCAAATATTAAGTATAATTGAGAACTTGTATTTTATGGAGAGAGAGAGAGATAGAGAGCGAGCTGCTCACATAAGCCTCTCTTCCTCCGAACCACCTTTGCCTGAATGTGAGTGGTGTCTCTATAAAACTTGAACCAGTCAACTTGCTGATGCTTAATATCCGGCTAATGCTTGATAGCTGTTAAAACAATAATTTTGGTAGGACAGACTTTTCAGTCTGTCTTAATAAGTCTATATTAATCACAAGTTGATCCCACTTCTCCATCTTGTTCCTCCCTCGTACACTAAGGGGGTCTGGTCAGGCCTGGTGTTTGTTTGTTTGATTGTTGGACGTTTATTGTTGTGTTGTTAGTTGTTTGTTTGTTGTTGATGGTTTATTGTTTGTTGTTTGCTTGTTCGTTTGATTATTTGTTTGTTTGTTGTTTGATTAGTTGTTGTTTGTTGTTTTGTTAGTTGTTTGTTTGTTGTTTGATTAGTTGTTGTTTGTTGTTTTGTTAGTTGTTTGTTTGTGTTTGTTGTTTGATTAGTTGTTGTTTGTTGTTTTGTTAGTTGTTGTTTGTGTTTGTTGTTTGATTAGTTGTTGTTTGTTGTTTTGTTAGTTGTTTGTTTGTGTTTGTTGTTTTTGTTGTTTGTTTGCTTGATTGTTGTTTGCTGTTTGTTTCATATTTGCTTGTTTTTTTCTGATCTCTCACAAAATCGGACCAACCATATTGTGGGCAAATTTCGGATACGATGACGCATTTCTTATCTATTTACTGGCTATTATTAGACGATTTTGTTCAGATTAGGAAGGGTGTATAGGGAAGTCCGAGGGTTTAATTTTAGCGTCAGGCGAAAGCGATAAGGATATTCAGTCTCATGCTAAAAATGATGACTATATTGCAAATGATAGTAGTGATGGTGCAACGGAAGATGGAAATGTCGTTAGAAATAAAGGTAAATTAGGTATAAAGAAAAGAAGTAAATTGAGAGTATATTACACAAACTGTAGGAGTATATGTAACAAAATGAACGAACTTAGAGCCCTTGTTAGCAAAGAAAATATAGACATAATAGCGCTAACTGAAACGTGGATTAATACAGAAACCAGGCATTTTTTAGCAGAATTTGATATACCAGGATATAGTTTGTTTAAATATGACCGAACAAGTAAGAGGGGTGGCGGTATAGCAGTGTTTGTCAGGAGTACATTAAAAAGCTGTATTAAATCAGGTATTAGACTAAATAACGATAATGAAAGTGTTTGGGTAGAGGTTAACGAAGGTAGTGAGACCATAGTTATTGGAGTTATGTATAGACCGCCAAATATGAGTAGAAATGACGGAACGTCATTATGGGAGGAAATTAAAATGGCATCAAGATTTAGCAATGTGTGCATTATGGGGGATTTTAATTTTCTGAATATAGATTGGCAGCATCAAATAGGAGACTCTGATTCTGAGGAGTTTATAGAGGTAGTACAAGATAGTTTTTTATTTCAATTCATAGATACGCCGACTAGAGGTAATAATATTCTCGATTTAGTTTTCAGTAACAATGAACGTATGGTAAATAATGTAGAGATAGGGGACCACCTAGGAAATAGTGACCACAATTCTGTGTATTTTAATATACAATGGAAAGGTAATACCAGAGAGAATACAACATTAATACCTGACTTCAGAAAAGCCAATTATGGTGGGTTAAGAAGAGCCCTATTAGCTGACCCTATGGTCAAAAAATTAAGTCGATCCAGGTGTCCAAATGAGTGTACCCCTTCTCAGGCACCTGTCATCTCAAGTCAGGAAGAGACGTCAACCTTGGTAGATACATACGATAATTTTATCGAGTCAGTATGCAATGCACAAAATAAATACATCCCCAAAAGAAAATTTAGATCAACACAGAACCAACCCAAATGGATGAATAATAGACTATTAGATCTTCTAGGACAAAAGAGAGGAATATATAGAAAAATTAGGAAAGGCGAAATTCACCTACTTGCTTACTATCAGAATCTATCAAGACAGGTAAAAAAGGATATTAGGAAAGAAAAAAGAAATTATGAAATTAAGGTTGCCAATGACTCAAAAAATAATCCTAAAGCTTTTTACCAACTATATAAATCCAAGGTTAGAGATGTTATTGGTCCCCTTAAAACTTCGATAGGAGAAATGACAGAAAATGATTTAGAAATGTGCAGTACATTAAATAGTCAATTTCTTTCCGTTTTCACTAATGAAAATTTGGCACAGTTTCCAGAAGTCCGTAAGGTATATAGCGATAGTATAGAAAATAGGTTAAGTACGACTACTATAAGTAGAAATGATGTGCTTAAGGAAATTGACAGACTGAAACCTCATAAATCGCCTGGTCCTGATGAGGTATATGCTAGAGTATTAAAAGAATGTAGGGATGAGTTAAGTTACCCATTAACATTTTTATTTAACAAGTCATTGGAGACAGGTATAGTTCCAGAAGCTTGGAAGCTTGCAAACGTAGTTCCGATCTTCAAAAAAGGTGACAAATCAATAGCATCCAATTACCGTCCCATTAGTCTTACATCAATCATAGGAAAGCTACTAGAGTCAATTATTGCTAGTAAAATTAGAAACCACTTAGATACATTTAATTTAATCAATTCTTCTCAGCATGGATTCACTCAGGGACGTTCTTGCCTTACTAATTTGCTTAGTTTTTCTCAGAGGTATATGAAGCAGTAGATAATGACAAGTCATATGATATAATATATTTAGATTTCAGTAAAGCTTTCGACAGAGTCCCCCATGAGAGATTGATGAGAAAGGTTGAGGCGCATGGAATAGGTGGGGCGTTGTTGGGATGGATTAGGTCATGGCTAATTGGTAGGAAGCAGAGAGTCAGCATAAATGGTACGAAGTCAGAATGGGGAGCACTCAAAAGTGGTGTCCCCCAGGGATCTGTATTAGGTCCTCTGTTGTTTGTTATATACATAAATGACCTTGATTTAGGTATAACTAGTAGGATAAGTAAATTTGCAGACGATACAAAAATGGGGAGAACAATTGATTCAGATAGAGATATAGAGTGCCTCCAAAGGGATCTAGATACCTTACACGAATGGTCAGTAAATTGGCAGATGAAGTTTAACATTGACAAATGCAAGGTATTAAAGATAGGGAAGATGCATACAAATGTTAAATATAAACTAGCTAATATGGAATTAGAAAACTCGAATTGTGAGAAAGATCTAGGTGTGTTTGTTAGCAATGATTTGAAGCCTAGACAACAGTGTATAAGCGTTCGAAACAAGGCAAACAGGATTCTCGGGTTCATCTCTAGGAGTGTGAGTAACAGAACTGCTGATGTTATCTTAAAACTTTACTTGTCATTAGTGAGACCCCATATGGATTATGCTGTTCAATTTTGGTGTCCTTATTACAGAATGGACATAGATTCATTGGAGAGAGTACAACGTAGAATGACAAAAATGATCCATAATATTAGAAATCTTCCGTATAAAGAAAGGTTGAAGAAATTAGGCTTACATTCGTTAGAGAGACGCAGAGTTAGAGGGGATATGATAGAGGTGTTCAAGTGGGTTAGTGGGATTAACAAAGGGGACATGACAAATGTACTAAAGCTCAGTGATAGCGAAAGAACTCGTACCAATGGTTTCAAATTAGATAAATTTCGTTTCAGAAAAGATATAGGCAAATATTGGTTTGGTAACAGAGTTGTAGATGGGTGGAATGGACTACCAAGGGCTATAGTGGGATTAAAAACGATAGGGAGCTTTAAGATAAAATTGGATAAGCATATGGACGAGAAGGGTTGGGTGTGAAGGGGGATCAGCAGGGTTGGGCCAATCAGCGCTCTGCAGACCCCGTAATCCTGCGTTAAATCTCTAACCGTTTTGGTAAGATGATCCTCAGGGTATTAGAGTGTTCAGCCTATAATTGGGCTTTGTAATTGGGGTTGTGTGGGACAGGAATCTGCCTTGCTTAGGCCAATCGGCTTTCTGCAGACTCCCATTTTCTTATGTTCTTACGTTCTTATGTTCTTAAATTGAGATAGGCTTTACCTAATTCTTTATTCATACAGATCAACCCTAAGCTGTATAAAATCAGTCTTTATTCTCTTAATGCCTACAAATCTTTCCTAAGCTGTATAGAATCATTCTTTACCCTCTTCATTCCCACAGATCCTACCTAAGCTGTGTAAAATCAGTTTTTATTCTCTTAATGCCCACAGATTTTTCCTAAGCTGTATAAAATCCGTCTTTACCCTCCTAATGCCCCCAGATCCTTCCTAAGCTAGGCAAATATTGGTTTGGTAACTGAGTTGTAGATAGGTGGAATAGGCTACCAAGTGCTATAGTGGGATCGAGAATGATAGAGAGCTTCAAGATAAAATTAGATAGGCATGTGGTCGAGATGGGTTGAGTGTGAGGGGATCTGTCAGGTGCGGGCCAATCAGCGCTCTACAGACCCCGTTTTCTGACCTCTGACTGTTTTGGTCAGGTCGGTCCTCATGGTATGAGTGAACTGATCTTATAATTACGGTTGCGTGTGAGAGGGATCTGCCTTGTGTGGGCCAATTTGCTTTCTGCAGACTCCCATCTTCTTATGTTCTTATGTTCTAATTAAATGGCCAAAGCAATGCAAATGTATTCGTTTTCTTCCTGTATTCTGTGATTAAATGGCCAAAGCAATACATATATATTTATGATATTCACGTATTCTCTGGGATTAAATGACCAAAGCAATGCAACTCAATTCATTGTTCTTGAATTGTGTGATTAAATGGTCAAAACAATGCATATTTGTTATGCCCTGATTTTATACAGGATTAACGATTGCTTGGGTAAGTTCTACAAGGCTGGAATATCCGGTTTCATGCACATACATATAAGGAATCAATAGAACACATAAATATAATTTCGGAATGTGGTTCGTAATACAGTTTTATTGGATTAACACACTCACTGGTATAGAAAAAGAATCAATTCACTTTGGAAAACATAGGTAGGAGCAATATATTCAGTATCAAGCATGGTCTTTCAATTCTCCTAGCACGATCGTGGATCTGGATGGAGCGTGCACTGCCACTTTCAACACTCAGGTATTATTCTTCTGAGATAACGACAAGATACAAGATTATAAGAAAGTCACTCGAAGGGCACTGGTTAAGTTCTCATAAGCATATAGCGAAGTTTATTGATCATGCCTAAGGCTTAGTTATTTTATTTAGATGTTGAGCTAACTTCAGGTTTCAAATTGTGCATGACTGTTAATGCACGTATTGGAATTCGTCACTGAGATTAATTTGCTTTACGACCTATCCCACAATCTTTTGGGATCTCAGAATATCTATACCATAATCTCCAAATGAGGAAGAACTCGTTATGTGGCTGAGGGTAAATATTGTCGCGGTAATTATCTCGCAATCACTTTTACTGGTACGAATTCTCGGGCAATGAACAGGGAACTCTAGGAATCGAACTTGAAACACTCGTCATAGTTAGCAAATAACTTTAAAATGAGCACAGGTAAAACAACGATCTGGTGGTACAGTATCTCCGCACTGATACAAATGATAATCAATAGTGCACTGTTGGGTTATCTTCTTAGATTCTCGATCTGGTGTCGTTGAGGGCTTCTCGGCTGCTCCGGGGCCGTCCAGGGTCTCCAGTCGTGTGAAGAAGTTACAGATGGGCCATCAACCGTTGATGAAGTTCCGTTAAGGTAATCTCGGGGCTAGGATTTTTAATGTTATGCTTCAGGCTGAGGCCGGATTAGCACACCATCGCACAGTGGTCAGATCGTCCATTTTCATGAGCAAAAACCTATGCTGGATAAAACCACATTTTCACCAATGTTGCTTAATTATATCATAATATATTTAGTTTTTAATTTATATGCTTTATTAATTATTTCATACAGTGTCCATGGCGAGAATTGCCAATCCCTGTGTTAAAATGATGATATTGACATACAGTAGAATACTAATTAATGAATATAAACATGATAAATAAAACGCATACAGTAGTCGTTATTCCGTACAGTATAGTACATACCAGGTACATATATTTATTATATATTAATGTCAAAACATATATTCACTGACTGATATTCAAAACGAATACAGATTAATATGCCAAATTGTCAATGGGAATTTACATATATACTGTAATAGACAATACACTTATAATGGGCATCTCTCTCTCTCTCTTATACACACACACACACACACACACACACACACACATATAGTCGTTATTACGCATAACACATAGCGTTATACACTGTGTATATATTCGGTATATATATTATATTTGCCTGAAAATATATGCTAATTGTTTGATCTATGAAAAGAAAAAGAACACAATTGTTTCAGTTACCAAAAAAATAGAGGGTAATTACATTTAGAAATAAGCAAGTGGCAAGTTTTAATCTCTCTCTCTCTCTCTCTCATGTCATGTGTTTATACTTTGCAACACTTCAGGAGATTTAAGAAGTGCCAAAACCTCTGATGGCACCTGCTCTACCTTGTGTTGAGATTTCTTTCTGAATCCAGCTAACAGAGGATCTGATATTAACAGTAACCAGTGTATGAGATCAGTGTTGGATCTGATTCTTGATTTTTTTACATGTATGATTCTGCCTTGCATTTCTAAGTATCTTGTGAGTTGCTTCAAGTCCTTCTTCAGATGCATGACCGACAGGTATACATAGAGATTCTATCACTTGACTTCCTTGCATTAACATCTTGTGGACTGAGATTGGCATATAGTACCACTCATACAGCTGTACGTAGAGGTTATCAGTTTCTTTGGCATATGTATCATATATTATCTAGTACTCTCTATGTCATAACCTGAATTTAGGGTACGGAGTATAACTGACATACGTTGTATGAGTCTAACATCAACTCCAGTTATTTTGGACACATTTTCAGGATCAGCAAAAAATCTCCTTGCCGTATTTCCATTGTTAGTTGTTCCTGATCCCTGAGCTGGTCTATCAACATTCAGTCCCAACACAGTCTTCAATTATGTGTAGATCCTCTTCTTCTCTTCATTATAGGTCTTTTTATTCTGATTCCCTTTCACCATCCACTTTTTTATCTTCATTCGGTATCCTATATGAAGAATTAATTCCATGGAATTGAGGAGGAGATGCAGAGGAGATAGTCCATAGGAAAGTGCATTGTTATCTACCTCCTTTTCTTCTATTGCCTTTAAGTTGTTCATGGCTGATGGGTTAGTCCTCGGTTTGCAAATATAACATGATGCAGCAGATGGAGTGTGTGCGATTGCTTGGCAAACCTTTCCATCAACCATGGTTAATATTAACTTATGGTGAACTTCAACGTTGTCAGTCATTGTAGGTACCAGATGTTGTATTGCCTCCTGGAGCTCGGATATCTCCTGCCGTGTATGTTCTGAACTTTCTTTCTTGAAGCTTAGTTTTACAGGACGACAATAAAAGGGAGATGAGGGAGCTGGATTCTGCCAAATAATTTTACTGCATCTTTTAAGAGACAACCTTACGGGACAAATAAAAGACGAAACAATGTTTGTCTCACTAATGTCACTGTGCACTTCCTGATCAAATTTCATGGAATATAATGCCTGGTTCCCATTCCCATCAATCCCGTATTTTGTTATTAATTCCAAAGCGAGTTTCCTTTGTTCACCTTGAATGTTTGTCATGTGGGAATCATTTTCAGCAGAATATTTGTCCATACAAATATCAATAGCTGTCTGTTGGGCCACTAAAAGACGCTTCACTGTGTGATCTAACACATTTTGTAGTGGGATTTCTGCCTCAAACTCTGTAACATTAACACTTTCTGGGTAACATTTTTGCTTTTCACAAAATACTTGTTCATATGATGGATACATATAGCACTGTTTCTGTCTATGAGCCTCCCTTAAAAAAAAAAAAAATGTCTTTACTCATATCGGTTGTAACGAATGTTTAGAGCTTCAATTTCTGAAAACGTAGACTCTTTTGTATGGCTGATTTTATTCACTATCTCGGCTGCCTTTGCTGAAGATGAAGTAGCCTGTGCAAATATATTTGCGGCATCAACCTTTCCTTCTTGTCGCAATTTCATTTGTGTAGCATAAGCCAACTCCTCAGTTGAAAATTGCTCTCGGAGATGTCTGGTTTTCCTTCGTTTTGTACTTTCACTAGCATTAGCAAATGCAGTTGGAGGCCTTCTCCTTCCACAGTTATTGGAGCTGTCATTGTCATTGGTATTGTCTGAATCACTGCTTTCAATATTTGATATTTCAAGTTTAATTTCTGCTCTAAGTCATCTATTATTTTTATTTAGAAAGGTTTTTCTCACACGATAACTTTTCCTCCATCTCTCATTGAACTGATATATTAGTTTATGTGTTTGATTATCTGATATAACCTTTGCATGACTGTATGCCTGTTGATGGTTCTGTACGGATTACGGACACCTCCGCACCTATGCGCAGTCAGTATGTATCACTCAGTAGTAGCAGGTTAGTACAGCTCCGTACCTCAGTCGGGTACTGAAGGGTACTAAACTCAGAGGTCCTTTCTGACACTACCTGTCTTGCAGATTGGACAGCTCCGCAATAGTACGGAAAGGTAATAAATACAGCAGTCCTTTATTATACGCTAACTGCCTTGCAGATTGGAGCCTGGATCGACTCTTACGTAAATGCACAATAAATATATGGTTATATCATTGTGATTTGTGATTGTATAAAACTGTGTGTGTAAGGGTGACGATTAAAATAAGACATAAGGACATAAGAAATGTGAGTCTGCAGAAAACCGATTGACCCACACAAGGCAAATCCCTCTCACACCCAACCCTAATTGTAAGGCCTAATTATAGGCCCAGCTTACTAACACCTTGAGGACCGACCTCTCCAAAACGGTCAGAGGTCAGAAAACGGGGTCTGCAGAGCGCCCATTGGCCCACACCCGACAGCAGATCCCCTTCAAACCCAACCCATCTCGTCCATATGCCTATATAATGTTATCTTAAAACTCTCTATCGTTCTTGATCCCACTATAGCACTTAGTAGCCTACTCCACCTATCTACAACTCTGTTACCATGTCCCCTTTATTAATCCCACTAACCCACTTGAACACCTCTATCATACCCCCTCAAACCGATCTGCGTCTCTAACGAATGTAAGCCTATCTTCTTCAACCTTCCTTCATATGGGAGATTTCTAATATGGATATTTTGTTTAATTCTACGTTGTACTCTCTATAAGGAATATATGTCCATTATGTAATAAGGACACCAACATTGAACAGCATAATCCATATGGGGTCTCACTAATGACAAGTAAAGTTTTAAGATAACATCTGCAGTTCTGTTACTCACACTCATAGAGATGAACCCGAAAATCCTGTTTGCCTTGTTACGAACGCTTATGCACTGTTTTCTAGGTTTCAAATCATTGCTTACAAACACACCTAGATATTTCTCACAATCTGAGTTTTCTAATTCAGGCATGTCAGTTAATTAGCAAAATAACCTAGAGTAAATCAATTATGTCTAGCCTAATTTAAATAACCTAGAGTAAATAATTTGTCTAGCCTATTTTTATCAGACTCATATTGTCTAATTAAGGCTATCGACATCTTATCATCATTTACAAACTATCTTTCTTCAGATAATGACAAAATATATAATTAAGCTACGGTATGTAGCCTACAGAGATTATAAGCTAAGTTAAAATAGCACACTTAATTGAAACTACTTATATGTATCAAACTTATTTTATAATTATCTAGCTTATGCAAAATTATTATAATAATCAACAACGTATTTGGCTAGAGAATCTTCACGGTAGCTGAGTAATCAAAATGAAGACATGTAATTTACCTTCAGCTGAAATACAACAGACTATAGTTATACAATTTACGGTCTCAGTGTTGTATTCTGAAGGTAGACCACAGCTAAACATATTACGTAATATTTAATAGGCCTACTGTTTTCGGTAACGGTATTTTACGGTTTTTTAGTGTATATTAAAGCTAAAGAACTGTGACATAACCCGCTCAAATGGTTTCAAGTTAGATAAGTTTAGATTTAGGAAAGATATAGGAAAGCACTGGTTTGGGAATAGAGTTGTTAACATGTGGAATGCACTGCCCAGAACAACTTCAGAAAAAGTTGAAAGCTTTAAGAACATAAGAACATAAGAAAATGGGAGTCTGCAAAAAGCCAATCGGCCCACACAAGGCAGATCCTTGTCACACCCAACCCCAATTACAAGGCCCAATTATAGGCCCAACTCACTAATACCTTGAGTACTGACCCCACCAAAACGGTCAGAGATTAACACAAGAATACTGGGGTCTGCTGAGCGCCGATTGGCCCACACCCGGCAGATCCCCCTCACACCATAAGTTGGATTCCCATATGGGTGATATGGGCTGGGTGTGAATGGGAGCTGCCTCATGTGGGCCGCATGGCCATATGCAGTTTCCCGCGATCTTATGAACTTCGTGTTCTTATGTAATTGGGGTTGAGTGTGACAGGAATCTGCCTTGTGTGGGCCGATCGGCTTTTTGCAGACTCCCATTTTCTTATGTTCTTATATTTTATGGAGATTTGTTTACAGTGTAGGTGTACTGGTGATTTATATTATTAATGTCAACAATAATTAAGTGTCATCATAGCGATTCATCTAACTATATTTCTAAGTATCTATGTAGAATAGAGGCAGAGAATCAAAAGTTGATGAAGCTGAGTTCGAATTTAATCGAAACTTAAGACAACGTAAATAATAGTAATTGGATGAATATACAGTATACTTATACAGTACAGTAGTATGTTTAAGTGAACTGGGAAAATTAATACAGTAGACAATGAAAAGGCTTCAGCATTGCATAATTACGAACAGCAGAGGAACATTAGAGGTTTCGTTTAAAACTGTTATTGTGTGAATTGCTCTGCGATTAAGCCATTATTTTTCAATTATTGTAAGGATGGTGAACACGTACTTCCCAGTGGTGTAAATATTCAGAATAAAACCTGATCTGTATTTTACTTGTTCAGAGATGGGTAATAGAAGTTGATCAACTTAACCTTTTCATTATTATTATTATTATTATTATTATTAGGGGTTCGTCCCCTATGGGGAACCCCAATTGTAATCATTAAACCTGGGTTTTCATCCAAATTCTTCTTACGCGCCGGTTTCGACGCAATAACTCCAGAACCGCTTTTTGGATCAGGATAAAACTTTCACAAGAGGTGCGTTTTTGTATTGGGCAACTTTTGATATGTTAAACATCCGGCATGGCGGCCAAACAGGTCCGTGGCAGCCGATTTCCCGAAAAACTTGACGCCTAAATACCGTCTCACCCACTCACAGGAAACGACTAGGCTTTGGCATGCGCACTCCCCTACTAATGCTCCGCAAATTTTATAGAGAAGGTTTTGCTTTTGTACGTGGGTTTTTTTCCGGCAATCTTGAAAAAACTCTAATTCCACTTAAAATTCCACATCTTGAAAACTACGCCGATGATCAAAGCCATGCTTGCGTAGTTGGGTGAGGCTCACGATTCCGAATGTTTTGATACCAAAAAAATATAAATGGGTGGAATAGTTTGGCCGCAGCATTGAAAACTGTCTATTCTTAAATTACTTTAAAACCGCATTCGCTACCCACACAAAGTTTACCGTCTACAGTCTATAGGCTTCCACGCATCCCCCAGTTTTGCTTAATAACATAATTTCTTTATTATTCAGATCTATCATTTGTTTTTTATTTAACTCTCTCAAAACCGTTCGAGTCCCTACGAATTCCAGCAATTATTTAGCCAACCTACCTATACATACCTACCCTACCAAATATTAATGATAAATTCAAATTTATTTTTGGTGAATGACAGAGTATTGGCTAAGGTTTTTAACAATTCCTCCCTTTGCCAAATGCTTAGTTTAATAACAATGATATGGACCTTTAACACCTTACGAGCGGCCTATGCGGTTTATTTATGTGTACCGCACAGCGGGGTGTTTTTAGCCAAAATAGGGCTGTTTACGTGATCATTTTCATGCCTAAATAAGACCCAGAACGTAAAACAAGTACCTATCCCTGAAAGGGCATAAACAGAGCTTTCGAATGACACCATAACGATCCTTGTATGATGGATAGTTTTCTTGCAATAACCGTGCAACGCGAGTGCAAAAAGCAGGTAATTCGGTACTTTCAGTACATAATTGAGTATGTAGCGAGTGAGAGAGGGAGGAGGGAGCTGAGATTTGTGTCAGTAGGTTCGCCGCGGTGGTCTGGAGCAGTCATACGCTCGCTAGTCTCCTGCCACCACTTGTCTCTCTCTCTCAGCCACATTACGTGCTGAAATTGCCACTCGAGTTATGTCGAGCGCCGCCACATAGTCCAGCTTTTTTTAACTCGACTTATGTTGCTCGCCGCTAATTAAGGGTTAAAGTTTTGGCAATTGCCCGTGTGACTTGTATTTTAACCCTCCTAAAATGTTACCACGAAATACCGCTAGATCCTTTCTCAAAAGTCGCTAGCATGTTGCTACATAGCCAAACAATGTTAGGATAATGCTGCAATTTCTAAAGAGTTTTGGTTTGTTTGTTTTGCAAATTTTACAATGTAGTATGACTAGAATGTCTGAAATTTTCAAATTATCCCTAGTAAATGTCTCTAGATATAAAAGAAATGGCTGCTAGATTGAAGTAAATAGCTCTACATTTAGCGGTAATATGTAGCTTTACAACTGGCACCACTGCAACCACCACCTCCCTCCCACCCTCCCAGTATGTCTCCACAAAATACCGCTAGATTCTTTCTCAAAAGTCGCTAGCATGTTGCTACATAGTCAAACAATGTTAGAATAATGCTTCAATTTCTAAAGAGTTTTGGTGTGTTTGTTTTGCAAATTTTACAATGTAATATGACTAGAATGTCTGAAATTTTCATATTATCCCTAGTAAATGTCTCAAGATATGAAATAATGGCTGCTAAATTGAAGTAAATAGCTCTACATCTAGCGATAATATGTAGCGATACAACTGGCAACACTGCCTAAGTGTTACCCCAAAATACCGCTAGATCCTTTCTCAAAAGTCGCTAGCATGTTGCTACATAGTCAAACAATGGTAGAATAATGCTGCAATATCTAAAGTTTTGATTTGTTTGTTTTGCAAATTTTACAATGTAATATAACTAGAATGTCTGAGATTTTCAAATTATCCCGAGTAAATGTCTCTAGATATGAAAAAATGGGTACTAAACTGAAGTAAATATAGCTCTACATCTAGCGATAATATGTAGCGCTACAACTGGCAACACTGCCTACAACCACCTCTCATTGCCAATGATTATGCTCTGAGGTTTGTATTTGCTTTATCTTATCCTGTGTATAAATGTAACCCTTACACATGTTTTTATTAAATAATGACATTAAAAAGGATTCATGATTTAAATACAAGGCTAGATATTTATCGGAAGTACGTATTTACCTTCGGAAAGCTGAAATATAATGTTTACACATATGGGATAGGGAGGAGGGAGGGAGGTATAAGAGGTGGACCGATGGAAGGGAAGAGAACCCCGATATTCGAGATACATAACTTCATATGCGCGTATTGATCACTTTCATGCTATTATGTATGCATACATAAGTAGCAGGACACACATGTCAAGAGTGAACACCAATAACTTAATCCATACACAGTAAAAAAGACGGAAATAATATCGTACCTACGAAGTGATGGAATGGGTATGGGGGGAGTGTGTATGACAGTTCGTCGCTAGATAAGGGGTGTGTGTGCTTGTGTGATGGTCTTGTGTAGCTATGTGTGTGCTTGTTTGAGTGTTGCTTTAGGCTACGCATTAGTTATCTCTCTCTCTCTTATTTATCGCTGTCTTCCTTACGATTACGACATACTGTACTAGTGCATGAGAACAGGAAATAGGGAGCCTCGCTCTCTCTCTCACAAGACTAAACGAATAGAGGCAGATCCCTTACACACCCAGTCTCTCTGTCGCTCGTTTGTTTGCACACCGGTACAAATGAGCCAGATCCCTTACAAGATGAACATGGGAATCTGCAGAGAGACAAGTGGCCCACAAAAGGCAGATCCCTTTCACATCCAACCCATTTCGTCCATATGACTATCCGATTTTATCTTGAAATTCTCTATTGTTCTTGATCCCACTATAGCACTAGGTAGCCTATTTCACATATCTACGACTCTGTTACGAGAGGCAGATCCCTTACACAGCCAATCTCTCTTATTTGCACACTGGTACAAAGGAGGCAGATCCTTACACATGCTACCAAGATGAAAATGGGAGTCTGCAGAGAGCCGATTGGCCCACACACGGCAGATTACTTTCACATCCAATCCATCTCGTCTTATCAAATTTTATGTTGAAGCTCTATTGTTATTGATCCCACTATAGCACTTGGTAGCCTATTCCACATATCGACAACTCTTTTACCAAGCGAATAGTCGAGGCAGATCCCTTACACTGTTAATCTCTTTCTCTCTCGCTCTTGTTTGTTTGCAAACCGGTACAAATGAGGCAGATCCCTTACACATGCAACCAAGGTGAAAATGGGAGTCTGCAGAGAGCCAAGTGGCCCACATAAGGCAGGTCCCTTTCACACTCAACCCATCTCATAAACGTTACCTGTTATTTACACTACTTACTATACACCCATGTTATCATATACCTGCAACCAAAACACAATTGTAAGAAATAGGAACATAAGAAAATGGGAGTCTGTAGAGAGCCAATTGGCCCACACAAGACAGATCCTTTTCACACCCAACCCATCTCATAAAAACTCTCTCTAATTTATCTGTCTTCCTTACATTTATGACATCCTAGTCTCTCTCTCTCTCTCACAAATGAGAACATAAGAAAACCGGAGTCTGCAGAGAGCCGATTGGCCCACACATGTCAGATCCCTTTCACACCCAACCCATCCCGCGCTCTCTCTCTCTCATATTTATCGCTATCTTCCTTACGTTTACGACATCCTATTCTCTCTCCATACTCCCTCTCTCTCCTTCACAAATGAGAAAATAACAAAATAAGAAAACGGGAGTCTCCAGAGCCGATTGACCTACACATGGCAGATCCCTTTCACACCCAACCCATCTCGTTCTATCTAATTTCAAGTTGAAGCTCTATTGTTCTTGATCCCATTATAGCACTCGGTAGCCTATTCCACATATCTACAACTCTGTTACAAAACGGATAGAGGCAGATCCCTTTTACAGCCAATCTCTCCCTCTCTCGCTCTTGTTTGTTTGCACAATCTGCTCCTTCTGTAGTTTCTCCATGCCCGATAAGTTAAATGATCTTTTGATATCTGTGACACAGCATTTGTATCCAACACAATACCCTGCTTGCAAAACCGTCGAACCCCGGACAATGTTGCTTGCAACTTTAATTTTGTATTATTATTATTTTTATTATTATTATTAATAAGAACATAAGAACATAAGAAAATGGGAGTCTGCAGAAAGCCGATTGGCCTACACAAGGCAGATCCTTGTCACACGCAACCCTAATTATTAGGCCTAATTATAAGCCCTTTCGGTCGAGGCGATGGTAGGAGGCGGGCGCATTTTTTGAGGCTCCGGCATATTATCATGGGCACGATTAAGTATAACGGAATTTCGAATACATACTGAGCGAGCGAGGAGAGGAAGGACTAGTGAAGTGTTTTGAAGATAAATTGGTGTGGTGGAGGGGTGATATATATAGTGTGAAAAGAGTAGTGTAATCAACGGGTCAGCTGGAGTTGTAGTGAGTGTAAACAAACATGGCGGACGGAACGGCGGGAATTTCGGAGTCGGAAGAAAGGTTAGGACGGTTTAGTGGGTTTAGGAGCACAGATAAGAAGGTAGAATAGATTTTTAATGCTGTGAAGGATTTGGAAAAGTGGAAGAGTGATACGGAGAAGTGGAAGGGGGACATTGGTGAGAAAATCAAGGTGTTGTGCGAACTATGTGGTGCGTCGGGTGGGGCAGGGAATAGGCTTAGTGAAGGAAGCGAATGTAGGCCTATTTCGGAAGTTAATGATAACCTAGAGATGATACTAAAAAGGGTAGAGGAATTGGGAGCAGAGAATATGGCATTAAAGGAGCAGCTGAAGGAATACGAAGGACGATTCAAGGAAGTGAAGGAGTCAACTGCATGGACGGTGGTAGGTGAACAGAAAGTTAAGGATTTGGAGGAAATTGTGAAAGAAGAAAAGGAGGAAATGAACAAGACAAAAAAAAAATTTGAGAGTGCAGTCGTAGGAGTCATGAAGAACAAGGAGAGTGTCGTGAGGGAGGCCATGGACAGGGATAGAGGTGTCATCATGCATAGAGATATAGAGGCTCATATGAATGATAATGGAGTGAGAAAAGTGAGAGATATGGAGAAAGTGAAGGAGGTCATGAAAGCTGTTGATGTAGATGGATGTGGATGGGATGGGCAGGTGGAGGAAGTCAGTAGGATAGGTAGATATAGAAGGGGGGAGATGAGACCTATAAGGGTACAGTTTAAAACCAGGGCAGTGGCAGAGACAGTGACACATTTTAGGTGGACACTAAACACAAATGAAGAAGTGAAACATATAAGATTAAAGAAGGATTTGAGCATAGAACAAAGACAAAAATAAAGGAACTACAGGAAAAGGCTGATGAGGAAAATGGAAAGTTGGGTGAGGAGGATAAGAAGAAGTTTTTCTGGAGAGTGAGGGACGGGAAATTGAAGAAGTGGTTTATACGAATAGAAGGGAGAAGGAGATCTGGGAGGGAAGAGAATGTGATAGAAGTTGTGGCAGAGGTGGAGAGCAGGGTGGAAGCGTCTCGGGGAGAGACAGGAGAAGAAGAAGCTGCAGACACAGTATTGGTAGTGTGAGGGGGGGAGTAGGGCACGGACAGGAGGAACGGGATGATGTAGCTGCTGAAGGAATGGTAGAAAGATTAAGGATTATGTTTAGCAATGTTGATGTGTTTACCCAGGACAAGAAAAGAGAACTGATATGTAGGTTGCAGGATGAAGAGGAAAAACCTGATGCCATAGCCTTACAGGAAGTAAGACTAAAAAATGCTAGAATTGAAAGGGAACTGGTGGAGTATAGTTTGGAGAGTTTTGAGTTGTATGAGAGGAATGCTATTAGAGCAGAGGTTGGAAGAGGACTGTTTATTTATGTAAGAAAAGAGCTCAAGGTAAATGAGGTGGATATGAGACAGCAGTATTGTGAGTATTTGTGTATTGAAGTAAAATGTGCAAGAGGGTCAATTCTAATTGCCTCTATATATAGAAGCCCAAATAATAGTAGGGAAGAGGATGATAACCTACTGAAAGCAATGGAGGAAATAGATAATAGAGAGAACAAATATAAGATTTTGATTGGAGATTTCAATTTGCCAGGGATCAACTGGGCAAATTGTACTACTCCAGCGGGACAGTGTAGCCTGGAAAACAAGTGTATAGAGAAAGTGAGAGATTGTTTTTTAACGCAACACATTACAGAGATGACAAGATATAGAGATGGGACGCAGGGGAGTGTACTTGATTTGATTTTTAGCAATGAGGAGGATATAGTAGAACATGTCAATGTGGATAGCCCTATAGGTCGTAGTGACCATGCCTGTATAAGTTTTAGTTGCAATATTAAAACAGAGAGGGGTAATAGAAGCAATAAATAAATATACATGTATGATAGAGCAGATTATGAGCTGCTGAGAAGGTGTTTGGACTTTGACTTGGGGGAATACTTGAACGGTGAAGACGCTGAAGGAATGTGGAGGAAGATTAGAGTCAAACTGGAGAATGCTATATCCAAATGTGTACCAATAAGGGAATATAAGGATAAAACAAAATTGAGGAAAAGAACGAACCCAGAATTACCAATGAAAAGAAAGCTTTGGACATGGATAAGAAGAAAGAAACGATGGTGGGATAGACTAAAAGTGTTAAAAAAGAACAGGGGGTCTAGTATAGAAGCTAAAGAAGTGGATTTGGAACGTAGACAAATAAACAATAAAATAAGGTGAGACAAGGAGGGGGGTGAAGGAGAGGGAGAGAGAGATTGCAAAAAACGTGAAGGATAATCCAAAAATATTCTGGAAGTACATTCAGGAAAAGTTAACAAGAAGAGTAGGTATCCCAGAACTGATAGGAGAATTGGATGATAGGAATAGAGCAGAAACTGATAAGGAGAAAGCAGAGGTGCTGGGGAAATACTTTGGGGAGGTACTAACAGTGGAGTCGGATGATGCATTGCCTACTATTCCCATCAAACAGGCACCGGCACTAGAACTAATAGAGTTTTCCCATGCTAGAATAAGAAGGGCTATAGACAAAATTAACAGAAGTAAGTCCCCGGGCCCGGATGGGATACATCCAAGAATCATAAAGGAAGGAGGTGAGATGTTAGTAGAGCCATTAACTCCCTCAGACATATTATGTTCCAGTAAGTCCAAGGAGGCACTTGACAAGTATTTTGGGTCTTGAATTTGGCTCATGAGTGTTATCGAAGCCTTACATTTTTCGCGATTTCCATCCACCAGAATGCTGTTTATTGTGATGTATCATATATCAATGGAAAGAGGAATATTTATAGTACATGATAAAATAAAAAAAAAAATAAATAAATCGAAATATGAAAGTGTAAATGAGTCCGGAATACAATTATCTCCCTCCGACATATTATGTTCCAATAAGTCCAAGGAGGCGCTTGACAAGTATTTTGGGTCTTGAATTTGGCTCATGAGTGTTGTCGAAGCCTTATATTTTTCGCGATTTCCATCCACCAGAATGCTGTTTATTGTGATGTATCATATATCAATGGAAAGAGGAATATTTATAGTACATGATAAAATAAAAAAAAATTTAAATAAATCGAAATATGAAAGTGTAAATGAGTCCGGAATACAATTATTTCCCATGCAATTGTCTTCACACCGTCCTAGCTCTAAATTGTGAGTGATGACCATATCTTTTTTTTTGCTCAAATAATAGTATTGTTCTCCTCTTTCCAAATCTGAAAACAGAAATTGTTTATCTTCAATAGTTCTCAAGCAGTGACCGAAAAAAAAAAATATATGATTTTGATTTATATGGTTTATAACATTTTCAATTTATTTCGTTGCTACGAAGTGTATGGTTTTAAATTTAGGCTGTATGAATACGGCAAATAATGCTGATGAGTATAAAACAAACTAGAAGTTCCTAGGACAAATACTTTTTGCGCTATGAATATTTGAAATGAAGAGCCAAAATGCGAATATTTACGCTTCACCCATCTCTGTTCCGGCGATGCTAGCCGGCTTCCGAGCTGTTCCCCACCTCGTGGTTGCGTTATTTGCTCGGATACGTATATAACTGTATATATCACCGGAATCGGAAAATTGTGCTCTTTCCAATGGTGAAAACAAAAATAATATAGCATAATTGGTTCGCGAGCTATGCACAATTGTTTCCATGCAGTGACCGAAAAAAAAAAAATCTGATTTTGATTGATATGGTTTATAACATTTTCGATTTATTTCGTTGCTACGAAGTGTATGGTTTTAAATTTAGGCTGAATGAATACGGCAAATAATGCTAATGAGTATAAAATAAACTAGAAGTTCCTAGGACAAATACTTTTGCGCTATGAATATTTGAAATGAAGAGCCAAAATGCGAATATTTACGCTTCACCCGTCTCTGTTCCGGCGATGCTAGCCGGGTTCCGAGCTGTTCCCCACCTCGTGGTTGCGTTATTTGGTCGGATACGTATATAACTGTATATATCACCGGAATCGGAAAATTGTGCTCTTTCCAATGGTGAAAACAAAAATAATATAGAGTAATTGGTTCGTGAGCTATGCGCAATTGTTTCCATGCATTGTTATTGTTATGAAAATATATGAGAATGTTTATACAGTTGTATATCTTTGCCACAATATACACCCTTTCCAACGAGAAGGGAAATGGCTCCTGGGTTG